>OU466858.1:10692500-11317500 GCA_911865555.2 Thlaspi arvense
AATGTTTGAGATCCGACATAGATATTTGATGATTAAACTTTACCTTTTAATTGATTATAATATAGAAACAAAAATATGTAAAATATCGTAGAGTTAAAAACTACCAATAAAGAATATATTGTATTAGCTTATCTTATAAATATAAGCTAAACTCTTTCTGAATGATAAATAATAACTTGAATATTAGCTCATCTTAATATCTTTTTTTTTTCTTTGACTTTCTTTGCATACTTATTAATCTGAAATTTTATTTATTTCTCTACAATATCATGGTGAAACATAAATCATTATATATATATAGTAGTAAAGTACAAAATAGTTAAAGCTGAATTTTAATGTTTACTATCACAAAAGATCGTATATTTATATTAAATATTAAATGAATTTACAGGCTAAAGTGACTAATGTTGTTATTTTCTTGGCTCAGAAGGTGACACGATTGTAGTACTACTGAAGATATACGATATGTCCACTTTCAAAGTGTTATGCGTTGGAATTTTCTCAATGTTTGAATAAGATACTAAAATCTTAGTGCTACCTTGATTTTCTTCATTTATCTTAGTTTTTGAAAGCAGAATTTTTTTTAATCTTTTCTTTTCAAAATATGATGCATGTTACATTTTATTTAAAGTTTCTTTTATTAAAGTTTATGAATTTTTAGACTTTTAGTGTTAAATGTTTTTGATAAAAATTATCTAAAAACTAGTATTTTGAATATTGTATCAAATGGAAGATATTCTTAAAGTTTTTCTCAATAGTAAGATTATTTAAATTATTATTATGATTATCCAATACTAGAGAAAATATGTTTAGGCTGTAAAAAAAAATTAAAATTGTTGCTTTCTACATTTGTTGACTGACTACTCTGTTTTAGAAAGTCATTTTTTATAAAATAATACAACCAAACATTTCTAATATATTGCAGTTACATGTATATCAATTTTGACTTTGAAAGTTCATTTATAGATTCAATCTAGTATCCACATAGTAACTTTATAATAGCTTTGACTTGGAAAATACAGTGGAAGTCTTCCAACGTTTCCAGCAGATTTGAATTTCAGTCTGTTAGTCTACCACTCATTCAGCAGACTCTTCAAATTTTTGGCAGACTCTCCAGAGTTTTGCCAAATTCTGCAAAAATCTTCCAAAGTTTCTGGCAGACTTGAATTTCAGTATGTTGGTCTACTATTCTTCCAGCAGACTCTTCGAATTTTTTGCACTCTCTGAAGTTTTGGCAGATTCTGCGAAAATCTTCCAAAGTTTCAGGTAGACTTGAAATAAGTCTGTTGATCTACCAATTTTTCAGCAGACTCTTTAAATTTTTGACACACTCTCCGTAGATTTGGTAGATATGATAGAAGTCTTTCAACGTTTCCAGCAGAATTGAATTTAAGTTTGTTGGTCTACCGTTCTTTTAGCAGACTCTTCAAATATTTGGCAGACTCACCGAAGTTTTGGCAGATAGTGCAAAAATCTTTCAAAGTTTCTTGCAGACTTGAATTTCATATTGCTGGTCTACCATTCTTTCAGCAGACTCTTCAAATTTTTGGCAGACTCTCCTGAGTTTTGGCAGATACGGTGGAAGTCTTCCAATATTTCCAGCAGACTTGAATTTCAGTCTGTTAATCTACCATTCTTTCAGCAGACTCTTCAATTTTTTGACAGACTCTATGGAGTTTAGACAGACTCTATGGAGAAAGTGGTGCCCTTGATGAATGTGGTGAAAATGAAACAGATAGATTTATCTCTCTTAAAGTGAAAAGAGCAAAGAGGATGATAAACAAAGTGGATATAGCTGGTAATTATGAATCTTCATCAGATATATCGGTCTATGGGGAGTCTAAAGAGCCATTGGGTGGTGGCATACAAATCACAAAAACTACTTCACAGATCTTAGAAGGTATTAGGGTCTGACAATTATATAGCAGCAAGGTAGAGTTACAGCGTAAGTTGTGTTTAGTCACGATTTTGCAGAATTTTTGTTACACAACTTACAAGTCGACCACAATTATACTAGTGCTGAAGTGTGAAAGAACTTTTCACCATTCTGGTGAATTTAGCAATTTTGGAGAAAATTTTTCAATATTCCGGTGAATATAGTTGATTCTGATTCCGATTACCGGTTACCCAGTCATGAAAGAAGAAAAGAGTTACTCGTGACATAATGGAAAAAAAAATAACGATAAGAAGCAGAAATATTTTAATCGTGAAAGTGAAAGAAGAAAAAGTTATTTTGAATTCAAAAATAAAATATATTCTAAAAATTTGACAATAATTTTCGAATTTTCTTTTTTAATTAATGGTAATGAGTGTTCAGTAAAAACAAGTATACTAATCAATGGTTTTATTAAAATATTAGTTTAGGAATTATGAAATTACTTAAATGATTAATAGGTTATCTATCTATAATAACAAACTGAAAAATGCCAATTGCACTTTGAAAAATTGCGTCTTTTCAAAATTTATGGTTGTGTCTTTTTATTATAAATAGTTGCATCTTTTCACTATAAATGGTTGCGTTTTTTCATCATATGAATAAGAACAAGATTAGTAGGTTATTGTTGCTATTGTTTTTTAAAAGTGGGTTATTATAGATCATTTTCCCAATAAACAATCTATTGCATTAGCTTATCTTACAAATGTAAGCTGAACTTTTTGTAAATGATAAATAATAACTTGAACATTAGCTAATCTTAATATCTTTTTTTTCTCAGACTTTCTTCGTATACTTATTAATCTGAAAGTTTATTATATTTATCTAATATATCATAGTGAAATATAAAATCTTATATATTTTAATAAATTATAAAATAATTACTATCAAAAATATTAAACCAGAATTTTAATGTTTACTATCATAACACATCTTATAATTATATTAAATACTAAATGATTTTACATTCTAAAATTACTAATGTTTTTGATTTCTTGGCTCAGAAGGTCACACGATTGCGGTACTATTGATTCTCATCAAAAATTCAGCATTGAAGATATATGATATGTCTACTACCAAAAGTGTTATGCGTTGATGTTTTCTCAATGTTTGAATAAGATACTAAAATTTGAGTGTTACCTTGATTTTCTTAATTTATTTTAATTTTCAAACCAGGATTTTTCTTAATCTTTTCTTTTCAAAACATGATGCATGTCATATTTAACTAAAAGTTTCTTTAATTAAAGTTTATATATTTTTAGATTATTAATGTTTGATGTTTTTGATAAAAATAATCTAAAAACTAGTATTTTGAAGATTGTACGGATTTCTGATACAATTAATTTTGTATCAAATGGAGGACTTTTTGAAGTTTTTCTCAATATTAAGATTATTTAGGTTATTGTTATAATTTACCAATTCTATAGAAAATATGTTTCGGCAGTAAAAAAAACAAAAACTAAAATGGTAGCTTTCTATATATGTTGACTGACTTCTCAGTTTTAGAAAGTCATTTTTATATAATACAATACAACTAAATAGTTTTAATATATTGCAATTAATACATATCAATTTTGACTTTGAAAGTTCATATATGGACAAAATCTAGTAGCAACATAGTAACTTTATAATATATTTGACTTAACAATATCTTGAACTAATTTATTGGTAAAGAAATTCTAGTATGTATATAAATATGCACTCATATGATTTTGAAAAAAAAATTAAAAAAAACCCTCAAAATATAACAGAAAACATAGCCTACAGTTTATTCTATCTAGTTCTGCGGGAGTATTTATCTATGGGTTACGAATCCAAAAGCTAAAAACAAAACTGTATCGGAAGGAGAAACATCAGGTACGAGTTTTTTGGTTCTTTAAAATATTTATTTTTCCTCTCGATAACAATAATTTATTCTTTTGTAGAATTTATCAGTGATCAATTTTTTAGCTTTCCTGATTTATTCACGCATTTATCTAATGTGATATAAAAATATGTTTAGAATGGATGATTAGCATATATACATATCATTACCCTAAAAATAGCCATGAAAAAGTATCACAAGTATAATTTACCTAAAATTAACATATACTATGGTGATTAGTATCATTATAACTTATATAATTTAGATGTTTCAAGGTGTTTTAGAACCCTAAATTATAATAGTGTAGTTTTATTTCTAATTAAATTTTACTGTAATGCTATATATAAATTTTAAAATAAGTTATATTGATATATGAAGTTATCCTATCATTCACACACTATCGCTTCATTAAATAATTATGATATAATATTACATTATTGGATTGGTATTAACATTTTTTATTCTTTTTTCTAATCAATCTTAATAAAAATAATGTTGACTAAGTAATTGAATCAAGGGTCTATTAATAAAGATGAATAATGTTTAATTGTGAAGGTTATAAGTTGTGAAGTTGAGTAGCAAAGAAATGGAGAGGAACCAAAGAAAACGAAAGAAGGAAACTGCGAAAGAATTGTCAATTGCCAAGGAAAATGAGTTAGAGTGGAAACCAGAGCATTGCGCACACCTGAAAGGCAAAGTGATTAAGATTACTAATGAGCAAAGAAATGAGAAATGTCATTACGAGAGATTTAAGTTTCGTGGCGGAAAATATGGACTGGTAAGTCTTGTTTTGTTTTATGATGATACTAATTTAAATGTTTTGACTATATATTATAATTTTGTTTTAGTTTTTAAAACTTGTTTCCGAATACAAAAAAAAATAAACAAAACACAATAAATTATAAAAATATACATGCATTTGTGTATCATTTTTTGACACGAAAAAAATAATTATTAGTTAACAGCTATACTACAACAGATAACAATGAAAAATAATCTACAATCTTTAATTTATATGACTGTTTATATATAATGTTTTAATTAGCTTGTGCCACACACAAGACTTGACTACTATATTAATATTGTGAATTTTTTTAAAATGACCAAATAACCCAAAACTTTTTTTTGGATTTAACTGCTTCTGGAGTATTACTATGGTTATTTACATTAAAGTTATATTTTATTTTTATTATGTTATAGGAGGATTCAGTGCTATTATTTCCAGAGGACGCATCAAAAAACCCATATGTTGCGATCATAAAGGTAAAATTGTAGAAGAAAAAACTTTTTGCATTATTTACAGCTTTTGATTATCATAATCAAACTATTTTCAACAGGATATTTATGTACAAGGTAAGGAAGGATACGTGAAACTAGAAGTCCAATGGTTTTATCATCCAGAAGATGTGGATAAAAAATATATTAGAAATTGGAAATCTAAAGACTCAAGAGACATCTTCTACAGTTTCCATCGCGATGAAGTGTCTGCTGAATCTGTGAAGGATGATTGCTCTGTGTATTTTGTGCCAGAGAATAAGCAAGTCCCAAACCATGGCTTTATTGTGCAAAGGGTTTATAATACTGAAAATAAGAAGATGAGGAAGTTCACTCATCATGATTTTAACGAGCAGCAAAAACAAGAGCTTGATCTTCTTTTAGAAAAGACGATTTCAAGAGTTGGTGATCTTCTTGACATTCTGATGAAGAAACATACTTTTATACCAAGGCATATGGAATTAGTTCCGGAAAGGTTCATTAGAAATATTGAAAGCACACAACCTGAAAGCATTATTGTGGTTAATGCACCAGATCTTTTTGAAGAAAAGACACTTTCATGAGTTCGTGGTCTTCCTAACAACTAGAAAAAAATACACATACTAAATTATAGATTACAAATAAAATATCAAATTATTCAATAAAACTATTTCCATAGTGCTCCCATATATGATCAATCAATGCATTTCGAAGTGATAAATGAGTTTCTTTACTTTTGTATCTTTAGATTATGAGCTAAAAATTGTTAAAATCAGACATTTTCATATATATATATATATATATAATACTAAAATTATATGGACTAAAGTGATAAACAACAAAACTAATATATAAATATTTATATAATATATAATTAGAAAGATTGAAATGCAAATTAAAGAGGTGAAACTTCAAATTTGAAATTTTGAACAGTGAAACTTCAAATTTGAAATTTTGAACAGTGAAACTTTAAATTTGGTGTTTTCACTGTTCAAAACTTCAACCTGAAGTTTCTCTTAAATTACAACAAACTTTATATTTGAATTATAGAGAATCTCTTGGAAATGTTCTAAACCAAAATTAATCTAGATTGCATATTTTGCATTAAGCAAATTTGTTCTTGATTTCAACAAATAAGGGTACGATATTGACTACTTGGAGTCTTTGGATTTTAGGGAAAATCTCCGGCGACTAGAACGTGAGTATCCAAACAAAAAAAAAAAACAAAAACAAAAAGGTCAAACAAACAAACAGTGAGTCATATAAAACAACAAAGAGTCATATAAGTCATTGCACTAACCAATTCTTTTAACTATAGAATTAAAATTTTAAGATATTTAAATTCATTATTAATTGATGTTTATTTTATTTTTAATAACAGATCTGAAGATGTCGAATCGTGAATGTTCATCTACTATCTCCATATCCGTAGTTATTATATACTCCACTAGTAAGAAGACTTTTCCTCTCTATATTTACCAAAACCATTGTCGAGCTAAAACTAAATAACCCCCCACAAAAAAAAAAAAAAAAAAAAAACTCTGATGTCGAAGGCAACCTCCTCCAATGCCACAACGTCAAGACCCAAAGTGTTCATAAACTTTCGGGGAGAGCAGCTCCGACTCAACTTCGTAAGTCATTTAGAGAAGGCTTTGGCAGGAGAAGGAATCAATGTTTTCACCGACAATCACGCGACTTTGGGAGACGATTTGAGCATATTTTTCAAGAAGATCAAGGAGTCGAGCATTGCGATCGCAGTCATCTCAAGCTTGTACTCGAACTCGAAGTGGTGCTTAGATGAGTTGGCAACGATCACAGAACGTGTGGAGGTAGGGAAATTGGTGGTAATACCAGTGTTCTACAAAGTCCCTGTTCACACGGTTAAGAATCAGACAGGAACGTTTGGTGAGAATTTTGAGCTATTAGTGGGAACAGATCATACCAATGAAAAGAAATGGAGAACGGCCCTTACGTTTATAACAAAGAAGAAAGGCGTGAGTATTCATGAGAAGAGGTAAATAATTTTCTTTTTAAATCACACACACACAATTTTTTTTTTTTTATATTTTCTCTAAGCATCGATCACACACACACACACATATGTACATGGACAACTTAAAATACATGCGAACTTCTCTGTTTGTCGGATTACTTTGGATACGCAGCATTACTTGTTTTGCAATGGTCTTTAACAACGAAATCATTTATTTAGCTGATTGGATAACGGATGCGTTTAATAACTCGGTGGCATTAATGTATCCACATGTTCACACTAATTTGTTAATTATAAAAGATGGTGTAGTTTAAAAAATAACTTTTGTAAGTTTGTCTAATATAATCAAGAGGAGTTTAGACGAATTTTGGATGGAACAAGTACGATTTGAGAAGTTTAGATCGTTTAAAAGATGCAGCTTGTGGGATTGTTTAGTAAAGTCCGAAGGAGAAAAATTCAAATGGGACGAGTTTGACTTGGCAATGTCTTCAGTTACTGATGTCATAACCAGTAAAGCAGATATTATTACCTACTAATTTAGGCTATTTCATAAATTGATATTTTCATACCAAAACTAGTTTTTAATTAATATTAACTCTTATGAAAGGGTTTTAATCTTACAATGACCTTTTCAATTTCAAAAGATTGATTTTTGAACTATTATTTGAGAAGCATGTTAAATAAAAAAATCTGATGTGTCATCACCTTAGCAAAAGTTAGTGTAAATTAATGGTGGCATGGAATTGTGACATGACAAATTTTCTAAAATAAATGAAATGTTTTGATTGGTTGAGTAATAATTACGTAAATTATAAAATTATAACATATATACACTAGATTATAACACTAAAAATAATAAATTTAAATAAACAGAAAATAATAATTACTATGATTTCAATTTATTTTTACATATATATTGACAAGATTATATTGTGCAAGGAGAAAAAGAAATAGAATATAGATAATATTTAAAACATATTATAAGAGTTTAATTATTATTTAATAGAACTTTTACATTTGCAATTATATGTTACTCTAAACCCTAGAAAAAACAAAAAAATTTCAAAAGACACAAAACGATATGAAACGTTTGTATGATTGTTGTTAATTAAAATTGTATATGTATAAAACATAATGCTTACATGATAAGTTTTTCAAAGACACAAAAATGATATAAAATATTTGTGTGATTGTCGTTAACTTCTCAAATTGTATATGTATAAAAACATAACGCTTACATATGTATAAAAAATTTATCAATACTTAAATATTACAACTAATTATGTCTATAAAAAAATATATTTGAACATGCGTGCGTGCCAACCATAAAAATAAATATATTTTTATATATTTTAATTTTTTTAGTTGATTTAGTTATCATATTTACACTTTTTATCTAATAAAGTATTTTAAAAATCTAGGTTAATATTTTTTATCTTTAATTTCTATTAAAATCTATAATATTTTTCATTTAATTTATTGTTATTTTAACTATTAAATTTTTATATAATGTTATTATTAATACATGATTAATCATATACAGATAAAATATATTTGATATATAATATTAAATATATATTTTATAGCTCGCACATGGTGCATACCGATCACCTAGTATAAATTAAAATCAATAATTTAAACGAAGATATTTTAATTAATTGTGGAAAGTACAAATAAAATAATCTAAATCAAGCAACACATGTAACTCAAATAAAATGGTTAAAAATAGAGATGAAGAGAATTCAATTATTTTCTGGAATTAATTATGTGTAAGATATAAAAATATATATTTCATCAGATAGCGTAATTATGAGGAGATGGAACACCCCGATATATATAATGTCCAGCCATGGGGGCCGCAAGATAAACTATTTCGATCATGTTCGTTTGCTAATTCAAATGTTTTATGTAGACGAGCCTGTAAACTATGTTTGTTGTACTGCAAAAATGAGCATTATCCAGATATATATAGTATCAATGGGTTTATAAATCTCAGTCAGAAGTTTCTAAAATATTTGGTTGTTAAGTTAGAGTTGATTCATTAAAAACAAATGATCCAGAATAACTCATAATAAAAAATAAGGTGAAATATAATTTAATTAGAGAAATTTTTTCAAAAATAGACCTTTTAAAAATAGTTTATAAAAGCGCTAATTTTATGACTATTTTGATATGCAAAGTAGTGGCAGACTAAATACAGATTAGTAACAAACTAGTTAATCATACATTTAAAATTATATTAAAAATAAATTAATAACTGACTAAATGTAAATCAATAGTAGATTAACAGAGCTATTTAACAGACTAATATACTAAAGGTATAATAGTAGACTCCTCTAATAATTTTCCCTCTGAAAAATCTTTTTTCATAATAAAATTGTCAAATGAACTATTTAAACAAACAAACTTTTTAAAAAATTGAATGATTGATTCGTTATCCAAAAGAAGAATTTAAATATAAATTTTAAACAAGATTTTAAATCCTATTTTTCAACCAAAATAAGATCTATGTTGTTAATCTAAAACTATATACAAAATCGCTTTTTATTACTAAAATCATAAGAAATTATATTTTTCGTCAAAACTTTAAAATTATATTTTCTATCAAAATAGTATTTTCTCTTCAATACTGCAAAGCTCAATTTCCTCTCAAATGCCCAAATTTATATATGCCAAAATTGCAAAATCGTATTTTCACCAAAACTATTTAATTACATTTTTTGCTAAAATTTTCAAATCACATTATACAGCAAAACCACAAATCTCATTTTTCATGAACATTATATAATAGTTTTTTCATCAAAACCGAGAAATTATGTTATAACACTAAAATCATAAAACTTTAAAATCATATATTTTTGTCAAAACCGAAAATCATATTTTTCAGCTATAACCACAAAATTAATTTTTTTTTTCGAAAGCTGCATTTTTTATAAAAAACCAAAAAATCATATTTTCTATAAAAAATACAAAATTATATTTTTTTTGTCAAAACTACAAAATCATAGTTTTTCAGAAAAAAAAAAGCTATTTTCTCCAAAAACTACATGATCATGATTTTGGCCAAGATGTAAAATCAAGTTTTAAAACCTGTGATATCATATGCTAGAACCGCAAAAACTGCATTTTCCCATGAACTTTATCTTTCTTGATTTTCCTAGATATTGTTGATCAAGATTAATGTTTTTTTTTGTGTGTTAACAACCAAAATCAGTTTATCAATGCAAACTTTGATCGCAACTTATAAATTTATTCAAATTATTGAAGTTGTAATATAATTTAGATAAAAGATTGGTATGGTTAAGATATTAAAATCATATAATATATAAAAGTTGATGGCATAGTGCATTGGTCCACATCAGCATATTCATTAAATAAAAAAATGTTAAGTATGATTAGGATAGAAAAACTTGATTTAATTGGTCCATATCAGCTTTTAAATCAAACCAAAAATTATGAAATATAATTAAAATATTAAAAGTTAATTTAACAAATTATGTCCAACAAAAAAAGTAAATTCAATTTAATTTGATTGATCCAAATTAACATATTTATTAAATCAGAAAATGTTAATATGGTTTAAAAATTTTAAAGTTAAATAAAAAAATCAACAATTAACAATACATGTATTAAAAAAAAGTAACCATTATCAACTATCAATTTAAAAAAAAATCTACAACAACTCGATTTAACAATTAAAACAATGAAAACTGAATAAAAATATAACATAAAACTTTTGGAAGACATGATAGAGAAGGAAAAAATAGTTTTGCATGATCATTACAGCTTCCTAACAATTAAATGCAAATCAACATGAATTATAGATTATATATGCAGTAGTACACAACATCAATAAGACTTTCAATAAAAAACTAAATATTTGAACACATGAACCTTAAAAAAAAAAGAACTATAGAAATTCTATGGAAAACAGAAAATAATACCACAATCTTAGCAAGATTATATTTCTATAAATCAAATGTATATTTACGTCAATGTTGGATAATTCGATAGGTGTCATTGTTATTATTTTACCTAATAGTTTTTTTAAAATTTATAAATAAAATAGGATAAATTACACAATATATATTAAATTCTCTTATATAAATGAAAATTTCTATAAATATATAATATTTTTAATAATTTTAAAGATAGTAGCTAAAAAAATTAAATCAAAATATTAATACAGACTCACGCGTAGCACAAGTTATATACCTAGTGATTAAATTAAAACATGAGTATTTTTAATATTTTCTAACTATATGTAAGTAAATTCACAGAAAAATTAACCCAACAAACAAAGTTGCATTTAGATGCATTATCATAATGCACAATCAAAAATGGAAACGAACAACATTCAAATTAATTATCATTATCCAGATACACCATTTGGATGGAGCATCTTGATGTAACTTATAGATTAACAAGAACTCTGTTAAAAATAATGTATAGGGAAATAGTCTGGTCGCTTTTGTTGTTGGCTCACACTTAAGAAACCTTTTAATTGGTCTCTCGAGCTCAACCTTTGTCTCCATATTTTAATGAAATTTTTGGCTTTACTTGAGTTTCTGTCACATATTTTGTAGCAATGAGGTCGAGGTGATCGAGACAATCGTGAGAAATGTAAAGATAAAGCTAGAAGAGCACTCAGCAGATCAAGGAACTAAGATTCGAAGAGACAAAGCTACTGAATCGTCCAAGGAAAAATTAGAAGAAGATGCTGCTGAGAGTTCTTCTTCAAAAGCGTGTCCTTTATTTGGGATCGAAACTCGCCTAGAGCAATTAGAAGAGAAGTTAGATTTCAAATCAAAAGAGGTCACTCGGTTTGTTGGAGTTGTAGGGATGCGTGGTATAGGTAAAACCTCTCTTGCCAAGAAACTGTTGGACGATTGTGGACATAAGTTCTTGCATAGGATGTTTATAACGGACGTCCGCGAAAAGGCAAACGCTCTTGGCGTCTACAGGGTGCATGAAGACCTCCTACATGGTTTACAACAGTACGATAAAAAAGAGCAAAACAATACTGAGTTCTCATTGAAATCTGCAAAAGATGCGCTAAGCAAAAGCAAAGTGTTTATTGTTCTTGACGATGTGGGTAAACAGAGTCAGATAGATGATATTCTTGGCGGACGCGAATGGTTAAGAAACGGGAGCAGGGTTGTCATAATAACGAGCAGCAAGGCCGTGGTCAAGGGAATGGTAGATGAAACTTATCTAGTCCCGGGGCTGAGCGACAGGGATGCATACAAATACTTTAAAAAACATGCGTTCGCCAATGGTTCTTGCGAGACAAGTTTCAAGAAACTTGCAAGAGAGTTTGTGGATTACTCTAGGGGGCATCCATTAGCTCTCAAAGAAATTGGTGACGTGCTTCTTAAGAAGGACGAAGCGTACTGGAGATCAAAGCTTCAGATGCTTGAAAGAAGCCCGATCAGCAACAGGATTCAAGATGTCTTGAGAATCTCCTATGATGGTCTTATCAACGAAAAACATAGAGAAGTGTTCCTCGACGTGGCTTGTTTCTTCAAGTTTGAAGATGAGTATCATGTCAGGAGTTTGTTGGATTCTTCGGTTGATGAGATAAAAGATCTAGCAGATAGGTTCTTGATTAACATTAGTGGCGGGCGAGTAGAGATTAATGATCTGATGTATACACTCGCAATGGAGCTCGATTCTCAGTCATCATCTAAAGAGAAAAGAAGCAGGCGTAGGCTGGTCAACCATAGCGAGATCATCACTGTTCTCCTAAATAAAGCAGTGAGTGAGATTAATCTCTATACTACACATGTTGATTTTTTATGTTATTTTCAGACCAACCCTAACATTAACTTGTTACACAAACTTTCCAGAAAGCAAAAAAGGTCAGAGGAATTTTCCTAGACATGTCTGAATTACCGAAGAAAATGAGCTTAGGCAGTGACACATTCAGAGAAATGGACAATCTTCGATACTTGAAATTCTTCAACTCAAGTTGTCCTAGAGAATGTGAACCTGACTGCACCCTAAGCTACCCGAACGAACTTAACTTCGAGTTGCAAGAGATCCGATATCTCCATTGGCTGAGATTTCCACTGAAGACATTTCCACCAGATTTTGACCCGAAGAATCTTATCGACCTCAGCCTACCTTACAGTGATATTGAGCAAGTTTGGGAAGGAACCCAGGTATATATATCTCATCTTCAAACAATTTAGTATCCATTATCATTAATAAATTGTTGCATTAGCAAATGATTCTTCTTCTTTTTTTGTTTCTTTACATCGGCCACAGGACATATCAAAATTAAAGTGGCTGGATCTGAATCATTCAAGGAAGATGCACACTTTGTCGGGTTTGTCGCAGGCTCGAAACCTTCAAACTGTGAACCTAGAAGGCTGCACAGAGTTGAAGACCGTTCACAAGGAGCTACAAAACATGGAAAGTCTCACATTCTTGAACCTAAGAGGATGCAAGAGCCTCAAGTCTCTTCCACCAATGAACTTGATTTCTCTGAAAACACTCATCCTCAGCGGCTGCTCAAGTCTTGAGGAATTCAGATTCATTTCAGGGAACCTTGAAGAGTTGTACTTAGATGGTACTGCGATAAAAGAACTTCCTTCGGAGATTGGGGACCTTCAAAGACTAGTCTTGTTGACATTGAAAGACTGTGTGAATTTACTGAGTCTCCCAGTATCTATCACAGATCTAAAAGCTCTTCAAAAACTGGTACTCTCAGGCTGCTCAAAGCTTGCGAGTTTTCCAAAGGTTAAAGAGGAGACCTTAATGCGTTTGAAGACTTTACTACTCGACGGGACAGCCATAAAAGAGTTGCCTGATCTTTTGCATCGCCTTAGTGTTAATCAAGGCCCAACTTCTTCTTGGTCACGCTACAATTTGCGCAAATGGCCGCATGGAATCTACGGATTATCGTCTGTGCAGCGTTTATGTCTGAGCAGTAATGGTTTCAGGAGCTTGCCAAGTAGCATCAGTTATCTCTACCACCTCAGATGGCTTGATTTGAAGTATTGTAAAGAACTCATATCTCTTCCAATGCTTCCATCAAATCTTCAACTGTTAGACGCACATGGCTGCACTTCACTTGAAAAGATTGAGAGCTCGTCGGTTCTTTTGTTGGCAGCAGCAGAGCAGTCTCACTCTACGTTTATTTTCACTAATTGTACCAAACTTGATCAGGTTGCAAAAAATGGTGTCGTGTCTTACGTTCGGATGAAGATACAGTTAATGCCAGATGCACGAGCTCACCAAGAAAAGGTATTAAGCTCAGTGATTCCTAGAGCATTAACATCCATAGTATTTCCATTGGTGTAACACTTTTTTTAGCATCTGGCTGATTCTCTTTTGGTATCGTATCTAATTTACAGGGCTCAGAACTCGAAGTTTTGATTAGGATCTGCTTTCCTGGATGGCATTTACCTGTATGGTTCAATTATCGATCGGTGGGTTCAGAGTTAACGCAAACCCTGCCTCGACACTGGAATGAAGATAGGCTTATTGGTATAGCTCTTTGCGCTGTTATCTCTTTCAAGGACAACAAAGCTAAGAAGAAGGACAAGGGAGCTCAGACTAAGGACAACGAAGCTCGGAATAAGGAAGACCTAGCTCAGAATAAGGACAACGGAGCTCAGAATAAGGACGACCAAGCTCAGAACACCCGCCTCCTAGTTAGATGCAGCAGTGAGCTCAAAGAAGGAGAAAAGCCTTTGGTCCAGTTTAGTTGTGTTCTTGGTGGGTGGACCCAACATGGCAAGGATAAAACTCTGAACATCACTGAGCCTTCTGGTCATGTCTTTATTGGATACACTAGTTTGTTAGATACCAAGAAGCAGGACAAAGAAGTGGGATGTGCTGCTACAGAGGCTTCTCTTAAATTCGAAGTGACTGATGGAACAAAACAGATCACAAACTGTGAGGTAATCAAGTGCGGCTTTACTCTGGTCTATGCACCCACTAAACCTGTTCATAGCTTGTGTACTGAAAAACACTTCGACCATGGCGAGAGAACGTCTGATACAACGAGCAATACTGGAGGAAACATCAACCGTGAAGAAAGTCGTTTCCAGATCAAGAATGGAGAAACCTCTGTTTCCTTGGTGGCTTTAAAGATGGGAAACGAGATCACAGAGAAAGTAAAGTCTTTTAAAGCTACAGGAAACGTGAAAGACACCCCAAGCGATGCTAGTTCTGTTGTAGCTCCGTCAAGTAGTAGCGGTAAAGTTCCTTTGGAGGCTAGCTTCAATGCTACTCCACAGGAAAGAGAGGCTGATAACAATACCATTGGTGGATCCATGTCGCCGGGCAGCTTAGAAGGAGGTGAAGTTATTAATGAAAAATCTCCAAAGAGTGATGAGACCAAGCCAGAAGTTGAAACATGCTATTTGAGACATACAGATGATCAGAGTTTAACTAATGGCGCCAAAAAATTATGTGAGAAGTTGGAGAAACCTATACGGCTTGTTTGTCTTGTGATCTCCATTTGCACGGTTGCTGCTTTTGCGCTACCAAAAGAAAAGAGAAGAAGATGAGAAGAATGGAAGAAAGTGGAGAAATCTCGAAAGATGGAAGAAACCAATCAACATGGTGATAACAGCATCCATGGTGTATCGATGTTACGTGCGGATTCTAAATAGAGTAAAACAAGCTCATGCGTATATGATGGGCATGCTCGAGAGAGCTCTAGCTACGAGAGATTACTTAGTTTCACAGAGAACACAACTACACAAGTGTGCAGATGCCAAAAACCTATAGGGCTTCTTTGCCTTTTGAAAGTGAAACACTGAAACCATCGTGCAAAGCTTATACAAGGGAGGTTGGTATTCTAATAAAAAAATAGTCGTCGGTTATTTTAGATTTTGGTTTTAAATTTTTAACAAAATATAAATTTTATTGCCATGTGTTAATTTTTCAGGTGCAACGTGGCGATCAGCTAGAGAAAGTAGCCAGATGTTTAGATGTTAATGGTAGAAGAAAATGGATCGGCTTAAGCAATGGGCCAATTAGAATATTTTGCAAGCGCGTTATTTTACTTATCGAGACAATAAATCTCGACCATTAGATCGTTTAATCCGATGGCCATAATTAACGTTTTGGAAGAACCTAGATCTATCTCCGGATATTTTTGGAATCTAGAGTAACATATATAATTTCATTCCGAGAGCCCATATTTCCAAACATCGGTCAACTTCGAAGTACCAAACACAGTTCCCATCTTTGCTCAAACAGTTTATTTCTCTTTCAGATAATTTTTTTTGCCCAAACTGTTTCATATATTCTCCTTTTAGATTTAGAACAGATTTGCTTACTCCTCGTTTGATTTTACTAGCAAATGTGAGTGAGAGACGGAAAATGTTATTATGAAGGTACAAGTCCGTGACAACGCACGTGCTCTTGCCCCTCCTTCGTTGTACACGATGAACGTGCGGCCGCAACATCAGGTGTTTGTCAATTTCCGGGGAGACGAGCTACGTTGCGGTTTCGTCAGCCATCTCGTGGAAGCTCTTAAGAGGCATGGTACCAACGTTTTCATAGACAAATTCGAAAAGAAAGGCGAAGATCTCACCAATCTCTTTGTCAGGATCGAGGAGTCGACCATCGCTTTGGTCATATTCTCCAGGAGGTACACGGAATCGACTTGGTGCTTAGACGAGCTCGTGAAGATCAAGCAACGAGCAGATCAAGGTTTGCTCAAGGTGCCTCTCTCTCTCTCTCTCTCTCTCTCTCTCTCTCTCTCTCTCTCTCTCTCTCTCTCTCTCTCTCTCTCTCTCTCTCTCTCTCTCTCTCTCTCTCAACTCGACCCAAGACTGATTTCGTAGTTTTCAGGTCATTCCCATCTTTTTCAAAGTGGAACCAGTCACCGTGAAACAACTCCGGGGAGCATTCGGAGATCAGTTCAGGGATCGAGTGTGGGAATATCGATGCGATAAACCCAGAGTCCAGAGATGGAAGGAGGCTTTAGCATCTCTCTCTTGCAAGATTGGTCTGACCTTCAACAAGAAAAGGTAAATTTTCAATCTTAATTAAATACCCCCAAATGCTCAAATCTCTCTGGTCTTAATTCCCCATTTTGTATTTTTATTTATTTATCATGAGGTCAAATCTCTAAATGCTATCAGGGTTCAATGTATTAAGCTTAGAAAGGTATTCATATCATGAGATTACATAACTATATATATTAGAGTTACAAAAATCATGTAATAAATGAGAATAATATACTGTGGAGTGATTGTAGAGATTGAATGATTGTAGGAATTGATATTGTGATATCGTATTTCTCTTATACAATAATGTCTGACCATATTTTTATTTATTTTTCAGTAAGGAAAGTAAATTTGTGAGGATAATCGTTAACGAGGTCGACAAAATGATACGAGGACAAGAGGATTTTGTTGTCAGTCCATCTTCCCGCACAAGAGAGGGCGATGTTGTGCGCGAAAACTCTAACATTGCGAACCAGATTCAAGTGGTTTCTAAGGGTTATATGGAACTCGAAAGCGAGAACAGCGTTCTACGGGCTCAGATCGTTGACCTAAGGGAGAGGCTGCAAGCACAGAACTCTATCATTGACATAATGGAAGGAGCTATGGGAGAGGTTTATACAGTCCCTGATTTAGTGGAAGGAGTTATGGGAGAGGTTTATACAGTCCCTCATTTCTTGACGAACCCTTGGCAGATGTCTTACTCTTCACAGCCAACATTGTCTCCCGCTGATACTTTTTACTTCTAACATTTAACACTACAAGAAATGATGAACATAGTTACAGAAATTTTTGTAACTATGTTAAAAAATCTGTAGCTATGTATCGGTTGCTACAAATTAGTTTCAAAATCATTTTCGTAACTATGTGATTATAGCAAATATTGTATTGTAACAAGTTGAAGCAAAAATGCTACAAATTGGAGACAAAATAATATCGTAACAATTTGAATCAAATTTGCTTCAAAAAAATTTTGTGATAAATTAGCTACAATTTTGTAACAAACAAATTGGTGGCTATTTGTTAGAAATTCCCACAAATTGGTTGTAAAAAAATCACTACAAATATCTACACAAAAAAATATACCAACTTGTTACAATTAGATACATATTAAATATAACAATATAATTATAATTAGCTTCAAATTTACCTGTAATAAGTTGCAACAACTATTTACAATTTTGTAACAAACATATTGTGCCTATTTGTTAGAAAGTCCCACTAATAGATTGTAGAAAAATCACTACAAATATCTACACCAAAAATGTAGCAACTTGTTACAATTAGATACATATTAAATATAACAATATTATTACAAATAGCTTCAGATTTATTGTAATAAATATCAATAACTATCTACAAGTGTGACTGTTACTATTAGCTACCGAAACCTCTAAACTTTTTATGGCTTTTTACCTATAAATTGCTACAGAAAATGCTGTAATTTTTTGCTTTAAATATTTACAGATTCTTTGTGAGAGTTTAGCTACTAAATGGCTAGTGCAACAAGTAGACCTATGCTGCAAATGGAAATATAATTGGCATATATATCAGAATCGCAAAATATGGTCAAAATCTCACCATAAAATGTGAACTTAATAACTATTACAATAGATATTAAACATAAATTACAATAGATATTAAACATTGTTGCAAGGAGAGCAGATTAAGAGTTACAAAAGATACAAACTAATTAATTTTGAAATGTTAACCATTGTTAACAAATCAAACCAAAAAAGATTTATAGTTAGGAGCATATAACCATATTTAACATATTTAACAAGATAAAGTTGAAACACATCACCATGCTGCACCGTTATCACCATCTTAGGTATCGAAACCATCATCCTCACCATTTTCATTATCGTTCTGATTCGGAGGGACAAGCTCATCTGTAGCCATGGGTTCATCCTCTGCAATTCCTGCGAAAGCCCCAGCTAAGCTCTCACTAGTGACTCGAACAGGACCAGCTTCAGAGGGCCCAGTGCGTGGAGTCGACGGCACGATAGTTTCACCCTCGGCCGGCATGTATTTCTTCATATGCTCCACCACAGAGGCCAGCTGTTCTTGCAAAGCAGAAACTTGTCAATGCAAGGAGATTCTAGTCACTGCCCCTGACGAGCTTTCTCCACGCTCGAGTATAGCCTGCTGTCCCCCGAGACCAAAAATACGACCTCGGTTTGGCAATACAACCTAAAAGAAAGAAACCACATTACGTAAGAAGGCCATGTGCAACCCTGAAGTAGTTTGTAAAAACAATATACTCTGTATTTGGGAATGCTTTCTTATTCACAATCGTTGCCTTGTACAAGGTATTTATACATACACACGTTGATCCTTATCTATACATATTTAGGAGATATCTAATACATTATATGAATATCTCTAACTAGTCATACTTATCAAAATATGATAATCACAACCCTATTCTTATCACAATCGGAGTCCTTAATACTCCCCCTCAAGTTGGAGTGTGTAGGTTCGTAACACCCAACTTGGGCAACAAAACGTTAAACTGTGGTCGTCCAAGTGCTTTTGTTAATATGTCTGCAATCTGGTCCTTTGTACGAACATGGTGTGTTGAGATGATACCGTCACGGACTGCATCACGAACACTATGACAATCCCACTCAATATGCTTCGTCCTTTCATGAAAAACTGGGTTTGCAGCAATGTGTATTGCAGCTTGACTATCACAATAAAATGGCACCGGTTTCTTAACTTCAACACCGAGATCCTGCATGAGCTGAATGAGCCATTTTATTTCACGTGTAGCGACAGCCATCGCCCAGTATTCAGCTTCAGCAGAGGAGTGTGAAACTGTGTCCTGCTTTTTCGTTTTCCAGGAAATTGGAGAGCTACCCAGAAGTACTACATACGAACTGAGTGATCGGCGAGTAAGAGGACACGATGCCCAATCTGCATCGCAGTAAACGGAGAGCTGAAGGTTGTTATCTGAACGCAAGAGAACACCTTGACCTGGAGAACCTTTTATAAACCTAACAACACGCAATGCAGCTTCCAAGTGTCCCTCACGTGGGGCTTTCATGAACTGAGACAACAGATGAATAGCGTAGCACAGTTCTGGGCGAGTAATGGCGAGATACACCAATCGACCAACCAACCGGCGATAAGACTTTGGATCAGATAAGAGTGGGCTCTCATCCAACGCAAGTTTGTGATTTTGCTCAACCGGAGTTAAAGCTGGCTTTGCTCCGAGAAGACCTGTGTCACTTACAATATCCAAAATGTATTTTCTTTGTGAAAGAAAAATACCTTCCTCTGAACGTGCTACTTCTATTCCCAAAAAATATTTGAGTTTTCCTAAGTCCTTCATGTGAAAACAATCACCCAAATAAATCTTGAACTTGTTTAGCTTTTCGAGATTATTACTTGCAATGACTAAGTCATCCTCATAAACTAAAACTCGAATTTCAGTCTCTCCACGTGTGAATGTGAACAATGAATAATCAGAGTAGGACTGTGTAAATCCGAATTCCAACAGAGCTTTAGAAAGCTTTTCGAACCAACAACGTGGGGCTTGACGGAGCCCATATAGTGACTTGCGCAGACGGCAAACTTTGGTGGGGTCAGAGTGTGTAAAACCTGGAGGTAACTTCATGTACACTTCCTCCTTAAGGTCCCCATGAAGAAAAGCGTTGTGGACATCCATCTTGTGGACCTCCCATCCTTTCGCCGAGACAAGACGTAGAAGACTTCGAACTGTACTCATCTTCACCACTGGAGCAAAAGTCTCGTCGAAGTCTTCACCTTCAACCTGATTATTTCCCATCACAACAAGTCTGGCCTTGTGTCTCTCTATTGTGCCATCAGCGTTATATTTTATCTTGTAAACCCATTTCGACCCAATAGCAACTTTACCCGGCGGAAGCGATTCAATATCCCATGTATGACTATCTTGAAGGGCTACTACTTCATCAGTCATGGCATGATGCCAAACTTTGTCTTTGATAGCATCAGAATATCGTTTTGGTTCAATGCCTGCAGTTACTGCTGCAAGAAACGCTTGATGGGAAGAGGAGAACACAAGGTCAGAGACATAATCATCTAAAGGATACGGTGTCTTACCAGAAATTGTTTCAGAGGACGATGAGAGGGGACAGTGCGAAGCGAGATGGGGATCTTCAATGCAGGCGGCGTTGTAAAGTACATAATCGTTTAGTTTGAGAGGAAGATTACGTACTCGCTGGTCTTTTCCTGTTTCGTTATTTGTATCCACAATCGGTGCTCGTGTTGGGGAAGACACAATATCTGGAGAAGGCAAAACTTGTGACTCAAGTAAACTTGGCACAATCGGAGTCAACTCTGGAACAGAGGATGGAACAGAATCAGAAAAAATTGCAGGTTCAGTATTAACGACAGAATCCAGGACTACTGGATCAACATCCTTGTCTGAGCTTCCCCTTTCGTTGCAATCCATAGTTGAGCTCTCCACGGCCGGAGCACTGGCGTTGTCGGAGCTCCCCCTGTCGTTGGTATCCATAGCTGGCATCATTAACCAATCATCATCGACAGGAACTGCAGGAATTGGTAGATGCTGCGAAGATTCAGACGCGGAAGTAATAGGAGCTAGCATCGGGAATTCATTCTCATAAAACACAACATCACGAGATATCAACATTTTCTCGTTGTCTATATCAAAAACTTTCCACCCCTTCTGACCGGAAGGGTAACCAACAAATATACACCTGCGACTACGAGCTCCAAACTTGTCCTTATCTCTAGAGCGAAGATGAGTATAGCACAAACTACCAAACACTCTAAGGTGATCATACGATGGCTTTTGACCATATAAAACCTCATACGGAGAACAACCCTTAAGGACATCTGTGGGAGTACGGTTTATGACGTGAGCAGCAGTCATAACAGCTTCTCCCCAGAACTTGATTGGCAACCCAGATTGGAATAACATGGCTCTAGAAATATTGAGTATGTGTCTATGTTTGCGTTCTACACGTCCGTTCTGTTCTGGAGTCACAACACATGAAGTTTGGTGAAGAATACCATTCTCACGAAAGTAACGTGATAAGCACATAAACTCGGTACCATTGTCACTACGGACTACTTTCACTGTTTTACCAAATTACTTTTTGGCCATTGTGCAGAAGTTTGGGAGAACAGTGCGAACTTCTGATTTCTTAAGTAAGAGATATGTCCATACGGCACGCGAGAAATCGTCAACAATTGTTAGAAAGTAAACAGCTCCACACGAAGCTTTGATGCGATATGGACCCCAAATGTCGCAGTGAATCAATGCAAAACACTCTTTTGATTTATTAGAACTTCCATAAAATACTTCTCTAGTCTGCTTTGCCCTAAAACAAGTGTCACACGGACTAGGGATAGCAGGTTTATTCAAAGACGAAAACATTGGTAAAGACGATAAAACCGAAAACGATGGATGACCAAGCCTTTGGTGCCAACGAATCAGATCAGCCGAACGAACAACTGGACTTGCAACTCGATGAACCCTTGCAGCCATGACATCTTTAAAGTAGTAAACCCCATCTCGTTCCTCACCGGCTCCAATCAGGGTCCTCGTGAAACGATCCTGTAAAACACACAACGTATCGGTGAGAAGGGCAAAACAATTTGTTTGTTTTAGCAATTTGGACATGGAGATCAAAGAACAATTAAGATTCGGCACAAATAACACTTTGGTAAGAGTGATATGATCAGATAAAGGGAATACGCCCATGTGTGTTGCATATGTTTTATTTCCATCAGCAAAGCCAACTGGGCATGGTGAAATACTAGACGTATTCTGTAGCAAAGACAGATCTCCTGTCATATGATGAGATGCGCCTGTGTCTAGTATGAGATCACCATGTCTACTCTTACCAATAAGTTTGTCGGAAGAATTAGCCTTTTCTGAAATTATTTGAGAAAGAGCCCTCCATTGTTCTTGTGTAAACTCTGGAAACGACGATGCATTGGAGGTGGTAGCGTGAGCATTATTCGCACGTGCTCCAGAATTCTTGTTACGGTCTGAATTGGAGCCACCTCTCCCACGACCTCCTCTGCCTCCTCCTCTGTTTCCACTGCTACCTCTGTTCTGAGATCTCTCTTCCCACCAATCAGGAAAACCCACTAATTGCCAACAATTCGCCTTGTCGTGACCACTACGCCCACAATGAGAACATTGAGAAGCACGCTTTGCAGAATCAGAACGATCTTGTTCAAGGGAGAATTCTTTCTTAGCAAGAAACCCCACAGCACCTTGTTGAGTTTCACGATCTTTAGCGTTGTTCAGACGTTGTTCCTCACGAATGACCTTTGCATAGATCTCACCAATGTCAGTAGGACCATCAGAAGAAATAATCGCTTGACACATTCCTCCAAAACGAGCTTCATCCAAGCCCATCACAAACTGACCAATTTTTTCATCCTCTCGTTCAGTTTCATATTCAGTTGCTGCAGAACACGTACAAGCAGGCGTAGGCTGGTACATGGCAAGTTCCTCCCATAACTTGGACAACCGTCCGAAATAATCCACGACAGCTTGACCATCTTGACGACATGTAGCCAGCTGCTCCTTAAGATGATGTTTATGAACTTTGTTTCCCACTGAGAAACGCTTTCGTAAGTTCTCCCACAACTTGTGAGAGTCGGAGATGAATGTGACAGTGGAGCGAACCCGTGGTTCAATAGAAGTACGGATCCATCCCACTATCATTGAGTTTACCGATAACCACAACTCGAGATTCAGATCACTCATAGGCGGCTTTGGTATGGTTCCTTCAATGAACCCTAGCTTTCGTTTGGCACGAAGAGCATTGGTCATCTCAGAAGACCATTCATTGTAATTTTTACCTGTGAGGATCACTGACGTAATGAGAGATCCAGGATTATCTGACGCAAAGAGTGAGTACGGAGTGGCAGGCTCCGAGGTTCGATCGTCAAACATACCGCTCTTGGACGTCGCTGAGTTGTCACCGTCAACCATGCTTGCTTGTTTGACACGAAAACAGCAAGAGTTGTAAATGAAAAGAGAAAGGTTCGAACTTCGAAATCCTTAAAGAAAAGAGAAAAAAAATGAAGAAAGAGAATTGGTCTCAGAAACTTTTCTGCTCTGATACCATGTAAAAACAATATACTCTGTATTTGGGAATGCTTTCTTATTCACAATCGTTGCCTTGTACAAGGTATTTATACATACACACGTTGATCCTTATCTATACATATTTAGGAGATATCTAATACATTATATGAATATCTCTAACTAGTCATACTTATCTAAATATGATAATCACAACCCTATCCTTATCACAATCGGAGTCCTTAATATAGTTCAATCAGAGTAATTATAATTACTCTCTCGTTGTGTGGGAGTCTTGCACAATCAAGAATATCTTGTTTTCAATATTTTCAGAGGTTTTAAAAGATAACGAATGATTTGCAAGCAATCCTCCAAATCTCATCTAATTTGTGTAAAGCCTACTCGTCTTTGTTGGATCTCAATTTCTAATATAGCATTAAAAAAAACATTGAACCACTCTCCACTAATTATGACTGAGAGCAAGCAGCCACTGTTTTCTCCTTCAATTTGGTTCCAAAGAATCACATAGCAAAACACAACAATATGTTCACTTGGTTTGCTCCTTACTCAGCCTTGATATTTATAGTAGTAATGTTACAAAATATGCTCTTTATATATACCACTTGTTTACCACGTTCATTATACTTATTACCCCCATATTTTTTGTACTTAAGAATCATGAACAAGAATAAAAGCCAAAGCTCACTTTATTAAAAATAACTCCCAATCTTTCTTTCTTTTTTTTTAACTGATAACTCCCAAACTCCTAACCGCACTTTCTGGCTTGGATTGGATGAGCCTTATAAAGGAGACTACATCTTTGCAAAGCACTCTTAAGAAAAAGAAATGAGTAACATCCTAAATACCTAAGATAAAATTCATATTGATAAAATAACACTAACTAATACGTATCACATTCATTGTCAAGCGGATGTGTGAAATCTCTTCATGTATCATCGATAAAACCTTTTCGGAATCGGCTCAGCTTTTGGGAAGTGAGTAGTGACCGTTGATTTCAGATTTAGGGGACGGTGAATATGAACCCAGAACCCTAAAGAGCCTAAACTGATTTGTGGTTAATTCTTTACTTCTGTATATCCTTCACACCTCATTTATCTGTTAGACTTGGGTTGCCACGTGGAAAATGTCTTTACTAGGTTTAAGTTATTTTTTCTTTTGGCTTCAAATGTGAGAGATAAAACATATTCTTTCTATCCTTTATGAATTTTTCATACTTATTAAAAAAAAATAAACAAAATCTATTAGTATTATCTTATATTTATTAGTTATTATTTAAGTTTTTCATCAAATAATAAATATTATAGGATTAAATTAAGTAAAACTAAACAATAACTACACCTAAGAAATTGAAAACATCTAGCATTTTAAAACAACTTTTTTTCTTAAACATCTTTCATTTAGTTAAGAAGAAAGGAAGTATATGCAGAGCCGTGCCTACTATAATAGAGGCTATAGGTGACTAAAAACACATTCAAATTTATATGAACCAAAAATTATTTACAATACTAATTTTTTATAACTTATTTATATTTGAATTTTTAAAAATATTTATAGTAATTTTGGAGAATAATTTAATTCAATAATTTAATAAAAAGAGAACATTTAAAAAAGAAAAGTAACTTTACAGATGAAAACAATCTCCTTTGTATAAAAGGGATAGATTTCTAGGCTGCCACATCAGCAAAAATAATCAGCCAATGGTAGATTTCAAAACTGCCATGTCATTTTCTTCAATCAATAATTTGAAGTCATTTCATTAAATAATTTATTAATTAAAATTTCCTTAAATTTTACCTACAAAAAAACTTTTATAATTCTTAAATTCTCAATAAAATAAAATAAAATAACAAAACTCAAAAAAATCTGAAAACGAATTACAGTAAAACTCAGCTATAAAGCTTAAACAAAAGCTTATTTTATGGAGTCATCGTCTTCTCGGTATCCAATCATCTCGCCTCTGACTCACCAGAAACGGAATCAGCCGTCACTAAACACAAATTTTATTTTTTAATTAATGACAACCAAACTGGTAACAAACAATAAAACTTAAATAGGTGGAGCATAAACATTTAGAAATCCAAAAGACATAGCAATGAGGATGTCTAAAAAAAAGACATAGCGATGAGCCACATATGGTATAAATAATACACAACTCTATCACAAATGAAGTCTAATGTGTCTCATACTTGAGATTGTTGTAAGCAACATAAAATACAATCTCACAACTGTTGTGCATTTATATTTATAATGTGAATCAAGTAGAATGAGTATCAACCATAGTATTGTTGGAACTGGAGAACGTCTTTCTCGCCAAAAGTAAAATTTAAAGAGCGACTCGGTTTTCTTTCTTCTAGAGAAAATTAATTTAAATAATTGTAACTTTTTGACTTATAACAGATTTCAAGTTTCTAAAGCTGATATAGAGTTCTATATTGTTCGTTGTAATCTGATATTGTGGAAAAACTGAAGTAAAAACATAACTAAAGAAACGGTGATTAAAGACAGTTACTCACTGTTTCTTAATTTTTATTTGCAAAATTTCATGAAACATAAAACTAAAAATATTTTTTTTTCAAATAACATATAAGATAAATTTCACACTCTTCACCAATATTGACAAATGATTGAGCTAGCTAAACTATCAAACAAACATTATATCAATTAATAAAGAACTCATATAATGAAGAAGTTTGTTATTAATTGCCATTTGTTTTCTTTGTTGAATATATGAACTAATTATAAACATCTATGTACACACTAAATCTTAAAAAAAATTGATAAGTAGAGAAATGCATACTATATGAAAATTAAAAAAAAAAAAACAAAATCCTAAAATACAATATGAAACAAAAATGGAGTAAGGATTGAGTTTTTTTTTTTAAAGCATCAAGCAAAAGGGAAGCTTATGCAAAATTTTTTTGAAAGTATAAAAAAATACTCATGGTGTTCACTAAAAAAATAGCATTATAACATAAGATGTCCAAATTTAGACAATAGATTTCTAATATAATATATAGTTCGTGTGGATACTATTTACATAAACAAAATTTATAATAAAATTACACATCAAATTATTATACAAAAATGCCAAAATTTACCCTTCATATTTGCAAAAACATGCATTACTCTTGAAAAAAAAGTTTAACTAAGCCAAAAGATACATTAATCTACTTTCAAATTATTATACAAAAAGTTTCGATCATCTTTTCACATATATTTATACATCCTTTTGATATTTACTTCGCTTGACTATATCTAAGAATCACATGCAAATATACTACTTTATAATTTATCACAATATTAAACACAAAGTTAATTGACAACCTTTTATAAAACTACAATATAATTATATAATCCACGCGTAGCATGGGCAAAACACTAGTTTGGTACAAACTTTAAAAAATGTTCAGCAAGATGTAGTGCTAATTTAAACAATTTGGCAATCAATTTAAAACAAAGAATTGCTATTAGTTATTTAATGTTTATAGATTTTATTATTTTCATTTGTAAATCAAATTTATTTTTAAAAACTGTTTTTGAAAATTATAATGTACAATGATACATACATACACATGCAAGTACATAATTGTGTCTAATAGAAATTTTAGAAATAATTATGATTTTTAAAATAGATTGATATATATATAATAAAAATTTCTCATTAAGTATAAAAAAATATGGGGCCATAGGCCAATGTTTCTAATTGCCTCACGTAGGGACGGCCCTGAGTATATGTTTGGTGATTAGGTTCGGTTTGACAACGAGTAATATTCAGTATACATAAGATAAATTTCGTTTTGGTTTGGTGAAAAAATTGTTGGTTAGGTTTGGGTATGAATTATGTTCAGTGTTGAATCAAATCTTTAATATTATTTGACAAGCAGATTTAATGAAAAAGCTGATGTGTCAACACCATAAGAAAAGTTACTGCAAAACAATGACACCTTATAAATATGACATGGCAAGTTTCCTAAAATAAACGAAATGTTTTGATTGGTTAAGTTAAAACTAAATAAATTTCATTTTTAATAAGAATCAAAAACTTTATGTCATATGTGAATGAATTCTTATTATATAAAAAGAACTATAAATGAAAAAAAAAAAACAGATAGAAAAAAAATTATAAATATCCTTTTAGCTAACTATTTTTATTATAATATTGTATATATGAATAAAAGTAAAAGTAAAAATAAAAATGAATCTATATGACTTTGGTTATATGTAAAAATTCCAGGCTATATTTTTGGTTTAAAGCATCTCTAACCCATCTTTATTTTAAATCTTCTAATTTAGAGGAAAAAAATATTGTTACTTTTTCCTCCAAATAAAAATAGGTTGTAGAGAAGTCCACTTATATTTTAGAGAAAAAAATGGAAAAATACATTGGAGATGATCTTAATGTTTAATATATTATTAAAAGTTAAGAAAAAAAAGTATTAGTCAAAAAATACAGAAAAACAAATAAAAATAATTTTGATCGATTTTATGTTTTTATTTGAAATATTTAAAAAATATTATCTTACAATACTAATTCTTTCATGCATATATTTTTCCAATATATTAAAACATTATTTCATAAATCAAATTTTGTATATGTTGTGAACCATTATATTATATATTAAAAAAATATTACAGTTTGAAACAAATCAACTCTTAATTTTTAATAACAATCAAATATTAGATATGTTATTTTACATCTTAAATCATACACATATAAGTTTAGATCCGATTGGCTTAAACGATTCGGTTACAGAGAGTTTATCAAAGCGAGCGATTTCAGATTATAAAAAAATGACGAAGAGATGAGCGGAGAGCTATCAGATAATTTTATAAAATATGATTTCACAAATTTGATAATCCTTGTTTATTATATTTTTACTGAGAAACCATATATTATAAAACGCTGAAAAATAAAAAATTTTGATTAAATACAAAACGATAGAAACGATTTTCGTGATTATTGTTAAACATTATAACTGATTTGTGTAAAAACATAACATTTACAGAAAGTATCAGAAAAGCTTACCAACACCTAAATATTATAACTCACTTATTTCTAACTCATACCTACATGCATAAATATACTTATTTTTTTTTTTTAAATCAACCATACATTATAAAAATATATATTACAAAACATATACTTTATTATTTTCTTTTAACATATGAAAGCCATACTTCAGTTTTCTTACAAATATGCGTGTAATTATAAATATTAGTTGTGCAAAAGTCAAACTCACATGCAACTTTTTGTGCATACAGTTTGTTAACCTCAATTACACTCTAATTTTAATTTTAGTTATTAGACAATTTATATATTTTTCAAAAAAAATATTATATGTCCTAAGAGCGGTGAGGTGATTGGTATGCACGAATGTGCAGACCAACCATCTAGCCGCTCTTAGGATAAGTAAATATAGTAAAATTTATTTTGGTTTAATTAACAATAGGCCAGAAAAAAAATGTATACTTAAAAATATATAGATTGGCAAGATTATATTGTATAAGGAGAAAAACAAAGTATAGTATATATAATATTCAAAACATATTATAAAATTTTAATTATTATTTAATATAACTTTTATATTTGCAATTATATGTTACTGTAATGAAAAAATTTCAAAAGACACAAAACGATAGGAAACGTTTGTGTGATTGTTGTTGAACACTAAAACTGTATATGTATAAAAACATAACGTTTACATAATATATAAAAAAATTAATTAGTACTTAAATATTATAACTAATTATGTCTATCAAAAAAATTATACATGCATATGAATGCAGGCCACAAATAAAAATTAAATAAAATTATATATTTTAATATTTTTCCATTTATTTAGTTATCATATTTAATTTTTCTTTATCTAAGGAAATATATTGAAATCTTAATTTATGTTTCTTTATCTTCCTTTTCTATTAAAATCTATAATATTTTATATTTGATTATATTTATTTTCTATTATTAAATATTTATAATTTTGTTATTAATACATAGTTAATTTTATACAAATTAAACATCTTCAATATTATATTAATCATAATTGAACATATTAAATATTTTATAGCATGCACACAGTGCACGCCGATCACCTAGTTTTTAGTATAACACAAGAATTAATTTTAAAAAAAAATATTCTTAGTGTATTAATTAAATGTATTGTTCTATAAAATTAATTTAAAATTCTACCTTTTAAATACATATTGGTTAGTTTGGCTAATTTGATTTGGTTTTATAAATTGTTGATCTGGTTCGATTTTAGATTCGACAAAGATAAATTTGCTACTTCCAAGACATTTTAAAATTTGATCTGAATTTGAATTAATAAATTTTGATCATGATTTCCTCCGTTTTATAAACAGTGTTATTCTAAAATTTTATTTTTATTTTATAAAAAGTGTTATTTTATATTTTACAATGCATATTTTTAAATAAGTATTCAGCTTTAACATTTTTATTTTATTGTTTTAATTAGAGAAAATACTATTTTATGTGTGATCAAGAATTAAAAAAAAAAATTTTATAAAATATATTAAAATAACACTTTTTATAAAACAAAGGGAATACGGTTTAAATTAAATTTAATAAATAGTTCAAGTGAATTTAAGTACATAATCTATACATTCCATAACAAATCATTGTAAATTACACTCTATATTTCAAATAGCTTATACATTCCATAATAAATCTTTGTAAATTCTATATTTCAAATAGTTTACACATTCCATAATAAATCATTGTAAATTCTATATTTCAAATAGTAAATAGTAAATATTTAATATAGTTTGTATTAATGTAGTTGATGTGTCACCATATTCATGCTCATTTTCTACAATATACGTACCTAATTAACTTTTATTTTATTCATTTTTTATTAAAAGTACGTTATCTACTGAGATATAAACAGAACTTTCTGATTATTCTAAATATAAATAGTAGTACAGTACAAAAATTATAAATAAATAATATTGGAATTTAAAATTTAAATATTTTATTAATTTATAGATTTTAATAAGTAATTTAGTAAAATATTTTTTAAATTATCTTTTATTTTAAATAAAAAATATTTTAATTATATCTTTGTTTGATTTCTTTATTAAAATTTTGTTTTATTTGATTTTTTATATATTTTCATGTTTTCTAAGTTACTTTTTTAAATGTTAATGATGAGTGTGAAAATGATACTACAATATCTTTGAAAAACATTATGCATAAAAAGTAATAAATGCATTTAGAATTCTTCATAATCATATTATTAATTAGCAAGTAAGTTGGATTGTGGTTGAGTTGTGATGGTTGATTATTCTTTGCCCTTTATATAAAAAAACTTTATTTACCCTTAATAAAATTAACAAATTAATATAATTAAATTTTAATTGATTTTTGTTTTTTTTAAATCTAGATTTCTAAATTCGAGTTTATATCATAAGAATATTCAGTTTACTAAAAAAGTAGCTAGCATAAATAAAATAAAAACATCAATCCTAATTATTTTCTTAAACTAATTTTAATTTGATCATTTAATTTATTAATATTTTTGATTAACCAAATTGATTTATGCGACCACAAGTAAAACTTCAAATCTTATGAAAATTGATTTATACGGCCAAAAAATAATATATCTCATGAAAATTATATTTTTTAAATATATTAATTTTAATTTCAAATAATTATTTAGTTTTTTTATTTATAAATAAATTAATATTATTAATTTTTCAAAAATTTAATCAAACCCGCACAAGATGAGGGAAAACACCTAATTTTTAGGTATAGTTTAAGAAAATAACACCAAATTTTTGTGAAATAATAAGAAATATTCCCTCCATCTTTTATATAAAATATTTTAATACTTTATACATAAACTAAGAATTTTAGTATAATATCTATTATAACCTTATCTAATATTAGTTAAGTTTTAATTTATTAAATAATATGAGGGTAAAACAAATTATTTATCAACAAATTTTGCATAAAAATCTAAAAGTATCTTATAATTAAGAATAAAACCAAATTCTTAAAATATAATTAAAAATGGAGAAAGTATTAAATATAAGTTCTAAAAAGATTTTAAGTTTAAAATAACAACAACATTAAATTCATATTTTAGTAAATTATCTTAATCAAATATATTTACATAACTTTTATATAATAAGTATTAATTTATAATATTAATAGAACTATATTTTATATAGATTTTTTAAAAACATTATTAGTTTATTAATTTATGATAAATTTTAAAATGATGTAAACTTAAAATTAACTAAATTATTAATTTATTGAATATTAATTTATAAAATATATTATCATAACTTAATGCACCTAGGAATACAAAAATTCGATGCAACGAAACCACCCAGACAAGTTGATGTCTATCCACGTGCACCACATTAACAAAAGCAACGTTCTTTGCCTTTGTACTTTTTTGTCTATTTTATATGTGTTCCGGTCGGTGATAAATTTATAAATTATGATTGGATCTTTAGAAAATTTTCATTAAATATATCATTGGTCCCGTAATCAAGGCACGTAAAATGCCAAGCTTCATTACGGAATTCAAAGTATTTAAGGTGTTTTATTTTAAAACTATCTTGATACAAACAGAAAATTAGATTTTGGAATTAAAATATATATAGCGTATTACTGTTATTTGCTTATTGTTAAACCACAAGCTCCCGTTTGTGTCAAAGTTTGAATAAATACAGCAAATAAAGAAAGACCAAAATTAGTGTGGTGGTGACTCTTTTCAAAGTTGACGGCTCATTGAGCGTATACATGATACATCTTTGGGGTTTAAAAGCCTCTCCACAATAAACCCTAATCATCTTCTGTAGTTCTTTATCACTTAACTCTCCAATGGACCGCAGAGTCTCGCCTCCACCACAACATCAAGTTTTCATCAATTTCCGCGGAGATGAGCTGCGCAAAAACTTCATCAGCCATCTCGTGGAGGCCCTTCAAAGGAGTAAGATAAACTTCTTTACAGACAAGCAGGAGCAGAAAGGTGAAGATCTGAGCAATCTTTTCAAGAGGATCGAGGAGTCAAAGATCGCACTAGCCGTTTTCTCTAAAAGGTACACTGAATCAAGGTGGTGCCTAGATGAGCTTGTGAAGATAAAACAACGTGTGGATCTAGGCCAGCTCAAGGTGTGATCTATGACCATTTATATAAATACATTTTTTATTATTATTTAAGATCATTTATTGAGTTAATAGCTACAGTAGTGTAGATATGCATATTTTGGGAAATTGGTATACTTACTCTTGGAATGTCTATATACTCTCTATCACAAGGTGCTTCCCATCTTCTACAATGTGACTACAGACCATGTGAAACTCCTTAATGGAGAATTTGGCTCCAATTTCGAGATTCATCAATCACGACTTGAGCAACCCAAAATAGATGAATGGAAAGAGGCGTTAGCATGTATCTCATGGAAGATTGGCTTTCCGTTCATAGATAATAATGGGTACTAATAATCTTTTTCTTGGTCAGACCACATTTAAGTCTTCATTTCAATACATTCTATGAAATCTCCGTTTGGGATTATATTGAGATGAAAAACAATTTCTCTAAACTCTACTCACTTTCCATGTTTCATGGCTTTTAAATTAATCTTCTAATTAAACTCCTCAATATTATTGGTCCTTGTCAAGATTTGTGGACTTCTATCTGAAAATCAAATGTTCTTTAGTGGTTAGTTATCTATTACATATTAGATTAATTTTCTTGCGAGACTCCTAACTTATATATCTACTTGGTTAGTTCAAAGGGTATATTTACTTCATAGATCTGTTAGTTTGATTTTTGGTGAACTATAATATAATTGAAGTGTCTCATTTTGCTTTTATTTTGGTAATTAGTTTTAGCAGCAGCACAGAGAGCGAGTTCATCGACAGTATCGTCAAGAAGGTCTTGGAATTGCTACAAGCCATTCCCTCGGTGCAAACCCCAAATTCACTTGTCAACAAACTTGCGGAAAGAGGAGAAGCTTCTTCTAAGACAACAAAGAGTTCTAAAAAAGCCTTCAAGGCTCAAAAGGGAAACCTAACGAGTCCACCTAATGCTGCGACCGTAGGCTTTACTGGAAGCAACTCTTTAGCTCCTCAAGCCTTTGACTCCGGTACATATATCACGATTCATTCTGCGCAGGCACCAACTCCGGCCAATGCATTGAGACTCAGTGTGCCGCCGGCACAAGACCCTTATAACCCGGGGATTCAACTTGGCCATGGATCTGGTTTCACCGGTACAAGACACTCATATGACGGCTATCCAATTAGATATGGCAACCATGAATCCGCGGGAAGAGTAGAGTCTTCTTCTATGACTAACAATTCGAAGAAACCTCTCAAGCCTTCAAAGAGAAACCTCGAGTTTACGGGGACAAATGGATGGATATCTTAAGGTAAAAGTATAGAATCGAATTTTCAGCTTATGGTTTCATTTGCTACATGTATAAGACCTTCCGGTTATTTATTAGTATTACCGTCGGAGTAATAGTACTCGACGATAGACTATTATATATTTTACTATAATGTAAGGTTTTTTATGATAATAATGAATATTTTTTTTTGTCTACCATCTATATATCTATATATATAAAGTAATTTTTTCTCTCTTCTGGTGTTGCCACGTCATTAACTACATCATTAATTATTTTTTATTTAAATTATTTTCAAACACAAAATAACATTAACATTTAATATAAAAAAATAAAAAAGACAATTATAATATGTTGTCAGAAAATAAAATAAAATAAAACCAAAAAAATCAATATATATATTAGCTTCAAATATGACAAGATTCAATGCAGAAATTTACGAGTGTGCGATGAAAATTGGTAATTGGAACGACGAAAAATAATAAAAATTAATATTAACATTCAGTATAAAAAATAACAAACATAAAAAGATAATTATGATGTGTAGTCAAAAAATAAAAATCAACAAAATACAAAATAGCAAAACCAAAAAATAATGATATACATTAGCTCTGAGTATTTTATGATTCAACACGAAAATTTACGAGTGTGTGACGTAAAATGATAGTTAAAAAGACAGAAAATAATAAAAAATTAATATTAACATTTAATATAAAAAAATAGCAAACATAAAAGACAACTATAATATATTTTCAGAAAATTAAAAATCAATAAAAAATTATAAAATAAATAATGATATATATTAGCTCTGAGTATTTCAAGATTCAAGGCAGAAAATTACGAGTGTACCAGAAATTGGTAATTAGAAAAATGGAAAATAATAAAAATTAATATTAACATTCGATATAAAAATAGCAAAAAATAATTATAATATGGTGTCAGGAAATAAATAAAAAAAATCAACAAAATACAATATAAAAACAAGATAAAAAACTAATAAATAATAATATACATTAGCTCTGACTATTTCAAGATTCATGACGGAAAATTACGAGTGTGTGACACGCAATGATAATTAGAAAGACAGAAAATAATAAATATTAACATTAACATTCAATGAAAAAAAAGCAAACATAAAACACTAAATTATAATACGTTGTCAGAAAATAATTAATAACAATAATAATAATAATAATAATAATGATATACATTAACTTTGAGTATTTCAAGATTATAAGCAAAAATTTAAGAGCATATGATGGGAATTGGTAATTAGAAAGACGGAAAATAATTTTCAAAGAAAAACCAATGAAAATGGAATAAGAAATTCAGGTAACGAGACGGGTTCGATAAATTGCATTATCTAAAATCTATTCACAAATTCTCAATAATTTGGATAAAAGTCAACTTCAAAAAATATTTTGGGAAAATTCTGGAAAGTCAAGAAATTTTAAAAAATCTATATAATTTTAAAAAATTTAACATACACAAATTTTATGTTTATTACCAGTTGGACATTATGGGTTATGCATATTTTCAAAAGTTTATTTAAATATGAATGTCAAGATACAAAGCAAAACAAAAATACATTTCTCTTATTATGGTTTATTTTGGAAGTGTTGTTCATTTGGCTTACAAACACACAACTGAATAAAATATAAACAACATAAAAATCAAAGATTGTAATACCATTCAATAATTATTTTACAACATAGATCAGGAATTAATAATATAGAAGATTCTAATAATGAAAAATTAGAACCAAATAACTTTGATTAAAAAAATAATATCATACCGATAGTTAAGTAAAACTAAAATTTACTTAAAAAATAAAAAGTAACAAAACAAATAAAGGCATCTGCGTGAAGTGCGGACTGACTACTAGTATATATATATATATATATGGGGCGGATCTAGAAATAATATTTTTATAAGACACAAATAAAATTATATTTTTATACATATGATATTTCTTCCTCCATTAATATATAATAAACTAGTTTTAAAAATAGTCTGTAAGCCGATCCAAATAGTATAATTACTAAAAAGTATTATTAACTTAATTAGAATATAAAGCAGGTGTATAAGATATTGATTTATTACATACATTCACATTAATAATAAAACAACAATATCAATGTGTAAAAGAAATGCAAAAACAAAATATAAAATGCAATCAATCAGAAGACAGAATAAAAGTGTAGAAGAAGACAAAAAAAATATGAGATAAATAGGAGACAATGTGATATATAAAAAATTAATAACAAAGGTTTGATAGCTAATTAAAAAAAAGTGGGAATGCAATCAATCAAAAGAATAAAATCATGGAAGAAGACAAAAAAAAACATATGAGATAAATAAAGAAAAAAAAACTATGAGATAAAGAAGAGAAAATGTGATAAATAAAACATTAATAACAAAAATTAAAAGAGTGGCACATTGAATAAAAACACTATAATTTTTGTTATATTTTTTTCATTTCTTTTACACATTGATATTGTTGTTTTGTTATTAATGTGAATGTTTTATTCAATGTGCCACTAATTTTGTTTTATTTCTTTCAATTTTGTTTTACACATTAATATTGTTATTTAATTTTGTTTTATTTCTTTTAAAAGAGTAGCACATTGAATAAAAACACTAATTATTCAATGCGCCACTCTTTTAACAAATAATATAAAAACACTAAAGAACAGTGCGAATGCAATCAATCAAAAGAATAAAAGCAGGAAGAAGAAAAAGAAAAAAAAAGTATAAGATAAATAAGAGAAAATGTGACAAATAAAAAATAAATAACAAAAATTAAAAGAGTGGCAATCGAACTCTTCACATCAATAACCAACTGTCCCAACCAATAAATACTTACCATAGTAATAGAACACTCTATAAATCAGTAGGAGGCACGTCCTACAACCTTTACCATTGTAAGACATGAAGTTGACCAAAAAAAAAAAAAAAAAAAAAAAAGACATGAAAAAAAAACTCAATGTTAACCCCAAAATAGTTGTTGTTTAAAAAAGGAAATCTTGATTGACAATAAAATTACAAATAAAGGAATGAGGATGATACATACCTTTTCCTTTCGCAAGATTAATCAATATACATCAAATAATGGAAATTAACATTTATGCTATTACTATTTTTTCCCTTTTTGTTTTCCATACAAACAGGTAACTTGGGTTATATTTATGTAAAAGAGTTCATGGTTTTTTTTACTCGATCCTCTATATCCAACTCAACAAAGTCTCGGAGAAAGAAGATGAGTTCGCATAATCGACTCAACAGTTTCTTTGGTACGCAAATTAACTCCTTCACTTTGATTTTGGTCTCTTGTTCATATTATGAATCCTAACACTCTTTTATCACCAGAGAATCAAAATTCTACGAGAGAATACACATTGAGAAAAATGTACAACTATTATCAGGGACCAGTTTACAAGGTATAGTTTCATCTCTATAGCTAAACTTATGTTCAATTAGTTATCCTAACCGCTTATCATATCATGGAAACAGAATTGATTCATAAGGTTTCTTCGCATGTTTTGCAGATGTTTTCCAGATTTCCATCACACAAAACAAAACTAAGCCCCGCACGGATCGAGCGGTACAAGAAGATAATGGACTCTATGACAGACACAGGTAACACAATTCATCAAAAAATTATTTTCTTCTTCTTTCTTTCGCATTGTTCAAAAAAAGACTTAATTACTTTGATAATATGTGGCAGAGCTTGATGGACTAAATCCAGAGCACATGAGTGAGGCGCGGATGAAGGAGATAGCCAGAGGATCAAGACAGGATGTGAAACAAGTTATGGAAATGCTGAAAGAGTACAAGAGACTAGAGAAAGTATGGATAAAGCTAGAGAGATATATGAGCGATTCAACGCAGATGGACATGTCTGCTCTGTTTTGGAATGAGATCGCGACTCCATTCCACGTAGAGACGTTCACACAGCCGGAATATTTTCCTCTAAGGCTTCCTCCCCGGAAGCTTCATCCTCGGAAGAGGCAGCTTCCTCCCAACAAGTCCGAGTTAGTGGTTTTGGTGAAGTGGGCTCTAATTTTAGGTTTTCTGTATATTCTGTTTCTTAGCCATAAGATTATAGATTCATCTCATACTAATAGTTAGTTATTATATATATATATATATATATATATATATATATCATGAGATATGATTCAATAGAATGAGTATTTATTCCACTAGAGATTTGTGGAAGAGATGAAAATTGTTTGTTGACGACTGCTCACACCTTAATTGCATACTAGATGATCTCAGGACTATGTTCTGTAGCTGCCAACTTGTACTAATATCTACACTGATCTTGATACACTGATATCAATCATATCTACACTGATCTACAAAGCCAATACAGCCAGAACCTTATCGTGGTATACACAAAAACCAAGAAGCCCTCAACACTATCAAACGTCTTGCACCATATCTCTGTAGGGAACAGATCCTTCAATACAAGTATATAGACCTGGAAAACCAAGGAGCAATAACGATTTTGAGCTTAGTATATTGCTTTAAGGGTATGCTTATAAGAGTTCTTTCTGGAAAAAGGAGATCAGTTCTCATACCAAACAGATCAGAAGTTCAGAGGAGAGTCCCCATCTTTTGCCTCTTCTTCAGAAGATGGATTGGACTTGTCGATATCAGCATCATAACCCGACTCTCCATCTTTTGCCTTTTCTTCAGAAGATGGATTAGACTTGTCGATATCAGCATCATAACCCTCCTCAATGGATGCTGGAAGGGATGATGGATTGCAACTGTCTTCACGACAAAGAGGACAAGATCTGCGTATATAGATGATAAGAGATCAAATATGATAGATGATCAGAATTGTGTTTGTATTTGTTCATTACCTGTTATAATCCATGAGCCATCTATCAAGACAATCTCCATGGAACTCATGAAGACAGGGAAGCTTCTTAACACTGTCACCTTTCTTGTAATTTTCCAAGCAAATCTGACATCTAAAGTTGAAAACAAGTTAGATAAGTTCAGCACAAATCAGTAGGGAAAGAGAAATCGTACCTTGCAGTGCCTTTTGACTTGGTATAAACCTTCATAGGCAATGCATGAACCACTTGGTTAGGTGCAGGAAGTGGTCGTGGTCTTGGTTCAGTAGATGCTGGAGGAGAAGGTGTTCGCGGAGATGAAGATGATAGCGAAGGCGTTGATGGAGGAGAGGGTGAAGAAGAGTCACCATACACAGCTCTTGTGGAATCGTCTGATGTATATCAGAGTAGAAATCAGATGACAGAGAAGTGTGAAAATCAAAATCATCATCATCTGAGTATAGAAGTTACCAAATCGAGCTATCACCCATTTGAACAACCATTTGAAGAAGGAGAAAATGGCAAACAGAACGAGTATCAAAGAGAGAACCTGCACGACAGACAATTTGAGATTTTCATGTAAGGAAAACCCCCAAAATAATCGTCTTAAGATTTCCTAAATCAACCGAATCGTATAATTTTCCCAAAATAAGATGATTCAACGAAATTTTTCCGCGAAGATCGTTACCCCTAATTTCGGAACACAAATATCAGTTTCTCTTTCGGAATCAAACTTTGTCCCCTAGTCTCGGGAAAAAAATATCAATTTCGCTTTCAGAACCCAACTGGTTCCTGCAATCTCGGATTCTAATTTCTCAATTTCACTCCGATTAACTTAACTAAATCAAAATCTAGTTCTAAATCTAGATAATCATTAAATTTAACCGGAGAGAGCGAGAGATTCGAGCGGACAAAGATATTACTCACCAGCGCCATTTTCGCACTTGAAGCTGCTTGTTTCCTTTTCCAGAGATTTTCCAGAGTAATGTGCAAGAAAGACGGGAAGGGAAGCGGGAAAGGAAGTGTAGCTCGAGTCCAGACATAAACCGGTGTCGTTTTAAGTGTTTTTTTGTCTCTTAATTATTTTATTTTCTTTCCCCCTCTTTTTTGAAGAACGCCTTGTTTTAGAAGTAATTCACTAATAATTCTCATCACACAATGATATTATAATGTAAATATACAGTTTTATTAATATCATAAATTAATAATTATTATAAAAATAATCTTATACAAATATATAAGTATGATAGTTTACTAAAATTTGAATATATATTTGTTTAATTTTATCAAACCTGAAATAATATTATAATTTTCTATATTTTGATTTTTGATATAATATTTTTTCAAATATTTCTATTTTTTTTATATATATAAAAAAAAACTAGTCATAAAAGGAGCCGGTTGGTATGATGAGTAAACCGAATCTTCCGTTTGCTATGGGTAAAGAATGGTTCTTGCCGGTTTAATGAAAGCAACCGGTTCATAATCATTAATTGAGAATCCTATTGACCGCGGACGAGAGAACCAACACGGTCGGTACGAAATGAGGATCGGTCTGAATCTCATCGTCATCCCGAGAATTTCCTAAAATCATACTGACTCCTCCGGCTCGTTTAACTTCAAGGCTTTTACCGATTCTTGAACCGTAAACTCTCAAACATAACACCACTTTACCTCTCACAAGATCCGGTGAAAGTAATAACCCATGGAGCTGGATTCGACAGCGTTTCAGCTCCTGATCATCATTTTTTTTATGAATTTTTTTTGTTGAAAGTAAAATAATTCACGTTAAGATTGATGGTTTAGGAAAGAATTAACAAATGATAATATCACCTTTAATAAATCTCTAGAGAAAACACTAAAAACTCAATGGCATTTCATGTATTATAAGTTTGTAACACATGTTTTCTGTTTGAATATAGATGTATTACTCAATTAATAGTAATTTTCTGTTTTGCCTTTCTCTATAATTACCAACAATATATTATTTACATATATTTATTTTTAATCGATGAATTCATAGTGAATTACATATTTTCACGATACTCTAAGCGAAAAAAAGAATGCAAAATACATAATAATTTTTTAGCAAAAAAAAAAAACAATTACATACTAATTTGATTTTGTTTTGCATTGGAGTTTGTTTGCATGCATCAAATTTAGTGACAAGTATAATAATATTACAAAAAATATTTGCATTGAAGTAAACATAAAACTAGAAGAGAGCTCTCAACGGATCAAGGAACTAAAGAGTCGAAGAAACAAAGTTACTGAATCGTCCAAGGAAAAATTAGAAGAAGATGCGGCTGAGAGTTCTTTCTTCTTAAAAGCGTATCCTTTATTTGCGTTCCAAAACGCAATCATGAACCATTATACATTTTTCTACTACAACAAACTAAGAGGCAATGATTTAAGGATCAGATTTCAAAATGATCATATTTAGTCGCATTATTTTATAGATGTGGTAGTTTAGGAAACTTCTTCTCCAATCAATTCTCTGATTATTAATGAGCAACCACGAATCCGTGGAAAGAGGAGACTCTTTTTCTATGACTAACAATTCTAAGAAACCTCTCAATCATTCAACGAGAAACTTCGAGTTTACAGGGACAAACGAGTGGATATTTTTAGGTGGTATAGAATCGGATTTTCAGCTTAATATATGGTTTCATTTGCTACATAAGACCTTCCGGTTATTAATATTAACATCGGAGTGATAGTACTCCGGGGATAGACTGTTATGTTTCATTTGTATAATGATTTGAGGTTTTATAATAAGATCATAAAGATTAATGCATTTTCTTTTTGTCTTTAAAGGGTACATGGTGAGTCCACCTAAAGCTGAGAATATCGTCCTATCATTGGAAGCAAATCATTAGCTCATGATCTACCCAATTTATCCACTATTATGATCTAGCCAAGCAAATCATTAGCTCATGATCTAGCTCATGATAAAGCTGAGAATATCGTCCTATCATTGTATAATGATTTGAGGTTTTATAATAAGATCATAAAGATTAATGCATTTTCTTTTTGTCTTTAAAGGATACATAGTGAGTCCACCTAAAGCTGAGAATATATCATCCTATCAATGGACTTAAAATGATACATAGTGAGTCCACCTAAAGCTGAGAATATCGTCCTATCATTGGAAGCAAATCATTAGCTCATGATCTAGCCAATTTATCGAGTCACAGTCTAACCTCGGTATCTACCAGGCCACAATGTCGCAGTTCAATTTAACAAAATTGATTCAGAAAGATAATTTACGTCACTAAATACAGGATTTAAATAATATACCTGAAACTTTACTTATTATCGAACAAATAAAAAACTATCAATCGTCATGATTCATGTTATTATCTATGAAAAAGGTGTAATACAACATAGAAGATCGCCCAAATCCCAAATTTCACTATCTGGATTTGTGGCATTTGGATAGCTCGAAACTGTTCACGTCACTACTCTCTTAAATAAATATAGTTACTGTGTGTTACAATTAATAATGAAACATGTTATTTTTGGGGGTTAAAATGAAGTAGACTATTTGAGAGAAACTTTGTAAAAATATTTCAAACTTTTATTTATCTTAAAAACTAATTCATGTTTTCAATATCTTGAAAATTAGTGATTTATATTTAAAATTAAATATATAACTTAAATAAATCAGATGTATACTAAGGAATTGTTATTATCAGAATGTAGGTCATAGAGAAGTCATATTAAAAATTACTCTCACCACATGAGTTAGAGTTAGATGGTGGAATGAAGTGAAAATCATCATTTTCATATAATTACGATTATGATAGAACGAGAAATCATCAATATCAGATAATGGACGAGATCCTGGATAAGTAAAGACTGGATTTTGAGATATAAAAAGCTAGAAGCACGACCAAAAATTAGTTTTTCAAGCCAGGAAAAGTGTTTGCATTGTACCAGTTTTGAACTTAATACATTGATCAATCATCACACTTTACTAAATCAAATTTCAAGTAATGAGAGTACCTCATTGTTAGCACAAAAAACATCAAACTTCAAGTTCAAGAAGTAGTACCTCATCGTGGTGAATCCATCCATGGTAGAGAGACATCTGCAATACTTCAGAAATTCTAAAACAACTATTTTTCATAAAAGATTTGATCCGTCCCATAATGGTTTCGGACAATATACAGCAAGGTAAAGAGTTTTCGAAACTGCATCATTTATACTCTCTTTTAACACTTCAGGATATAATTCCTCTAATTGGTTTTAAAGAAAATTTAATAATTTTAAAATAAATTTCTTTCTCAAAAAGAGGACATTACCTAAAAAAAAAAAAATCAAAACATGGAAAATTTACCCAAATCTTAATCTAAGAAAATGTTCAAAGTTTTTACAAATTACTAAAAGCGCCTTGAATTCAACCCCATCGTCGCCATTCTATAGAAGAATCATCATTTCTTGACAAAAGAAAAGGAAAAATGGTTACCGTAATGAAGCTGCCAGCATTATTGTGCATTGCTTCTTTATTGGTCTAACGGTTGAGATTCTCTAAATCTCTTCACACAATGAAATAGAGAGATATACTACTTTGGCTACCAATCTCGAAATGAGGACACTAAACGGTTTTCTTGTTGACTACTTTTCTGTCATACCAATCTTGAAATGACAATGTCCGGTTTTGCTCGTCAATCTAATTCATTACTCTTCTGTTGTTGGATTTAATGGTTCGTCACATTCCTAATATGTGACCCCGCATTAAAAAGTAAAGGGAATTGCTGAATATAACTCAAAACTTGAGTTGAAATGCAAAACTAGATCCCCTATTACATGTTTGACAAAAATAACTCACATGGATAGTGAAATTACAACTTTAACCCTTATGACCAAACAAAAAAATGTCAACTTCAATTACTATTTTATCCCAGAGAAGTCTACTCGAGAAGTTAAGTAGACTTCTCGAGTAGACTTCTCCAAGAAGTCTACTTTTTAATAATATGTTTACAATTAATTTTAAAAATCATAAAAAATAATTTGATAAAAAAAAATTAGATACATAACAACAAATATATATTTTTTTTACACCTATTAAAAATAAAATTTGACAGAAAATAATCAATTTAAATCATCATAGATAAATTATGATAAAAATCAATACTAAGAAACTTCTCAAGTAGACTTCTCGGTTTCTCGAGTAGACTTCTCGAGTAGACTTCTTGGAGAAGTCTACTTACACGAATTTTTTTCTACATATATAAGGAGAGTTTAACATAATTGTATTAACAATAAAGTCTCTCTCTATCTAAAAAACCGCCTCTCTCTCTTCTCCCTTCTCTCTGGCCATGAATTTCTTCTCCTTCCTCTCTTGCTATCAATATCCTCTTCATCCTCTCTATCTTGCATTCAGCCTCCTCTCACTTGCAGGTTATGGTAGTGGTAAGCAAATCTGAGCTTTTGTGTTCCTCTTTTTGTTTGCTTTGTGTTCATATTGCAAATCTGAGCTTATTATTATAGATTTGAGCTTATTGTTGTAGATCTAAGTTTATTTTTGTAGATATGAGTTTATTGTTGTATAAATTTTGTAGATTTTTTTAATTTTTTGTTATTATTGCAAAGCTGAATTTTGTTGATTTTTGTTCAGATCTGAATGTTATAAATATAGTAGATTATTATTATAGATCTGAGCTTATTAGTTTAGATTTGAGCTTATTGTTATAGATCTAAGTTTATATTTGTAGATCTGAGTTTATTGTTGTATAAATTTATTAGATTTTGTTCTAGATCTAAATTTTTCGTTATTGTTACAGAGCTGAATTTTGTTGATTTTTTCTGTAGATCTGAATGTAGACTTTTCGGGTAGACTTCTTGATCTCGAGCAGACTTCTCGAGTAGACTTCTCGATCCTGAGCAGACTTCTCAAGCAGATTTCAGTTGCATACATAATTTTCAGAGATTTTAGTTTACTAGTAATTTCTTATGCCAGTTTTAAGATTTATAACTACTGATCCTTAAATGTTTGTTTGTTTAGAGGGTTATTTTCTATGTAATGTTGAATTGCATTGAATGTTTTATATCAAATTCCTAAATTATCTATCTTTATCTATTCTACAAAATAGACTTCTCCTGTCTCGAGTACACTTCTTAAAGACATTAACTTTACATAACTTATAAGTGATTCAGAGAGACATTTCTCCCATTTATATCATATAACTTGTCAACCGAGTAGACTTCTCTTGTCTCGAGTAGACTTCTCCTGTCTCGAGTAGACTTCTCATGTCTCGAGTAGACTTCTAAAAGACATTAATTTTACATAACTTAAAAGTGATTCAGAGGGACATTTCTCTCATTTATATCATATAACTTGTCAACCGAGTAGACTTCTCTTGTCTCGAGTAGACTTCTGAAGTAGACTTCTCATTGTCTCGAGTAGACTTCTTAAAGACATTAATTTTACATAACTTAAAGGTGACAACATTCGCCCTCCTTTGCTATTCGCCCTCCTTTGCCAACATTCACCAAGAAGCTCACCATGTGTGCAACCATCTCTTAAGAACAACATTTGCCCTCCCTTGCTATTATCCACCTCGAACTGCCACACTGATTCACTCTTAACCCATTCTCCATAAACAGCGGGTATGTGAGCCATTCTCTGTGAAAAAGAACAAAATCCAAACCACATTAGACATCAAAATTGCATAAGTAGACTTCTCTGAAAGTCGGATGAAGTCTACATAGTAGACTTCTAGAGTAGACTAAGAAGTCTACTCTTAATAAGCTAAGTATCATATAAAACATGAAAACTCATTCGACTATACCTATAAAATATAAACATGCAAAACTTATACATAAGCAAGAAAACTTAATAACATAAGCTTAGGATCGCGAAAATCTTAAAAATTCGTTATATATTGTATAAAAATGAATTTTTTTAAAAAACAAGAAAAGTAGACTTCTCGGATAAAAGTAGACTTCTCGCATGTTAGTTTTGCAATTGTCAAAATATTAGTAGACTTCTCTATGAAAAGTAGACTTCTCCGAGAAGTCTACTTTCGTAAGTAGACTTCTCACAGGTCATTTTTGCAATTGCAAAATATTTGACTTTTTGGTCAATTGCAAAAATGACCTGCGAGAAGTCTACTTACGAAAGTAGACTTCTCAGAGAAGTCTACTTTGCATAGAGAAGTCTACTCTACAAAGTCAAAGGTTGGTCAATTGCAAAAATGACCTGCTTCTAAAGAAGTCTACTCGAGAAGTCTACTCCATTTTTTTATTATCAAAGGAAATGGAGTAGACTTCATTCGGACCAAAAGAAGTCTACTTTTTCATGCGGTCAATTGCAAAACTAACCTGGGCGTTGACTAGTAGACTTCATTCGGACCAAAAGAAGTCAACTTTCGGAGTATTTTCTTAAATAAGTGAGGAAGATGAGGATTAGTTGGTCATTTGAAAATTCTGAAAATAAAAGAAATTAATTAAAAATAATGGCAATTTCGTGAATAACTGAAACTATGAAGTATTGTTTGGACACAAAATGACAAATGTTGGGAAAGTGATTTTTGTGGGTTAGATTTGCAATTCAAATCAAATTTTAGATCATTTTTGCAAGAATCCCTAAAAAGTAATACCTTTGCCGGACATCAAAGCTTTTAATGTTTTTTACAAATTAATAAAATTTTTTATTTATTGTAATTAAAATTCATAATTGGCCAAAAAATCATAGTTATTTTATTATTTCACTTGTTATTTTAATTAGTATATAATCAATTACACATTAATTTATTTATTATAATTATTACATTTTATGGAAAAAAATCATTAGACAAATTTCTAAGAGCAGGTATGCACGTATAAAATAATTGAAATATTCTGAAATATATTACCTTTCTTTTCCTAGTATTACAGAAAATAAAAATAATTTAAAATATCATTATTAAAGATTAATAATTATTTTATCGCGAAAATCAAAATCTAAAAAATGATTAACTTATTATTTTTTATTTTCTTTTAATTTAAAAAAGGAAAGAGAACTCTCTTAGCTTTTGGTTTAAACTGAGATATTATATCAAATCAAAAAAATAAATAAATAAACAAAAAATATCAGATAGTCACTTTTCCACTACATATTATTTGAGAAGTAACATTATTAAAAATTGCTTACTTGTCAAAACTACAATCAAAGTTAGTGCTTTTAATTGATGACATGTAAATGTGACATGTCAAACTTCCTAAAATAAACAAAATATTTTGATTGGTTGAATTGAAATTATAGAAATTGTGGAATTAAAACATAAATAAACTAAATTATATTTATAACACTAAAATTAACAAATTTAAATTAACAGAAAATAAAAGCTATTATAATTTTAATTTTTTATATATATTTATAATTTCATAAAAAATAATTACGAAATTTTTTCAACAATATATATATTATAATTTCATATAAAAATAAAAAATAATATTAAATTATCCAATAGAATAGTAAAAATTCTATTTATTAATAATACTTTAAGTATAATATATTTTTATTTCGGAAAGTTATTAATTAAATCTAAAAAAGTTTTAAATAAAATAGTTATTAAATAATACAATTGTAAATAAAATACAATCATGATAAAAATAATTTAAAGAATAAAATGTTAAAAATAATAAAAATAAATAACTTTAATTGAGTATTTTAAAGTAATTTAAAAACAAATATTTTTAAACCAATATTTACTAAATGAATAAAGTATATACTAATTATTATTTTATAATATTAATAGGCCCATATATTTTTCTATAACTTTTATCATCTTTTTATTGTTGTTTTCTAAAATGTGCATAACTTATGTTACCATCTCATCTTATATCTTATCATATTTTAAATAAAAATAAAATTTTATATCATATTAATATATATATACATAATTTTGTTTTCATTGTATATCAAAATTTTGAGATCATAGATGAACTGAAAATAACCGAACGAAAGAATAAATTATAATAAGATGAAATAATATGAATAAGAGATAAAAATAGAAATATATAAAAATAAATCTCTCGCCCTTTATTTTACATAGTCACTTAAAAAAATTTTAACACGTAAGAGCCATATTTCAGTTTTTTTACAAATACGCGTACATATATAAATATTAGTTGTACATTAGTTGAAATCACATGCGAACTTTTTCGTGCATGTATTTTGTTAAGATTGATTACAGTCTAATTTTTATTTTAATTATTATCCAATTTATATTTTTAAAAGAATCGTTATTATTCTAAGTGTAGTGAAGTGATTGGTATGCCCGCACATGCGTACCAACCATCTATCCGCTCTTAAAAATAAGTAAAAATGGTAAAAACTATTTCAGTTTAATTTGCAATAAATAAAAATATATATACTTAAAATATATTATATATGTATTTACAAACTCATATTATGTAAGACGCAAAAAAAAAACATATTGTAGATTGTGTAAGGAGAAATAAAACATATTAATATTATAAGAATTTAATTATTATTTAACATAACTTTTATATTTATGATTATATACTATTACAAACATTATAAAAATAAAAAAATTTAAAATACATTGATTTCAGAAAGAAGTTTGTGAAATGTTAAAAAAAAAAAAAAAATATATATATATATATATATATATATACAAACATACAAATGTTTAAAATTTAAATATTACAAATAACTATGTATATCAAAAAAATTATACCCGGACATATGTGCGGGCCAACCATCTAGTATCTATTTATATACTCACCAAAAAAGATTTTATCAAAACCTCAATCAGCTAGATAAACCACCCATATTTTTTTTTACAATTTTAATGCATTAATATTTAATACAAAATGAGCTTAGAAGGCTCAGATAAGTTTCTCATACTGTTCTACATGCAATGTTCTTTATCTGACCATATGTTTTCATCAGCTCATGCTACAAAGCTTTCATTTTGAAATAGTGTGTGTGATTTAGTTCCCCATTTCTTCTAGTAGCTGTTAAAGATAAATTAGTATGTTAATAACTTTTGTTTTATGCAGATGCTGCGAGCCTGCAATTTATATTTTTGTTGTTTTTTATTTCTTGTCATCCATTTGTAATAAGCCCAAAACGGCTAAACTAAGTACACTGCTCTAGGCCTAACTAAGACCCAAAAGATACAAAACGGCTAAACTAAGTAATCGATTCAACATGTAAATGGGTTGCAGCAAGCGGACATGATTCTATTATAGATGTTGTACTAACCATTCAGTCTCACTAAAGCCCTATTACTGCTGTCAGATTGAAGATGCAAAAATATCACCCAACATTTCACAAAGCAAGTTTTATTGATAATAATCTCACACTAGAAACGCAAAGGGAACGTTCATACATTTATATTCGCTCATAAAGCAAACCTTTAGATTGTTGTGACACAATATAAAAACATTAATACATAAGTGGTTGTTTATATTGCCTTAGAGACTGGCTGATTGTATCCGCAAACTCAAGTCGTTGGGCAAAGATGAAGTATCTAGAATTTGCTCAAAAACCATGGATCTTGATGTTATCCTTCTTCACAAGACCAGCCTGATTCAACATTCTTAACATCAGGATACAATTTTTCCATCTTTTCCTGTAAACCTAACTTCAAACGATAAGAAAAAATGGTGCTGCGGTAATTACCTGAACAAGGAACGTAGAAACGTTCTTCCTCTGATCACCTTGAGGCTGAATAACCTACAATTTATCGAAGTATTAAGTCATAAAGCAAGTGATAACGTATACCTAAGAAGGTCCAACTTTCAAATCTTAACTGTACAACCAATCCAAAAAAGTATTCAGGATCATCGTAGCGTTTTTTTGTCTTGCCTAGACAGATGTAATAAAGATTGAAGGAAAACGGGAAACGCACCTGTCCTAATTCAGAGTCCTGGACCACAGTGCCATTGCAACAGAACTCTTTTTTAAGGTCTTTAAGTATCAAAGAGTTAAGAGCAAGCGGACATGATTCTATTATAGATGTTGTACTAACCATTCAATCTCACTAAAGCCCTATTACTGCTGTCAGATTGAAGATGCAAAAAACCCATCTGAAGAGTTGACTCGTAGAGTCTCAAGCCAAGAACCCAAGCTGTGCAAGGTAATGCCAAGTGAAATGTTTGCTTATGTTTCTCAGTGATTAAGATTGATCCTTCACTCCGAAAGAACCAATGCCAAGGCAAAATTTCTGATATTACCAATTATCCACCATATTTCTGCTGTATCTGATTGCAGGATGCAGAAGCAAACAACAAGGAGAATACAAAGCTAAAAATGAGACTCAGAGACGCAAGCACGCTTAGATGCAATCTGTCTAAGGCACAAGCACTCTGTGAAAGAATCAGAACTCATGAACAGGAAGTTCGAGGAAGCATCTACAAAGCTGAAGGAGAAATTAGCATCAAAAGCACTCGAAGTCCTCGACCTCAAGAAGCAGCTCTCTGCCTCTTCAAGAACAGGAGAAGAAGCAAGTTAAACGGCATAACCTTTAACGGCTAATAAATATTTCAATGCTGTAAACTTTTGAACTGGTTCTTTTGATGTGATTATGGCAAAGAGTCCAATACATAATAAGCAGTATGATAGGTAGATTAACAAATTATATCGAGAGGTCATGCAGAGGTTTTTGGACTGTAGTCGAATACAGTTCAGTTTAATGTTCATAATATATATTATGATAAATATACTAAAAAAGTTTAAGCAAGATATTTTCAACCTTTAGAAAAGGCTTTGTAATTTTTTCATTAAGCCACACTAATCACAATTACACATGTTTGATAATAAACCGCTAAAAAATGTTAGGATATCATAGTTGATATGTTTGTAACTAAAGTTATACTGGTTCCATATTTATTGAGTTTGCAGGATTCACTTTTTTTTTTCTTTTTTTAACATTAAGTTTGTAGATTCCTTATCCAAAAGATCCTTCAAACAAGAAGCTAAAGACAAAATGAGAATCATGGTTCTTAGAGCTGATGTCTATAATCTGAAAATTTAATGAATCATGTAACATACGACACTAAAGTCAACCAAACACAAAAAAAAAAATTTACTCCGAACCATAAGAGGCTGACAGGCCAAAACACTTCATTAATGTCAAGTCTCAATTTGATCAAGGCGTTGATATCTTCAAAAAGAATTCCAATAGCACATTCAGCAACACATTGTTTGGTTTGGTGGAGCGACGGTAAGAGACTAAACCTACAACATCTAGATAGTTTTGCATTAGTACAAAGATATAACAAAGTGTGGCTACAAAATGCAATAAAATCAAAGTTAATATCAGATTAAAAGTAACAAAAGTCTGATTCCAACTGATAAGTGATAACATACAACAAACAAATAACAAAATTTAAATAAATAGAATTAATTAAGTACTAAAGTCAAAGACATGAATATTATTTTAGTCCTAAAATCTGGCCAGCCTATTCTCCCCTAACCTCCACGGACCATACAATTTTGTACGTAACATCAGGGGAAGGTACATGCGGCTGTATTCACAGTTCCCCAACCACACTCCCCAAGAATTCTGCATAACAAAAAATTCTCTTCCATCTCGAGAGTCTCCTTTGACAAGGTCAATAGATATAAAATAACTTATAATTTAATATTTATATTCTTTAGTGATTTAAACTCCGGTATTTTAGCAATGATGATAGCAAAGGGTGTTGTCTCTATTAATTGATGTAGAAAGTCACCATCTACATCATTTTTTTTTTGCTATAGTTATTATAATTAATGTTAAATATTTTTTTTAAAATTAATATTATGATGATATCATATGTTTTCTTATTATTAATCTTTATAATATTTGTTATTAGTATTATTATTCACCCAAATTGATATATCACGTCAATATTGTTTTAATAAACAAAAAATCTAAACTAATCTTATAAGTTATAACCAAAAAAGAAAAATTATTGGTTAAAGCCAGTAACAAAAGAAAAGCAGTATGATAGGTAGATTAACAAATTATGTGGAGAGGTTATGCAGAGGTTTTTGGACTGTAGGCGTGTAGGCGAATACAGATGTTCAGTTTAATGTTCATAATAGATATTATGATAAATATACTAAAAAAATTTAAGCAAGATATTTTCAACCTTTTAAAAAAAGGCTTTGTAGATTTTATCAAACATTTTTTTATTTGAGTTGAGAAATTGAAGAAACTCACTTCAGAGCTATTGTGATGCAGGAGATTCAAAGTGTATAGGCTGTGGATATTCAGAACGTATAAAGCAAAATTTTGATGAATGTAGAGAATTGAAGAAAAATATTTTCATAGATCGTAAAATAAGAGAGTTTTCAAACACTTACATGCATTTAGGCATACAGAAGAAGATGTAACATAACAATGGAGAAAAAACTGGTGTCAAGTTTTGTTGTCATTTTAGAGGATTGATTATAATTATGAAGCTCAGGTAGATTGGTTTCTTTTGCAGATTAAGCTCACTACGGACAAACGAGAGGGGTCAAATACTTATAGTCCAATTTCCAACTAATTTTTAATATAAATCTGGAAAACATATTTCTCCTGTTATTAATATTATTATTATTATTATTATTTTCGTAAACTAAAAGAAAAAAATCTCATATATTAATTGATTTCCACCAGACGCATTTTCTCTTTTGACCATTATCGATTTACTATAACCTTACAAATATTTCAAAGAGAAAAGAACAATTTATGTCGCCAGATGTATTTTCACAAAAGATGACGCATATATAGTCAAATTTTAATGTTTATTTAATATATGTTTTATAATAACCCGCTAAGAAATGTGAGGACGTGCTGCTTGTGAACCGGAGATGGAGTCCATTTGACGAGACCTCCCACACCTGCATTGCTGTCAAGTTTCAAATTGATCAAGGCGTTAGTATATTCAAAAGAATTCCAATGGCACCTTTAGCAACACACTGTTTAGTGGAGCGACGGTAAGCGACTTAACCTGCAACATCTAGATAGCTTTGCATTGGTACAAAAATTGAGTTCTTCAACAAGTTGAACAAATCGTGGCTACAAAATAAAAAATAGAAATCAAAGTCAGCTACACATAGAAGTTATTCAAGAGACGAAAATAGAAGATGATCTTACATAATGATCGTAATTACCATAGTGCCGACCATGATTGTAGATGCATTGTCAAAGCATGTGATAGTATGACTAAAGTCATCTGCCAAATACTATAAACCAAACGACCAAATTGACTTTTTTTTGCTTATTGTAAAACATTTCTATGATAATCCTTTTGCCATTTTGGTTCTAGAAGAGTTTACAAGGTTTGTAAGAATCTCTTAGATTTACATCCCAATGTTGCTATGTTTATGACAGCTCTTTTGTTCTGATGGACATTTAGTAGGTGTGTGAAAGTATCTATGGATTGGAGTGGATGCCAAAGGATTTTAGAATTAAGGTGGATTATGAATTTGTCATGTGCCATAGTTGTGCAAATTGTGACTTAGGAATCTCATAAATTTCTTCAAAAGGTTATACCTTTTAACTTATATACTTGTCAAAGTAGACAAAAAGTTGAAACAAACAAAAAAAATAGTTAGATAAGATTCCATCCATTTGGAAGTGTTTTTTTTCCTAAAAATTTGGCGGTATAATGTTTAGATCCATTATATATATATATATATTTTTTTTTTTCCTTTTGATCCTACATTATTTAAATTTATAGGAAAAAATCTGATTAAAAACAAGAAATTTGAATTAAGATTGAGAATGTCGTAATTCATGTTAATGTATATTCTATGTTATTTGAATGATTAGATAACTATTTCATCTATTTTTTACTGGCTATTGTTAAACGATTCATTTATATTGACTTTATTTTAGATCACAAACTTTGGTTGGCTAAGTCAAATTAGTTATAGTATCAATTGAAATAACAGATCGATTAAACAGGGTTAAAACTTTTAAAAAAAATCACTTGTTAAATGAAATGACATCATCTTCTTAAACATAAAATCTCCAAATCGAGACATACCTCTCGCGTTGTCCTCAATATTCATTATAACGAGCATTCCCCTCTATGTTTTCGGAGGTTGGAGTGTTGTTGATTATCTCTCTATAGAAGGATAGTCAATAGCACTCCAACGCGGTTGATAGTCCGATAGACGAGTGTTGGCAGATTTGGCTTCGGATCGGCTTGAACAAAGAAACTTTTTCTAATAGGGTTCCAACGGTTGTGGGGAAGGAAAAAGTAAGAAATGTATTAGATTTTGGTGTGGGTGTTTATATAGCTTATATACTGTGTTATTTAGTTATTTTTCTCTGAACCTTCTAACCAAGGTCTTGAATTCATTAGTCAAATATATTATAAAGCACAAAGGTATTTATCTTTTTAAGTGGTTGGATAGAACAGCAAATCACAATCAATAAAAGAAGCACATATACCTCAGCATTTTTTTCCCGGGCACATATATTCTGCTCAGTAGCTACCGTGACAAGATCATTAAGATTTTGCTTGACTGAAGACTTGCCTATTTCAAGAAGAAGAATATCAGTCAGAAAACTTTCTCTCTCTTCTCTCCGCCTTCTCTCTAAGAAAGAAAAAAAAAGCAGATCTCGTGTGTTGAGTCTCCGGCCGAGCTATGGGTTTTCACGGCCATGGTTTCGGTTTGGATTTTTTTTCTTTTTATGGTTTTGTTTTTAAATTTCTGACTTGAATAGATCTGATCTGGATTTGGTTTTTCTGAGTTTTGATGAAACAAGCTTCATCAGATCTATAACTAATCTGCGATTTTTGATCTCTTTTTGTCAGATCTAGTTCTCCCTTTCTAAATAGATATTTTGACTTTTCTCTTCTTGGTTTTTTGATTCCAAACTTGCATGTTTTTCTTATTTTTGTGGAGTTTCTATGATCGCTTTCCAGCTTTTACTGGTTAGGCTTCGCTTCTTTCTAGATCTGTTATGATTTGGCTGTTTCTTTGGAGCTTCTATTTAGGTGAAAAATGGGCACACATGTTTGTGTTGCTGCCGCATCCGGAAGTGTTAATGGTTCTGTCTTGCCGGGTTATGAAGTCTTCTGTTTCTGGTTACTTGAAGATGATGTTACTGTTCGGTGGGCCTTGGGCGACAACAGTAAATCAAGTTTATAGACTCTCAAAATCTATGTGATTCTGCAGATTTTGGTGTTAATACCTTGTTTGAGTTTTAGTTAATTTTATTCTATTTTAGTTATGGGTTTTGTTTCCGAAAAAAATTGGTTTTCTGCCAGCTTTGGTTCCCTCTTTTGGGCTTTGTTTCCAAGGACATCTTGTTGTTCCGCCGGCTTAGAATTTCATCTCTGTGTCTTTTCTTGTATTTTTCTTTGACAGTTTCAATAATAATATCAGATGACAAAAAAAAGAAGATTTGTCCATTTACAGCATGTTTATCTTTTGGACAGAACATATCAAAGTTTAAGCAAAAAGCCAAAATTGAAGAAGAAAAAAAGCTACTTAAATAGGTGTTTTAGTCGTACGTAAAGAATAGAAGAAATGCACCTTCTCTTGGAGTTGCTTAATGAGAAGAATGGCTTCTGGATCCCAAAGATGTACACCATTTTTTCATCTCAACGATTTGACAATCTAAATGCTTGCATTTTGCTTCACCAGATAAACCATCTTCACCCAACTTTGCCTTAAGGAACTCAATTTGTATGTCGTTGACGATTCTCTATTAAAAGGTGTGGAGAAATAAGAAATAGAAAATACAAACTACTGATTTTGAATTCTGTCTAACTCGTTTTCAACCTGTAAAAGATTAACAAAATGCCGAGCTTTACATTAAGAAAAACACAAGCATATCTTTCCCAATATAAAAGCAAATTCAGAGTAATTATCAAGTTCATGCCCACTAAAAAAACGTATCAAAATCGAATTCAGAGTAATTATTTAGATAGAAAATGTTTTTATACTAATGATTCAACGAAGCTACCATAAGGCAATGAATAAATTTTCTACTACAATTACTAAGAAGAATTACCTCTACTTACAGTGGTAAACTAATGATTTTGTAATTATGTCTTTCATTTTTTTTTTGGTAAAAGATGTTTTTTTCACTTATGTTATTTGACAGAATAATAAACTTTCTTTTCTATAAGGGAAATGAGTGAATCTAAAAGAATACAAAATAAATAATTTTAAGATAACTAAAGTTTTATTGAAAATTTAAGTTAATTTTAACAAAATCGCAGTAAAAATAATAAAAAATGACTGTTTATATTTTTATTTAACTAAAATTCTGTTAAAATTTTTGAAACGCAACACCACATACATTGGAATAAAATTGAATAGTATTAGAATTCAAAATAATTTAATAAAATAACCATTGTTGGGACCTATTTTACTGAATTGAAGGAGAACTCGCTACATAAGTCTGGGCTATATCGGACGCTGACATATGTCATGTTAGCTCGGCCGACCCACTCCTGTGTACTGTTCTGGGGCAGTTAGCGGACTTCTCCTAACACGCCAGAATGAGTACTCCTACCTGCTCCCCAGGTACTTGGCTGGGAGAGGACAGGACGGAAAGGATGACAAGTATAAATAGAAGAAAAACTCTTCAGAAGAAAGAACGAAGGGACGATCAGAGAGGCCATCTCCCGACGTCCGAGATAGTATTCTCGGCCATGCGGCAAGATCTCGGGTGGACTCCACCTTCCTCGGGGTGATTGCCGATAAGGTTAAGTTATCCCCTACGGGTTAGTCGTTAGGGGTTAGGGGTCTCGTCCGGGGATCAAGACTCCTGTCTAGTTTAGGGTGTTTCAAGAGGGGTAATTCTTCTTAGTAGCTGGGTCTCCGAGTTCCATCCTCTGGGGAAAGGCGGAAAATCGTCGTTCCAGGTCGGAAGTCCTCCGGTCGCGGTGCGGCGAGACTCTTACCGTATTCGACCCTGCAAGCACTCAGACAGGCGTTAGGCAAGCCTTCGGGGAGGACCGAAAGAGGGTTTTCCTCTCGAAGGTTCTCTGACACCCAAGTTAATGAGCATCCTACCGGTAATAGATGTTGGGGGGAGGAGGGATCACCGGCGAACGTTCTACGAAGGAAGCAAGGCGTTCAAAGATAACTGCACAGAGCGTGCAGGTTGAGTAAGATACGATTCTGCTCAACCATCTCGGAACCTTGGGACCATTGCACGTATTGGCCTCAAAACCAAGACCCCAGATCCGCGACGCGGATCACCAGCGAACGTTCTACGAAGGAAGCAAGGCGCTCAAAGATAACTGCACAGAGCTCGCGGGTCGAGCAGGCTACAGTCTGCTCAACCATCTCGGGACCTCGGGACCATTGCGCGTATTGGCCCCGAGACCGAAATCCCAGATCTGGAACGCAAGATAAAACGCAAAAGATGCAAAAGACGAAGCTAAACGAAGTAAAATAAAAATGTGGTTACTTAAAAAGGAGGTAGGCCAAAATGGCCGCCGGTTCGAGTTCGAAAATAAAAGTTACAAAGGGAACTAGTTCTCGAAGCAAAAATAATTTAAAAATCTGGCGGGCACGAAGGTCCTGCCGGCGAAGAAGGGCCCGTGCCCCTAGCGTCTCTGTTCGCCCTTAAATTGCCTGGTCCTCGCGACTTGCCGCGTCTCTGCTCTTCCTCGAGCTTTTGCCTCAGCGTGCAAATCATTGTCTGATTTTTTGAGAAAGTCTCAACCGCCATCAGCGCCACGTTCACCTCGGCCCCTGGGATGAACCCCCGATAAACCATGAGGGTTTGGTGGAGCGTTTCCACTTCGGAATTGCGTGCCTCCAGATCCCGTTGGCTGTCGGCAAGTGCCAAGGTCAAGCGCTTCATCTCCGTGCTAGGATCCTCTCTGTGAGTGGAAGTCTGGGCCTCGGCGAGCTGGTCCCGGGTCACCAAGAACTCAGCCTGAAGCTTGCTAGCCCTATCAGCAAGGCCGCGCTCGCGATGTTCAGCTGTGTGAAGCTTGTGCTCCAGCTTCTCGAGCGAGCGCTGACTTCGTCAAGAGACGAAAGACACCAGTAAGAACACGTAAAGAACCGGAAAAGCAAAGGAAAACATCCCGAAAAGCTAGCTTACCGCGTCCAGCGACTGGGAGAGCTTCGAGGCAGTCAGCCGCCAGCTGGTGAGCTCGCGGGTCGAGCGGGCGGGCGTACGAGGAGGCACAAACATTGGATCCGACTCTAAAGAAACGCTCATCGCCTTCGACGAGGCCGGGGCATCATGGACTGGAGTAGTGGCTCGCGTGGCCTTGGATCTCTCGGCGGTCCCTAGATACTCTGGTGTGTCGGAATCCGTGGGAGCCCCATCATTGGCAGTCGAGGCCGGCTCAGAGGAATAGTGAGCCTGAAGGGCCAAAGAGGGCCCCAGGGACCACGTCGATCTCACCGTAGGAGATCTGACCAAGCGTCGTCGGTGCACATGCAGGGACGAGGCTTCCCCCTCAATAGAGTTTGCTCGGGGCCTCCGGCGTAGTGTTTGAACAGGTGTCCTCCATGGGGCCCAAAGAAATCTCGCTGGGGGCAGACGGCCATCAAGGACGTAATCCTCCCAGACCTCTTTGATCCGATTCCGAAAGCCTGCAAAGACAAGATTCACAGGTAAAGACCAAGGGACCAGCGCAAAGCCAAGGACGGAAGAGTCAGGGTCATTACCTAGGATGTCCGGGGTCAGGTCAGACGGGAGGACGAGCGAGCTCGCCTGGATGCTCGGCGGAAAGAGCAGGAAGTCAAACGACCGGAATCGCTCGGAGATCCCGAGCAAGCGGTGCAGATCGACTCGCTCGGAAGCAGCCGGCTTCCCGGAGCCTAGAAAAAGAGAAGACGAAATGACAGTAAGAAGATGGCCAGCAGATCGAACCTAAGGAAAGAAGGACAGCGGTAGCAGGAGAATCTTACACCTCGACATCCAGGTCAAGGGGACGTTGACTTCCGGCGGCACCGTCCAGAAAATGTACCGCTCCCTCCAGTCACGGCTTCCGTAGCGGTCACCCAGGATGGGGGTAGTGCACCTGTCCCAAGTGTGCAGGATGTAGCGGAGAGCATCGGCGGTAAGGCTCCAGAGCTGGTAAGATAACAGCACCGTGGAGCCGCATAACCGGATCCCGAATAAGTTCGAAAAGACTTGGAAAGCGCAGAAGAGCCCCCAGGCGGAATGGTGGAGTTGACTGGGGCAGATACCGGTAAACCGGCAAAAATCGACCACAATCCGAGGGAGGCTATCCCGGAAGCCATAGAGGAAGTAGTCGTCGTGGATCGCGATGCAGCGCCGCGGAGGCCGGTTTGCCCGATCCCACTCACCGGGGAAGATAGGGCTGAGCCCGGAGTAGTAAGGGAAGTTTGCCAAATGGACTCTTTCTAGAGAGTCCGGCGTACAGGTAGAAGGAGGGCGATCCGCGAGGTTGGACGCTGCTAGTGCCCCGAAAATTTCCTCGGCCTCACCCTCAGCCCAAGGGAAAGCCGCGGGAACCGGCTCTGAAGACATCCCAACGGTGTCTTGAACTTTGCCGTCGACCCAGGAGCGACGGATGCACCATGCATCAGACGACGAACTGGAGGCAGATATCTTAGATTGAACGAGAAGAAAGGTGTGCGCCAGGAAAAGAAAGAAACGGTTTGAAGAAAGAAAGTTCTGAGATTTGCTCTGAAAATAGAATAAATCTGTGGAACTGCGAGTTTCCCGATTTTATAGAGGAAGAAAAAACCGCAGAGGCATGCGAGATAAATTGTGTTGGTCGGAAAAAGTCAAAAGTCAGTGGAGAAATGATAATTAGTCTCTCGAGCCATGCATGGGAAGTAACGCGTATTTAATGCAAAAAAGAGAAAAGGAGCCGGCCATAGCAGAAAAAACAATCGGCAGTCCTCAGGGGAGTGGTGCACGCTGCGTGAGGTGACGCATTGTGGTTGCAGCCACCAGAGGCTCGCCACATGGATTGCACTCACCGAACTTCGAAGATTTATGCGGGATCACCTGAATTGGAACCACCAATCTAACCGAAGGTCTTCTGAAGATCAGTTGACAAACGATCGCGACGGTATAAACTTTGTATCCCAGGTACGCTACCCGGGAGAAGCTGTCATCAGAAGGGGCATAGCCGTGCCCGTGGGTCAAACATAACCATCGGGGCCGCGCAAACCCTATGATGGGTTTTATGGTACCCATGACCGTGGCTGAAATGCGACTGCCCCTAGCAAAGCACCGACCACTAAGGACCTCCTAGCTAGCTTGCTTTGTTGCTTGACTTCATACATGTTCGATTTCTTGATTGCTTGATTTGATGATTGCTTGACTTCACGCATGTTTGATTTCATGATTGCTTGATTTCTTGCCCATTCGATCACTTGATTCCCTGCTTGCACGAATATTTCTTCTCCTCGGTAGTGTCAATAATCTCCCTGGAATCCCCTTTTATCGGTGTGCTCCCCCGCAGACTCGCCCGTCCTCCGGGACACCATTCCTCAAAGAATCCATGACTCCAGTCTAACAAGCCCTCGTGGCTTGCCCCGTGCCGGCTTCTCCCTGCGGACCGTGCACACCCTGAGTATGCTCCCTTGCGGACCTACTCGCCCCCTCAGGGCAGGACCTCCTTGGGATCCTATGGCTCAGGCCTCTCAGACCTCCGGGTCTTCTCCGCCAGTCCCCACCAAAGGGCCGCACGACAAACCAGTGTGCTCCTCACCAGGACATGCTTGCCACTCAGGCACAACAGGAATTGAGGTCGCCAACTCGCAGGCTTTCTCTTCCTGATAACTTACCGACCTCTTTCCCTCCGGGATACGTCACAAGCACGTTCTCTAAAACACATCAATTTTTGCGTAAGCACAACGCGAAGACTGTCCAGGCAGTAAGGGAGTAGAGGTTACACCCTCGGGAAACGCCCTACTCCACACCAGCTGCATTCGAGTAGCGACTCCCCCTTGCGTTAGCGCTCCGCGACGCAGGGAACATCTATTCATCTATACAACGACACCACCTCTGGTCCTTGGACCGGTGTCTCAGCCCGCGTCGATGATTTATGCCGATTCCCACTATCGCACAAGGTTATAACCCCGCTCATGACCTCAATGAACGGGGGCAAGACGGCTTCTCGTATAGTGTCTCACGAAGAGAAAAGTAAAATCCCTCCGGGGAGATGGTCACCAGTGGCCAAAGCTAACGGTTCCCCCCGGGAACGCATATCCCCCTACCCTGAGCAAGCGTCGTACTCCCTCGGATGCACGCCTCAGTCAGAATAGGACCCTATTATTCTAAAAACTCCCCAGGTCGAACGGCGTACTCCACCGGATGCGTAACGTAGATTGGGTGTCCCTCTATATGTATTTAGTCTGACCGTCTCACGGTCCGTTTCCTCCAGAAGCGTAATTTCTTCGATCAGTAACGTACTCCTTCGGATGCGAAAAAAATCAAAGTTGACACCTACTAAGAGCTGTGTCGCAGCTCGCTTCCGCGGAAGTAAAATTCCCTCGACCAATAATGTGCTCCTCTGGAAAAAACGAATAAGGTCAGGGTTGAGAGTCTGTTTCGGACTACTCTTTCGGCCAAGGGTGCCTTCCGTCGTGGAACACGCCAATGTCGGAGTCGATACCCTACTTAACTTCTCCAGAAGTCCGGACCATCCAGCTAGAACCGCATTCCCCCAGGATGCGTGGCACGACACTGATGAGTCCCTAAGTCTCATGTTATGATTTAGAACCTAGCTTCACCCATACCAGTATTGTACCCCTCGCAGTAGTGGCAAGGCGCCGCGTAAATCTGGCTCGTAAGCAGCATAAGATCTAGGGAACCAGATAACCGTGCTCGTTTTACAGGGAATTGATGAAGGTTCGACTCCCCGACTCATCCATGGATAAGCCGAGAAGTCAGAGGCAACTGTTGAGGCCATCTCCCGACGTCCGAGATAGTATTCCCGATCATGCAGCAAGATCTCGGGTGGACTCCACGTTCCTTCCGGGTGTTTGCCGACCAGGTTAAGTTATCCTCGACTTGGAACCCCGCTTTTATATCCGCTGCATCCCCTTTTTCATAAGTAGGAATCCCTCTTGAAACACCCTAAACCAAACAGGAGTCTCGATCCCCGGACGAAGCCCCTAACGACTAACCCGTAGAAAATTCTCCCCCGAGCATCTGTTCCCGGTATGATGCTCACTAACTTGGGCGTCAGAGAACCTTCAGGAGGTAAACCCTTTTTCGGTCCTCTCCGAAGGCTCGCCTGACGCCTGTTTGAGTGCTTGCAGGGTCGAATACCCTAAAAGTCTCGCCGCCTCGCGAACGGAGGACTTTCGCCCCAGAACAACGATTCGCCGTCTTTTCCTTTAGGGGACGGAACTCGAAGACCCAATTTCATTCTTACAAATTATAACCCCCACGTGACATCCCAAAATTTGCTTCCAAACAACTACAAACATTCAACCTAATAACAAATTAATTTTAAAAAATTAATAAAATTATATTACCCAATAATATTACAATTAAAATAAATATAAATTTAGATTAAGTTCTTAAATTGTATAACACCATGTTAATTTTATTAAGATTTGTGTATTTTAAAAAAAAATGTATGGCTTAAATTTGGGATGACGCAGATGATTGAGAGTGGAGGACTGAGACACACTGGAATCCACAAACCCTAATATACCCTCCCATTTTCTGTTCGAGTTCCACATATACCTCCACCGAATCTCTTTGTCGGAATGTCGCCGCCGGTGAATCAGAGTAGCCTGACGAACATGCGAGATTATCGTTTATCTCTTTAAAAAATTATCCGAAAATTAATAAAGTATTTCTTACTTGGCAAAAATTATAGTCTCTGATTTTCGATCTTAATATCAGACAGAACTCTCGATTTCACACCATCCCCTTTCTTACGCTCCTCTTTCATTTAGGGTTTGTTGAATTCACGCGTTATTCTCCATCTCCAACTCGCGACTAGAGAAGTTATTTCGTCGCGGCCGCAGGTAAGATTCTCGAATCCGGAGGCCGGGGGGTTTTGTGGGGAGAGTGGGATGAGAGGAGAAGAGGATGAAGACGAGGAGGGTGTTTGCACCGGCTCGATCAGCAACTTAACACATCATATCCCTCACGAGATTGCCGGCTAAATCTCTCAAGAGGTTCCAATGTGTATCCAAGGAATGGTTGTCCACAATCCGCGACCAACGATTCACGGATTCGTTCAGCTCGCTGTCCCGAACCCGGCCACGAATTCTAGCCGCTGTTCGTGGCGATGAGAACCGCGTGGTCCTCTTATCGTCTTCCCACGACGAAACAGAGAGATCCACGACCTGTTTGCCTACCAATCTCCAAATGCCAATATCCGGTTGGCACTTATCTTACCCTTTTCGTCTTACCTCTTTGCACACCACCCTCCAGATGAAGGTGCCCTGTTTGCCCGTGGTGGACCGTGTTCATCTCTCTTTGCGTCCATTGATTGTTAGGTCTGTTAGAGCATGTGTAATGGGAGAAACTCTAATGGGATCTTAGTTATTATTTAATTATAATTTTTTTGTTAAGAATTTTTGTTAAAATAATTTTATTTTCTATGTTCCAATGGTAGAATTTTATTTAGAGGTTCTTAAAAAAAAGCAGAGAAAAAAAACAGAATCATCGACACAAATCAAAGATTAAAAGAAATGATTACAGAAGTCTTAAACATTAGGACCATTTCAAATGAGCTTAGGAACTAAAGCATAATGAAAACAGGAAGGAAACTCGAACTAAACTGATCATGTCCTGCAGTTTCACTAGATTTAAAGTTAACTTCTAAAAGCACCAAAGTATCGATGTAAAAGAGATATGAAAAGATGAGGAAAAACATACATTGTTGATGTAGAAATTAATGTCTGCATTGGAGACGATCCTCCCATCAGAGTCAACTGAGTGAGTCTTGTGCTTGTATGTTAACAATATGGTCCTGCAATATTATAAATTTAAAGATGTCAATGTAGGTGATGAATTTGGGGCACGCATAGGAGAAGAGCTCGTCATAAACACCAAATGCTTCATCATCGTACCTCTGCATCCTCAACATCTTATCGCCATAGTTCTCTCGCAATGGAGAGTTGACAGACTCATCAACAAGTTTTGTTTGAGGACAGAGCGAGAGGCAAACCGCAAGTGCTTGCAAGAAGTTAACCTGATACAACAAGTAACCCCATAAACGCATCAAACAAAGTCACAAAAGAACATAGCTTAGGATTTATCGATTTATAGAAACAACAGAACTGACGACTCTTGATAAGATGCAACAAAGAAACAATGGATTCTCAAAGATTGCTCCACTTTTAAGCCTACCACACAACTACACAAGTTTCTCATGAAAATCGATTAAACCCAAACTTGAGTAAAAATCACGAGTCGTATCCAAAATTGAAGAGGGCCCAAACACAATAACTCTCATAAACATTCAAAAACGAGAGAGAGAATAAGCAACAGAACGATGATCATGCAAACAGCAAACAAAATTGATATTCTCATTGGATTTCCATTTTCACCTTGATGTGAAGCGTGCCTTCACCGAACTCGTTAGCGGACCTTTCCACTTGACGGCATCGTTCCCTTCAAGCACAACATTTTTCTGCTTCTCATATTGTTTATCGGAGAGATTGTGATGAACATCGACCGGAATCGCAGAAAGATTAGAGGGAGAGAAAGAGAAGACATCGATTCAAAGCCGATTCAAAGCAGAATCCATTGAATTCATTGAATCGCATCGGAGAAGAAGGCAGAAGGCGAGAAAGGACATAGATTGATTCCGTAAAAAGAAAAAGTGTTGGATTCTGGATCTCTTTCCAATCAAGAATAGACACGTCACAGGTAAAATCCGGCTCTTAAATAGCTTAATGAAGAGTCGATTCTTCTCTTTTTATTTAATTTTCAGTTGATTAAATACAATATTTTGTTAAGAATCATACTTAAGATCTAGCCTTGCACATGATCTTACATCCTTCAGATCCAGGCCGGTTCACAATATGTAACCCTAGCACTAGACAGGTGATAACACTGCCAGAAGCTTCTAGTGGTAGAAGGGAGAGCGTGTATATGTGCTTGGGATATGATCCCGTGGGTAATGAATACAAAGCATTGTGTAGCACGGCTGCGCGGTGAACAATGTCAAGAGCACAAGGTTTTAACACTCGGAGGAGGACTTTCGTGGAGAGACGTCAAAGGTACATCAAAAATCATGTCTTATAACGTTGTAACGAACTGAATATGCATCAATGGGATTGTGTATTACGGTGGTTGGAAAATCCGGGGAGAAGAAGCGAAGAAGAGACGGTATATTTTTTGGTTTGACGTTAGAGGTGAGACGATGGGTGGTATCAGCACTTTTCCGCCGGTCGTAATTCGCGGATCAGTGATCAACTACAATGGGTTGTTAGCCTCGGCGTATCCACTTAAAGTTAAACCTCTGGGAAGTTTTCAAATTTGGATTCTGGAGTTGGACAAACGTAGATGGTTACAGACAATATTCAATGCTCTCCCTATCTTGTCGGATTTGTCAGGGGAAATTCAGTTAAACTTGTTAGGCATGAACAAAGCCAACGATATCATCTTAGGTCCGCTGAAGTTGCCTCCCAAAGGTGAACCGTTGTATATTTACTACTATAACAAACACATGACCAAGAACTTTATTAGAAGAGTTGAGCTTGAAGGATTTGAAGAGTTTGGGTGCAATCATACAAGTGATGAGCAATGTGTTTGTCAATTTCTTTTGTCACAGGAACACTTTGAAAGCCTTGTCTGCTTATAACGTGTTTCATGTATTCTCTTTATCTTTTTAATTTAGGAATGATTGTGACACAAATTTAGGAAACTTCTTCTCCAAGTAATTATCTGATTATTAATGTTTCTTTAGTTAGTGTTTCTTATTATCTCTATTAATTATTTTGAAAACATCACTCTAATCTAATTGATAAGAATCTACCAAATACTGTTGCCTACTTGATAGATCGAGGATTGTGAAAAAGCAACGGATAATATTACCTTTAATAAATCTTTAGAGAACTAAAAATTAAATGGCATTTCATTTAACTATAGATAAAACACATGTTTTCTGTCTTTAAATATAGATGTACATTTGTTTTGCCTTTTTCTATTATTGCCAACAAAATATTATTTACATATATATGTTGTGTTTAGTCGATAGATTCATATACATATTTTCACGATACTGTAAGCGAAAAAAGAATGGAAATTACATACCATAGGAGTTTGTTTGCATACATCAAATTTGGTGACAAGTATAATAATATTCGATACAACAAATAATTGCACTGAAGTGAACATAACGCTAGAAGAGCTCTCAACGGATCGATCAACGAACTAAGAGTCGAAGAGAAAAAGTTACTGAAGAAGATGCGGTTGAGAGTTCTTCTTCTTCAAAAGCGTATCCTTTATTTGGGATCGAAACACAAACATGAACCATTGTACATTTTCTACTACAACAAACTAAGAGGCAATGATTGAAGGATGTAATTTCAATGATCTTAGTTTAATTGTATTATTGTATAGATGTAGTAGTTTAGGAAACTTCTTCTCCAATCAGTTATATGATTATTAATGAGCAACCACGAATCTGTGGGAAGAGGAGACTATTTTTCTATGACTAACAATTCTAAGAAACGTCTCAAGCATTCAAAGAGAAACTTCGAGTTTACAGGGACAAACGTGTGGATATCTTAAGATAAATGTATAGAATCGGATTTTCAGCTTAAAAATAGTCTCCAGTTAATATATGGTTTCATTTTTGATACATGTATAAGATTTTCCTGTCGGAGACACGGAGTGATAGTACTCCGACTGTTACATTTCACTTGTATAATGATTTGAGGCTTTATGACAAGATATGAATAGAACGGCTTGCCTTTTATTAGATGACATATGAGAGTATATATACAAGCAAGAGAAAAAAAAACCCTAAGATTATCAACCAAATAAGGCAATATGTATACAATATAGAATATATACAAATCTATCGTCTAATACTCCCCCTTTAAGTTGGCGCATGGAGATCACGAATGCCCAACTTGCCGCGAAGATACTCGAATGCTTGTATACCAAGAGCTTTGGTGAATATGTCAGCTTTCTGTTCTGATGTATGAACGTAGGAAGTAACAAGTGCACCCTTAACGATCTCGTCCCGTACGTAGTGACAATCTGACTCAATGTGTTTGGTGCGCTCGTGAAACACGGGATTGACTGCGATGTGAAGCGCTGCTTGGTTATCACAAAACATCTCCATGGGTTGATCCGGTGGTTCACCAAAACCAGAAAGAAGCTCACGTATCCATTTGAGCTCCGAGCATGTGAATGACATAGCTCGATACTCTGCCTCGACTGAAGATTTAGACACCACATCTTGTTTCTTCGTCTTCCAAGATATCGCGGAATCACCAACCAGAACGACAAAACCGCTCACAGATGTCCTGTCATCGGACATGAAGCCCACTCGGAATCGCAATATGTCGAGATGCTCAAATCACTATTTGCTGTATACATCAGTCCTTGGCCGGGATGGCCTTTCAGATATCGCATAACGCGCAATGCAGCATACCAATGTTTTAACCGAGGTTGATGCAAGAACTGAGCTAGAAGATGCACAACTTAAGTGAGCTCAGGTCGCGTAAGTGTCAAGTAAACCAATCTTCCTACCAAAATGTGATATTGGTAGAGTATCAAAGAATGCACCTTCATCAACTGCAAGTTTATGATTCTCAACAAGGGGGGTAGCGACAGGTCTTCCCCCTAATAATCCAACTTCATTAATAATATCTAACGCATACTTTCTTTAAGAAAAATATATACTTTCTGGAGATCATGCCACCTCAATCCCTAGAAAGTATTTCAAAGCACCCATATCTTTCATATGAAAGCATTGGCTCAAGTAACCTTTGAACCTAGAAATCGCATCATCATCATTTCCACCAATAAGCAAATCATCAACATATACAATCACGTACAAATGCATGGTTCCTCGTGTTAGGATGAACAACGAGTAATCCTTGTATGATTGTACAAATCCATATCCAAGGAGTGCATTGGTAAGCTTTGAAAACCAACAACGAGGCGCTTGTTTCAAGCCATATAGAGATTTCCGCAGCTTACATACCTTGTTCAGTGCTGATCCGCGAAACCCTGGGGGAAGTTTCATGTAAACTTCATCCTCCAAATAACCGTGTAAAAATGTGTTGTAAACATCCATTTGATGAACAGCCCACTTCTTAACCGCTGATACCTTAAGAAACATACGTACCGTAGTCATTTTAACAACTGGGGCAAACGTTTCTTTGTAATCTCGTCCCTCCTTTTGTCGATTCCCAAGAGCTACGAGACGAGCTTTGTGACGCTCAATCGTACCATCAGAGTTAAACTTCAGTTTAAACACCCAACGACATCCAATAGCGGTTTTTCCTGGTGGCAAATCCTCAATATCCCACGTGTGTTGTTCCTCTAAAGCTCCGATCTCATGTGACACTGTATCTCTCCATTCTTTGAGTTTCATTGCCTCTACAAACGTTTCCGGTTCGTAACCAGCAGTAACCGCAGCGAGAAAGGCAACATGCGAGGCTGAAAAACGATCACATGAGACATAATTGGAGATAGGGTAAGTGACCGTACCAGAAGATGCTTGAGGGGCAGAAGAGTGCGAGGGGCTTTCAGTGGTCTGAGCCGAGTAAACAACATAACCTTTCAAACGAGTGGATGGCATACGTTCTCGTTGACTTTTACGTAGTTCAGATGGAGCAAGAGTTGTTACCGGTAGAGTGGGGGTGATTGTTGTGTCCGGTACCGAAGGTACATCATTCTCCTCTGAACTCCCCCTGACAACTGCAGATCCACCCACCGGAGTAATACAATTTTCCTCTGAACTCCTCCTTACGAGTAAAGATCCATCCACCGGAGTGACCATCTGGCGATACTCCAAGAAATCATCATCAGAAAACAAAACTGTATCTGGAAACGAAGGAGGCGATACTCTGCTATCATTTTCAATCGAGGAAAATGGGAACACGTTCTCGTGAAATATCACATCCCGTGAGACAAAGAAATCATTTGTTCAAGATCATACATTCTCCAACCCTTCTTCCATAAGGATATACGACAAACACGCATCTTCTACTTTTCTCTCCAAATTTATCTTTTTCATGAGAATTTTTATGAACATATCCCAAGCAACCAAAAACCTTAGGACTCTCAAAGGAAGAAGTTTTACCAAAGAGAAGCTCATAAGGAGTTTTACCTTCCAACGCTGGCGTAGGAGTTCGATTAATCAGATGACCAGCAGCAAGAACACACTCACCCCAAAAACGTACTGGTAACGATGCTTGGAACATCAAAGATCGAGCCACATTAAGAATATGCCGATGTTTACATTCCACTCTAGTATTTTGTTGCAGAGTGTTTACACATACGTGTGATGAATGATTCCTTCCCTTTCGAAATAGCTCTTCATACAAGTGAATTCTGTTTCATTATCACTCCTTACAACTTGTACCTTTAAGTCAAATTGACGTGTTACCATGGCACACAATTTCTGCAAAACTTCAGACACTTCACGTTTTTCAAGAAACAAATATATCCAAACCGTTTTTGAATAGTCATCAACGATTGTAAGAAAATAAACAGCCCGGATGAAGAAGGCGTTCGATAAGCACCCCAAAGATCACAATGGATTAAATCAAATGCACCAACTGCTTTATTAATACTCTCAGGAAAAACATCACGAGTTTGTTTTGCTCGATAACAAATATCACAACCTCCATCAGTTGCAACATGTTTGCCAAGATCAATAAAACTAGATAAAAGAGATAAAACACGACTAGAAGGATGGCCTAAACGACGATGCCACAAATCCCGTTGTCCATTGCTTATCGCTTTATTCGCTTGACCATCAAAAACACCCTTAAACTTGTAAACCCCATCGCACACTTCACCCGCACCAATCAGCATCTTCGAGGTAGGGTCCTGCAAAACACACAAATCCTCAGTAAAACTCATAACTCCCTTCGTAGCTTTTAGCAATTTTGCTACCGAGAGGAGAGAACATGTCAATTCTGGTGAATATAAAACATCAGATAACCACAAGTCACCACCCAAACATAATCGACCTTGCTTAGTAGTCAAGGCTCTATCACCATCTGGTAAGCGAATAGAACAAAGAACAATATCGACAAGGTCTTGTAGAAAATAAAGTTCCGAAGTCATATGATGCGATACACCATTATCAACTATAAATTCTCTCTTACCAGAAAGTTTTTCATTGCACTCTGTTCTCTTCTGGTTGTTCAAAAAACCAATCAACGCAGTCCATTGATCATCACTCAATTGGGGCAGAGATCCACAATCAAACTCTACCTCACGCCTAGATGTTGTAACTGCTGCAGCAACCAGCTGTTGCACCTGAGCAGCATTCGCGTAACCACCGGTTTCAGACGCCATGTTAGCACGTGCACCCGTACCAGTCCCACGGCCTCTGCCGGAACTCCCTGCAACACCACCGCCTCTACCAGATCGACCTCTTGCACCAAAGTTTCTCCCCCTTTCGCCCCATCGTTCCGGATATCCGTTTAGTTGAAAGCAATCCGAAATATCATGTCCATATTTTCCACAATGCGAGCATGTCACGTCTTTGTTGCGAGACTGAAAGCCCCCTGATTTTTCTCGGTTTCCATATTGACCTGAAAAACCAACAGCTTCTGTCCTTTCTTCTTTGTTCTGAGCGATGCCTTGCTGACGTTCATCACGAGCAAGGCGTTGATATATATGCACAAGTTTAGATAAAGGCTCCATATTAATGATATTAGAGCGTATTGACCCAAACCTCGCATCATCCAAACTCATCAAAAATTGATGAGTTCGTTCTGCATCGAGATCTTGTTCAAGTTGTGCTGCAAGTTCTCCGCAGCTACATGAACGCAACGGTGTGTACACAGCAAACTCATCCCATATCTTCTTAAGTCTGCCGTAAAATATCATGACGCTTTGCCCTTGCTGTTTGCAGTTAGCAATATCAGCCTTCAGCTCATGAACCCTTGGTTCATTCCCCACAGAGAAGTGAAGCTTCAAATCCTCCCAAAGAACATGTGCATCATCCACTAACGAGATTGTTGTTCTCAATGTTGGCTCAATTGTATTCATGATCCACGCCACAATCATTGAGTTAACAACTTCTCACTGCTCAATCTCTGCAGCCACCGTTGGTTTTGTTAAAGTTCTGTCGACAAAACAAGCTTTCTCTTCGTACGCAAGGCATTCCGCACATGCTTCGCTCAATCTTCATAGTTGTCTCCTTTCAGTTGCACCGTTGTAATCAAACTTCATGGTCCTTTTGATGGGTGCAAATACAATGGAGAGGAAGGTGAAGTTTTCTGCACCTGCATGATCGCTCTTCCTACACCGTCCGTCATTATCATAGCCGCTCAAACACTGGAAAAAAAAATTTAGATCTGTTTAGGCTCTGATACCATGACAAGATATGAATAGAACAGCTTGCCCTTTATTAGATGACATATAAGAGTATATATACAAGCAAGAGAAAGAGAAACCCTAAGGTTATCAACCAAATAAAGCAATATGTATACAATATAGAATATATACAAATCTATCGTCTAATACTTTATAATAAGATCATAAAGATTAATGCATTTTCTTTTTGTCTACTATACATATGTTAAACGAGAAATCTGAACCACGGTTCTCTCATGGTAAAAACCCCTCAATAAACTTATAAAGCTGAGAATCTCGCGCCTTTCACTTGAAGCAAATCATTAGCTCCTAAAGCCAATTTATCGAGTCACGGTCTAATCCTGGTACCATACCACCATATCGCAGTTCAATTTAACAAGACTTATTCAGATTCGAGAAATGTAATCTACGTGACTAAATACAGGATTTTAAAAACATACCTGAAACTTCACTACTGGTCGAACAAATAAAAACCCATCAATTGTCATGATTCGTCATTCATATTATTATCTACGAGAAATTTAAATACAACATATAAGAGCATCTGCAATGCATAGCTTTACTAAAACTTTTACATTTAAAGAAAAAAGAAAAAAAATAAAAAATTAATGGCATGGAGAGTTTTTTGAAGAAGAGCGCCTCTCTGCACAGAGCTGCAAGAATCGCCTCTTCCCAAAATTTTGACAAGTGTTATGGTATAAGTGATCAATTTTGTTTCTCGTTTTTCTTTAAATCATTTTAATTTTTTTTAATGATAAAATATTTGGAGAAACCTCATGTGGGACTCTCCATTACTCATGCTCTAAGAATCTGCATATTCTATAATTTCAAGGTATTCAGATTTAGATCTTCCGAATCCAAATGTTCACTATCTGGATTTGTGTGGCATTTGGATATCTCGGGATTGTTCGTGTCACTCTCTTAAACAAAATATAGTCAATGTGTGTTATAATTAATAATAAAATAGAGGGGATAATTGGAAATATATGATAGATTTTGAAAGGTATTTTCTCATTAATACTTATGTAGAAAACATTGTCCAAATAATACTTTAAATAATACAAAACCTAAACTACCCTTTAAATACTTGAAAAACTATTTAGATGAAATTGAAAAAAACAAAAATTAAAATTAAAATATTAAACATAAAAATATTAATTGATGTAGCACACACAAAAAAAATTTCTTCTAATAAACATAAAAACCATTGTCCTCTTCTTCTCCGCTACATCCAACTAAAAAATCATCGGCTCTCCGTCGTCCTCATCCTTCTTCGGCATTGTCCTCATCCTTCGCTGGTGTCCTCCTCCTCCATCGGAGTCCTCCTCCTCTATCGGAGTCCTTCTCCTCCATCGGCGTCCTCCTCCTCACATTGGCGTCCAATTAATCAAAGCCTGCGATTTTTCCTAGCAGTTCCTCCTCTTCCTTGTTTCCTCCACATTCATCTCCTTCATCGGCGTCCTCCTCCATCAGCGTCCTCTCTTCTACCGGTATCGTCGCCGACTTGGTTAGTGATTTTCGGTATTCAATTTTCGCTTTTTCCTCTTCTTTCTTGTTTCCATCTCAATCTAGGGGATAAAATTGATTTTGGGAATCCGATTTTTACAGATAAAGCAGCCCGACGAATCTTCCTTTTCTGGCCTCCTCAACTCCGCCAAACTCCTCCTTCTCTGTCGGTGTCTTCCTCCTTGTGGCGGTAAGTTTCTCCTCCTTCCTCCTTCTTTCCTCATCCTATTCAAACATTGCACTATTGATAGCACCAAATTTACCGTCTCAGTCCACAACGAATCTTAGATTTAGACGGTAAACAAATTTACTAGCATTTGGTGTCCCTAGGTAATAGACGGTAAACATGTCGATACTTAGATTTAGATAGGCGTAAGCTAGCCTTTGGTGTTCCTAGGTAATCGATATTAACTACAACCTCTAGCTAAGAGTGGATTAGGTTCGCAGTCTTGCTTAGTTAGGATTTTTAAGTAAAAGATAAAAATGATTGCAAGATCATAACAAGAAAGCCTTTGCCATCGTTGTTTGCATGTATGTATTCATGTTTCTCATATTCTCTTGTTTACATTCCATTTGCTATTTAATAGTCTATGAAATTTCGTTTGTTTTTCTTTAGCTTGGTTAATTACGCTACGCCTGTTTTTCATATACTTCATAATTCCTTACAAGTTGGTTACTAATGCTTCTTTAACTGATGTTTGTTGCTCTACAAGTTTATCCATCACTCTAATATAAAGTGTAACAGTACATTTCTCGCCTCCTCTACAAAGAAGTGAAGAACATAACTTTCGACATATAAATAAACTTGTATGTTGTGGTGTAAGAAAATAGTTTAACTCACCCACACTAATTTGAGTCAAATAAATTTAGACTGGCTAAGTGATATTTGTTCTTGTTAAGGAAATATTGAAGATATTTAAAATCTCCATATGATTACCTAATCATTGTCATTTACCCTACTTGTAACATGTATATATACTGAGTACATTACTAATAAAGTATTCATTCAGCCTATCTTCTATATGGTATCAGAGCAAAAGAATACTTTTTTTTTTTTTCAAGCCGCCACCCCCTTTCATCTATCTTTTCTTTCAAAATGTCCAATCCTACTTCACCGGCTTCATCAAACGAAGCTCTCATAATCTCAGAGTCCACTACTCTCTTAAACGTTAACATGACCAATGTTACAAAACTTACCTTTTCAAATTTTCTTATGTGGAGTCGACATATCCATGCTCCCTTAGATGGTTATGATCTGGCCGGGTATGTTGATGGCTCGATCATCATCCCTGCAACCACCATTACCACAGCAGCTGGCGTTGCTCCTAATCCGGCTTACAACATCTGGAAGCGCCATGATAAACTGCTCTACAGTGCTCTTTTAGGAGCGATCTCGACAACTCTCCAGCCCCTTTTGTCCACGACGACAATAGCTGCTAAGATCTGGAGTACCCTTGCGTATACCTACGCCAAACCAAGTCGTGGTCATATTAAGCAATTGCGACAACAACTCAAACAATGGACTAAGAGAACTAACTCTATTGATGAGTATTACCAAGGACTAACCACACGCTTCGATCAACTTGCCGTTCTTGGCAAAGCGCTTGACCATGAAGACCAGCTTGAACTTTTTCTTGAAGGTCTTCCCGATGAATACAAGACAGTAGTCGACCAAATTGAAGGTCGTGACACTCCTCCTTCCCTTACTGAAGTACATGAAAAGCTTATCAATCATGAGGCAAAACTTCAGTCAGCCCCTTCTCAGATCTCCTCTGTTCCTCTATCTGCAAAAAACATGAATTATAGAGGTAACACCAACAACAACGATCGCACTCAGAAACCAAACAATGGCAGATATCACAACAAACAAAACTGGCAACAACAGAAATTTACCCCAAGACCTAATCAGCACTCACATCGCGGTTACAAGGGTCGTTGTCAGATATGTGGTATTCACGGCCATAGTGCTCGACGGTGTTCAAAACTTCATGCTCCTGGCATATCCTCTTCTTATCAGATGACAACACCGAGTTCACCATTATCATGGCAACCTCGAGCAAACCACGCTGCTGCTGCTTCATTCAATCCAAACTCATGGCTTCTCCACAGTGGAGCTACTCATCATCTCACATCTGATTTGAACAATCTGTCTCTTCATCACCCATACAATGGAGGAGAAGAAGTAGCAACTGCTGACGGTTCAGGAATACAGATCTCACACATTGGTTCTGCTTTTATCCCTACTCCATCTCGCTCACTTTTATTGAATGATGTCCTGCGTTTCCAAATGTACACAAAAATCTGGTTTTTGTTTACCGGTTATGCAACGTTAATAGAGTTTCTGTTAAATTCTTTCCTGCGTATTTTCAGGTGAATGATCTAACCACGGGGGTTCAGTTACTCCAAGGACGAACGAAGGATGATTTGTATGAATGGCCTACATTCCCATCTCCTCCATCTGCTTGCTTTGCTTCCCCAGACACCAAAACAACCTTCACACAATGGTATAATCGCTTGGGCCATCCTTATTTGTCTACTCTTAAATCTGTCTTCTCTCAGTTTTCTTTACCTTACTTAAACACATCTTCAAGTATTACTCCTTGCAATGATTGCTTTCTTAATAAAACACACAAGCTTCCATTTCATCAAAGTTCCATCATCTCTTTCAAACCTTTAGAATATCTCTTCACTGATCTTTGGCAATCTCCTATGTTATCCACTCAAAACTTTAAATACTATCTACTGATTGTTGATCATTATACACATGGCTTTTTCCTTTCACAGCAAAATCCAAAGTCAAAGACATCTTCATCAGTTTTCGTTCCCTTGTTGAAAAATGGTTTCAAACACAAATCCAAACACTGTATTCAGACAATGCTGGAGAGTTTCTTGCTCTTCGTCCATTCCTCTCCTCTAATGGCATCTCTCATCTTACCACTCCCCATCATACACCACAACATAATGGCATCTCTGAAAGAAAACACCGCCATGTTATCGAAATTGGCCTGTCTCTTCTCACTCACGCCACCATTCCTCTCAGCTATTGGCCCTATGCCTTTGCCACTGCGGTTTACCTCATCAATCACTTACCCCAACCAACTCTCTCAAATCAATACCCATTCTTCCATCTCTTCCAAACACAACTTAACTATCACAAATTACGCACCTTTGGCTCCCTCTACTTCTCTCGGTTACGACCATATGTGTAGCATCCATATCCGAGAAAATCTGGAATGATCGAGCCGGACAGGAGGTTATCCGAAGAAATGTGAGTTCAGTCAAGGGAATATCCGTATGGATGGGAGGTTCAGACTATAGTCGATGGATGACTAGAAAATAGTCGAAGGATGGCCAGGCTGGCCGAGCAGGACGGACCATATCCGAGAGAAAAATGGTTCTGTCTGGGAGAAAGTAGACTATGTCCGAGAGAAATGGATTATGTCCGAGAGAAATGGATTATGTCCGAGAGGAAATGGATTATGTCCGAGGGAAAAGGAAAATAGCCGAGGCTTTTTGGTTTTAGCCGAGTAAAAATGAGCTGGGCCCGTGGACTGGGAGTTTGGTCGGATGAAAACTAATTTCTCGTGGGGATGGTGGAGCGGTTTAGGCGATATCCGAGAGAAATCAAAGCTGACCGGGATAAACCTGACTGGAACCGGGAGACGCCGGCTATAACCGGGTTAACTAGGTTTTGCGAGCATATAAAAGGGATTTTGAGACTTTTTCTCGAGACAGCCGTATTATTTGAGAGAAATAACGCGCGAGAGAGAAATTGGTCGAGAGAAATCCCATAGTTTCTTATTATCCCGAGAGTTGGCCGAGAGATATCAAAGTTTCACCGGTGATTCCGACTATCACAGAGAGATCGAGCGTTCTGTCCGAGTTTCTGTGGATCTGTTTCGACCATTCGTCCTGAATTGAGTGTTTTCCAAGGGAATAACCTAGTTTATCCGAGGATTTCTGAGCAGATCGTGTGATATCCGAGAACACTTTGATTCATCCGAGAGAATCTTGTAAGTGTTCGGCTATTCTGATTTCTGTTGAGTTTCTGTCGAGTAACTTTGGGCTGATCGATCTGAATTATACTGTTTCCGAGGGAATACAGCTTCTTGCCCGAGAAAAAAGTGACCGGGTTGAAAGATAGACGAGAGGTGTGGAGTTTTAGCCAGACCAGACTGAGCGATAACCGAGAAATCGCAAGTGTGTCTGAGTATCTCAGTTTCTGATCAAGAAATCACCAAGATTCTTTCGACTGAAACATTTGTTTATATGTCTAGGGTGAGTGCATGACTGTAGTCTGTATCTAGAATCGTTGGATTGCTAGGTTATCTGATTTTCATTGATTGCTTGTGTAAGTTAGTGGTTTCTGCTTAGCAAGGTCAATGTTTCTGTGATTGTGAATGGTAAAGTGTGAACCGTGGTTAATACATGATGTCTAACTAGCTGTGTGAATGTACGAATCGAGTTACTAGCTCAAGGGGATGTGTGATTCTCGCTGGGAGCAGTACTGATGCCTTGTGAGGCTTCACAAGTAGTTGAGATGATCATAGGCCCGTACTGTTTTCTGTGTTTGCTTGCTAAGTGATAATGTGAATTGTATAACTGATAGTATGATGCGTTTTCTGATACTGGCTAAGGTGTTACAGGATGACCGTTTTCACTAAGTATTTATCAAATACTTATGCATCTCTTTTTGAGTGTGCATGTAAGGATAAAGTCCAGGACGAGTAGCTCTGAAGGCGGACTGGAAGGCAGTGAAGGAAATAGGTAGATTAGGACAGGGTTTTGGGATTCATGTTCTGAGTTTGAGTTTCTATTTAAGTACTTGTGTTAGTGCTTTATGAGTTGAACCGAATCTGATAAGTTAGTTTGTCATTGAATCCGAATTCTGTTAAGTGTATCTGGAATAATTATGCAATGAGAATGGATGTCTTTTGATGAATCAAACTTGTTTAAGTTTAAGAAAAGTTTTTAAAATATGCATGTTTTTGTATTCTGGCCGAGAGAAGACTCGATGAGGTTCGGGCTGGTCTAGTGATAGACGGTCGAGTCCTCACAAGTTGGTATCAGAGCATGGTCGATTCTAGGACAGTTCATTTTCATAGTTGGGGTTAGAGTCTTTCCACCTTTTCACTGCCAGGTCTCGCAGTCTATTGTTCTGTAGAGTGTGAAACTCTTGTCTGGGGTTAGCTTCGGGCTAACCAGTTTTTCTGTTTTGCAGATGGCTCTGAGAAAGAGAACTGCAAGAGCACAAGTGAATGGTGCTGAGAACACTGAGAGTTCTGGAACTGAGAATGTGGCCATGGACCAGCAAGTGAATGCGGCTGGGAATGCTGTCATGTGGCTGCAGCCAATGCTGGAAACGTGGCAGGAAATGCTGTGGGAGCACAACTGGTTGGGTTGGAGGCTGTTCTGGGGCTGTTAGCTCAAGTGTTGGAGCGTTTACCAGTAGTTGCGCCTGCGCTGGTAGTGGCACCACAAGTGGTGAAACCGGCTGTTGTCGATGGAGTTGGGGAGGCAGATCAGGGTGTGGTGATTCCGTCTTACCTCAAGATTCTGGATCATATGGGGAGGCTAAAAACCAAGTTCTTTGCTGGAGGTTCTGCGCCTATTGAGGCTGATGAGTGGAGGATGAGACTGGAGCGGAACTTCGAGTCTATCTGTTGTCCTGAGGGTTACAAGAAGGACATAGATGTGCATTACTTGGAGGGTACTGCGCACATCTGGTGGAAGGGAATCACCGGGCGTTTGATGAACCTGAACTGTTCGTATGAGACGTTCTCTGCAATGTTTCAGAGTAAGTACTTCCCGCAGGAAGCTTACAATCAGTTGGAGGCTGAGTTTCCGTATCTGCGCCAAGGGACCAAGACGGTTCGGCAGTATGAGACCGAGTTCAACCAGTTATGTAAGTACGTGGGACGTGACTACGACACTGAGGATAAGCTGATCCGAAGGTTCATGAGTGGGCTAAGGGTTGAGCTGAGGAACGGTTGTCTGGTGCGTGACTATGCGGCGGTCACTGAGCTTGTGGAGAAAGCAGCACTGTTGGAATCTGGACAAGCAGAGGAAGCTTTGTCAAAGGCGAGTACTATAGTTGTCGTGGCCAAGAGTGGTCAATCATCTGGAGGACAGAACCGCAGGTTTGGGAGGAATGTTCCAGCGAAGTCTAGTGGGAACCGCAGCGTGTGTGGATCATGCGGGAAGGTGCATGTGGGCGTTTGTAGGCGTTCATCTGGGGCTTGTCACCGTTGTGGAAGCCGGGAGCATCAAGTGCGGGATTGTCCTGTGCCAGACACAAGGATGGTAAGAGTGTCGGATGGAGACAGCGTTTCTGTTGTTTGTTACGGTTGTGGAGAACCGGGACACTACAAGCGTGATTATCCGAGGTCAGGAGCAGCTGGGCAAGCTGCTTCTCAGGCTAAGCGTGCAGGAGATGCACTGGCACCGGCGGGCAAGAGGCAGGCTATCATGCCGAGAGTGTACGCAGCGACCGCGGACGGGAGTGGAGATCCGAGCGCTTCTCAACCGATCACTGGTGAGTTGTATTACTTATAGTTTTCTGAGTTCTGTCTGTTGCTTGTTGTCTGTGTCTGCGTGTTCTGTTAAGTGTCTTAGCATTCTAGGGGTTGAATGTGTAGGGACCTTATTAATGGGTGAGGTAGAGATCCATGTTCTGTTTGACTCTGGAGCGAGTCATTGTTTTGTGAATCCAGAGATGATTGGAAAGGGAGAATTCCAGAAGGAACCCAAAGAGGATTTTGGTTTAGTGAGGGCGGCTGGAGGCCAAGTGATGTACTCACTAGGAATGGCTAAAAACATTTCTGTTTGGATTGGCAAAGTTAGTATGTCAGTAGATTTGATAATCTGTAATGTTAAGTCTTATGATGTCATCATCGGGATGGATTGGCTTAGTAAGTACAAGGCGCATCTGGATTGCCACCGCGGGAGGGTAAGGTTCGAAAGAGATGGCGAGGTTCTGGTGTATCAAGGGATAAGACCGACTTCTGGTAGCTTGGTTGTGTCAGCAATACAAGCGGAGCGTTTGATAGAGAAAGGGTGTGAGGCATAACTAGCGACAATATCAATAGATGAGGTTGGACCGGATGTGGAGTTAGGAGATATTCCAGTGGTACAAGAGTTTGAGGACATTTTCCAAGCTTTGACTAGAATGCCACCGGCTCGTTCAGATCCGTTCACGATTGAACTTGAACTGGGGACAGCTCCGATATCAAAAGCACCGTACAGAATGGCACCGGCCGAGATGGCTGAACTGAAGAAGCAATTGGCTGAACTTTTGGACAAAAGTTTTGTAAGGCCAAGCAGTTCACCATGGAGCGCACCTGTTCTGTTTGTAAAGAAGAAGGATGGAAGTTTCAGGTTTTGCATCGACTACCGAGGGTTGAACCGTGTAACTGTGAAGAACAAGTATCCACTTCTAAGGATAGACAAGTTATTGGACCAGCTCAGGGGTGCTACTTGGTTCTCGAAGATTGATTTGGCTTCAGGGTACAACCAAATACCAATAGACGAACTGGATTTTCGGAAGACTGCCTTTAGGACAAGGTATGGTCATTACGAGTTTGTGGTCATGCCGTTTGGTTTGACGAATGCGCCAGCTGCATTTATGAAGCTGATGAATGGCGTGTTCAGGGAGTACTTGGATGAGTTTGTGATTATTTTTATAGATGATATCTTAGTGTATTCAAAGAGTCCAGAATAGCATGAGAAGCATTTGCGGATTGTTATGGAAAAGTTGCGAGAACTGAAGTTGTTTGCTAAGTTGAGTAAGTGTAGCTTCTGGCAACGGTATATTGGGTTCTTGGGTCACATTGTATCGGACAAGGGAGTGTCCATGGATCCTGAAAACATTAAGGCTTTTGCGGATTGGCCGAGACCTGAGAATGCATCTGAGATGAGAAGTTTTCTAGGGTTGGCTAGCTATTTTAGGCGTTTTGTGAAGGGGCTTTGTGAGTATGGCTTAGTCAATGACACGTCTGACTGGTAAGGATGTTGAGTTCGTTTGGTCGGCTGAGTGTGAGGAGTGTTTCTTGAAGCTGAAAGGAATGCTTACAAGTGCACCAGTGTTGGCTTTACCTGAGCTGGATGAACCGTATGTGGTGTACACGGACGCTTCTGGGAAAGGACCAGGTTTTGTCCTAATGCAGCATGGGAATGTGATTGCATATGCGTCAAGGCAGCTAAGGAAGCATGAGGCGAACTACCCTACGCATGACTTGGAGATGGCAGCTGTAGTCTTTGCGTTAAAGATATGGCGATCCTACTTGTATGGTGGGAAAGTTCAGGTGTTTACCGATCATAAGAGTTTAAAGTACATCTTCACTCAACCTGAGTTGAATTTGAGGCAACAGAGATGGATGGAGTTAGTCGCTGACTACGACTTAGAGATAGCTTATCATCCGGGAAATGTTAATCTCGTTGCTGATGCATTAAGCCGGAGGAGGGCTAGTGTATCTTCTGCCAAGGATGTGGAAGGAGTTGTGAATCTCCTAAGGACGTTAAGGTTGAACGTTTTATCTGAAGAACTGGAACCGTTGGGTTTGGGAGCTGCGGATCAAGCTGACTTGTTATCAAGGATTCGTTTGGCTCAAGAGGAGGATGAGAATCTTAATAATTTATCACAGAGTGACAAGACCGAGTATCAGACTTCCAACAATGGAACAATTGTTGTGAATGGCAGGGTGTGTGTTCCTGACGTGAAAGATTTAAGGGAGGAAATTCTAAGGGAAGTGCATCAGTCGAGGTTTTCTGTGCATCCGGGAATGACCAAGATGTACCAGGATCTGAAAAGGTACTATCATTGGGTCGGGATGAAGCGGAACGTAGCCAAGTGGGTGGCTAGCTGTCCGACATGCCAGCTGGTTAAGGCTGAGAATCAGGTTCCAAGTGGGTTGTTGCAAATATTATCAATACCCGAATGGAAATGGGATATGATCACAATGGATTTTGTGTTGGGTTTACCGAGGTCTCTGAAGAAGCATGATGCGATTTGGGTCATTGTTGATAAGCTGACCAAGTCTGCTCACTTCTTGCCTATGAGGAAAATGGATGGAGTGACTAGGCTGGTGGAGTTGTATGTCGATGAGATCGTCAAGCTTCATGGAGTGCCTGCGAGCATTGTGTCAGATCGTGACCCAACGTTTACTTCTCGATTCTGGAAAGAGATCCAGAAAGAGTTTGGGACGAAGGTGCAGATGAGTACTGCATATCATCCACAAACGGATGGTCAGTCTGAAAGAACCATCAGGACGTTAGAAGACATGCGGAGAGCGTGTGTACTGGACTGGGGTGGTAACTGGGAAAGTTATCTACCGTTGGCTGAGTTACAGTTACCATAGGAGCATTGAGATGTCTCTGTATGAGGCGTTGTACGGAAAGCCATGTAGAACACCGCTATGTTGGACACAAGTGGGGGAGCGGAGTGAGTTAGGACCTGCTATAGTCGAAGAGACTACTGAAAAGATCAGGTTTCTGAAGGTTAAGCTGAAAGAGGCTCAAGACCGAAAAAGAGTTATGCTGATAAGCGCCGTAAGGACTTAGAGTTCAGTGTGGGCGATCTGGTTTATCTAAAGGCTATGACTTACAAGGAGAAAAGCCGAGCAACGTTTGATGCTAAGTTGAGTCCGAGGTACATGGAACCGTACCGGATTCTGGAAAGGATTGGACCAGTGGCGTATAAGTTGGACTTACCGCCGGAAATGAGTGCTTACCACAATGTGTTTCACGTGTCGCAGCTGAGAAAGCACATAATCGAACGTGAGACTGTGATATCTGGACCACCTTCGGAATTGCAAGAGAATCTGACCGTGGAAGGTAGACCGATTCGATTGGTTGACAGGAAAAAAAAGCTTAGGCGTGGTAAGAGGGTCAAGATGATCCAAGTTGTCTGGGACTGTAATGGGGATGAGCAAACTACTTGGGAAGTAGAGTCCAAGATGAGTACAAGGTTCCCGAAATGGTTTGAGAAACTTCAGGAAGAAGAACCGGATTTGAGGGCGAATCCAAACCAAGTGGGGAAGAGTTGTAGCATCCGTATCCGAGAAAATCTGGAATGATCGAGTCGGACAGGAGGTTGTCCGAAGAAATGTGAGTTCAGTCAAGGGAAAATCTGTATGGATGGGAGGTTCAGACTATAGTCGATGGATGACTGGGAAATAGTCGAAGAATGGCCGGACTGGCCGAGCAGGATGGACCATATCCGAGAGAAAAATGGTTATGTCCGGGAGAAAGTAGACTATGTCCGAGAGAAATGGATTATGTCCGAGAGAAATGGATTATGTCCGAGAGTAAATGGATTATATCCGAGGGAAAAGGAAAATAGCCGAGTCTTTTTGGTTTTAGCCGAGTAAAAATGGGCTGGGCCCGTGGGCTGGGAGTTTGGTCGGATAAAAACTAATTTCTCGTGGGGATGGTCGAGCGGTTTAGGTGATATCCGAGAGAAATCAAAACTGACCGGGATAAACCTGACTGGAACCAGGAGACGCCGGCTATAACCGGGTTAACTAGGTTTTGCGAGCATATAAAAGGGATTTTGAGATTTTTTCTCGAGACAGCCGCATTATTTGAGAGAAATAACGCGTGAGAGAGAGATTGGTCGAGAGAAATCCCATAGTTTCTGATTATCCCGAGAGTTGGCCGAGAGAGATCGAAGTTTCGCCGGTGATTCCGACTATCACCGAGAGATCGAGTGTTCTGTCCGAGTTTCTGTGGATCTGTTTCGACAATTCGTCCTGAATTGAGGGTTTTCCGAGGGAATAACAGAGTTTATCTGAGGATTTCTTAGCGGATCGTGTGATATCCAAGAACACTTCGATTCGTCCGAGAGAATCTTGTAAGTGTTCAGCTATTCTGATTTCTGTTGAGTTTCTGTCGAGTAACTTTGGGCTGATCGATCTGAATTATACTGTTTCTGAGGGAATATAGCTTCTTGCCCGAGAAAAAGTGACCGGGTTGAGAGATAGCCGAGAGGCATGGAGTTTAAGCCGGACCAGTCTGAGCGATAGCCGAGAAATCGCAAGTGTGTCCGAGTATCTCAGTTTCTGATCGAGAAATCACTGAGATTCTTTCGACTAAAACATTTGTTTCTGTATCTAAGGTGAGTGCGTGACTGTAGTCTGTATCTAGAATCGTTGGATTGCTAGGTTATCTGATTTTCATTGATTGCTTGTGTAAGTTAGTGGTTTCTGCTTAGCAAGGTCAATGTTTCTGTGATTGTGAATGGTTAAGTGTGAACCGTGGTCAATACATGATGTCTAACTAGCTGTGTGAATATCCGGATCGAGTTACTAGCTCAAGGGGATGTGTGATTCTCGCTGGCAGCAGTACCGATGCCTTGTGAGGCTTCACAAGTAGTTGAGATGATCATAGGACCGTACTGTTTTCTGTGCTTGCTTGCTAAGTGATAATGTGAATTGTATAACTGATAGTATGATGCGTTTTCTGGTACTGGCTAAGGTGTTACGGGATGACCGTATTCACTAAGTATTTATCAAATACATATGCCTCTCTTTTTGAGTGTGCAGATAAGGATAAAGTCCAGGGCGAGTAGCTCTGAAGGCGGACTGGAAGGCAGTGAAGGAAAGGGGTGGATTAGGACTGCGTTTTGGGATTCATGTTCTGAGTTTGAGTTTCTATTTAAGTACTTGTGTTAGTGCTTTATGAGTTGAACCGAATCTGATAAGTTAGTTTGTTATTGAATCCGAATTCTGTTAAGTGTTTCTGGAATAATTATGCAATGAGAATAGATGTCTTTTGATGAATCTAACTTGTTTAAGTTTAAGAAAACTTTTTAAAATATGCATGTTTTTGTATTCTGGCCGAGAGAAGACTCGATGAGGTTCGGGCTGGTCTAGTGATAGACGGTCGGGTCCTCACAATATGCCTCGAACAAACTTGAAAAGCGGTCCTTGCCATGTGTTCTCATTGGGTATTCTCTAACTCAGAGTGCTTATCAATGCCTTGATCCCTCAACCGGTCAAGTATATGTCTCGCTATGTTCGCTTCAATGAGACTCAATTTCCTTATCAATCCCTCGCCAACCCACCCATCCTTTCATCGCGGGAACATCAAAATTTCATCACATTTCCACCGGTTGATATTGTCCCTGTAGGAACACCATTCGTCGAGTCTTCATCGCCGTCCTCGGATTCCGCTCCAACGTGTGATGATTCTCCACCTAATACGCTAGAAAATTCACCGGCGTTGCCAACGTTGCCTCTGGAGTCTCAGATGGTGAATTCGTTGAATCCAGAGTTACCTTCGTTGGGAGACGATGACTCTAATCAAAATGTTGGGCCTACACTTGCCTCCACCTACTCAGGCCCAACGCATAATGAGGCCCAACAACAATATGCTGAGCCCAGTTCAGAAACAATTACTGCTTTGTCACCAGCCCATGTGAACAAACCTCAGCCTCTAATCACTTACACGCGCCGTCCTCGACAGCGTCTCAGATCAACGGTACAACATCCGATGGCTACACGGGCGAAAAATCGTATAGCCAAACCTAATCCAAAGTATGCTAAAATCGCAACTCTTCAACAATATCCACACTGGATCCCAACAACGAGGCAACAGCGATCAAAGAGCCAAGATGGAGAGCTGCTATGTTAGCTGAATTTAACACCACAATTCGCAATCATACGTGGGATCTGGAAGCAGCTACAAAACAGATGAATATTGTCTGATGTCGATGGGTGTTCACAATCAAATATCATCTTGATGGCTCTATTGACAGATACAAAGCGAGGATCGTCGCTAAGGGCTTTCATCAACAGATTGGCGTCGACTTCACGGATACATTTAGTCCAGTAATCAAATCTACAAGTATTTGAATTGTTCAGGGTTTAGCTGTGAACTGTGATTAGGCCGTTAGATAATTAGATGTCAACAACGCTTTTCTGCAAGGTCATTTAAATGAAGACGTGTTCATGTGTCAACCACTGGGGTTTGTTGATTCTGACAAGCTTACTCACGTTTGTAAGCTACGGAAAGCCATATATGGTCTGAAACAGGCGCCAAAGGCCTGGTACTCGGAGTTGAAGACTTTTCTGGAATCCGCAGGCTTCCGCAATTCCCTCTCGGATGCCTTATTGTTTATCTTCAAGCATAAACGCGATTACGTCTACTTGCTGGTGTATGTAGATGACAGTTTGGTGACAGGTACCAACTCTATTCTTGTTCAGCGTGTGATAACTGCTCTTGCTACAAAAGTTTCCATCAAAGACGTGGGTCATCTAAGCTACTTTTTGGGTATAGAAGTTGTACGGACGCCTCGGGGATTGCACTTAATGCAGAGAAAGTATGTTACGGATCTGTTAACACGCACAAACATGCTAAATGCAAAACCTGTTGCTACACCACAGCCTTCATCGCCTAAACTCACGCTTCAATCAGGTACAATTCTCCCTGATCCACATGAGTATAGACGTGTTGTAGGAAGTTTGCAGTACCTGGCTCTGACAAGACCGGACATCTCCTATGCTGTCAACCGTTTGTCTCAGTTCATGCATAAGCCTACTACAGATCACTGGCAAGCAGTTAAGCAGGTTCTTTGCTATCTCTCTGGAACAATCAGCAATGGCATTTATCTCCGCAAACAACAAACACCAAGTCTTCATACCTTTTCCGATGCAGACTGGGCCGGTGATTCCGATGACTACGTATCTACTAATGTGTATGTCATTTACCTTGGAAGCCAACCCGTTTCCTGGTCATCCAAGAAACAACAGGGAGTGGCACGGTTATCAACTGAACTGAATATCATGCAGTCGCCAACACTGCCTCTGAGCTGCGATGGATCTCTTTCTTACTGTCAGAACTTGGGGTTACATTATCAGCAACACCAATGGTGTACTGTGATAACATTGGGGCTACCTATCTCTGTGCAAATCCAGTTTTTTATTCTAGGATGAAACACATAGCAATTGACTATCATTTTGTTCGTGGTCAGATACAGAATGGTCTCCTCCTAGTGACTCATGTTTCAACAAAGGATCAGCTTGCAGACGGTTTGACTAAACCTCTTGGAAGACCACAGTTCCAAGAACTCAGGTCCAAGATTGGTGTACTACAAGTACCACCATCTTTAGGGGAGGTGTTAAGGAAATATTGAAGATATTTAGGATCTCCTTATGATTACCTAATCATTTTCATTTACCCTACTTGTAACCATGTATATATACTGAGTACATCACTAATAAAGTATTCTTTCAGCCTATCTTCTATAGTTCTCTCCTAAGTTGGTTCCATGCAATTTTGTTTTTAGTCATCGTTTATTGATGCTGAATTGTTCACATTATTGATCTTCTATGTGTTATGTGCTGCTCTTGTCTTTTTTTCCTTTCTTTCTTTATTAGTTGTTTTTTGTTATCTGTTTGAGAATTTCATTTGCTTATATTATTAGTTTTTGAATAATTGTTTTGTAAGTATGAATTTAGAATTGTCAAAATAGTTGTTTAAGGCAGGATGTGAGCCGCAAGTATCACATATTAACAACAACTGCAAAATGACATAAATGGAGAAATTGGAGGGAGCCCTGCGACATTAGTATGAAATTGTCAAGAGAGACCCTGTATTTGCTAAAATTTTGATGATCCCTGAAAACAATCTAGGATATTCTCATCTTCTATTTGACTTTCAATGTGTAAGGTTTTTTAAGGTTTGTGTGATACGTTAATTGATGAAACCTCAAAACTGAAGGCTTTTTTTTCTCCTCTCGTTAATATTTTGTAGTTATGGCACCTAAAAAGACCAAAAAGACTGTAAAAGGCAAGGGAAAAGAGCTGCATGAAACTGATTCTATTAGAAGACAATGGGAGGCTGAAGATCAGAAGTTTTACAAAGCGTATAACGCATTCAAATTTGAACCAACACGGTTTGTTGATGAGAAGCTATTACGATGTCTAGGACTTTGGGATGATGTTCTTGTTTTGTTTACAAACATGGGATGCAAGAAGTTGCCTGACTTTCAATATGAGACACACCATAAGCAGTTAGCTGAGTTTCTCGCTTCAGTCAAGCTCACTTTTGTCAACGAGAGATACCCAAAAGCTAGCGAAGGAACAGTTTCTTCCATCGTCAACAAAACTTTCTACGAGTTAAGCATTAATAACATTTGTGATCTGTTTGGGTTTGACAAAGGAGAAAGGGTGGAGATTCCTTCGTTGAATAACCCTTCTGCATTTTGGAATATCATTGGTCTTGGTGATTATGTGTCTCATACTGCTAAACAGACTTTGATTCGAAATCCTGTTATGAGATTTGCTGCAAAGCTGTTAAGCAACACTGTGTTCGCTCGAGTGGAGACTGGTTCAGTTAGAGAATGTGAGTTGTGGATGTTGTATCAAGGTGTGAAGCACTTGCTGCAAGATAATAAAGGTAATCCATTTTCAAAGGGACATAAAGTTAATTTTGGTGTCGTTTTGGTCCAACGATTCATCGGATTCCGACATCGTGTTCTTACCTCTACGAAGAAGTGGATACACATTGGTGGTATGATAACACCAATTCTTGAGCATCTTGGAACTGATCTTTCTGCTTCACTGCGGTTAGTTGGTCGTTCTTTGGACATTAGTTACCTGCAGAAGATTAGTTTTTTTTGTGAATGGTACATATATCTATAAATTTGAGGATAAGGCGAAGAACTCTTTTTACTGTTTGCTTCCACAAACTAGCGTCACTTCTATTGTGACAAAAGAAAATCTTGAGTTTATTCCTGATGTTGAGTACCTTTGTCTTCACCGAAATGCCAACCAGCGACCACCATTTCCACCTCAGAAAAATTCACTTCTGCAACCTCCTCACCAACCACGTACATTGCAGCCTAATCCTGAGAATGCAGACACACAACCTCATTCCCAACCACTTCATCCTGCAGATTCGAGTGAGTTTGTTCTCATGCCAACTCCACAAGATCCTACTGAACATGACTATCGACAGTGGATGATGGATGCAACACGAAAGAACAATGATATGATGCATCAGACCGCTTTTATTGATTGCACGAGCTAAGAACAGATCCACAATCTATTATCTAATGATCATAAGAGGAAGCCAAAAGACATAGAGTTCAGCCAGTTTGCTTCGTTGACATGATCTACATAATAAGATAAGACATCATAGGCCGTCGTTCTCGACCTCGCAAGGTTTTTGAAGCGGCCGAAGCGGAAAGTGACAATACCGCTTTTCTTCAGCACATTTTGGATGATTTGAGCGCTCCTCTCGTACAAGTGTTCAGGATGTAGCGATAGAAGACTTTGGGATACAGTTTCAAAGATCACAGTACCAGACACAGTAGATGAGCGAGCTGTTGACTGTAGAGCAGATGAGGCTGAATCAGACGGAGATGGGCGCCTATCTAGGAGTAGGAGAGAGCCAGGACAGAGTAGGAGTGGCAGCCCTGCCAGCCGGCAGCGATTTTTACTTTCAAACACAATTTAAGTATTTTTTGAAATATATGATGTGTTTAACTTTACAAAATTTAAATTCTATGTGTTTGAATATGATATTTTTGTTATTCAACTACTAGTTTTATATTTAATGGTTTATACATTGCACCATATGCTTTGTTCAATACTATCGTGATATATGACTGTTTTGAAACAAGATCAAATGCAGCTTCCAGAAGATATAATAGAGTTTCATTGTGTTATATAGAAATTGCAGCTCCTCTGTTTTTCATATAATATCCGCCAGAGATGCTATCTCCCACATCTCATGAATATAATATTGAGATCCATGCCAATCACCTTGACGGTAACTTTAAAAGCTCTGGGGATCAAACTCAAAACTTTAAAGTATTCTTCGCCAAGACCTGTACACATATAACACTCCACCAAACCAGATATTCCGATCTGATTAACAATACACGTGTTCTACTACTTACTATCTGACAAAGTCTTTAAATTGAGCATGGTTTAGATCGCTTCCAAGGTGTTCATGGAGGATAATTCCCGAACAACTAAGAAGATTCAAATCGTTTCCAAGGTGTTAACGGACAGATCTCATTGCACAGAATCCATAAATTAATTTCATCCACAAATCACTTCACAAGTTAGCAAAAAATCATCAAAGTCTGCGATTTTCAGAAACCAAAAGAAGAGGTTTTGAGAGATTTTTTTCCATTAAATCATCAAGTCACGACTTCACAAGCTATGCTTTTAAAAAAACCAGTGATTGACAAGAAATCGAAAAAAATCTGCAACTTAAACCAGAAAAATAGTGTGCAAGTAAGGATCTTTGGAGGATTATTTCCGAACAACCAAGAAGATTCAGATCGCTTTCAAGGTGTCCATGGACAGACCTCATTGCACAGAATCCATAGGAGCTTACGGTGTATCAAAAGGAGTTCAACACCATCCAAAAATTGTTTCACAAGTTAGCATAAAATCATCAAAATCTGCGATTTTCAGAAACTAAAAGAAAAGGTTTTGAGAGAGTTTTTCCATTACCAATTTGGAAAAAAAAACCCACAAGTCACGAGCTCACAAGCTATGCTTTAAAAAAAAAAAGAACCAGTGATTGACAAGAAATTGCAAGAACCTGCAACTTAAATCAGAAAAATAGTGGGCAAGTAAGGATTTTTGGAGGATAATTCCCGAACAACCAAGAAGATTCAGATCGCTTCCAAGGTGTCCATGGACAGATCTCGTTGCGCAGAATCCATACGAGCTTACGGCGTATCAATAGGAGTTAAAATCTATCCACAAATTGCTTCACAAGTTAGCAAAAAATTATCTTAGTCCGGGATTTCCAGAAACCAAAACGGACAGTTACTTTGTTTATGTTTGTTCGAAGATGCAAATATAGAGTATACTTGTTTAGGAGAAGTGAATAATCATGAAAGATTGAAATCAAAAGAATAAAAAGTGTATTTTGACAATGTAATTCATAACCAAATTCAAAACAAAATGAAATAACATAAGAAGGTAGAGAAAGTGTAACTTGTTATATTGATATTTCACAAGTTCCTCTTTTGTGGCCTTCGATACCACACCGACTGCACTTATGCTTCTTGGACCTTTGTGATCCTTGTGACGATCGTATCTTGTCTTCAACTGTTTCGTGTCTCCGTTTCCTTCGTCTACCTGCAGTTCTTCATGTTCAAGGTGGTAGAACTTTAGCAAGTTCAACATCCTTTGGAACAAGCCATGCATCTTTCGAAACACCTATTGGATTAATGTTTTCTTCATAAATCGATCTCCATGCAGCTGTAGTATACCTTTCATCTGTGAGTGGGTAAACTTTCTTGCCTACTGAAAAAGCTGCATTGATGGCGTGTCTGCAAAGAATCTTCAACAAATCATAGTTTCCACAAGAACAAGTTCTACTGCCCGAATAAACTACGCAGTCAAATTTGTCGCCTTTAACTTGAAATATGTTGTGGTCAACTGGGAAAACAATAAATGTGTTACCCTTCTAAATCCTTCTTGCTATCTTTTTCTCCACTTTAATGGTTAAAGGATGCTACTGTTTTGAGCTTAAAACTTTATGCTCATAAAACCACCTGGTTAACATCTCTCTGATGCTATCCAAGAAAGAAATTATTGGATATTCTCTTGGTTTCACAAATGCAGCATCTATCGATTCAGCAAGGTTATTGGTCCTAACATCATACTTGAAATCAGGAAATAGACAACAAGCCCAATTTCTCACATCAGCATCTTGTAGATATTTTCTAATGCCCGGACTAATATTGCAGATATCTTTGAAGTATCTCTCAAAATCAGCAATCATGTATGCTCTTGAAGCCTTTGCAACGAGGCCAATCAAACCCTTTCCCTTGAAATATGCTACCACATTATTCAGCAAATGGTGAATGCAAATTCCATGTCTAGAACAAGGGTACACTTTCACGAGTGATTTTTCGATTGAGGAATTTCTATCTGACACTAAAACAAAACTATCCTCATCTGCAATGACAACATTTAGTTGCATTAAAAACAACTCCCATGACTTGTCATTCTCTGAATCAACAACCCCAGCGACAAGTAGAGTTCCTTTGTATTTACTCTTCAAATAGGTACCATCAACAACAATGACCTTCCAAATAGCTTTGTAGAACCCTCTTATAGACTGACCGAAAGAAACAAAAAGATATATGAATCTACCATCGTAATCAGTTTTGTAATCAGTATGCGTATCCGGATTAGCTTCTTTTAGCATGTGCAAGTATTTTGGTATTCTTCCATAGTTTTTCTCCGGAATACCTCTAACAGCGTTAACTGCATACTCACGGGACTCCCATCCTTGGTTATAAGAGATCTCACAACCATGGTCCACATGCATAATTTGTATAATATCATTCGGTTTAGGCCCTTTTTTGGTACCTTCATACTTGTGCATAATCAGATTGCCAATTTTTTTTTTGCTGAAGCTGTCCTACCAGATTTGTTTTTCCTTGAAGGTGCACATGTATGTTTAGCCACATACTTGTTGATTTTGAAATAGGAAGATCCAGTTAAAGACTCTGCGCGAACAGCCCAATTGCGTATGTAATCTGTGCAGCGTATACTCCACCATCTTGTAGTAGATTGTACAACTATGTAGTCAAAATTATACTTTATTTCAAAAATCTCCAGAGTTGCCTTCAAAATATTTTTGCTTCCGAAATGTTGTCCCTTCTTCACACAATCCACTGACCAAAACTGATTTTCCTTTTGATTGTCTTCTTTGGTTTTAGACATTACTTCATCATCGCCATCAGAGTCATCATTCACCTTAGCCACATTCACAAATTCTCCTGATTTTTCAGGATTTTCAGGCAACTTAACATCGTCTTCTCCAACACTTGAATGAGATGGTTCTTTATTCAAATTAATGTTGACTCTACTTTTTCGATTGTCAACTCTATCTGTAAATGTCACACACAACTGTACCAACAAATACTTCCTTGCATATCTAACAAAATTTTTCACTTGCCGATCATTTGTGATAATAACTGGGGGATATCCTAAGGTACTGATCAAATCGCTAGGTAGATAACTGAACTCGACATAACTAATACTTTGTTCAATCCCGTAATCCTCTAAAACCATCGTCTTTAACTCCTCGAGACTAGTGATAGATTCCAAATCAAGTAATAGACCTCCATTTTTTCTTGATCAATGATGAATCTCCACTCCTTGTTCACATCTGGTTTCCATACACCACATTTTACATAAATATGTTGCATATTAACTGAACAGAAAACACAGAGAGGAAAAACTGAACAGAAAACGCAGAGAGGAAAAAAAACCCTAGAAAAAGAGAGAAAGAAGTCGAGAGAATGGCGTTGGCGTTGAAAGAGAAGAGAAATTCGGTTTTAAAAGATAACATAATTTTAGGTTAGGATTATAAAAACCAAATTTTTAATAGATTGGACAAGATTTTCGGTTAGGATTTTTTCCAGATTTTTCAGAATTGGTAGAATACATATTCTACCATTAGTAGACAACGGAGTAAATGACAAAATATGTATTCTACCATCGGTAGATGATAGTGAAAATAGTAGAATATATATTCTACGACTAACAGATGATAGAGCAATAAGCAGAACATGTATTCTGCCAAACCGTAGATAGTAGAATTTAAATTCTAACTTTCGGTAGAAGAGAATAAAATTTATTTTTTAAAGCAATTTTTTATAAATAAATAGTTCTTTGCATTTATGTATTTTTCACAACATAATCTGATTTTTTCGGATTTTAAAATAATTTATTAAAATTTTGTAATATTTTTGTAAGAGTTATTTAGTCAAAAATTGACAAGAGTTTTAAAAGATTTAGTGGGACAGTAAGTTAGCTTTTTACCTATTTTCACAAATTTCCCCTTTTTGGGTTAAAATGAAGTAGATTATTTGAGAGAAACTTTGAAATAATATTTCAAAATTTTATATATCTTTAAATTTAATTCATGTTTTCAATCTTTTGAAAATTAGTGATTTATATTTAAAATTAAAGATATAACTTCAATAAATCAAATTTATAATTTAATTTAAATGAGTTGTTATTATCATTGTGTAACTCATATGATAGCTCTATTGGATAAGTCATATTAAATAATACTCTCACCACACATGAGTCAAATGGTGGTGATAAGATTGGAATAAAAAATCATCATTGTCATATGATTAAGATTATGATAGAATGAGATTCTGACTGAGTGAAGACTGGATTTTGAGATATAAAAAACTAGAAGCATGGCCAAAAATTAGGTTTTCAAACCAGAAAAAATGTTTGTATTGTCCTAATTTTGAACTTGATACATTGATCAATCATCACACTTTACTAAATCTAATTTCAAAGAGTAAGAATATCTCATTTAGTAATAAACTAAGTAGAGAAATCACTAGCACAAAAAATAATCAAACTTCAAGTTCAAAACTAGTTCCTCATTGCGAATTATCCATCCATGGTAAAGGGCTATGTGCAATACCCCGGACAATATTCATTAAGGTGATAAGTTTTCGAAACTGCATCATCTAAATTTTGTTTCTAAATAAAATCTAGCAATCCGCATTCTTCACTTATCAAATCATTAAAACTAATTTATCTCTAAATAGAGTATATTACCTAAAAAAATTTAAAAATAAGAACGTGGCAAATTTACCCAAATTCTAACCTAGTAAATGCTATGGTCCGTTTGTGTCAGAAATTAGCATCCAAGTACTATAATTCATTTACAGTATTAGAAGGAGTGTGCAAGGTTGCTTATCAACTACAACTATCTCCAGATTTAAAAATTCATCCAGTGTTCTATATATCTCAATTGAAAGCGGTGCTGGGTAAGAATCATGAGGGGAACCCTTTACCGAATGTTTTAAATGAGCAAGACGAATTTTTGGTCATGCCACATGAGTTGTTGGATACTCTTTATAATGAAGAGGGTTATCTTAAAGGGTTGATTAAATGGTCTGAGTTACAGGAGAGTTGACCAAAAAAATGACGTAGCAAGAAGCAAGAAATAGACTTCACTAATAAAAAAAATTCTTTATCAATTCTTAGTTTCTTATGCTTGTTGTTTGTAGTCGAGATGAGACTCTGAGGTTATTATGAAATCTCTGGAACTCAAGCATCTTTTTATTTTCTGCAATTCTGCATTTCTCTTTGTAATTCATTGAGATTGATTCTTCAATTGAGTTTTGCAATTCATTGACAAGAGTTTAATTGTGTGAATCATGGACGATATTTATGAAGGTATGCTATTGAAGTGTGTATAGAGTCTCATGAATTGGTGAACTATAAACCGGTATGTATAGAATTGATTTTGTCAGTTTAGTATAGGGTCAAGGCTTTGGTTTAGATATGAAGTTATAACTTATAAACCCTCAATTGTATACTTTTCATTAATTAATGAAAATGAAATTATTCAGTAATATGGTATCAGAGAAACAGATAATCTTTTTCTCTACGTAACCTTGCGTTTCTTTGTTTTCCGATCGATCCTCACCAGATTCCAATAATTTTTCATTCTCACCGGCTTTTCCTTGATCTCCGTCTTTTTCGAGGTTCTCTTGCTTTGACAAGCTCCATCTCCTTCCTTTTCCTGTGCGATTTTGACATTTTGGGATCGAAACACGCCTATATTTTGATTCAGAGAAGGTTACTCGGTTTGTTGGAGTTGTTGGTATTGAGATATGGAATTAGATTATTCTATTGAGAGAGGCATGAGTAGCCTTTATACAAGAGTCAAGCTATACAATATGGAAAGGAATACTATGTTAACGTTAAAGGAAATATGTGAGGCTTAAATGATGATTTGGTTACTATATCTGATATGCCCCCTCAAGATGGAGCACCATTGGTGAGTCCAATCTTGTCCGAGAGTTGTTGAAAGCGCATCCTAGGCAACGGTTTTGTGAGAGCATCTGCCAGCTGATCTGCCGAAGTGACATGAGCTACACAAACTTGATTAGACTGAACCAGATTTCGAACAAAGTGATAGTCGAGAGCGAGATGTTTCATCCGTGAGTGGAAAACCGGGTTTGCAGCGAGATAAGTGGCTCCATTGTTGTCGCAATATATGGGAGGTGTTGCTGTTGTCGGAAGTCCTATTTCAGAGAGCAAAGAGGTGATCCAGCAGACCTTCGAAGCTGTGTCCGTTACAGAGCGATATTCTGCTTCCGTAGAGGATCGTGCGACTCCTTTTTGTTTCTTTGAAGACCAAGCGATTGGATGTTTTCCATAGTAGACAATATAAGCACCTGTTGATGTATAATCGTCCTTGTTCCCCGTTGGTTTGTGCTTGCGACATTTTGTTGACTGCGTAAGAAATGTCTGGTCGTGTTAGTGATAAGTACTGAAGTGCTCCAACCACTGCATGGTAACGAGTTGGATCTTCCATCGGAGCACCATTATCAATTTTGAGATTTGCATTCGGGCACATCGGTGTTGGAACTGATTTGCAGTTCACCATATCAGTTTTGTGGAGAAGATCTGCAATATACCAATGTTGGGTTAGTAATAAACCTGTAGAAGGGTAAATGGCTTCAATACCAAGAAAATAAGAGAGAGCATCTATATCCTTGAGAGAGAAGCGATTGGAAAGAGATGTGATGAAAAAGTTCAGTTGTTCCTGATTGTTGTCCAGTAAACCAACATATATAAGAGAACCCCTTTGTGATTATAGATGAAGAGACTTGCATCCGCCAAAGAATTTTTGAAGCTCATTGTACCAAGCTTGGGGAGCTTATTTTAATATATAGATAGCCTTGTTGAGTTTGCAAACAGCAGTTGGATTGTCTTTGTTGATGAAGCCCGGAGGTTGAGTCATGTAGACCTCATCGTGCAGTTTGCCTTGTAAGAATGTGTGATTCACATCAAATTGTCGAATAGGCCAATTGCTAGAGACTGAAACACTGAGAACTAGACGGATTGTTGCTGGCTTGATGACAGGACTAAATGTTTCGTGAAAATCAATTCCCAGTCGCTGGTGAAATCCCTTTGCCACTAGCCGTGCTTTGAACTTATCAACCGATCCGTTTGCTTTCATCTTGATTGTGAAGACCCACTTACACCCTACGATGTTCGCTGCTGCCGTTGACGGAGTAAGATCCCATGTATGCTCCTTAATCTGATTATCAATTTCAACACACATAGCATCTCGCCATCTTGGATCCTTTAGAGCTTCAGCGACGGTCTTAGGGATAGTGTCGGAGCATGGTACAACAGAGACTCGGAGATTGAGTTTCTCCACTGGTTTAGGTGGACGTGAGGTTTTACGGGTTGGTGCAGGTGGCGGTGGTCGTGGCCGAGGGGCACGCCCTATTTGTCGTCGAGAAGATGAAGTGGATTCGGGTGGACATGGATTGTTAACGGAAGGTTGGGCTACCACTGGCTGTTGGGCTTCACCTTCTTGTTGGGCCTGATCATGCTGTATAGTTTCGCATTGCTGTTGGGCTTCATTATGCACTTGGGCCAGGAGAGTTGGCAAATTTGATTGTATCTGGGCCGGTGTATTTGTAGGAAGCATCGTTGGTGAATTGGAAGAAATGTGAGGTTGATCCATTACTGGAACTGTGCGCAGTGGTTCCATCGGAAGTTGTGAAGTGACGAGAGGAATTGAAGACACCAGAGCCATATCTGCACTATTGTGCTCTGTATTTTCAAGCTCAGACAGAGAGACAGTCGTTATAGCATTAGTAGTAGAAAACGGATAAACATACTCATGAAAAACTACATGTCTAGACGTATAAATACGAGAAGTTTTCCTGTCTAGACAAAAATACGCACTTTGTGTGATCGAGTGACCTAAGAAAACACACGGAGTTGATCTCGAGTCTAACTTATTAGAACTGTATGGTCTTAACCATGGAAAACATAAGCAACCAAAAATCTTGAGTTTTGAGTAATTCGGTGATTGACCAATCAAGTTTTGAAACAGTGTTTGCATAGAAAGGATTGGACAGGGCATGCAGTTAATAAGATAAACAGCCATTGCAAATGCATAGGTCCAATATGACCTCGGCATCGATGCATGTGACAAGAGAGCTAAACCGGTATCAACAATATGTCGATGTTTTCGCTCAGCAATGCCATTGTGTTCCGGTGTATGAGGAGGAGTAGTAAAATGCGAGATGCCATTAGTAGACAAAAACGTTGTTAAGGCAATAAAATCCCCTCCATTATCAGTATATAAAGTTCTAAGTTTAGATTGAAATCTATTTTCAACTAAGATTTTAAACCTTGTAAAAACGTCATAGACTTGGGACTTTAACTTTAAGGGATACATCCAAGTATACCTTGTAAAATGGTCCACAAAAACAACATAATACATAAACCCATCGACGAAAATTATTGGTGAAGACCAGACATCAGAAAAAACAACATCAAGCAGTTTTGTAGAAACGAGAGTAGAAGTTGAAAACAAAAGTTTATGCATTTTATTAATAAAGCAAGCACTACATGGCTTGTTCATCAAATCATGTGAAGAAAGAGGTAAATCAAAACTTGATATCGTTTTTTAAGTATAGAAAGCGCAGGATGGCCTAATCTAGAGTGCCAATCCAATAATGATGCCTTAACAGCAGATGCATAAGCAAGAGTGGGGGGCTTGCGTGATCTGTGTTTAGGCCACTCATAAGTCCCATCTTTAGGTTTGCCTTCCAAACGAAGCACCCCCGTATTCAGGTCACGAACCTGAAAGTACGTTGGTGTAAAAGTAACAGCAACTCCATTAGTGGAACACAATTGAAACACAGATATTAAGTTTTTATCAAGAGAAGGTACACATAAAACATTATTAAGAAGAAATGGAGTTTTGAGAGAAGGGAGAGATAAAGAACCAGTGTGAGAGATTGGTTGACCGGATCCATCTCCAAGAATAACATCATCACCGCCATTATATGGGGTATGTAGTGAGAGGTTTGCAAGGTCTGATGTCATATGGTGGGAGGCTCCTGAATCTACCAGCCATGTAGAGGAGTCGGATGATGGGGCGAGAGCAACATTGGCCCTCGGTTTCCAGGGTTGGTTTGGATGCGAAGATGACCACTGGTTGGAGGCAGATCCTCGAACGATACGGTACTCTGGACAGTACTTTGCGCTGTGGCCTTGTATATCGCATGCTTGGCAACGCCCAAGATAAAGACGTAATCCACGTTGATAGTTGTTGTAGTTGTTACTTGGTCGGTAGTGAGTGGTGTTGGAGTTTCGATTGTTGTGGTTGTTATTCTTCTAATTGTTGTGTGGTTGTTGGTGTGTCTTAGTATCGGCGACATTTGCTGTGATTGGTGAAGCTGGTATGATGTCTTCTTTGCAAAGAATCATTGCCTCTCTATTGAGGAGACGTTCATGAATTTCTGCAAAAGAAATCGGGGCACCCCTGCCATTAACCGCATCACTCTCTGCTTTATAATCTTCATTCAACCCAGCAAGAATTTGCTCTGTAAGATCCTTCGGATCAACAGGCTTCCCAAGTAAGGCGAGATCGTCAGTCTTTCCTTTGATGATGCGAAGATATTCACTGATGGATTTAGTTCCCTTAACACATGTTTTGATTTGATACTTCAGTTGGCGGATATGTCCTCTGATCGGGTTGTTGGTATTGAACACCGTAGTGTTTTCGGCTGAGGATGTTTCATTAGCGGACATGATTGCCGGAAAGTTTTAACGACGGAGAGAAGAAGAAGATGAGAAGGAAAGATGATATGGAAAAGAATGAGAAAATTGAGAGAAAATTGAGAGAATCGTGGGATTGCTACCCGTTAAAGCTCTGATACCATATTGAGATATGGAATTAGACGATTCTATTGAGAGAGGCATGAGTAGCCTTTATACAAGATTCAAGCTATACAATATAGAAAGGAATACTATGTTAACATTAGAGAAGATATGTGAGGCGTAAATGATGATTTGGTTATTATATCTGATAGTTGGGATGCCTGGTATAGGTAAAACCACTCTTGCGAGATAACTGTTTAGTGATTGTGGATTCGCGTTCTTGCATACAATGTTTATCGATGACATCCGCGAGAAGTCAGTGTCTTTTGGATTGCCAAGGTTGCAGAAAGACCTCCTATCTGATTCAAAAAAGAGCGAAGTGACGATAAAGAGCAACAAAATACTTAGTTTCCACTTGAATATTTGAAAGCTGAGCTAAGCAAAAGAAAAGTGTTTATTGTTCTTGACGATGGGCGTGAATGGTTAAATGAATAAAGCAGATTTGTTATAACAACAAGCAACAGGCCCGCGATCATGGAAGTGGTAGATGAAACTTATCTAAGATGCGTTAAATACTTTGTAAAAACAAGCATTATCCAAATCTTGTGACCCAAGTTTCATAACATTTTCAAGAGAGTTTGTGGATCACTGTAGGGGAAATCCAGCAGCTCTCAAAGTTCTTGACAGTGAGCTTTCTTAGAAAAGAAAATTCGTATTGGATATCAAAGCTTGGGACGCTCGATAAAAGCCCCATCAGCAAGACGATTCAAAATGTCTGGAGGTTTCCTAACGACGATGTTGACAAACACTGTAAGGATCTGTTCTTGGATGTGGCATGTTTCTTCAGGCTTGAAGATGAGTATCACGTGAGGAGTGTGATGGATTCTTCCGTTCGTGAGAATGTGAGTGAAGTAAGAGATCTTGCTGATAATTTTATGATAAAAATTTGTGGAGGTCGACTAGAGGTAAATGATCGGATGTACACATTCGCAATGGGGGTAGAATCACAATCATCCTCTAAAAATTCAACTAGCTGGCAAACGTTTTTCAACCATTGATTCTTCTACTTTACTGTTTGTTATAAAAACACATCTAAAACTTCAAAGTATGAACCTATAAGGCTGCACAGAGTTGAAGACGGTTCACAAAGAGCTAAACAAAATGAAAAGTCTCGTATTCTTGAACCTAAGAGGATGCACGAGCATTGAGTCTCTTCCACAAATGAACATGAGCTCTCTGAAAACAGTCATCCTAAGCCGCTGCTCAATTCTTGAGGAATTCGAGATGATTTCAGAGAATCTTGAATTTTTTTACTTAGATGGAACCACCATAAAGGGACTTCCTTCTGCGATTAGGAATCTCCAAAGACTAGTCTTGCTGACATTGGGACGAATCTCCTAGATTCTATCGGAAACGTAAAAGCTCTTCAAAAACTAGTACTCTCAGGCTGTAGAAGCTTTGCGAGTTTCTCATATTAGATATAGAAATCATATCAGCATTTGTGCCACATATATCTCCCTTGATTATGATATATCTCTATATTTACTTCTGCATATTCTTCATTCCTTTAATACATAGCTCTCTTTGTATAAAGTCGATAGTAGTGAATGTTAATACTATCATTCAATTCCATACTTCAATATGATATCAGAGCTCTAACGGGCAAAATTCCCAACACTTCCTTCTCTCTTTCTGTCTTCTCTAAGCTGATGAATCTCCCCCCCCCCCCCCCCCCCCCCCCCCCCCCCCCCATTACTCTCGTCTCCATCAACATGTCAAACATCACCAAATTAAGCAACCTCAGTTATGCCATGTAGAGTCAGAGAAATCCGAGCCCTTTTTGAAGGGTATGAGCTTCATGAATTTCTTATTGACTCCGCCTCACATCCTTCACCCAAAATCACCACGGCTGGTCAAATCATTTCGAACCCTCTCTATGCACCATGGCGTCGCCAAGACAGGCTTCTATACAGCGCTTTAATTGGCGCTTTTTCTCTCCCAGTTCAATCGGTTGTCTCCACAACTATAACAACAGCTGAGATCTGGAATATCTTGACATCCACGTTTGGCAAACCTACAAGAGGCCACATCCGTCAACTCAAATACCAGATCAAAACATGCGTCAAAGGCACAAAAACAATCAGTGAATACCTACGTCTCATCACAGGGAAAGCTGATGATCATGCTCTCCTTGGGAAGCCCGTTGATCCAGAAGATCTGACATAACAGATCATTGCCGGTCTCAATGAAGTAAACCAGAAATTGATGCAGTTAACGGAAGAGATGCTCCAATCTCATTTGCTGAACTCCATGAGCGCTTGCATAACCTAGAAGCAATTATAGTATGCAAGGAAGAAGCAATACAGGTGCTCCGATCACTGCAGATATGGCTGATACACGACCTCGCAACAATCAACAACAACAAATCTTACAACACTCATCAGTCGCACAACGTCAATCATCATAATCGTGGCTCTCGCCCCTACCTAGGACGCTGTCAAGTATGTGGTACACAAGGCCACAGTGCCAAATACTGTCCGGAATATCGCATTGTTCTTGGAACGTCACCCAATCAGTCGTACCCTACACAACAGTGGCAGTCGACGGCAAATGTGGTGATTGCTCCCACATCTGGCAACTCCTCTACATGGCTTGGCTTGTTGATACGAGTGCCTCCCACCACATGACCTCTGGCCTTTCCAATCTTTCTCTTCACTCTCCCTACAATGGTGGTGATGATGTCATTCTTGGTGACGGATCTGGTCAACCCATTTCAACACGGGTTCTTTATGTCTTCCTTCTTTAAATCATCCATTTCATCTTAATAATATTCTGTATGCTCCTTCCCTCGACAAGAATCTTATCTCTGTTTTTCAACTATGTTCGACTAATGATGTTTCTGTCACTTTCACGACAGCTTATTTCCAGGTCCGAGATTTGAACACAGGGGCGCTTCGTCAAGAAGGTCATCCTAAAGATGGAAAGTATGAATGGCCCAAACACAGAACTAGCAAGCTTCCAACACTTGCTTATGCGTCTGTTGTTTAGGCGTCCATGACTGATTGGCATTCTAGATTAGGTCATCCGGCCTTTTCAATTCTTCAAAAAACTATTTCGAGTTTTCATTTACCTTTGTCTTCAAACGTTTTTTTGAACAAGCGTTATAATGCTTGTTCCATTAATAAGATGCATAAGCTTTTGTTTTTATCTTCAACCCTTACTTCCTCTCAACCTCTTGATATCGTATTTTCTGAAGTATGGTTATCTCTGACTATATCAATTGATGGTTTCAAATATTATGTGATCTTTGTTGATCACTTTACTAGGTATACATGGTTATATCCTTTAAAAAAAACCACAAGTGCATCTATATCTTCCCTTTTTCACTGTCTAACACCATTACAAGTGCATCTATGTCTTATACAGAAACTGTAGGTCTCACAATGGCAGATACAACGTCAGTTTCTCTGCTTCCGCTACCCTTCTCAGCACCTCTGCAGACTCCGCCATCATCAATGCCAAGAGACCACAACGTCATTGCTACCCCCATATTATAAGATGTATCAGGCCCATCAGCTCAACAGGCCCAACAAGATATACTTCAGCCAGATCAGGCCTAACAAGTAATATCTCAGCCTGCTCAAGCCCAACCCCCTCCAACAGTCTCACAGTCCAGTCAGGCCCAGTCCTCAAAGCTTACCCCTCCACGAACAGAAACGGAAGAAGCTCTGCTATCTCTGACTACACCAGCTCCGCCACCACAAAAACCAAAACCGCGTCCTCAGCGGGCTCTGTCATCACCGACTCGGAAATCAGAGAAACCCCTGAAACCAATTAACAAACTTAATCTCCGAGCCTCTATCATTCCACGTTCTGAAGTTGAAGCAACTATAGTTGCTAAGGCACTTAAATATCCACTATGGTGGAATGCGATGTATGCCGAAATTAGCAACCACATTCGTGAGCACACTTGGGATTTAACGCCTCCAACCAACGCTTCCAATGTCATAGGCTGCAATGGGGTGTTTACGATTAAGAGACATGAGGATGGATGATACACAAGAGTTTTGGGGTTCTTGGTCAATCACTCAAGTTTATACTAATCAGTTGTAGTATAGCATAGGACTTTTATCAATCCAAAGGAGTTATGAATAGATGCCACTAGATGTGAGCAGAAAGCTTTAAGTCAAGTGAATCAAAGAAAGGGTGTTGCTTAGCAACTAAAACTATCAACCTAAGAGATCAAGCACCAAACAGAACTCAAAAGAGAATAACTTAGCAATGATCAAAAGCAAAACAGAGCAAGAAAACAGAGCACTTAAAGCAAAATTCAAAACTCAAATAAGAGAAAACAAGTTCCTAGATGTGGTTATTGACTTTAGGGAATTCAAAGGCAAGACTTAGGCTGTTTCAAACATCATTGCTAATGCAAATAAGCAATCAATGCTAATTCCTAGACATAGAGTTCACAATCAAGCAAGTTAAGTCCAATCTCTTGACAAATAACACTTTGCTAATCATCCTAACAAGAACTAACTCTCATTAGTGCTAAAACAATCAACAAGCATGCAAAACCAACTCTATTCAAGTCAAAATACTCCTCAAACAGTTAATCTCTTGAGTTAAGACCAGTAAATCCTCTATTAAACAAGATCAGCATTTCATCAAACACTTGGTGGGCAAAAGATGAAGCCTAAATCTAGATTCATGTGATCAAGACAAATCTAGCTTAAGAACAGATTAATAGAGAGGAATTAACCTAATTATGCACTCACAAACCCTGATCAAGCCTCTAAATTTCTCTAATCTACCACATCTAAGAACTCTAAAATATCTACTCACTCATCATCATAGAAAACACCAAATCACAAGAGTAAATGATGCTAAGCATGATTATGAGGGAGATTAGAGAAGAAATTAAAAGGTAAATACAAAAATTTGATTAAAATAATAGACTTGTTCTTACAAAGACTGAAAAACTCTTAAAACTAAGCAAGAACAAGACTTGATGCTAAAAACATTAGATCAAGCCTATTTATAGTAAATGACAAAAGCCCTAAAATAATGGCAAAGTAGTAAATAAAAGGAAGTTCGGACTGGCTTGCATCGGTCACAAGTGACCGATGTGGATGACCGATGTGAATCTTCGGACACTCGGCTGGATCCCATCGGTCATGACCGATGTGAATCTTCGGACACTCGGCTGGATCCCATCGGTTAGTCTTGACTGATGCTCTAGACTGATGCAGGTGTTCTGTCTATTCTCATCGGTCACAAGTGACCGATGGGATTCACCCGTTTCTCTGTTGCTTTGCATTGGTCACCATTGACCGATGTGCTTCATGCCATGCCCGATGGAACACCAGAAATCTTCTCCCTTAGCTCTTTTTGCTCAATCTCAGCTTGGTTAACTCCTTGAACCATTCCCACACTTCCTTCTTGCTCCCAATAGCTTCTTAAGTACCTAAAAACATCCTTAATGCGTAGAGAATGCAAACTACAACCTAAATGCAACATAAGTCTAAAAGGAAAGGAAAATGGGACTAAAGAGAAGGAAAACATGCATAAGGAGACCAAAACATGAACTAAATGCAAGCCTAAATGATGTAAATATATGAGATATCAATGGATCAGTGGATAAATTCAAAGCACGACTGGTGGCGAAAGGCTTCAATCAACGTCTGGGAATAGATTTTCATGAAACGTTTAGTTCAGTCATCAAACCAACCACAATCAGACTTGTACTCAGTATTTATGTTTCAAAAAGCTGGCTAACTCGACAGTTTGATGTCAATCATGCTTTTCTTCAAGGGCATATAGAAGATGAGGTTTATATGGTTCAACCTCCAAGCTTTGTCAATAAAGACAATCCTCGTGCAGTATGCAAACTAAACAAGGCAATTTATGGGCTCAAACAAGCTCCTCGCGCTTGGTACAATGAGCTTCGAGCGTTTCTCTTACAATCTGGTTTCAAAAACTCTCTTACGGATGCAAGTTTATTTGTTTACAAAAACAACGGTATTCTTCTTTACATGCTTGTCTATGTGGACGACATCATCCTCACCGGCAACAGCTCTCATCATCTAGACTCCTTCATTGACTCCCTCTCAACACGATTCTCTCTCAAGGACTTGGGAAATCTCTCTTATTTTTTTGGTATTGAAGCGCTCTATTCGCCTAAAGGTCTTTATTAGCACAACGTCTTTATATTGCAGATCTTTTACACAACTCCAAGATGACGGACTGCAAACCGGTTCCCACCCCAATGTGTCCAACGGCTAGACTCACACTTCATGGAGGAACTCTAATGGAAGACCCATCTCAATATCGTGCCATCGTCGGAAGCCTGCAGTACCTGCCCCTCGCACGCTTGGACATCTCGTATGCAGTGAATAAAATTATCTCAGTATATGCACAAGCCAACAGACGAACATTGGAATGCTCATAAAAGGGTTTTTCGCTACCTCTTGGGAACACAATCACACGAAATCTTCTTCAGCAAGACAAACACATTGTCGCGCCATGCTTACACAGATGCCGACTAGGCTGGTGATTGGGATGACTACACATCTACTAGCCTATATATAGTCTATTACAGCAAACACCCGATTGCTCGGTCTTCCAAGAAACAAAAGGGTTGGCTGATCATGGAGACTAAAATTAGTTCATCCGATATCTGCAAATGGCTAAGGTACTTGTTTAGCTGGTTAAGTGTGGAATGAGATAATGGTTTAGAACTGTTAAGTTGATGGGTTAGATGGATAAAAGCTATGGCACCTCATTAAGTTAAGGAAAATTTTAAAATACCCAAGTCTGGCTAGGAAGTGGCCGGATAAATCCTTATTGAGGTTTGGAAATCTGGGTCAGGGTGTTTCAATTTGAGTCGCACGCTCATCCACTGAGGCAGAGTACCGTTCTGTTATAGCGACTGCCTCTGAAGTTTGTTGGGTTACTTCTCTACTTTCAGCATTGGGTATCAAGACCACAACAACAACTCCCATTTACTGTGATAACATCGGCACTACTTATCTTGCGGTCAATCATGTATTTCATTCAAGGATGAAACACATCACACTTGATTATCACTTTGTCTGTAACCTTGTTCAATCTGGTCAGGTACAAGTGGTTCACGTCACTTCTGCTGATCAACTTGTGGATGCCCTCACAAAGCCATTACCAAGACAGCGGTTTCAAAAATTTCTATCAAGATCAGCCTCGCTTCCGGCGCTCCATCTTGAGGGGGTGTATTAGATATGGAAATCATATCAGCATTGGTGCCACATATATCTCCCTTGATTCTGCTATATCTCTGTATTTACTTCTGCATAATCTTCATTCCTTTTATATGTAGCTCTCATTATATAAAGTCGATGGTAGTGAGTGTTAATACTATCATTCAATTCCATACTTCAATATCCCAGAGGTTAAAGAGGACTTTAAGCATTTGAATACTTTACTACTCGACGGGACAGCCATGAAACATATGCCTCGACTAGAAGATTTGTCTTTTTTTTTCTTGTTCTTTTACTTTGGGCTCGGGAGACTTTTCTTCTCTCATCTTCCTTTTTGGGAATCGGGGCTTACAAGAATGGCGATATAGGCTATGAGCGAAGTTGGCATATTTGTCGAAATGATGGGAACAATCTCAGTATCGGAAGATAGACTGGAGCGAATTTTTCTGTAACCTTGTTCAATCAGGTCAGGTACGAGTGGCTCACGTCACTTCTGCTGATCAACTTGTGGATGCCCTCACAAATCCATTACCAAGACAGCAATTTCAACAATTATCTATCAAGATCGTCCTCGATTCCGGCGCTCCGTCTTGAGGGGTCGTATTAGATATGGAAATCATATCAGCATTGGTGCCAAATATATCTCCCTTGATTCTGCTATATCTCTGTATTTACTCCTACATATTCTTCATTCCTTTTATACGTAGCTCTCTTTGTATAAAGTCGATAGTAGTGAGTGTTAATACTATCATTTAGTTACATACTTCAATATCCCAGAGGTTAAAGAGGACTTGAAGCATTTGAATACTTTACTACTCGACGGGACAGCCATGAAACATATGCCTCGATTAGAAGATTTGTCTTCTTTTTTTCTTGTTCTTCTACTTTGGGCTCAGAAGACTTTTCTTTGCTCATCTTCTTCTTCGGGAATTGGGGCTTACAAGAATGGCAATATGGGCTATGAGCATAGTTGGCATATTTGTCGAAATGCTGGAAACAATCCCAGAATCAGAAGATAGACTGGAGAAAATTGCGACCTTTATGGGAAAACCCCTAGAAGAAGTCGAAAGGTACTATGAACTCTGTGCTACCTCAATCCCAGTTTCAAGCGAAGAACAGACAGTTTCAGGCGAAGAACAGACATAATATTTCCTTCTCTATTCATTGTCTCTGTTTCTTCTTTCTTTGTTCATTTTTACGGCAGTCGTCCGTTTTTTTGAATAATTCAAGTCTATGGACCACTTAGAATTATCAAAGATTGGCAATGGGTCTTTGGAAAATACCAGATGCAGAAGACAAAAAGCAAACTATTGCATCTATTATGCAAAAACCCTTGTTTAAGGTTGTGGGAAATTCATTGTTTCTTCCGCCGAACAACACAGAGGAACCGAGGTAAGTTTTAGGGGATTTTGATATTTGTTACTTTCTGTCATATCGCCTCAAGAATATTTTCTTCTAATTGTTCTTTCCTTTGTTTTTGATTACTTGAAAGTCAATGAAATTCTTATAACTTTCAAAGACTGCAATTGGCGATGTTGAGAATTCCAGAGTCGGCAGAAAAACTGCAGACCATTGCTTTTCTCATTGAGCAACCTCTATTCGAGGTTGTCAGCAAGATGAACCCAACAGAGGAAGAACATTAGTAAGTTCTGCTTATTTTAGGGGATTTTGATGTTTGCTTAAGGAAGCCACGATAGTGATAAATTGTACTTTTGTTGTGCATTGACTTTCATTGATGCTTCAAAGATGAAAGGTGCTTGGACTGTGGAAGAACACCAGAAAGAACATTAGTAAGTTCTGTTTATTTTAGGATTTTTTGAACTTTGTTTAAGAAAGCCACGTTAATGATGAATTGTGATTTTTTTAGTGTATTGACTCTTGTTGATGCTCCAAAGGTGAAAGATGCTTTGACTGTGGAAAAACACCAGGAAGAACAGAAGTAAGTTCTGCTTATTTTAGGAGATTTTGATGTTTGTTTAAGTAAGCCACATTGTTAATGATTTATATTTAAAATTAAAGATATAACTTAAATAAATCAAATTTATAATATTTAATTTAAATAAATTGTTATTATCATTGTGTAAGTCATATGATAGTTCTATTGGAAAATCATATTAAATATTACTCTCACCACATGAGTTAAATGGTGGTGATAAGATTGGAGTAAAAAATCATCATTGTCCTGTGGACGAGATTCTGACTGAGTAAAGACTGGATTTTGAGATATAAAAAACTAGAAGCATGGCCAAAAATTAGGTTTTCAAACCAGAAAAAGTGTTTGTATTGTCCTAGTTTTGAACTTGATAGATTGATCAATCATCACACTTTACTAAATCTAATTTCAAAGAGTAAGAATATCTCATTTAGTAATAAATTAAGTAGAGAAATCGTTAGCATAAAAAATAATCAAACTTCAAATCAAAAAGTAGCTCTTCATTACGAATTATTCATCTATGGTAAAGAGCTATATGTAATACTTCGGACAATATTCATTAAGGTGATGAGTTTTCAAAACTGCATCCTCTAAATTGTGTTTCAAGAATTTAGGATGCAATTCCTCCATTTTTTCGAAATTTTTTTTAACAATCCCCATTCTTCACTTATCAAATCATTAAAACTAATTCATTTTTAAAAAAGAGTATATTACCTAAAAAAATTAAAAATCAGAACATGGCAAGTTTACCCAAACTCTAATCTAATAAATGCTATGGTCCGTTTGTGTCAGAAATTGGCAGCCAAGTATGGTCCATTTACAGTATTAGAACGAGTGGGCAAGGTTGCTTATGGCCTACAACTATCCCGGATTCAAAAATTCATCCAGTGTTCCATATATCTCAATTAAAAGCGGTGCTAGGTAAGTATCATGAGGTGAACCTTTTACCGAATGTTTTAAATGTGCAAAACGAAATTGTGGTTATGCCGCATGAGTTGTTGGGTACTCAGTTACACTGAAGAGGGTTATCTTGAAGGGTTGATTAAATGGTATGGGTTGCCTGATCATGAGAACTAGTGGGTGATTGTTCAAGACGTCATTAAACAGTTTCCAGCATTTGATCTTGGGGACAAGCTCCATTGTGAAACGAGAGGTATTGATAAGCTACAAAGAGTGTATTTCAGAAGGAGGAAAAGTGGAGTTACACAAGAGTCAAAGGGTCAACAGAAGAGTTGACCAAAAGAATGAGGTGGCAAGAAGCAAGAAAATATACTTCACAGAGTAATAAAAAGAAAATCTTTATCAATTCTTAGTTTCTTATGCTTGTTGTTTGTAGTGGAGATGAGACTCTTGAGGTTATTATGAAATCTCTGGAACTCGAGCATCTTTTTCTTTTCTGCAATTCTGTATTTCTCTTTGTAATTCTTTGAGATTGATTCTTTCAATTGAGTTTTGCAATTCATTGACAAAAGTTTAATTGTGTGAATCATGGACGATATTTATGAAGGTATGCTATTGATGTGTATAGAGTCTTAAGAATTGGTGAACTATAAACCGGTATGTATAGAATTGATTTTGTCAATTTAGCATAGGGTTAAGGACTACCAAGCTCAGAGCAAACACGTGTTAGTCACCAGTGAGTTGAAAGAAGAAGAAGAGACTTTGATCGAGTTTAGCTGCATTCTTTGTGGGTGGACTGAACATGGCGGCAGATATAGAACCCCATACATCTTTAAATCTTCTAGTCATGTATTCATCGGATACACAAGTTTGTTAGACATCAAGAAACGGGAGAGAGAAGCTACGGAGGCTTCCTTGAAATTTGAAGTGACCGACAGAGCAAAACTGATCACAGACCGTGAGGTGCTCAAAGTGCGGCTTTACTCTGAACTATGCACCCACTAAACCTGTTCGTAGCTTGTGTAGACATACTCTGACCATGGCGAGATAATGTCTGGTTCAGCGACCAATACAGAAGACAACATCACGAATGAAGAAAGTCGTTTCCAGATCGGAAGTAGAGAAGCCTCTGTTTCCACGGTGGCTCTAGAGATGAGCAGCGAGATCACAGAGGGAGTACAAGCCATCCCGTCTCAAGAAATAACGGTGAAGTTACTTTGGGGGTTAGCGATGATGCTACTCCAAAGATTGATGACAATACCAATGGTGGATACATGTCACATGTGAGCTCAGAAGGAGGTGAGGTTGTTGATGGGGGAATCTCCAATGAAAGAGGAGACCAATCCAAGAGTTGAAACATGCTCTTTGGGAGATACAGATGAGGAGAGTTTAATTAATGGCGCAAAAAACTTGTGTGAGATGTTGGAGAACCTTATACGGCGATGAAATAAAGTCACATCCAAATCAATAAAATAAATGTCTGGGTATCAATCCATATATATCACCTGCGGATTCAGCAGAAAGTGAAGTAATTATTAGTGCTGAATCTCGAAAGATGGAAGAGATCAATCAACATGATAAAACAAGCTCAATGGGTGATATTAGTATCCATGGAGTATCGATGTCACCTGCGAATTCAGAGATGGAAGAGATCAATCAACAAAGGCGAAACATGGTGTATCGATGCTACCTGGAGATTCAGAAGAGAGTGAATCAAATCAAATCAAGAGATCAATCGAAATGGTGAAACAAGCTCTTGCGTACCTACAGAAGGACATGCTGGGAAAGTTGGAGAGAGCAATCCTTTGTCTTATGATCTCCATTTCTTCTGGAGCGAAAGAGAATTAGAGAAAGAGGTGAAACATCCATCATAATCATGAAGCCAATCTTTTAAATTTCGATCCCACTCTTTGACTCTCACTCTCACTGATTGAAGAACCAGCCTTTCTTGCTACGGAAAGAAAGAGAGTACCGTGATTGGTTCCGATCAAGATTCCGATCTGTGGTTTAAAATTTTGAACCAAATCTACCTCTAGAGCCATCGGAATGATCGCCGACACACACCTCACCGTGAAATCAAGTAAACAAAAATCATGAATCATCGACATAAGCTATTTGAAATCAGCTCAGCTCTCAGCTTTTGTTAAGTGCCTGTTGGTTTTAGGGGCGGATGAATATGAAACTTGAATCGATTTGGGGATGATTGTTTGTTGCTACGGTCTCCTGCAGACGTCAATAAAAATAAGTGTAATGTCTTCTATTACACGTAAAGTTTTTTATAATAAAATTAACGATCATAAAAAGCAAATGTCTCATATCCATTGAACCAAAGCAAATTGTAGTTTGAAAAGTTGATATCAAATGCACGTACGAATAAATTCATCTATTTTTGCTTCTTATAATATTTTGAGTTCGTTTGCAACGTTTAAGAACCTCAAAAGTTATATATTTAACCAAATACGACTAATATATAGATAATTAAGTAAAGAGAAATCTACTACTTCTTTGACTACCAATCTCGAAATGAAAATATAATCTAGAAATGATAATTAATGTCCAGTTACTCATGCATTTTGTTTATCGCTCTTTCTCTTCCGTTCATAGATTCCTCGGTTGGTCACATCCTTCAAATTCAGGTTAGTTCACCACATGTAATATTAGCACTAGACAAGTCATAAACTTTCTATAAATCAAAGCTTCTACTGGTACAAAAACAAATGACATATACAGTATGTCTACTTGGGATATGATCCGGTTGGTAATGAATACTGAATACTTGGTTGTCTATAAGTTGATGGAGGATATGGCGATAGCGAAAGAGATGGTGATATTGAAGGGGTTGATGGATAATATGGTGGAGAAGAGCCCCCGTGTATTTCTCTCTTGGAGAAGTCTAATGGTAAATACTGATATCGAGGAATTTAATGGTAATGATGACGAAGGAATGACAAGATCATCAAATGATGATAAAGTGTAGAAATCATCACTGTCATTATCATCAGATAATGGAAGCAATTCTGGTCCAGCCTTGAGAGACCTGATCACACATTTTGATGAAAGAGGAAATAGCAAAAAGAATGAAACATAGTATCAGAAAAATCGAATGTAACTCTTTAGAACCAGAGTCATACTCACTAGAAACATGCATATCATATTTTGACAAACTCCAGTTTTATCATCATTGTACTTGATACTTAATATCCAACAACAAAAATCTTGACATAAGAAAGAGAATAAAAAGTGAGATATGTACTCTTTTATGCAGTGTTCTTTTATTATCCATTGCTATAGAATTCTTTGCGATGAAAATATTCACTAAAATGTTGATCCATACAAAAAAAAAAAAAAAATTATAGTGAGTATGATGAGAAAGATAATAGATCTTGGTTGGTGAAATTTTACCACTGGGCATGAGTTGTCATAGAGTTATCAGACTCAACTTCTTCTCTGATCCTTGTCCAACTATTGCATCTATGGGGTCTTTTCCGATTATTGCTCTTCTTTGACTATTGCTTCTTCAACCTTATCTTGTTGCATATATAAAAACTTCTCCCACCAAAAAATTATCTATCTTCCACTATATTATATCCAGATCGTTTAAACTTTTAAACTTATCTTCATGATAGAAGATACATTTCGTTGTCATTCTGCATAAAAAAAAATACAACTTATAATAAACCACAAACTACAGAACCAAACTAAAATCAAGTACTAAGTGATTTCATGATGTTATAGTGTACTAAGACACATATTTCATGGTTTTGAATGCTTTCTATTAAAGCAGACAGACCATATTTAGTGATTTCACCATTCATATCCACCATAGTCCTTTCAAAAGCCCAACAACCAAGTTCTCTTATTTTATCAAAGCATTTTGGTTCTACATTCTGGAATCAAAGACAATATTCAGTAATGATTTAAATAGAGAAACCGCCAGCACACAAAAATCAAACTTTAAACTCAAGGAATGTACCCCCTTCAAAATTTTAGAGCAATTAGTTTTTCCTTAAACAATATTCATCAAGGTGACTGAGTTTTCAAATTTGTATCATCTAAACTCCCTTTCAACAATTAATGACACAATTCCTCCAAGTTTTTTGAAAAAAAATTGTAACTATCCCCCATTCCTCGGTCATCAGATCATCTAGAACAAATTCATCTCTAAAAACAAAGTGTTACCTAAAACAATAAAAAAATCAGAACATTGCCCAAATAAAAAGAACAAATTCATTTCAAAATTTTAGTTTATTTCCTTGGACAAATTTCCTAGTATCAGGTCATATCAAATAATTGAAATATTTCTAAAATATATTGCTTATAAAAACAAAAACAATTTAAAAGGTCACTGAGAGGCTTCAGAAAAGAATTAACGACGAAAAAAAAAAGAAGCGATTAGCTTATTATTTTGTTTTCTTTTAATGTGAAAAAGGGAAAGAGTGAATTTCCCTCAGCTTTTGGTCTTTGATTTCACCCTATCCCCCTTTCTTCCTCCTCTTTCGTTTCTCGCGACTTCTAGGGTTAGGGTTTCTTGAATTCACGCGTTATTCTTCTACTGCAATTCTTGACCGGAGAAGTGATTTCATTGCAGGTAAGGTAAGTTTCCATAATTTCTTTCCTTCGTTCGTTCGATTACTGTATGGGATTTTCGTTGATTTTCTTCTTCTCTCGATTTGGGGTTTTCTTTCTTGTTTTCCCACCGTCAAGTGAATTTTCAACGAAATTTTCAATCTTTTGGTCGATTGCTCCGCAAGCCCTTTGGATCTGGTTTTTCCTGCCCAGTTGCTAATTTTCTCGGTCTGGTTTCGTATCTTGAGCAAAAATTTCGGATTTTTTTTACTTGAATGTATCTAATTGGCGATGAAATTTGCCTAGTTAAGCTGTCCGATGTGTGTTGGCTTAGTTCGGAATGAGGTTCGATAAATTCGTTTCCATGGTTTCAATTTCCAAAAGTTTTTTTCTCGCTCTGCATGATTCAGCTTCATAGCTTGAAGACTTGCCCCTTTGAATCTCGTTTAGACTATCCACTGATAGTGTTAACGAATCAATCTCTTCCGTTTGAAATCTGCTCTCTTGACCTCTCCCTCTCCCACTCTCTCTCTGTTGTTTTCTGTAATTACAGTTTCTCAAATGTTTGTAAGTGTTACATATCTGTGATTCAAAGCTAAGCTTTTAATGGAGTTATTGAGATCATAGCTATAGCTCGTAGTACACTACTTTGTCCTTGTGATATCTTTCCTTATGTCCTTTCTAGCGTTGAGTTTAATAACCATAGTAAAGTGATACGCATTTTGGTTCTGCTTTGCTATAGGTTGGGATAATTTGGATTCAGGAGATACTAATATGGCTGGAGTACTAGCTGGGGAATGTTCGTACAGTGAGAGCGGAGTTTCATCTCACTCGAGGAACTCTCATGAAAAGCAAGAAGAGGTTTCCCGCTGGTACTTTGGAAGAAAAGAAATTGAAGAAAATTCACCGTCAAGGTTGGATGGTGTTGACTTGAAGAAGGAAACTTACCTCCGCAAATCCTACTGTACATTTTTGCAAGACTTGGGCATGAGATTGAAAGTGTAAGTTTCTTCTTCACCTCGTTTTGTAACATTGGTGCATTTTCATCGAACTGCTTCAAGCTAGCTTTGTCTTTCTCGACATGATAATTCATCCAACCTGTCACATCAACACTGTGTACAGAATATAGTTCCAACCTGTATAATTGGAATTTGATTGAACTTTATGTCCTGCTATCTTTGTACTACATTAGTTCTAGGCTTCTAGCACCTTCCATCAGAAAGTCGTAATTCTATCTTAACGTTTCTTTCATTGACATGAATAAAAGGATGAGATAGTTACCAGTGGTGGAAAACATAATTATCAATGTATGAACTTTACTTCTTGTAGTTGTACGCATGGTTTCTGCACTGTTCAAAGCTTTCTTTTTTTGTTTGTTTTCATTGAAAGTGGCTGATATAGTTTTCCAATCAGTCCCCAGGTTACAATAGCTACAGCGATAATCTTCTGTCATCGATTCTTCTTTCGCCAATCACATGCAAAGAATGACAGAAGGGTGAGTTTATTGTTTTGCACCTGAACAAGTTGAATGCTTAAAACATATGGACTTTAGTCTGTGTTGTTCGAATCACTATGTTGTAGCCTGGCTAGTGTAGAATTCTTGGATCCTTGTTTTTTTTATTTATAATATTGGCTCCATCTCCTTGCCATGTTTCCTGGTAGTTCTAGATAGCACACCACTTGATTCTCACAGATAATTAGGCTGTGACTTTGATAGAGATTTAGCTTTTGTTTTAATTACTCTATGCAAGGATTACTGAATTGTGATTGTTGGCACTGATTTATTCTTCTAAAGCAGGAAAAAAAAAACTTAGATCTTTGCTGAACCCTTTTTTCATGTTGTTTCCACAGACAATTGCTACCGTATGTATGTTCCTTGCTGGGAAGGTTGAGGAAACCCCACGGCCTTTGAAAGACGTAATTTTTGTCTCCTATGAGATCATAAACAAGAAGGATCCTGGTGCTGCACAGAAAATCAAGCAAAAGGTGTGGATGAATCTATCGTTTTCTTTCCCCTATATCTTCTGTTTTATTTGAGGTTGAGTTTTGTACTACAAACTTTGCTTCTTCCTATTGTATATCCATGGTCCTTCGTCACTTATTTATTTTCTGGTTGTTATCAATGTGTATTGATGCATATTACTTTTGCAGGAAGTATATGAGCTACAAAAAGAGCTTATATTGAACGGAGAAAAGATAGTACTTTCTACATTAGGCTTTGACCTCAATGTTCACCATCCTTATAAACCCCTTGTAGAAGCAATTAAGAAATTCAAGGTTGCGCAGAATGCTCTTGCCCAAGTTGCATGGAATTTTGTTAACGATGGGTACGTTGAAGTGCTATTTTTCCTTCTAAAGCTTCCAATAAATCTATGTGCCTTGTATTTCCGTCTTCATACAATGACAAGTGGCTTGCAGTCTGCGGACATCACTCTGCCTGCAATTTAAGCCTCATCACATTGCGGCTGGTGCAATCTTTCTCGCGGCCAAGTTCCTTAAAGTGAAGTTGCCATCAGATGGAGAGAAGGTTTGGTGGCAAGAATTTGATGTCACACCCCGACAATTGGAGGGTATGTACACGATTAAACTGATTTGATGAATCTTGTTTCTTTGCATTCCCATTTGGAAATGATTTCATGAGACATCGCCTTTTGTATATTTCAGATGTTAGCAACCAAATGCTTGAGCTTTACGAGCAAAACCGCATCCCTGTCTCTCAAGGAAGCGAAGTGGAAAGCAGTGTAGCTGGAGGGTCAGCTCATCGGACAGGCTCCAGAAATGCAACTTCAGCCGATGAGCATGTTGGTTCTCGGCAAACATCAGTACGTCCAGCCCATGAACATTCAAATTCTGATAATCATGGAGGCTCATCAAAAGGCATTTTAAATCAGAACAATGATAATGGGGGTGGTGAGGCAGCTAATGTCAGTGTCGATCACAAAGAGGAGATAAAGAGAGAAATAAAAGAAAGCCCACATCTTGAAAATCATCCAGCTCATAAGGATAATGTGAGAGAAGTCCCCCATAACTCTAGACCTTTAGTTGATGGACCTGTGAAGGACAACTCGGAAAGAGAAGGCGGGGAGCCTCAAGATAATGGCGCTGTTCATAAATCTAGAAATGCTGATGTGAGTGATGTCCCAATCAGCCAATCGCCAAAAGACTTGAAGTTTCTTCGAGATAAGGTGAAGGCTCAACGAGAGAAAGCTAAGAAGTTGCTAGGTGAAAGGACGACGAAAAAGGATTTGATGGATGAGGATGATTTGATTGAAAGAGAATTGGAAGATGTGGAACTAGCTGTTGATGATGATAAGGCGAAGCAGAGGAACGTGCAGAGCAGGCCAAAGGTCGAGAGCTCCGATCACGTGGATACAGAACATGGTGACATTTCAGATGTTAAAGGAAGAGTAAAAAATACAGAGGAAGGCGAAATGGTAAACGATGCGTCCCCGATGATGCACAGCAGGAAGAGAAAAATGGGAAGCCCTCCTGAGAAGCAGTCAGAAGGAAAGAGACGCCACAGTAGTGAGAACGGTGAAGAAGGCCACAAGACGAGCAGAAGTAGTAGTAGTCATGGTGATAGAGACCACAGAAGACACTCACAAGAGAATAACCATTCATGAGAGGTAATGATTATTCAGACTGCTACTCTTGAATTCATCTTAATGGTCTTTTTCAAAGACCTTTGGTGGCACTTTGATGCCCAACCATGCGAATTTGACTTCTACATGGGTCGGTTCAGTCGTTGGAACCATGCTCAGTGTATTTTATATGTTGATTATATATCCTATTTGTGGCGTTTTGCACAATCCAACGGCTTGAACGAGAACTCATTATCCTAAATGGATATTGAGAAGCTAATTAGGGAACTTAAAATTTGCATTATGCCCTGCTTTTTTCCCCGTCTAATCGTAAACTAGGCAGCGGATTGATTCCGCTATGCAACTTCATACTTACATTTGCTTCCCTTTGCTTTATATATAAGCTCATTGGAGGAAAGTTTCCTCTGCTATTGTAAGATGAGAGTTTTGTCATTGCTGAGAAACTGATCATAGGAAGTATAGATTTTGTGGTCAGAGTCCACATTTACTTGAAAACGTTTTTGTATTCTACATTGTTCAACTGAGTTTACTTTCTATGGCTTGGCTTCTTCTAAATTTTGTTATTACAGTATTTTTCTGAGATACATTTTTGATGTAAAAGAGAAACCTTTGTACGGTATTGAAGTTAATTATGTACTTAATCTGCCTGGTTCTGTTTGACTTAAACATTTTCTTCAGTTGTGTCCGAAATTCCATTTATATTTCGAAATTCTAAAATCGATCCATGTGAAAAACGTGGAATTGTAAAAAAAAATGTAATTTGACCTAACAATGATAAAAGCGAAGAAGGAATCATCGTCACCACGAAAAAGGACAAATCTTTACTGATTGGGTTGAAAAGTTTACTGTAGTGGAATTCGGAGGAGATAGGCAAAAGTCATGAAAGAATCTATGTGCTTTATTTAATAAGTAATAATCGTTGGAGACTTTTCATTTTGGTATGGATCAGCAGAGAAACCACAGAACGTAGCCATGGAAATCGCTTCATGTTCGATTCTTAACAATCTTCAACTTTCTTGTACAAAGACTTCTCCTTTCACTCGATATTTGTGCGAGCGAGCGTCACACGACACCGGAAGACGCAATTGCTTACGTTTTTCCAATTTCCCAGAAAAATCCCGGATTCTCGGAAACTGCCTGCGATTGCAGAGACAGAGATTCTCTGCGCGTTGCTTATCAGCGAGCAGAGAAGATGTAAACCCATCTGAAGAGCTCGCCGTGATACTTGAGGTTGATGGGTAAGTTCCGATGAAGAAAAAGCTTCACACTTTCTGATGAGATTGTATCAGCAAGTTCTTGGTTTTGCGTCAGTGATGGGTTAATTTTGTTTTTGCTTTTTTATTTCAGGGTAATGATTGATACATGGTCAAGTAATCGCCAGGCGTTCAATGTAGGTGCGGCTTGAATTACCCATTCTTTTACAAGTTTTTTCAAATTCCATGAGATTTGTGGTCTGTGATGATTTCTCTTTTCTTATCTTGTTGTTCTTATTGTGAATTCCAGCTTTTCAAAAGCTTGGGCTCGACTGTGCAAATTGGCCTGAACCAGTTTATTCAGACCTGTTGAGGTAAAATGGCTTTTGGTCTCTTGAAGTTTAGTTTGAAATCGCTGAAGAATTGATTCATTTGTTGCAATTGATTACATATATCTTAGATTCTGATTCTAGGGATTAAAAAAGTCCAATTGTTATATCAATCTTGTAGATACTAAAGCTGATAGTTGTGTTCTGTTCAAATTGTTTTTTGCTTCTTTGTTTGTCTTGCGCTTATAAACAATGGCTATTTTCCTCTTCGATTGAGTTCATTTTATAATTGCATTTCGTTGGCTTAAAGTGTTTAGTTGATTATTACCAGAAAGGGTGCTGCTGATGAAGAGAAAATGTTGGGTTTGTATTTCAACCAGGTAAGTTATCAAATTTTTGCTTAAGCCGAAATGTGACCACATGAATGATTATCAAAATCTGACGCTTCTCTTCTTCTCAATTGTTTATCTCTAACCTCTTTTCAGATTGGGTGGCCTTCGTCTTTGCCTACCAATGAGAAAGGGAGTTTTGTAAAAAGTGTTTTGCGAGAAAAGGTTTGCACGCATATACTTGAACATGATGAAAAATTTCAGCTAACTAGAGAATAACTCCATCAATTGCTTAACTTTTTCAACTTGTTTGTTGGCAGAAAAATGCAATCAATGAGTTTCTAATGTCCAAAAGCTTACCTCTGAGATCTGGAGTCCAAGAGTGAGTCTCTTTAGAATATGCCTGATGGTTTCTCTTTCATATTGAAACAAAGAGCTAGAGACTTTTTTGGTTCTTGTATTTATAAATTCAAATTGGTTTATCTTTTTGCGCCTGTAGGTTTATCGATAATGCGTCCACGGAGAAAGTACCTGTTGCTATCGTAACATCCTACTGCAAGAGTGGAGACAAAGTAGCCTTGTAAGTAGCTAAGCTCCTAAGACACATATCCTTTCTTTAGTTCTGGCTGCTCAATGATGCACAAACTTCAGTTCTCCTGGAGATCACTAAGGTTCATACGTATATGATTTTGATACAATCCATGATATGCATTCTCAAAGGTTAAATTTGTTGGAAACAACAGTAGCCTAGGAATTTGCTTCAGGATCTTGAGGTTTCATTGTGTTTTCGTTTTTGGTTGTATAACAACTCACATATTTTAAAAACCGAAAAATGCAAGTTTAAAAGTACTGTTTGTGAGGAAACTCTACAAAACAGTCCATTAGCATAAATAAAAGACTACATAGGTTTTGTTTCTGTTATTTCTCACCAATCTTGATTGTTCTTTTGTCTTTATGATGCGAGTATATAACAGATCCGTTGTTGAGTTGCTTGGCCAAGAAAGACTTTCAAATGTGAAGGTTATCGGAGACAGTGAGGTGGAACAGAGTATGTATGGTCAACTTGTTTTTGGCAAAGGAGTTTCTTCAAGTCTAGAAGAGCAACTAGTGAAGGAAGTAAAAAAAGCAGGTATAGAGCTCGGAGACAATCTGCAAGTACTTTTTGATCTAAGATCTTCCCTTGTAATTGCAGTAAATATCTCATCTTGTTAAACTTTTTTCCTGACTAGCGTCTGCTGAGAGACAGAGGATAGCAGAAGAAGTTGCATCGATGCTAAAGCTAAGTGTGGACATAGACACAAGCTCATCTGAGAGGTGGAACTCTCTGTTCTTTTCTACAACCAATTGCATACCTCAACAAGAATAATAAGAAGATATCTTCTGGTTTTCTTCTTTGTTCAGATTGGAGAAAATCGTTGTGGCTTTGCGTGCTGCTGCGGAATATGTTGGATTACCTGTAAAAAACTGTGTACTTGTTGCTGGTAGTCAATCTGGAGTTTCTGCTGCAAAGATGATAGGCATGCCATGTGTTGTCATGCGAAGCAGGTATGGTCTGATGTCTCTTTTTCGATTTTTGTTGCTGATACAACACATGTAAACCTTAAAAATTATATCTTCCTGAAAGTTTGTTCTTTGGTGCATGTGCTCATTTTCGTTATCATCTCTTTCTTTCTGGTAGTTTAACTGCAAGAGGTGAGTTTCCATCGGCGAAAGGTGTAATGGATGGCTTTGGAGGTGCAGACTTAACAATCCCAAAGCTTAGGCACAAGATTAAGTCTTGAAGAAACAATTCATTTGCCCAAAAAAAAAGAAGAAACAATTCAAGAAAGCTATCTCAGATCAGACACTGGAAACACCGTCGAGCGTTTGGTGAAGTTTTCGGCTTATTTATTATAGCTGCATGCTGTAACATATTGATTCTTTGTAATGTACAACCTTCTACTCAAACTAATGTCCATTTAGTTTCCAAATCTCTGCACATTCGTTCTTGTCTTAGCCTCAAGGTAATGCATGATCAGAGGAACCAGAAAATGAGGTTCAAGAAAACGTAATATGATTCAAATAACTTGAGCTACTCTATTGCTTCATGGCTCTACTCAAAATGATATACTAATATGATTTCGTTTTCAAGTCTGCCTACATATAAAACTTCAGTGCGATTTTTATGAAGAACATTGTCAGAACCGATCTTGTAGTTTGGTTTACATTTGAGAGATCTCTGTTTCTTGTACGTTGCTGGTGTTTCGTCTCTGAACCAGTGCAGGGCTTGAGAATTCAGCATCATCATCAGCGAATGATGAAATGTTTGATGAGACAGATTCTGATATTGTGCTTGAGATGGAGTTTGATGGAGACTGCTGGTGTCTGTAGCTTTGGGAAGCTGAGAATGCTGGTGCTTCCTGAGTTGCTTTCCCTTGCGCTTCTTCCGCGAGCTTTCTTAGAAGATTCATAACAGTTGGAAGAAACTTTGACGTGATGGAGAGCACACCAGCAAGCTATAACCGATGCGGGAAACATGCTGTTAAAAGAGAATGTCTTGTGTTCGAAACCATTCAAGGATTAAGTAATGAGAGCTTACAGCGCCGTGTTGAAATTCCCCAGGAACGTCGAGCTGCACCCATAAGGCTTTCGAGAGTAGAAACGCCACAAACAAGCCTAAGAGGTATAACGGATTCCTGTTCCATAAACAAAATGAAACATCCCAATGAATCTAACTTAGCTGAAACACTAATGGGGAGAATCTAGAATGAAATGTACAGAAGTGCTAAGATGTTGAACTTTACTTCAAGAGCATCATGAATTCATTGAAACCAAGGACAATCATCAACACAATCGCCCAAGCCGGTGGAAGCCAGTTGTTATTTCGCTTGTGAGCTTCCTGTAGAGTAGAAATGAAAACATACCATTGGTTAAATTACGAAGATGACACAGAAGTTCTGAGGTAGACTTGCAAAATTATTACCTGTGAAGAGATAGCTTGGGTTACGGTATACTCGGTCTCAGATTTAAACTGTCTCCAGAGAGACTTACACTGTACTGGCGTCAGAAGCACGTCTTTTGGAGGAACCTGTATCCACAAAACCAAAACATCGGTCGGCATTACCATCGCATGTGCCACAATGCTACATATTTCGGGTAAAGTGGAATAATTTGGTTAAGTTTATGTTCCATTTTGTGTGATGTCTCAGCAATGGTCACATTTATCAACCAGATTCTACTAGAAATCACTGAATCAGACTGTTTACCGCTTCCCAAGAGCTAGATGCAAGTGGATCCGTAGAAGTTCCGAAGCTTCTGTTGTTGGAAGATGCAACAGAGACAGTTCCATCCATGAGAGAAGAGAAGAGAGTGCTCTCAATTTTTTCCGGTCTTTCATCCAAACGTATTGCAGACATCACGGATAGAAGAGTTAAAGCCTACAAGATAGCAACAGACAGAGAAAGTTTCATGACATCAACTTAGCCCTCTTCGCCATTAATTCTTAGGAGTTACCTCTGCGCGAGCATCTTTTGTAATTGCTCTAATATCCTCTTTTCCAGTCCAGACCCGTGGCATTGAGTCTTTATCATGACTGAAGACCGTTGAGAACCTGAAATGCGTTTGGAATAATATCAAACAACGGGAACTGAAATACGAGGCTATCAATAAGAGTCTACTACTCCGATCTTTGTCTTACCTATCTTTCATTCGGATCAGAATTTTAGCAGCTTCTTCTCTCGCCTTTTTCTCCACTAAACTCTGCGAATACTCCTTTAGATTCTGAACCATAGCATCAATTGTAGCGTGATCTAGCTCAAAACCAGTAACCACATCCAGAAAATCTGTTACAGCTGTTTCAGTCTCCCGTTTGAGAAGTGTCCTTATGGAAGGCCACGTCTCTTTTCCACCAGCTTCAAACAAAGACTCGACAGGTTCACTCAGTGCTTGAATTAGGCGTTTCTGTAAAAGACCATAAATCAAAACAAATATTAAAACGATCCCTTAACAATTAAGAAGTCAGAAGAAGAGAAAACACAAGAAGAACCTCGTAGTTGGCAGTTAATTCAGAGAGTTTAGCAGTCTCAGCAGAAGATGTGTGAGAATCAATGTCACGACAAAGTTTCTCTCTAATTTTTGATGCATCCCAAGTCGCTTGTTTAACCGCAGCATCTGAAGGGACGAACACAATTTATAAAAGACGCTAGGCTTGATCAAATGTTATTGTAGTTTTTGGCCAAAACAATTTGTTTCTCACAAGGACACTTTTGAAGCAAAAAGTGAAATACGAACTCTCACCTTTACATCCTTTGTCAAACACAAGCAGGCAAGACTGTTTGGAGTTCCGCACAGCACTTGCGAATCCTTCTCCTTGATTCAGAGACTGTTCCAGTCCGGTCTTAAAGGATTCCAGTGCATTGGATCGTAAATGTCCCAATATGTTAGCATAAGCAGAGTGCACAAACTGGAATTTGGAGAAAATTGAAAATAAGAGACAATAATTATCATAAGTAACCATATCCTGAGCCAACGCTATTAATGCAAATTCAGAGACGGAGGTATTCTTACATCCAAAGCTTTAGATTTCAGCTGTAGACGCTTTTCTTTTCTTACTCCTTCATCAAAGTATATTGCCTCTGCGTCGTATCTTAGAAGGGCCAGGGGTAAGCGAAACAAGATTAGGCAAAATTTCTTTGCTCGGGAATTAAATACTTCAAGAACCAAGAAAAGAGGAGCTTACTCTGAGAAGTATTTTTCAAGGATAGAGCTAAGCTTTCTGCCAAAACCAGGAACCAGACCACCTACTACGGCTTTTTGCAACTCCAACCAACTCTAAATAAAGTGTACCCCGTTATGTCTCACAAAACATTTAAATCAGCAAAAAAAAATTTACAATAGGTAAGGAGGCCACCGAAGCACACCTCGTCGGTTGCCAAGTGATGTAGCTTCTCATCAGCTATCTCTTCACACCGAACAGTGGCAACCATTACCTTCCAAGCATAAAACAAAACAACATCAGGTCACAAGATCAAATGACATGGTTCAAGCACATAGATTTGAGTTAATAGAAGACCTTATGAGCAGGAAGGTCCAAGTCTCTATTCTCTTTTATGACTTTCCAAATCTGCTGGGAGCTGAAAGAAAATCCTGAAGCAGGAACTACACCACGTCTATCCCCAGCAAGTCCCCCAGGTGAAATGGAATGGAAAAACCTCTGCCTCAACTCAGCAACCTATTTAGAAGTTCGCATTAAATCAATGGAATCGATCTTAGGTTTTACTTTGATTCTTCAAAAGACACATGTTCTATGTATCAGAAGAATACCTCTTGCTTAAACACTTTTTCTTTCTCTTCATAGCTGGATAAGGCAACTACTTCCACCTACAAGAATATATCGAGCCAATTAGACATGTATATTCATGAACAATTTGGTAACAGCACAACATTAATCAGATAGAAGCATCGTCTATGTGGGAAGACTATCTCCTTACATTGAAGAATTCACTTAGTGGTGTATTCTTGTGTGCTTCAGGCTTGCGAACTAAATCCCATATCTGCAACAAATCATAATCAGTACCCAGATGAAAGAGGAGAAAACAGTAACTAAAAGGAAATGAAGAGAGAGAAAGTGTATGTTACCTTCTGAATATCTTCTCTTAGAACAGGTTCAAGCAGCGCTATTGGAGTCTAGGGACAAAAGCATAAGTCAATCTAAGAAAAATGACTTTCACCATCAAGAATCATATTCAATTGCAAAAACCAAACCTTTGTTTTATCACGTATGACAAAAAGAAGAGTTGTTTTCCGAGGGCTGAACAATCGCATCATGACCTACAATAGCAATAATGACCAAGTTATCGAACCTGTTCATTGAGTAAAACATTCCATATGTAAACACATCATGATACCTGGAAAACTGTCTTAAGTAATGGTTTGTTGGCAGCCTGTTCCCTTCCAATGTCATGGCACCACCTATGGATTTCATTATTTCAATAATAAAATAACAAAAAGGGTATCTACAGCCCACGCCTAAGAGCTACATTATGCCTGTGTTGGTAGATGATCTTCAATAAGTTTACTCAAAATTAACTTTAACACAGTACTTAAGATTCAGAAAGTATATCAACCATATGAGTATTGATGGGTAAATCTGAAATTATATTTGTCTTCTTATAATACAGGCAGATTAGCTTTCTCCTTCCATGGTTTATGTACATCAGTAATAGTTATCAGAAAAAGAGCCAGAACAAAACATAGAGACTCACATGTTTATCAGTACAATATCAGCAACAGCCAGAGCAAAGAGGGCACTTTGTTTCTCAAATGTAGTATCATCCTGAAAATTTTAAAACCATTAACAGAAAGAATAAGAAGAGAACTGCTCGAAACACATAAAAAAAAAGATTAACAAGTATAACTATCTGTACAAGTATCTGCAAGATAATAAGTATCCATAAATTTTCGAATTTTCTGAAAATTTCTTAGCAAGTTAGCCAAAACCATATTCTTTTTGAATGTGTTGCAGTGAAGATTGCGTATCATTATTATTCGTCTTACCTCGCCTCTTTCTCTACCATCAGTACCCTCCAAATCCATGGCAAGTGTGAAAGGCTCAATTCCAACACACCTAGCCATCCAAATACCTTTTGTTGTTTGACTCCTACAAGAAGAAGACGAAGACAAATCACCAAGTCAACCAAATTTCAACCCTAAAAATGGCATAGCCACAAAAAAAAAAAAAAAAAAAAAAAAAAAGATCTTAAAGAATATGAGTACAGGCAATTCGCTAACCTTCCCGCAAAAGCATCCATTTCCCTAAAACTGGTTTTAAAAAGATGATTCAAAAGTGTACTCTTCCCTGTTTATCACCAGCAAATACATACCACAAATAAGCAAATCAAAGTCAAAAAGACTCAGAAATCGTATACTGATTGGAGTTGAACTAATAAGAACCAGAAACTCGAATCCGAAACTCAAAAGGAAGAAGAAAAAGCAAACTCAATATAATCTCATACCGCTACTCTGAGGGCCCATGATTGCAACAACTGCATAAGAAAGTCCACAATCAGAGAGCTTCGTCTTCTTCACGAAATTATCCAAACCTTCCACGTTAAATTCACCATTCCCATCGATTAGCTGAGTCGAGCAACAATCCTCGCTTTGCCCCATATGCCTTCTTTAACGAAATCGAATCCTATGGCAGAGAAGATACGGATCTACAAAACCCCAAAACAGCATAAGAACTCATAAATTCGATAAAATTCCATCTCCTTAGAAGCATACATGCATCAGCAAAGTAGAAACTAGTTGGGGTTTTTGCTTTTCTGACCGATTTAGGTAAACGTATACACGCGATTTGTTTTTTGGGTAGTTCACTGTTGCAGACGAAGAATGAGAAGCAAGAGAATGAGAGAAGAAGGCGAAGAAGAAAGAAGAAGAAATACAACCGCCTAAATTTCAGCGAGAAATATACGAAGCTTGTTTCTCGAGTTTTCTGTCTCTTTTGCTTTTCTTGAGAAGGAAAATGATATTTTACGTTTTTTGAAGATTTTGTTTTTTGGGCTCCTCCTAGAACATTACGATGACTAGTTGATTTCGGTCGATTTTTTCATATAATTTTTAAGATATTACAGTAATCAAACAGATAAGCAAGCCATTCTCTACTAGTAGTTAACCCTGAATGATAGAAAACTATACATTTCATGAACGATTCACATCGATTATAACATGATCTTCGAGAAAGTAAGACGAGAACAACAAAAATATTCAACTACCGCTAAGAAAAAAGGTTTATAATGATTCGGCATAAGAAACGTTTGTAATATCCTCATGTAATAAACATATTTAATTTTTGTAATAAATAAAAGACTAATCCTGAACTAAAAAAAGACAACATATCGAAAACATACACTGCCTTGCCTGAAACAAGACGAAACTTCCTCTCCTCATCTATTAAACTAAATAAGTCTAAGACGACAAGAATCTCTTTTCCTAATGACCCAAAAGCTGTTGATAATGTTATAGAGACTATGGTGGTTCAAGGTAAAAGCACTTTTTAACTTTACAAATCATCCTTTAGATGAAATTTCAAAGCTCTTATCATGAGAGAAGCTGATGAGTTTTCTGCAATCTTTCTCTTTTTGTTCTTATCTCCCTTGATGTATAAGGTACCTTCCTCAGTTGGAGTCTCAATCTTAACTGCTGAACAAACTAATCCCTTCCCTGCCTTCTCAATACTGAACAGAGAATGTTTTTTTAAGTTAATACTCGCACAAAGTGAAAAACAACCAAACTCACATTTATCTTATGGCTAAAGTTTTTCTCTACACTACTAGATTGTAAGGTGTATTTAACTATGGATTACCAAATGCCTTCTCCTTCCGGAGATTACAAGACTCTAGATAGAATCAACTAGGACATAACATGACATCACAAGTGTGTTGTATGGCTTTAATACCTGTAAATCGGGTTGGGCCATTTTCTCTTGTTGCAAATCTCAATCAACTTCTCCTTGGCATCTTCGATTTCGATGTCAAGACTATCCTCATCCACAACCATTTCAATGGGCATACCTTCTGACAACTTCTGTAACGCTTTCTTAGCAGCGGTCAGCTTCGCATGATGTATATCCCCTCTGGGATTCCCACAAGCTATATACGTATCATCAAGATACACCTGAGCAACAGTGGGCCCGTAGGGCTCGCCATCGCAATACCTGAACTCGACTCGCTTTCCGTGTTTATCAGCCAGACGAAATAGCGTAGCAAGTGGTTGAGGTTGCCGCCGCAAATCATCCAGTGTATATACTGGCTCGAAAAGAAACCTGCAAATCTGCAAAAAGAAATAAAAGAAATTCCCTCCTTTTAGAGCTTGAGAACCACTCAAAACAAATCAATGAAATAGTCTGTAAGTGAAACACAAACACAGACCTCCCAGAGTCTTCGTACATCAAAATTCACATCAATATAAATAGCTCCAGCTACAGTCTCTATGACGTCACCGAGGATTCTTGGGGCGTTACTGATTCCACCATACGGAAGTGGATCATCTTCTTTGCTCACAGCCTCTATGAATTTTCTTGCCTAATGAGAACAACACCAAAATTTGAGAGCTCTGTTTCTAAGAGAACAACAAAAAAAGCTTTACTTATGATGCGAAGCCAGATTTTACCTTTTCATCTGGTACTTCGCCTATAAGGAATTGGTAGAGGCCGTGTTTGATGGCGTCACGACCGAATTTCTCCTTCGTTATATTTATCCACCGCAGAGGAGTCAACTCCTTGGGCTCGTAGTTAGGGTATGAGAGGTAGAAGTGAGTAGTGAAGGCGAGGGAAAGAGCAGCTCCGCCGAGGAACTGAAGCCGAGAGACTGAAGAAAGCTTCTCGTAAGGTGAGCGCGTAAGCGCGTCCTTGAGTAGTCCCTTGTTCACGAAACTGTATTTCAAAATCTTCTCCACGGCTTCCACCTCCACGGAATCCATCTCTCGAATCATTTTTCTTTGCAGATTCTTCTTCTTCTTCTTCCCTACACTCTCTTGCATTTCCGGACTCCTTAAGACAAGACTCATTAGAGGAGATTTCAAGGCTCTTAACATGTGGTAGGCTGAGGAGTTTTCTGCTTCCTTTTTCCTTGCTCTTTCTTCTCCCTTCGTGTGAAACGCACCTTCCATAGTTGGGATCTTAATCTTGACTGAACAAACAAATCTCTTGTCGTGTTTTACTCCTACTTCCTCAATACTGAAAAAAGAGTTCAAAGCACAGTAACAAAATGTTTTAACCAGCGAAATCTCATATTGATCTTACGATTATAGTTTTCTAGAGCATATACACACGTTCTCTCTAGATTGTAAGATTTTCAATACGAATTTGCATACTTCTTTGAGATAATAAGACTATAAACTACTTAAGGATATAAATTTGACTTTTGGATCGTGGTTCTTGTTAAGCAGTAAGTATATAACTTAGAAAAGAGAAAGAGAGAAAAAAATCTAGGAAAAATGATATACCTGAAAATCGGATTGGGCCACTTTCTTTTGGTGCAAATCTCACGTAACTTAGCTTTCGCATATACAGGTTCAACCTCTAGACTATACTCATCAATAACCATTTGTTTCTGTGTCATTTCATAGGTTAAAGGGTTCTCAGAGGCGGTGGGCAAACCAGATGATCCATTCTGTAACGGGAGCTTCCGAGTGGAGCAAGTCTCAACCATCTTCCCTTTCACATCTTCAGGTTCAACATGTAGACAATCTTCATCAGTTGTTGGCGTCATTTCTGTCAAAAGGGTCCCAGAGGTACTAGGTAAAGAAGATGATCCGGTCTGTATCTGGAGCTTCTCAGTGGAGCAAATCTCAGACAACTTCCCTTTCGTATCTTCAGCTTCAACGACTAGAACACTATCACTGATAACCTTTTCAACGGGCTCAGATTCTGACAACTTCCGTAACGCTTCCGTAGCAGCCAACATCTTCGCAACACATACCTGCTTAGCACTCCCAGAAGCTATACATGTATCATCAAGATAAACCTCAGCAGTAATGCCGCCGTCTTTGCAATCGCGACACCTGATTTCTATCCGCCTCTTGAGCTTATCACCCAACCGAGAAAGCATGTTGACTGGTTTTTGCTGCTGCCGCAAATCCTTCAGCGTGAGCATTGGCTCCAAAAGACACCTGAAGATCTGCAAATCCCTTCTTTAGCTTCAGAATTCGTATAGCTTAGAATCAGAGACAAAAGGTAGAACGAACACAGACCTCCCATAGCCTTTGTATATCGAGATTCAAATCAACGTAAACAGCTCCAGCTATGGACTCCACGAGGTCAGCGAGGATCTTCGGGGCTTTCACGGATCTCGCATACCAAAGTGGACCATCTTCTTTGCTCACCGCCTCTAAAAAATTTTCCACCTAAGAGATTGACATAAGAACATGTTTTTCACTAAACCCATAAATCTCTGTAGCTTTTTTCCTTATGTTCCGAAAAATATCAGATGCAAACAAGCACAAAGAGATTATTACATTTACAAGATGATCACCATCGTGTATGAGCAACTTGTGGAGGCCGTGGTTGACGGCGTTGCGAGCGAATTTCTCGTTACATACATTGATGGATCGCAACGCACGCTGCTCCTTCAGGTCGAGATTAGGGTACTCGAAGTGGATGTGGTTCGTGAAGGCGAGACCGAGAACCGAGTCGCCGAGGAACTCGAGCCGTTCGAATAATGGAGACTTCATACTAGACTTCATCGTACTAGTTGAGGTGGGCGTTAGCGCTTCTCTCAGCAGGCTCTTGTTCTCGAAACTGTAATTCAAAATCTTCTCCACGGCTTCCACGGGACCCATCTCCGGAATCTTCTCCACCGAATCCATCTCCGGCATCTTCTCCGCCGAATCCATCTCCGGAATCTTCTCCACCCAATCCATCTCCGGCATCGTCTCCACTGAATCCATCTCCGGAATCTTCTCCACCGAATCCATCTCCGGCATCTTCTCCACGGAATCCATCTCAGGAATCTTCTCCAGGGAATCCATCTCCGGCATCTTCTCCACGGAATCCATCTCCGGAATCTTCTCCACGGAATCCATCTCCGGAATCCTCTTCACCTCCACGGCTTCGACGTGAACCATCTCCGGCCAAAGCAGAACGGCTGAGCTGAAAGGCGGCGCGTCGAAAAGACTAAAAAGAGGTAATAAGGTCACACGATAAGCAGGGACCGGTCGTAAATACAAGTAGAACCTCTATCAATTAATATTTAATAAATTAATAATCATTATTATTATAAATTAATAATTTATACCGATTCCAAATCAGACCAATATAAAAACTAATAAATTTTGATAAAATAATAAGATAATAATTTTTTTGAAACTCCTATATAAAAATATAGTCACAATAATTAGATAAATTAATAATTATAGATTTAAGCATATATAAATAATATAATATAGTAAAATATAATTATATTATTATTTCAAGTTTATAAAAATTATTTGAATTATTTTTTAAATTCATTGATATGATCATTTCTGAATAAATTTTATATTGTTGGAAATATTTTTTTGTTTTTGACAAGTATTTTTTAAACTAAAATATCTCTCTATAAATTAATAAAATATTAATTTCTCGATAAATTAATAATTATTAATTTATCGATTAATTAATAACTCTATAAATTAATAAATTTTTGAAATCCCAACATTATTAATTTATAAAGGTTTTACTGTACTAGTAATTTTTTTAAAAATAGAAAACGAATAACATTTTGAAAGTTTGAAAGAGAATTTGGAAAGATATGATAATATGAAGGACTAATGGCAAAATAGTGTAGTGACTCGAAACCATAATTAGAAAATTACCCGCAGGTTCCGATTTCTCAGAATAGAAGAAGATTTTGGGTTTCCCTTGGCTCTTTCTCTCTCTTCTCAGTTTTCACTCACCGGCTTCTCTTGTGATCGTCGGCTGTTAATTTTTCTTCCCATTACTGTGTCCTTTTCGAGAAACCAATCGTTTTACCAGTTGCAGCGGTGGAAACGCTGTAAATTTAGACTCTAATTGGTAAACTTTGCGCAATAGCATAATGGTAGAAAAATGCAATAATTTTACCAATAAGAAAAACAAAAAAAACGCAAAACACAAAATCTGTAGAATTACGTTTTTGCTTACAAAAAATATAAAGAAATCTTTAATTTTTTATCAACTGGAAAAATATTTTTGAAATAGATTATTTATAGAATCAATATTTATATTATTTATTTATATAACTAGTTATATTTTATTTTTAAATAAAAAAAAATAAAAAAAATTGGTGCTATAAAAATTATTTAATACTAAAGTTATATCTATTATTTAAAGTTTGCAATATTTTTAAAACTTTATATACTTTTTTATTTTGAAAAACAAATTACAAAAAATTACAATAAGAGTTATATTATTTTATAATAGTTAATTGAATTATTAATATTTTATTTTTTATAAAAAATAGTAAAAAAAATGTTTTTAAATAATCATAGCAATTTTGCTATTTTGCCATTCTACATGATTTATCCAATTATGTTAAAAAATTGTATTCTGCAATTTTTTTTTTCACCGTTCCGCAATTTCACAATAAGAAAAATATGTTACCAATCTAAGCTTTGGTTTTTGTCAAGGTTTAGCTACCCTTGTAACGCAGTTCCATTTAAACGATTCACAATTTAGCTTCAATATACTAGTGCAAACTTTTGCTTATTATACATGTAAACGTGTAAGTTTTGCTTATTAGATAGACATATTATAAAAAAAAAAGTATTTTGTAAGTAAAAAATTAGACTCTAAAAAATTTATATTTATAAGCTTATCCCACACACACGCCTTTCAATCCGGACTAGGAGAAAGAGAGTTTTCTAAATTTAATACTATAACTTTTTTACTTACAATATGTCTAATAATAAGCAAAACTTACCATGTATGTTGTTTACATATCAATATTTGTTTATTAAGTTACATAAAGTTCTCTATTTCAGATAGTTTTACTCAAAAAAAAAGTTTTTTTGGTCAACACTAAAAAAAAAGTTTTATAAACAAAAATATAAAGTATTATTAAAAATGCTAAATCATTTCCAATATATGATACTTTATTTAAGCTTCTAACTTCTATTTATAATAAAATCTTCTTTATATCTTATTTAAAAATAGAGAACTCTAGATTTACAAATAAAATTATTTTTAAAAAGCGGAATCTTTTTATTTACAAAATAATTAATTATATTTATTTTGTATCTGAACAAGGTTATATGTTTTTTTTTTATATGTAAACAAAATTATAACAAAAATATATCAACAATAACTAGTTATATAATTAATTAAAGTTTGAATATGCAATGACATATATTAAATTAACATGGCATAATAAATGATAAATCTAAAATACATAGTTCATATTAAAAATAAAGATAAGAAAATTCAAAATACTTACTTGTTAGAGATGGGATCTGTAGCATCCGTATCCGAGAAAATGTGGAATGATCGTACCGGACAGGGTGTTGTCCGAGGAATGACCGAGCCAAGGGTCGGATATTGGCTGGGAAATGGAGGTTCAGACTATGGTCGGGTGATGACCGAGGAAATAGTCGGGTATGGACTGGATAACCGAGCCGGATAGACCATATCTGAGGGAAAACAGGGTCCAGTCCGAGGGAAATGGGATTTATCCGAGTGCAGTGGGATATATCCGAGAGTCTATGAGGTTAGTCCGAGTGTCTGTGGACTGTCTCCGAGGATGAATAGGAAACCTTCGAGAGAAATAGAGGATTAGCTGAGGTGGGACAAATTGTCCGAGAGAAATAGGAATATCCGGATGAAAAATAGAAAACACCTCGGATAAGGGCGGTTTATCTGAGTGGGAAGGGATTTGGGCCATGGGCCAAGTGTTGGTCGGCTATTTTGGGGTTTATCGAAGGATGGGTCGAGCCGGTACAGGGAATAGCCGAGAGAATCGAATCGGACCGGGATAAAACTTACTGAAACCGGGAAAACGTCGGATAAGTCCGGGTTACCTAGGGTTTTGCGAGTATTTAAGGAATTTTGAGACTTTTCTCGGGAGAGTTGTGTTTATTCGAGAGCAATAAAGCAAAAAAATAGAATAGTCGAGAGAAAACCCTAAGAAAAACAGTTTATCCCGAGGACATCCGAGAGAGATCAGGTGATCGCCGAGCAAATCCGACCATCGCCGAGATAAACTGGTAAGCGATCGGATATTTCCCTAAGTGTTGAGTTTTCATCGGATAACCTCGAGCTAATAGCCTTGTTTTGTGGGGTTTCTGAGGGAAAACAGAGTTTGGCTCGAAGAAAGGTGAACGGATCAAGAGATAGCCGAGGGGATAAGGATCAGATCGTACCGTGAGTCGAGAGATTCTTAGGGAGATCGGATATCTTCGTTTTGGTGCGGTTTTCATCGGGATTTCTTCTGACCAATCTGTTTCCAGCCTTGTCTAAGGTGAGTGCGTGACTGTGGTTAGGTCTAGAACCGTAGGATTGCTAGGGTTGAATGTTTTACATGCTGGATTGTTGATTTTCATGTTATGTGTGGTTAAAGTGGATAAACGGTTAAGTGTTGTGATATGTTAGGGTGTTTACCGAGGCATGTATGATGTTTAGCTAACCTCAGGGTAATCTGGATCATGTACTAGCTTAGGGGATTGGGTCTTAAAAAGGGATTAATCTTGGTTGGTTAGGCTAGATGATCAGGGCCGTTGGATATTGATGTGTTTATTGCGAATTGATTGTGTTGAATGTTGAATCCGAAAGTATTGCTGCGTGTTTTGGTACTGACCAGGTGTTACGGGATGACCGTACTCACTAAGTATTTATGAAATACTTATGCCTCTCATTTTGAGTGTACAGGTACTAAGCTGTAAAGGGGTGAGACCAGGCGGCAGTGATGAACATGGATGGATCGGGGGTTGTGTGTTTTATGATTTAAGACTTGTGTTAGGGTCTTATGGCTTTGGTGTTTGATTATTTTAGGTTGCTAGATGATCGTTTGTATTCATTAGCGAACCTTGTGAATTGATTTATATAGAACCCCGAATCTTGTTTAAGTGTTTTTGAGAGTTAAATGAATGAAATGAGTTATTTATATTCCGCTGTGTAATGATAAGAATGACTTAGAAAAATAAAAGAAAAGTTTAAAAATATGGCTAAGTATATAATTGGACTTAGAGGATGTAGTGGGACATAGCCGTGGTACAGTTTACTGGGTTGGGTTACCACAGGATCCGTACCCTCTCTAAAAGCTCAACATCAATTGAGATCAGTCTATTTCGGAAACCCTGAAGAATATTTAGGCCGGCTAGATAAATGGAAATCTCCCATTATCGGATTAATTCTAGAAAAGATAGAAAGTTGGCTTTATCGACAAGAAAGTTTTCTTATTTCTCAGGAAAAAAGTTATCTCTAGAAGACCGACCTGATCGGGTATAAATATAGAAGCCTTTGACTTCTCATAGCATCCACAAATCATCTCTCGAGACTTAGGGCAAACTAGCAATCTTGTTGTTCTTAGTTCTCGATTTACTTCCATAAACACTTTAGGTTGGCGTTTTTATTCTGACGACCTAAAACCACCATGTACCTTCTCGAGCTCTGGCCTATTCTTAATAAAGATCTCTTTAAACTCATTGATTCTTGTTCTTTTTATAAATCAAATTTGAGATATCACAACAATCAATTTCAACAAACAACTTTTGCTTATTATACATGTAAGCGTGTAAGTTTTGCTTTTTAAATAGACATATTATTAAAAAAGTATTTTGTAAGTAAAAAATTAGACTCTAAAAATTTTATATTTATAAGCTTATCCCACACACACGCTTTTCAATCCGGACTAGGAGAAAGAGAGTTTTCTATATTTAATACTATAACTTTTTTACTTACAATATGTCTAATAATAAGCAAAACTTACCATGTATGTTGTTTACATATCAATATTTGTTTATTAAGTTACATAAAGTTCTCTATTACAGATAATTTTATTTTAAAAAAAAGTTTTTTTGGTCAACACTAAAAAAAAAGGTTTATAAACAAAAATATAGAGTATTATTGAAAATGCTAAATCATTTCCAATATATGATACTTTATTTAAGCTTCTAACTTCTATTTATAATAAAATCTTCTTTATATCTTACTTAAAAATAGAGAACTCTAGATTTACAAATAAAATTATTTTTAAAAAGCAGAATCTTTTTATATACAAAATAATTAATTATATTTTATTTTGTATCTGAACAAGGTTATATGTTTTTGTTTTATATGTAAACAAAATTATATCAACAATAACTAGTTATATAATTAATTAAAGTTTGAATATGCAATGACATATATTAAATTAACATGGCATAATAAATGATAAATCTAAAATACATAGTTCATATTAAAAATAAAGATAAGAAAATTCAAAATACTTACTTGTTAGAGATGGGATCTGTACCCTCTCTAAAAGTTCGACATCAATTGAGATCGTTCCATTTTGGAAATCCTGAAGAATATTTAGGTCGGCTAGATAAACGGAAATCTCCCATTATCGGATTAATTACAGAAAAGATAGAAAGTTAGCTTTATCGACAAGAAAGTTTCTAATTTCTGAGGGAAGAAGTTATCTCTAGAAGACCGACCTGATCGGGTATAAATATAGAAGCCTTTGACTTCTCATAGCATCTACAAATCATATCTCGAGACTTAGGGCAAACTAGCAATCTTGTTGTTCTTAGTTCTCGATTTACTTCCATAAACACTTTAGGTTGGCGTTCTTATTCCGACGACTTAAAACCACCGTGTACCTTCTCGAGCTCTGGCTTATTCTTAATAAAGATCTCTTTAAATTCACTGATTCTTGTTCTTTCTATAAATCAAATTTGAGATATCACAACAATCAATTTCAGAAAATGGTACATCCATGTGTGTTTTGAATTAATCAATGGAAGGAAAAAAATACATATCTTTGATTACTTTTTAACTAAATATTAAAAATAGATTATATATAAATTTTAAAGATAGTCCCAACACATAATTAAATCCCAAAAGTGGCAAAACACATAATAAAGTCCCAAACACATAATTATCATAAAGTCTTAAACACATAACACTTAATTATTATGCGGCTTTTTCATTTTTTTTTGTCTCGAAGAATTATACCAACAACTTGCTTCCATTTAGCTCCACCATTCAAGGACAATTAGCAGCGATACAGTTAATGATAACGGTAACATCACTGATTCCTTCAGCAAGACAATCCTTCAGCAAGACAAACACTCAGCTCTGTAGTCATTGGCGCTGTCCAGATTTGACGATTTGTTGAAGAGGGTGTAGCGACAGGAGCGCATGGATCTGCCTCTGCATGGTTATATCGAATTTAACACGTAAATTAAAAGATGGATTCGCTAGTTCGTATGGAAGCATAAAGAATCAAAATGCTTGGAAAAAAGCTTAGTGATGTCAATCATTTATCTATCTGTATTTTCATTTTTCAACGGTAGATAGTTAATTACACGATAATCTGAATTTCACTCAAAAAATTAAAAGTTAGTAAACAAACCCAATATATCATAATCAAACAAAAAATCATCATTTGGAACTAAATCAAAATAAATTTTTAAATGATCAACAATTCATTACTTAGAACTGAATCAATAATAAATTTTTGAATGATCAACAATTCATCACTTGGAACTGAATTAATAATAAATTTTTGGAAATTAACTAATGTATCTTGCAAAATCTCATCAATCTTTTCTACTAAAACGGTTAGTTGAATCTAGCCGTACTCTATAGAAAACTTTGGCTCATAACTTGAATTTTAGAAAAGAAGATGAAATCCATTCATCCATGTATGAACAAGCTTTGTACAATTCTGACTGTTGAAATTTTTTAATTTACTTACATTAGTCACCAAATCAAGAGAACGTTAAGGAGAAGATGAGCAGTGTTTTCACCCGATAGTTTATCAAATTTCAATCTCCCCATCAAGTCAGCCATGGCCTGCCACCAAAGTGTTATAATGATATGGATCCTGAAAAACCTCACACTGAAACCAAATTATAAAATCAACAATTTCGTTAGCTGCATTGATTCTTGATTGAAAGCATATGATCATACCTACTTTCTTGAGAGAATTGTTGTGTGTGGTGGCAAGCATACAATCAGTTAAAGAAAATTGGTTTATACTGGATTTGGAAACCAAAGTTTTGTCAAAATTCTTAAAAGGACAGTTAGATGCGATCAATGTCAGGATATAATTTATCATGACCATCCTCTTAATTACACATATAGTCTCAGTTGATGCAAAAAAATCTTGTAAATAAAAATATATTTGAAGAGGTGTTTTTTCATGCCATAGACACTAATTTTCAAGAGAGTTCAGTTATCCTGTTGGTTACTCTAAAATGGTGATTTCAGTGTTTTCAATGAAGACTTAGTAAATGATGGTTATACATTATTGGTAGTAGTTGATTTTGACGAAAATGTCTTAACCTACAAGTGATGATCAACAATTCATCACTTGGAACTGAATCAATAATAATTTTTTAGAAATTAACTAATGTATCTTGCAAAATCTCGTCTATCGTTTCAACTAAAGTGGTTAGTTGAATCTAGCCATACTATATAGAAAACTTTGACTTATAACTTGAATTTTAGAAAACAAGATGAAATCCATTCATCCATGTATGAACAAGCTTTGTACAATTCTGATTGTTGAAAATTTGTAATTTACTTACATTAATCGTCAAATCAAGAGAACGTTAAAGAGAGGATGAGCAGTGTTTTCATCCAATATTTTATCAAATTTCAATGGCCTGCCACCAAGGCGTTACAGTGATATGTATCTTGAAAAACCTCACATTGAAACCAAATTATAACATCAACAATTTGGTTAGCAGCATCGATTCTTGTTTGAAGGCATATGATCATACCTACTTTCTTGAGAGAATTTTTGTGTATGGTGGCGAGCATACAATCAGTTTAAGAAAATTGGTTTATACTGAATTTAGAAATCAAAGTTTTGTCAAAATTTTTAAAAAGACAGTTAGATGCGATCAATATCAAGATATAATTTATCATGGCCATCTTCTTAATTGTACATATAGTTTCAGCTAATGCAAAAAAAAATTTTGTAAATAGAAAGATATCTGAAGAGATGTTTTTTTCATGCCATCGACACTAATTCTCAAGAGAGTTCAGTTATGCTGGTTGCTTCGAGATAGTGAATTTAGTGTTTTCATTGAAGACTTGGTAAATGATAGTTATACATTATTGGTAGTAGTTGATTTTGATGAAAATATCTTAACCTACAAGTGAGTTTCTGCTAACCTTATATTTGTCATGTCGTCGTAGTTGTTTATTGTGATAATGGTCTATTTTGTTAAATATTGTCCAAAAATTCAACAATTTTTTTGAAACTAACTAAACGATGATGTAATACCTAATGGAGAACAAGTTTCTCTTTGATAAATTATGGTTATACATTATTGGTAGCAGTTGATTTTGATGAAAATGTCTTAACCTACAAGTGAGTTTCTTCTAGATTTGTCATATCGTTGTAGTTGTTTATTGTGCTAATGGCCTATTTTGTTAAATATCATCCAAAAACTCAATAAATTTTCTGAAACTAACTGAACTATGAAGTAAAACCTAATGGAAAACAAGTTTCTCTTTGGTAAATGATGGTTATACATTATTAGTAGCAATTGATTTTGATGAAAATGTCTTAATTACAAGTGAGTTTCTACTAACCTTAGATTTGTCATGTCGTCCTGGTTGTTTATTGTGCTACTGGCCTATTTTGTTAAATATCATCCAAAAATTCAACAAATTTTCTGAAACTAATTGAACTATGAAGTAAAACCTAATGGAGAACAAGTTTCTCTCGGTGTGGTTGCATTTTTGATTGATGACTAGTGTAAAGTCAACAATACGTATGCTATGCTTCTTTTATAATGAAGCTCCAAAAGCACTTTCGAACTTTACAGATCATCCTTTAGACATAATTTCAAGACTACTTTCTCCTTCTGTTTCTATCTCCCTTGACGCATAAGGTACATTGTTCCGTTAGTCTCATTCTTAGCTGAATAAACAAATCCCTGACCTTTTTCAATTCCCCCAGCTTCAAACACAGTAAACATAATGTTATTAAGTTAATATATTCGTGCTTATCGAGGCACACAAAGTGAAAACAACCAAACTCCCATTGATCTCAAGACTAGTTTTTCTCTACACTAGATCATTTTTCCTCGCTTTCTCTTGTTGTTCTTCTTTTCCTCTGAACTTTTCGGCGTCTGCAGATTCTTCTTCTTCTCCACTGAACTTTCCGGCGTTTGCAGGTTCTTCTCTAAACTCTCTTGCATTTCCAGATTCCTTATGACAAGACTCAGTAGAGGAGATTTCAAGGCTCTTAACATGTGGTAAGATGAGGAGTTTTCTGCTTCCTTTTTCCTTGCTTTCTCGTCTCCCTTCATTTGAAACGTAGCTTCAATAGTTGGGATCTCAATCTTAACTGAACAAACAAATCTCGTGTGGGGTGTTCCTCTTACTTCCTCAAAACTGAAAAAGAGTTCAAACACAGTAAGTCAGTAACACAATGTTTTAACATGCGAAACTCATATTGATATCACGATTATAGTTTTTTTAAGAGCATATATATGCGTTCTCTCTGCCCTAGATTGTAAGATTTTATATAGCAAATGCGTTCTACTTCTTTGAGATTACAAGTCTCCAGACTACTACTCACAGATACAAATTTGACTTTTGGATCATGGTCCTTATTAAGCAGTAAGCATTACTTGGAAAAGAAAAAAAAAAGATGACATCTCAAACGTGTGTATGCGTCAATAATGTAGGAAAAATATAATACCTGTAAATCGGCATCGGCCACTTTTGGTTGCCGCAAATCACAATCAACCTACTTTTCGCATCTTCAGGTTCAATCTCTAGACTATCCTCATCAATACCCATTTGATTTTGTGTCATTTCATAGGTTAAAAGGTTCTCACAGGAGGTGCACATATAAGAAGATGATCGAGTCTGTATTCGGTGTGTGCACAAAGAAGAAGATGGTCGAGTCTGTATTTGGAGTTTTCTAGTAGTAGAGCAAGCCTCAGACAACTTCCCTTTGCCGTCTTCATGATTAACTTTCAGACTATCCTTATCAACAACCTCTTTGTTTTTTGCCATTTCATAGTCTGAGGTGTTCTCAGATAATGGGAGCTTCTCAGTGGAGCGAATCTCAAACATCTTCCCTTTCACATCTCCAGGTTCAACTTCAACATGCACACAATCTTCATCAATAACCATTTTCGTTGGTGTCAGTTCATAGGCCAAAGGATTCTCAGAGGTCGTGGGCAAAGAAGAAGATGATCCGGTCTGTATCTGGAGCTTCTCAGTGGAACAAATCTCAGACGACTTCCCTTTCGTATCCTCAGCTTCAACGACAACACAATCAACCTTTTCAACGGGTTCAGATTCTGACAACTTCCGTAACGCTGCCTCAGCAACCAACATCTTTGCAGCACATACATGTTTAGCACTCCCAGAAGCTATACATGTATCATCAAGATATACCTCAGCGGTAATGCTACTGTCGCCATCTTTGCAGCATCTGACGTCGATCCTCCTCCCGAGCTTATCACCCAACTGAGAAAGCATGGTGAGTGGTTCTTGCTGCTGCCGCAAATCCTCCAGCGTGAACATTGGCTCCAAAAGACACCTGAAGATCTGCAAATCCCTTCTTTAGTTTCAGAATCCGTATAGCTTAGAATCAGAGACAAAAAAGTAGAACGAACACATACCTCCCAGAGCCTTTGTATATCGAAATTCACATCAACGTAAACAGCTCCAGCTATGGACTCCACCAGGTCAGAGAGGATCTTCCGGGCTTTCACGGATCCACCATAAGAAAATGGATCATCTTCTTTGCTCACCTCCTCTGAGAATTCTTTTACCTAAGAAACATGTTCGCCAAATCATTCAATATAAGCTTTCTCTCATTGGAATCACTCTGTTCCGAACAAAATTCAGATGCAAACAAGCACAAAGAGATTATTACTTTTACATCTGACGAAGGAGAAGGATCACCACCGAGTATGAATTGGTAGAGGCCGTGGTTGACGGCGACACGAGCCAACTTCTCGTTACATACATTTACGGCTCGCAACTCACGCAGCTCCTTCAGGTTGAGGTTAGGATACTCGATGTGGATGTGGTTCGTGAAGGCGAGACCAAGAACCGAGTCGTCGAGGAACTCGAGCCGCTCGAATAAAGGAGACTTCATAGTACTAGTTGAGGTGAGCGTTAGCGCTTCTCTCAGGAGGCTCTTATTCTCGAAACTGTAATTCAAAATCTTCTCCACCGCTTCCACGGGATCCATCTCCGGAATCTTCTCCACTGAATCCATCTCCGGAATCTTCTCCACTGAATCCATCTCCGGAATCTTCTCCTCTGAATCCATCTCCGGAATCTTCTCTACGGAATCTATCTCCGGAACCTTCTCTTTATCCACGGCTGCGACGGGAACTATCTCCGGCCAACGCAGAACGGCTGAGCTGAAAGGCGGCGCGTCGAAGAGACTAGAAAGAGGTAGGTAATAAGGCCACACACCATAAGCAGGGACTGGTCGTTAAATATCGGTAAATTTAAAAAATGGAAATTGGACTACGTTTTGAAAGTTTGAGGGATAATTTAGAAGAATATGATTATACAAAGGATTAAAAGCAAAATAATGTAATGACTCGAAGCCCTAATTAGAAAATTACCCGCCGGTTCCGATTTGTTAGAGTTGAAGAAGATTTTGGGTTTTCCTTGGCTCTCCCTCTTCTCACTCACTGGTCACCGCCTCTTCCCGTGATCGCCGGTTAGTCTTTCTTCCTAACACTTCCCTTTCGAGAAATCTATAGTGATACTAATTGCGGCGGCGGAAACGCTGTAAATTTGGCCTTTGTCGCTACTCTTGAATTGCAATTACAGTTAAACGATTCATAGTGTAGCTTCATTATAGTGCTTAGTTGTGCAAAGCTTTTGCTTATTAGGTATGTAAAACGCGTAAGTAGCATCAAGTTTTCTCTCGTCGTTACTCCGGCGAGGAGTTCATAGACGGTGTCTTCGTTACTTAAATGGTTGATTATGATTCTCCGTGGATTTCAGATAATTGGCAGCTGAATTTCAAGTTAAGGAGTGATGGTATTTGATCGCGAGGAGCTAGAGTATGTTTTTTTCGTGCATTCTTCATGGTTTTTTTTTTTTTTTTTTTGTTAATTCAGGCACTTTCCTATCTTCCAATGTTAACTCTTTTATTGAAACAGCTCGATCAACGATGACGGTTTCGTCGACAGGGCAAGGCTTGCAGCTCCTATCAAGTCTACAGCAGATAAATTCCAGCTCGTTCCCGAGTTCTTGAAGGTACACAGAACACGAAAGATTCATTTTTTTGCTCTATACGAATTCCTTTCCGAGTATTTGTGCAATCTTGGTCGCAAAGGTAGTTCATACCTGTGTCTTGTTTTGTAGGTGAGAGGACTTGTGAAGCAGCACCTGGATTCATTCAATTACTTCGTCAATGTTGGGATTAAAAAGATTGTTCGTGCAAACTCTCTTATTAAAACCACTCTGGACCCATCACTTTACTTGAGGTCTAACCTTCTTTTTTTGTATCATCTTTCTGATCTCAGTTTTAATTGGATTTGATAGTCTTGATATATGAGTATTGATATCATGTTTCATGAAAAGAAAAATAGATTAGTTGGTGGCTTTTCAGAGTCCTTTTCTAAGTCATCCTACAACATTTATATATAAACTGAGATTGTGCTCGTTGTTGGATTTCTGCTGTTTAAAAAGCTAACTTCTCAGAGCCATTTTTGATGCAGGTTTAAGGATGTCAGAGTTGGTGAACCCTCTATCATGAATAATAATATGGCTGAAAAAATTAATCCGCACATGTGCCGATTAGCAGACATGACGTAAGGAATTCTTCTATAAGTCTTTATAGTTTGCTGTTTGAGCATATATTTGGAAGTTGGAATTTGGTGCAGTCTTTTGCACTTTCTACCTGTTTCTGCTGTTCTGCATTTTTCTACGTCATCAGTTACATTCTTTGGCTCTTGGCCTTTTTTAAATGTGTTACAACTCCTTGTTTTAAATACCAGATATGCTGCTCCAATATATGTCAATATAGAATATGTTCATGGAAGTAATGGAAAGACGACACTAAGTGCAAAGGTAAATTGAATTTGCAATGTATTATACATAATGCTGCTTATCAACAAAAATGCAGGCTATATATGATATTCCTTTATTTTTAGGAGAACGTAATTATTGGAAGGATGCCTATCATGTTGCGGAGCTGCCGCTGTGTATTACATGGAAAAGATGAAGAGGAACTTGCAAGATTGGGTTTGTTTTGCACCCTTATTTCAAGCATTGCCTCTTCTTGTTCATCACATTTATTGTATTCCATTTTTTGATTCCAGGTGAGTGCCCTCTTGATCCTGGAGGATATTTTGTCATCAAAGGCACTGAAAAGGTGTTACTTCATGCTTCTTAGATATAATACAACTATCTTATAGTCTAGATTGATTGGCTTCTGTTCTACCCTTTTGACTTTGGGATATATGTTGTGCATTATTCCATCTCTTTAGTTCAGACTCGATTATGTGTTTGTTTAGCCGTTCAGCATTGTTCTTGTTTTAATTGGCGCGTTACAGTTCCTATATTTCCTGTCATTCGTTATGGAATTATTTCCTTTTTGCTTGACCTGAAGCCATGCAATTGACTGTGTTTGCTTTTCATTTCAGGTGTTGTTGATACAAGAACAACTTTCAAAGAACAGAATTATTATTGATTCTGATAAAAAAGGGAAGTAAGTGATCTCTTACAGTATTTCAGGCGTTGTAGTATTGATAGCAAGCATCCTCGTAAATATAACTGCCAAGCCAAATTATTGTATCATGCTTCAGCAGTGTTTTTCCATTAATTACCCACCCCTTATCCACATACCAATTTCACTATATACTGATTGCCTCTTCTTTACTTATTGTCAGCATAAATGCATCTGTCACAAGTAGCACTGAAATGGTTAAAAGCAAAACAGTTATTCAGATGGAGAAGGAAAAGATATATCTATTTCTTCATCAATTTGTAAAAAAGGTTTAGATACAATATCACGTCCTTCTTTTTAGTTGAAGATCTTTCAGGGTTGGACTCTAATAGCTGAGCATGTGATTTTGTAATAGATTCCAATTATAATTGTCCTCAAAGCTATGGGAATGGAGAGCGACCAAGAGATCGTACAAATGGTTGGAAGGGATCCCCGTTTTAGTGCATCACTGTTACCTTCTATTGAGGCAAGTATTATAGCCACATGCTATTTACCTTGTGTGTCTAGTTTATGGCCTTTTTGTAGTGATGTCAGTGTTTAAGTGAAGCTTTCAAGTAAATATAACGCTGGTTCTAGAAGCATTTTTTATAGGATTTTAAAATCTGTATAATTTTCGAATTTAAACTAGGAAGTAGTGATCCTTGTGTGGTTGATTGATTTGTCCTCGCAATTTCTTAGCTAAAACCTTTCTGTTGAATCTTAAAATAAATGCATTTTATTTTCCTTCCCTGTGGTTCTTATGAGCCTTGATATCTGAAGCATCACATTTATTCCTGTAAATGCTTGATTTCAGGAGTGTGTTAGTGAAGGTGTGAGTACACAAAAACAAGCACTGGACTATCTCGAGGCAAAGGTGCTTTGTTTAATTTATTTAGAAGTTTGTGTTCAATGATTTTAGTGGACACATATTACTGCCCCGTTGAGAAAGAGCTCTTTCTAGTGTTAAAAGGACCGCAGCCCGTCTCTCTATGCTGAGAGGAAATTCGTCATAGACTTACAGATTCCAAATTTTGTCAATCTGGCAAGAAATATGTGACGTATTCTTTTATTTGTTAATTTTTGTAGGTGAAAAAAACATACGGACCTTCAAATGAAAAGGTTGTTATTTTTACTCCACTATTACACGCTAATTCAACTTTTTACAAATGGATAATGTGTCTTTGGCCCTGTAAATTCGAATATGAAAGTTTTCTTGCTGAAATAAATATCGCATTGTATATTTACATGATTTACTAGGATGGAAGAGCTCCATACATTCTCAGAGAATTATTCCTTGCACACGTACCTGTGAGTATCTTAACTTCTTTTGATTCTTAAGGTTTTTGTCTTTACTTACTGCTACTTTCTTACCCTTAAGGTGCGTGACAACAATTTTCGTCAAAAATGTTTCTATGTTGGGGTGATGTTGAGACGAATGATTGAAGCAATGTTAAACAAAGATGCCGTGGATGACAAGGTAGTACCATAACCCTTATATCGGAAATTTACTTTTTGTACATATAGAATAGAACATTTTTGAATTCTTGTTCTTTACTTTTAGGATTACTGCTGTATGACATGTTAAATTGCCCAAAACTGCCTAATCAAAAACAGGGAGGGGCATGCGAAATGGCTTACAATTTCTTTTGGCGGTCTCTTTCCTTAGAAGAGCCAATATATATGTCTTCTCCTGATGATGGCTAACTTATTAGTCTTTGATCTGTGATAAATTAAGGATTATCTGGAGACAAGTCTTATTATTACCCGGAAGTTCATATTGCTTGTATGTATTCTCTCAAATGTGTGTCTTGTTGTAGGATTATGTTGGTAACAAGCGGTTGGAGTTATCTGGACAACTAATATCTCTGCTCTTTGAGGTATCGCTTGAACATATCCCCAGATGCAGTACTTTCTCTTTCTTTTTCTTGTAAGATTTTGTCGTCTAGTCTCTAGTCCTTATTATTTTCCTCCTTCTCGCTGCTATAGGATTTGTTCAAAACGATGATGACTGAGGCCGTTAAAACAGCAGATGCTCATCTTCAAAAGAGTAGCCGGGCAAGCCGATTTGATTTTTCACAAGTAAGTGTAGATATATACCGCCCTGTTAGTTCAGATTTTGCATTCAATTTTATTAAACCATAATAACATGTGGCCTTAGACATCTATCATTTGGATTTGTAAATGATATTCAGTCAAAATAGCAGAAAGAATTCATGTTTTGAGATTTTATTCTTTGTTCATCATGTAGCTATGAACCGGTTTTCTTTCATGGTTCTTGAAGTAACTAAAAGGTATTGACGTTTGCAAATAAGCCCATTATTAGTTGTAGCTACGTGTTATTATGCCGATTGGCAATTGTTTTATGAATTTATATATCCCTTGGATATTCCACTGCAACTTGAATTGCTAGAACTAAAATATTTATTGTTCTCAATATCTTTTGGCCTTGAAATAACATGGATGGAGTCGATTTTCAAAAATAGTTACTCTAGTGAAAAGAACTGATAGTACAACTCCAATTTCTTTTCTGGTGTGCTTGTAGTATCTTATTGGTGAGAGGACTCGTATTTCTTTTGGATTAGAAAGAACACTTTCAACGGGAAACTTCGACATTCAAAGGTTCAGAATGCATAGAAAAGGCATGACACAGGTCAGTACCACTCTCTCTATATACATCTATGTGTATATCTCTAGCCTCCTTCATGCATTACTCCTGAAATAAATAATATCATATAGGTCTTGACAAGGTTATCATTTATCGGAAGCATGGGGTTTATTACAAAAATTTCGCCACAATTTGAAAAGTCCAGAAAAGTTAGTGGGCCTAGATCTTTGCAACCCAGCCAGGTAATGATACTGTCTTTATCAGCCTGCTGAAGTCTTATATAGAGGACTACTGCTTCTCTTTGAACTTTCAAATTATCTAATTGGCATTGTGATTCGCTCTATTAGTGGGGCATGCTCTGCCCATGTGATACCCCAGAAGGCGAAGCGTGTGGGCTTGTCAAGAACTTGGCTTTAATGACTCATGTCACAACGGATGAAGAGGAAGGCCCATTGTTTGCTATGGTATGTGGTTGCTAATATTTACCACATTCAATCAATTTAATCGCATTAATCGTCTTTGCTATGGCTTTGAGAAAGTGCCTCCGGAACCATAATAACCTTCTCATCATCTTCGGCTAGTCATTCGGTTTTTAAATGGATTTTTGTCAGTTTGGTACTGAATATGTAAGTTTTAATTGATTGTCCCGAAACAGTGCTACAAATTGGGTGTCACAGATCTGGCAGTATTATCAGCAGAGGAGCTGCATACTCCAGACTCATTTTTGGTCATATTTAATGGGATAATTCTTGGCAAACATAGAAGGCCACAGGTATGTTATAAAGACACGGATCTGCAACAAACACAATACACATCTGTACACCTCTTCACTAGTTTCTATTGTTTCAGTACTTCGCCAATTCACTTAGAAGGCTGCGTAGAGCTGGGAAAATTGGCGAGTTCGTCAGTGTGTTCATAAACGAAAAGCAGGTATTTCCTTGATTAGTCTTTTCTGTACTCTCAGTTTTTCCACATGCACCTTATAGCATGTGTCCATTTGTCCTCCAAGCATAACCCAGTTTATCTATTCGGCTGTGTTCTTGTGTATGTACTATTTAAGCTTTATATTTGGGGTATTGGTATAGCTTAGAATGAAGATTAAGATTATTGAACTGAAAATAGACGGAGGAAGCTACAGAAATTTATTTGTAAAGTCTTCAGTAACATCCTTCGAGTGATTTTCAGAGTAGAAATACAGCTGAGGATCTCATTTAAAAAACTACAACTTAGTAGAATATTGCTAATAAAAGCTGAAGGAAACGATTCTTTCCTAAATCCCTACCAAGTTTTTAATTTTGAATTAACTGGGACTGACTCTGAAGAGAAAATGTTTATCAGCATTGTGTTTACGTTGCTTCTGATGGTGGGCGGGTGTGTCGTCCACTTGTTATAGCCGATAAAGGAGTATCCAGAGTTAAACAACACCACATGAAGGAATTACAGGTACATGTGTTATACGCCGTACCCTTAGATTCATGCATACTTGTCTTAGTGTTATTAGTTAAATACATTGGTTGACTGATTTTTTTTTCTTAAAGGATGGGGTTCGCACTTTTGATGACTTTATTCAGGAAGGTTTGATCGAGTATCTTGATGTCAATGAGGAAAATAATGCATTGGTTCGTGCCAGACTCCCTTTTTCCTAGATTTATTATATTCTATTGCATCATTGGGAGGCAGAAATGATTTAGACTGTTCGTTTTCTTTGTTTTAAGATTGCTCTATATGAAAGTGATGCTACTACGGAATTGTCAGAGACGGCAGAAGCTGCTAAGATAAGGGTAGAGACAACCCACATTGAGATTGAACCATTCACCATCTTAGGTGTTGTTGCTGGTCTGATCCCCTATCCTCACCATAATCAGTCACCAAGAAACACTTATCAGGTTTGTGTGTATAGAAAGTCTGACATAAGATGCTGCAATATATGTTGGTTTCCATCTCGTTAGTACTTCTGTTACAATGTGTGCAGTGTGCTATGGGAAAACAAGCTATGGGAAATATTGCTTACAACCAGGCAAGTCCATTTATACTTTCCATATCATTTCATTAAGGCAACGACTACTGCTTTCCAATTTTGGTGACTTAATTGGATCAATTGTTGCCGAGCTATCTTACGTTTTGCGTAATTAAGTTGGTTAAAGTCTAACTACTTCAACGCCTCTGTCTTTTCCTTGCATCGTGTTCTAGTATCTATTGCTCTCTTCTAAACACAGGCTTAGCTTTTTAAAAAATTTGTATTTAGTTGAACCGGATGGACACATTGCTTTACCTATTGGTGTATCCTCAGCGACCCCTGTTGACAACAAGGACAATTGAATTGGTAAGTTTCTTTACTCTAATAGGGATGTGTTAATAATAGGGAGGTACTAATAAATTATGCGTGCTAACAGGTTGGATATGATAAACTTGGAGCAGGCCAAAATGCAACAGTTGCTGTGATGAGTAATACTGGATACGACATTGAGGATGCAATTGTGATGAACAAATCTTCCTTGGATCGTGGTTTTGGCCGCTGCATTGTTATGAAAAAGTATGTAACGGATTATTCTTTGAGGCAAAATTCGGTTCAGATATCGTCTCTTACATTAACTATTATTAGTTCTCGCGTTGTATTGTGTTGTGAATTGTGTTGTGAAACAGACTTGTTGCTACAAGCCAGAAGTATAATGGTAGTTCAGCAGACAGAATACTGAGGCCACAAAGAACAGGTCCAGACGCAGAAAAGATGCAGGTAATACATTTTTTTCTGCATGTGTCTTCAATTTTACTTCTCTTGCAGACATATCCTAAGACTTGTGAAGTCCAATTCATAAAATTTGCGGTATTTGCGGGTTAGTGTTGTTACAAATGCTAATGCTTTCCAAAACTTTTAGATGCTGTGGAAACAGTCCTAGGTAATCCTTGAGCACGTGATACATTGTTGGACTTCCCCATTTCTGCTTGGATGGAGCAAACACACTATGTTGCTTATTTTAACAAAATTTTACTCTGCATAGAAGTTATGACATAACTGGCATAAACTCTCCAAATCTGTTAAAGATGGGAACTCTTATTGAATATGTTTTTTTTTCTCTTGAAGATACTGGATGATGATGGAATAGCTTCTCCCGGAGAAATTATTCGACCGAATGATATCTATTTAAATAAACAAATCCCTGTGGACACAGGAGCTAACACTACATCTCCGCTATCGGATAGGTATCACACTAACTTTTCCCCATGTACATGACTATGATTGTTTCTTATAAATGTAAGCAAATCTGTAATTGTGCAATTTTCAGTCAATATCGTCCGGCCAGGGAGTATTTTAAAGGTCCTGAAGGGCAGACGCAAGTGGTCGATAGAGTTGCTCTCTGTTCTGACAAGAGCGCCAATTTATGCATAAAATATATCATCCGAGATACTCGTCGACCAGAGGTGGGAAATTTAGTCTTCAGTACTGTTATCTTTCTAGCCCTAAGCCTCATATTCTACATCGTTAATCGTGTCTTGGTGTGGCTTTTATTTAGCTTGGCGACAAGTTCAGCAGTAGGCATGGGCAGAAAGGTGTATGTGGTACAATCGTTCAGCAGGAAGATTTTCCATTTTCTGAGCGTGGAATTTGCCCTGACTTGATCATGAATCCTCATGGTTTTCCAAGGTTATAAAATATTCTACATAAGATTTATTTCTATGTATCTGTGCACGTTAGATGCCTTTTTTATAGTGAAGAACCACATGAAAAAGTTTCTTCTTTTTGTTTACGAGTGCGTGTGTGTGGGTGTATTTAAGGCATCTTATGGAGATTTTGTTTATTGTTATTCTCGCATTGGCCCGAACTATAAGTACTTTTCTAGTTAACAATGGTTTTTCCAGTTAGGACAAATTCGTTTTTATTTTGGTACCCAACTTGAAGCAACATTTATGTTTATCCCTTTAGTCCAAAAGTTTGATCTGAAGTTTTTGATTACTTGAGTTTTTTTAGTATAGCTGGCGAAATTTATTAACTTCTTTTACTCTCTCAGTCGTATGACAGTAGGTAAGATGATAGAGCTCCTTGGAAGTAAGGCTGGGGTTTCTTGTGGTAGATTTCATTATGGTAGTGCTTTTGGAGAACAAAGTGGTCATGCTGACAAGGTTGCGGATATAAGGTACTCTCTTTTTTCTCTCTCTCTTGCTCTTGATTATGAGGATTCTTCTTGGATAATTAAACTTTTGTTTTGGTCATTTAATGTCATCGGATGTTTAATCATTTCAGTGAGACCCTTGTGAAGCATGGCTTTTCCTACAGTGGGAAGGACTTGTTATACTCAGGTACTTCTTTATGATCCTTTCACACATTTCAGATTCTAGTGTCAGGTTGTTAAATTCTTCGTATACAAAGTCGTTTAGGATCACGATGATTTGACACTTATTAGACTCGGCCATACTCATTTTTTATTCCAAAGCTATATAGGGTTCGTAATTCTTTATTTGCACATCAACCTGATTGATGATCTTGAGAGTCTCGCAGGTCTCAGTGGCGAACCATTACAAACATACGTCTTTATGGGGCCAATATATTACCAGAAATTGAAACACATGGTGAGGTTCCTCTAAACCTATTTGAGCCATTTTTTATCCTAAATAGCAGAGTGTATTATCAGTTTTGTCGGAAAAATAAACAGAAAACACATCTGTTCTTGTGCTTGTGTTGAATAGGTGTTGGACAAAATGCATGCGCGAGGGAGTGGACCCCGTGTCATGATGACAAGACAGCCAACAGAAGGGAAATCTAAAAACGGAGGTACATGTGTCTCTTAATTCTGCATTCTCGTCTCTGAATCTAACCGTAAGTTGTTTTTTCTCAATTGTATCTCTCTAATGCTGTTTGCAGGTTTACGAGTGGGAGAAATGGAACGAGATTGTCTTATTGCTTATGGAGCCAGCAATTTGATTTATGAGCGGCTCATGGTCTCTAGTGATCCTTTTGAAGTTCAGGTAATAAATTCTTAATGCACTACTCACTGTTTCGATAAAAGTGGCAGAGTCGGTAAAAATCATTCCAACAGCTTTGTGTCACTGACATTGTATCGATGTCTTTTTTCATCTTTGGAAAACCTAACAAAGATTATATTTTTGCAGGTTTGCAGAGCGTGTGGTTTATTGGGATACTACAATTACAAGCTAAAAAAGGCAGTTTGTTCAAGTTGTAAAACTGGCGATCACATTGCTACTTTGAAACTCCCATACGCATGCAAGCTCCTCTTCCAGGTAAAAACTATCATTCCACTGCTCAAAACTGAGACGACAATTTCGAATTTCGGATACAGTTTCTTCCTGGAATAATAAATAAGAATCTATAGTGTTTTCAGTTGGGATTTGTATAGACACTCTTAATCTTATAGTTTTTCTCTTTCTTTCCGCGCCAATACATGGTTGCAGGAACTCCAGGCGATGAATGTTGTTCCGCGTCTGATACTCATAGAGGCTTGATCTCAAGGGAAATGTTGTCAAACTCGGAAAACTGTTCCAAGCTTGTATGATAGTGTTTAATACGACTTCGATTGCTTTCGATTTTCTCTGATCTCAAAGTTGTCGAGGTTGGATCATACTTTGTGTAAACATCCTGCAATTTTGGTCTTTCTCCTTTTTGGATGCTTTTAGACGAATAATTAGCATACCAAAGGTGCAGCCAATAAAATAAAAAAAAAACTTCTCATTTGCTGTGCTAAACCTTTGATTAGAAATCTGGAATAATCATGTAATTGATGGTGTGAAATGTGGGCTTATGGAAGCAACGCATACTAAGTTACGATATCTAATTAGTAATTACAATAGAAATCCAAATTAATCTATTCAAATACAAATATCTTCAGATTCCACAAGGCAGAAGTATCATATGATATACACTGTTGTTGTTGTCATCAATGCAAGCAAAAGTAAAAGCAACAAAGTAGAAAAAGAGGAAGCAAAACACATAAAAGTCTTTTGATTTGTGTTCTCTCTACTATGTTACTAACCCAAGAAAGGTCGGTCTCTCTTAAGGTACGAAACTAAGCACAACACGATGAACTCACTGCCGTAGCCCCTGAGCCGCTTGGGAGAACCATTCCTGTTGGGTTTTCTGAAGGCTGTACACGTGGTAGCCTTTTCGCTGTAGCGGCGATTTGAACATAAGAGAGTGAAAAGGAAAATTTAGTCGAAAGCAGAAGAAGAAAACACTTGTTTGAAATTTGCTTTCTTGAATGTATAAGAATGACTCACCGATTTCGTAGAATATGTCTTTGACGTTTGTTGCAGTCTTCGCTGAGGTTTCCATGAAGAAAAGGCTGTTCTCTTGAGCATATGTCTCTGCCTCCTGCAAATGACAACAAATGGTGTGATTATCAAGAACTACTTAACAACACAAATCAAAAATCCAAAACCTGACTCCATAGTTAGCATCAGTCGAATTACTTTTGAGATTTTGTCGATAACAAAGCAAAACCAGACAGAACAGTTTAGCAGAAGAGGGGAAGATTTGCTTTACCTCTGCAGACACTTTCCTTGCGTCTAATAAATCAGCTTTGTTTCCAGCAAGAGCCATCACCATATTAGGGTTACCTATTCACACGACAAACAACAAAACAAGAATAGTCAAATCCCCATTATATCAAATGAGCATCACCAACTATAATAGAAACTAGATATCATTAGAAATATACATATTCAGCGAATCCTTACCTTGTGCCTGCAGTTCCTGAACCCATTTCTTCGCCCTCTCGAATGACGCCTGTGACAATAGAAAATAACTTTAGCAAACCTAAAGTCTAAACGCGCTCTTGGCTAAAGCACGGGATTGAGAATACGTACTTGATTTGTAATGTCAAAGACGATAATCGCAGCAGCTGCACCTCTGTAGTACATTGGAGCCAAGCTATGGTAACGTTCCTGACCAGCTGTATCCCATATCTCAAACTTCACAGTTGCATCATTCACAGCCAATGTTTGAGAGAAAAAAGCTGCGCCTATCGTTGATTCCTGTTAAACACAACAGAGTATCAAAAACTCAAGAATCAGTCACGGGAACGTGATAACAAAAAATCTCAAGAAAGGCTGCTTGAGAATTAGCACCAACCTGGAATTCAACAAACTGATCTTTGACAAACCGAAGCACGAGACTTGATTTTCCAGCTCCAACATCTCCAAGTAGCACCTGAAGGAGTTAACCAAGTTTAAGCACCGAAACAAAGTATAGGAATGAAACAGAATTGTCTTCTGCTACAGATACTAACGAAGAGACCTTAGTTAAACGATGATCCTTAGGTATTACAATGCCCACAATCATAACACGGAAGATAACTAATTTCACGATCAACAAAAACTACCAGATCGGATAATCCGACAAATTTACAAGGTTTACTCCAAACCCTAGCTTTATAGTGATGAAACATGCAATTTCTGAAACTATGAAATTGGAAAGACGAGAGGTATAACGATTAGAACTACACGATTTCGTAATCAGAAACTAGATTGAAATTCCCCAAATTGGAAACAGAACCTCATCGGAAATCAGCGATCCCGTCAAAATTCTACCAGAAGATTAGTCGAATTCACGATCGAAGAATCTAGCTAATAATACAAATCAGCAACCAAAAAACTGACCAATTTCGCATTGATGTTCTTGTTTCCAGCGCTGGCCATAATTGTTGATCTGAAGAGTATTGAGAAGCTCGAGAGATCTTCTGCTCAAAGTATACAGAAATCGCAGATGAAAAACGCGTTGACAATTGAAAGACGGAGAAAATTTCCAAAAGACGAGAGGAGAGAGCGACGAAGCTTCTTCGTCAACAAACAACCAATATCTCTCTCTCTCTCTCTCTCTCTCGACGACGACGAAAGCAACAAAAATGCAGAGAAAAAGAAACAAATATTATACGGCTCGTGAATACGACACGATACTTATGAAAAAAAAAACCCATACAAATATTGAAATTACGAAAACCCCCGTGTATTTATCTAAAATATTAAAATGCCCCATAAATTTAGAGAAAGCTGAGTCACCTAATTGGAATAAGACATTTTTGTAGTCCGAAAAAAATATCGTTTTCTGTAGAACGCAATTTTTTCAAACTTTGGGTGTGGGACTTTCATCAGTGGATCTTGATATTGTAGCAGTGGATCTTGATATTATAGCAGGCAAGGTTTTTTTTTAATAATTAGTTTGTTTTGTTTATTTTGACAAAGATTAAAAATGGAGTTACATATATGTATTTTCAGAAAAATTGTCTTTTTTCCAGTTCGTCAAAGCCAAAAGTTGGAATAAAAACCACCTTTACTCATCATTCGCCCCAAAAGTTATAACTAATTTTGACATAAGTAGATTATTAAAAATTGGTATAAGTATATAAAAAATTGAAATGTTAAAACAAAATGAATGTTTTCAAGAATATCACTTCTCATTAAGTTTGACACTTATTATGTGTATGTATATGCACATTTCCACTTTGTGTAATGCGTATAGACTATAGACATTAGACAATATTTAAACAACAGATCACGTAGATTTGTCCTCTTATACAATTTAATAATGTATAATACACCTCGTATTCCATGACGACATGTTCCTTATAGGTTCCAACTCATCTAATTACCACAAAAAGAAAAGTTCCAGCGCATTCTCTATATTTAGCTAAAGTACTCCAAACTCCAGCTCAAGAACCCTAATCATTAATCCTTAAAAAAAAGAAGTTATTAAACTCACAAGCATTATTTAATCAAAAGAAAGTTCCCAACAGATGCAAACCAACGTCGAAACAGCTTTAAACAAGAACATTAAAAAAAAAACGAAAAAAACAAACTCAAAAATCAACTTAAAAGATTGATTTTCTTTTTTTGTATTTTCACGAGCCTTGGTAAAGTCCATGTGAAGTAGCTTCTAAGACACAATCCATAGCTTGAAACCCTATTCTCTCTTTCTCCAAATCATACACAACTTTCACATTCTGTTGCTGAAAGCTCCCAAAAACCCCGGCCGGACCGTAGTCTCCATCTTCCATGTTCCGAAACAACAAGCATTTCACCACCGAGCCATCGCTAGGTGCGCTCATTGCGTAAAAAGAGTTGCCTTGCGGAAGAATTAAGGTAGCATTGTTCAAGAAATGGAATGTGATTGAAGGAAAGATCATCATTACCTCGTTTTCGAGACTAGTGAGATTGTTATCAGGACATGGGACTTTGTAGCATAGATCAAAGCCTGTTCTTGATTCTGTTTCCGTGGCTCTAGGATATGTGATGGTTGATTTGAGAGTTGTGAGGATTTGTGAGTAGAAGGGATCGGGTAAATGTGTGTAAGTCGTACCCGAATCGATCAACATTCCTCCATTTCCTTGTGAATCAAACTGTCTTAACGTCAAGGGAACTTGTGTGGCAGTGACATTTGTACCTATCGTAATGGATTCTAAGCCGATGTAGTAGCTATTAGGGTACATTGGAGTATTCAACATGGGAGTAAACTGCAAAGAGTTTGTGAGATTGATGGATAAAGGAGATTCTCCCAGGATCAAAGGGCTTGAGATGTTAGGGTTGTTGGCAAACTTGAAAGGCAAGAAACAATGAGAAAACCCCTTTTGAACAAACCCTAACTGCGATGGGAGAGAAAGTAAACCTCTTCCAAACCCGGCAATGCCAATAGATTCTTGGTAAGTGGATGTAACGCACCCAAAAGAGAATCTCGGGACATCCCTGGTTCGAGCCTTCAGTATATCTCTGGTTAGTATCCCAGACACAAGACCACCTTCACCATAAGTATAAGCAAAAGAGGGACACGGCCTTAAACAAGTGGACTTGAGAAGCATACCGACAGAACAGCCAGCGATTGCACAAGTATCAAACGGATTGTCTGAACTATGAATATCGATGCAAAAGGAACTTGCACAAGAAGCTCTAAAAGATGAAGATGAGTGAACAGGAGAGAAGAATGAGGATGATTTTAGATTGTTGTTCTTGAAATCATAACAATCTATGCAATCAAAACTTAGATTCCCACATGGGACCCAAGTGAGATCACTTCCTGTGTCCATATAGACTTGGACTGTTTGAGGAGGTGTTCCAATGTTTAAGGTTATCAAATAACCATCTCTCACTTCTCTCAACGGCTCCAGTACAACATCTACTGATGACTCTAACGGCTTCTTGATCCTTTCTTGGGTTTGAGACTTTGGTGTCGGAAGAGAAACACTTGATTTGGTCAAGGCAAGAACAAGAAAGGAAGATGATGAGGAGGAACTAGGGTTCTTATTCTGTCTTGCTTGGGTTTTGTTGTTAGTATTGAAAAAAAATGTAATGAGCAGGAAGACAAACAAGACACTGATTTTGGTTGCCATAACTTAGCTAGCTAATTACCAGCTGTTGGTGAAGAAGAAAGAAATGTAAAATGAAGGTTTGATTTTGTATGTGTTTGGTGTGAAGTTCGTTTTGGTATTTATAGAGACGAATTAGGTTTCAAAAGCCTTAGTTACATAGTTTTGTACTTTATATGCAAGAAAATTAGTATACAAATAATGTATTTGATAAACCAAGCTTTATATGTACACTTCCATGTGATAGTTTAGATTACGTCATTTTAAATTAGATATCATAAGCTTTCTAATGCACCGCACTTCGTGTCACGTGGAATAGTATTGTTAATGATCCTTAAACATGATAGCTCATTAATGTATTTGTGTAAAATGTCCTTCATTAATAATTTAATATTTAATACACAAGAAAAATATGTTAATATATTACAAGAAAGTGATTTTTATATATATTTGTGTAAAAGTGTTTTAAGAGTTATCTTCGAGGAAACCAATCGAACTATCTACTTTTGATACATTTGTGATCTGTGTTGAGGCCGATTCATCACATGATGGTGAGATATATTGGAATTTGTAACTTACAAGTATTTAGATTGCAAAATAGAAAGCTAACTGTTGATAATCGATAAATTGATTAGTGTCGTGCTTACGCGAATCTAAAAAGTGTGGTTTTTTCGTATAAATAATTTTTTATTTTTTTCGAATCTAAAGTGTGGTTTTTTTCGTATACATTTGGTTTGAAACGCATAAATAGTGATACTAAAAATGAAACTGATACTATAAAAGTTCTGAAACATAATTATTTTTACACTTTTCCTACAGAATCGTTCATTAATTTCACATTTTTGATTTTTCTTTCTAACCAATCTTATATTTATGAATATGATAGTAAAATCATTTAACTTCTCTTTAAAGCAATAAAATGTTTAACACCATGGATTTCTCAAACAACAACTGTACAGTCTACATATATATATATATATATTAAGTTGTATAGAAACCTAATTTTGAAATAAATGTGGCTGGCCTTATAAATTAGTATATGAGATGCGGCTCTGAAAGTGATATATAAAATTCAAGAAGAAAATTTATAAACAAATCATTAGTAAAGTAGTAGCGGATTCAAGAGATAAATATTTGTTTTCAACGGTTTTTATGAAAGAGATTGTTCGATTTATTGAATTTTACTCTTACCTTCTTCTCTTTCTTTTTTCGCTATTGTAAACGTTTTTAATGGCAAAACAAAATGACTCTTTATAGCTTTTGAAAAATAGTTTGGGTTTTGGTATGGAATTCACCAATTACACAAACAAGGAGACTTTGTTAAAAACATACATTAATAAACTCAAATTTACAATTAACGAAATATATTTCTAGCCAGTTACGTTGATCTGATTACTTTTGGAATAGAAAAATATACTATATATATGTGTGTTGTTAGATTTAAAATGAATTTTATTTTATCTTATAACAAACTCAGTTGTAAGCTGTAAGAACTAATTAGAAGTAAGAACGAACAAAAATGTCTTGGTATATATATATATATCTAAACTTTTGACAAAGAGATAATTATAGTTATATATAATTCTGGCCAGAAATTAAGGAAGAGACGAAATGAGTACACCGTTAGTCTCCCGCTAACTTTGTTTTATATCTATCTAATTACATTTTAAAATTAAATACTTGTACAAATGATGCATCAAGCTTTATTTTTTCTCCATAGGAATTAAAACAAAATTAAATAAATTACGGATAATATATTTTACGTACCCGTGCACCATAAAATGTGTACTTAGTTGTATATTATTTTGCATGTCGTCCAATTAAAATCTAGTTTTATGGAGCTTCACACGTAAACCCCACCATATGTTGTCTTCTTTGCCAAACTAAAAGTACATAAACATACACACATTTACATTATATTCGTACTTTTCGTTGTCTTTTTGGTTAATTGTCTTAACAACTATTACGTGGTATTTTTCAAAAAAAAAACTATTACGTGGTATATGGATTCTATATTGACGTCTATATATACTACGTACTCTACATCAATTCAGGGATTTTCTTCTGTCGGTTGAATATTTCTGATGCAATTGATCAAATACTTTTCTTTTTTTGAACTTCTTAAAATTGATCAAATACTTCAAGGATATGGAACGGATAATAATTTTTAAGTTACTAAAGTTAAATGATTCCATGTAACTTAGCTAAAAACATTAACGGAATAGAATTATATATGCAATTTATTATATTGGCTACTATTGAAGTCTTATAGGTTTGGGCATTGATAAAGTTCGGTTTAAAACGTCCTAATTCGGTTTGTTAAGTTTTGATGAAACCTCACAGATTTGGACAGCGAAATATAAAATTCGATGCGATTCAATAGTGTCAAAATTCGGTTCGGTTTGGGTAAAGAAGATCATCCCCTAAAAGGGGCACCCAGATGATCCGAAAGATATTTGAAAGGCTCTTTTAGAAAATGCAGAAACGTTTAGGTCCTGTTGATCAATTATACCATTTTAAACTTGGGGAACAGAAAAACACATGGTCATATAATGTAAGAAAAATAAAATTTCAAGGACCTCTTTGTAATTTTATATCCCGGGGTCGCTTGATTGAAAATTACACAGGCGGAGAAGCAAAAGCCCTAACAAGGAGGTTTAAGCAAAGTGAGAGATTTTGAGCGACAAAACCTTAAGAATTTGGTGAAGAAGGAGGATTCAATCTCGTAATAGTCTGGTAAATTTCAATTCTTTCGATGGGTTGTTAAGAAAAGGAACTATCTTGATGATGAAATCTTCCGTAGCTCTGGACTTTTGCTCTGGGTTTTAGATTTGGTGTTTAATACCTCCCTTTCCCTTTAGTTTTAGGGTTTCAATGATGCTTTCCAGAATCCTGGAAAAAGTAGGAAAGCTTGCTCATTTCAATACTTGCTTTGCGTTATCCTCCATTGCTCATCAAACCCAAGTTTCAAGGTCCAAACAGTCTCATGTTTACAGTACAGTGAGATGTTTTCAAAGTAGTAGATTCGTCTGTGGGGACAATAAACCATCTCTAAGGCATTGGTCTCAGTCACCCACAAGGGTTTTTGGGAATCGGGTTTCGCGAGCTATGAAGAATGAAGCTCAAAAAGCTCTCTTTGACTACTTGCATCAAACAAGAACTCTTAGTTTTGCTGATGCAGAGCATATAAGTAAGAACTCTCCTCGCTGTATTTCGTCTTTGTTGTCCAAGATCGATAACCGGAAGGAGGATATATCCCAGTCTTTGACTAGGTTTCTAAGGTACAATCCCATCAACGAGTTCGAACCATTTTTCGAGAGTTTGGGTCTGCATCCGTCAGAAATTTCACAGTTTCTTCAACGGGACCAGGCGCTTTTGAGTGATGACAATGTCATGTTTGAGAATTTCCATGTTCTTTGCAACTATGGGATCCCTCGTAGCAAGATTGGTCGTGTGTATAAAGAAGCAAGAGAGGTTTTCGGATACGAGGATGGGGTTTTGGCTTCAAAGCTTGAAGCTTATGAGAGCTTGGGTCTTGGCAAGGCTATAGTCATTAAGCTTGTTATTTGTTGCCCTTCGCTTCTACTTGGTGGCGTTGATAGTGAATTTGTCTCTGTGGTCAATAAGTTGAAGGGATTAAACATAGGATGTGATTGGCTTGGGAGGTATTTGTCTGACGGAAAAGCATATAACTGGCGCCGGATTCTCGAGACGATGGAGCTTCTTGATAAGGTGGGATTTAAAGAAGAGAAGTTGAGTAGTCTTTTGAAAACATATCCAGATTTGGTTGGTGAAACTTCTGGGGATAAAGCTTATGTTATGTTTGATAAGTTGCAAGAAGTGGGGCTTCAGATGAACGAGATCGAAAAATTAGTGATGGACCACCCGGAGATGTTATTAGAGAAATCTATGAAAAGAATTTTGGAGGCTCTGAATTTCTTGATACGTATCAGGATGGAGAATCAGTTTATCGTTAGGATTTTACTGCATCACATGAAGCTTATCTGTTCATCGTCTCTGCTAGGACCAAAAGCTGTTACCACTAGATTGAAAATCAAAAGAGACGAGTTGCAACGGATCATTAAGGAAGAGCCTTTGAAGCTGTTCAGTTTAGCTTCTAAATCGGCAAACAGAAGGACTGAACTTGATTCACTGGATTTGAGGAACGCAGAGAAGACAGCGTTCTTGTTGAAGCTAGGGTATGTAGAGAATTCAGATGAGATGGTGAGTGCTCTGAAGAAGTTCCAAGGGAGAGGAGATGAGCTACAAGAGAGATTTGATTGCCTTGTGAAAGCTGGTTTGGACTATAATGTGGCTATTGAGGTTGTGAAGCGGGCTCCTCATATACTCAGCAGGCCTAAAGACATCATAGAGAAGAAGATCAACATTCTAACAGACTATTTGGGTTATCCAGTTGAATCTCTTATTGAATCCCCAACATATCTGTGTTACAGTATGGAGAGAATACATAATAGATTCTCAATGTATATTTGGTTGAGGGAAAGGGATGCAGTAATGGCGAAGCTGACACTAGGCACTATTATCGGTATTTCGAATACCCGGTTTATGTCATACTTTGTTAATACCCACCCTGAAGGTCCAGCTACTTGGGAAAGTATAACGAAAGCATCTACCTGAGGTTTTACCAGACAGTTCAACTTTAAACACTATCTTAGAATCTGTTGCAGCTTTCTTTTGTGATATAGTATCTTTTTCACCCAAATTTAGAGCTCAACTGTTGTGCTCAGGGCCGGTTAGTAACCTCAAGATGGCGTTTTGATTCACTGCGATGGAGAGGAGAGAATATATGTTGTTGCATCGTGAAGTATGATTGCCTTTTGAGCTCTGTAACGCTTGTTCATCAGTATAGTGATATAAATGCCCACTAATGGAAGAAGGAAGGACTTGAAGAAAGCGGAAAGAACAGAGATTGTCCTTTGAGTATAGCTAATGTTGATTCACTACTGAACTCAATGAAGTGGTTCTTGGACTGGACTTGAAAGCTCAGCAAATTGTTATCGACTTATCTGCCTTCCTTTGTCGATATCGAAAGGAGGAAAGGCACAGGGGACATACTTAGAGAAATTATGATGCAAATCGTGCAACTTGAAGTGCTTTCTTTGTTGGAAGAGAGTATTATTGATCAGGACCAAAGAGGTCAGTTAACATCTATTTACTGGGACATACCTGTGACAGTTCTTGTCCAGAATGCATTATTACAGGTCATTTAGGAAAAATGGCTATTGTCCTTTACTCTCTTGCAACTATGTAAAGAAGATCTATGAGAAAAGATTATGTCTCTCATTTGTGTTTGTGGGATCTCTTGGTTGTTTTAGTATCAGTTATCTGAGTCTCTTGTAGATTCTAAAAATATAAACCAAAATATCAAAAAGAAAAAGTTATAGTTAGAATGTTTTGGGTTAATAAGCATTACTAATGTCACTTTTGTATAACTAATCTATCCATCCCTCTTTATTGAAACTGAACCTAAAACATCTGTATAAAATCTAATTAACACCCAAAAAGAAGAACCTTTTCAACAAAAGATATCTTAATCACGTTTTACAGTTTCATGTTGAGTTCTTCAGGCCATCTCTTAAAGAAGAAGAAGAAGAAGGAGAGGATGAAGCAGAGAGACAAGACCGTGCGATCGTAGACTCTTTGTCTTTGCTATACGCCTTTTGGACATCATCCTTAAGCTCTCTGTATCTCATTCTCTTCAACCTTCTCTCCTGTGGAGATCCTTTCTCAATATGTACATCATCGAGAATGTCTACTTCGTCTATGTACTCCTCCATGTACTTATCTAGAACCTGTGAGCCATATGGAAAATACCTCCGACCGGTCTCAACTGCATTGTGAAACGTGTAATGAAGTCAGTCAACAGAGAAATAAGAGAATAAGAAGAAGAGAAGCTCACAAAGAGCAAAGCTTTTTTCACCTGTTTTCATTAGAGCCTCCATACGAGTAAGAAGTCTTTTGGTTTGCATATGAGGAGTTTCGTTTAAATCAACCTGACTTAAGTTTCCGGTTAAACCATTTGAAGGCGGAGGAAGACCCGTGAACTCGCTTGTACCTTCTACATTAGCAATGTCCATAGCCACTTTAGCTTCTGTTGGAAAGAACAACTGAGCAAGCCCCACTGCAAAAAAGTTTAAACCTTTAACCAAAAACGTCACAAAGATACAGAAGAATTTGCCAACTTATCATTCAATTACCTCTCTTTTCTAGGTATAACAGTCGCATTTGCAGATCTTCAGGCATAGAAAGGGAACACATTGGTGTATCTGCAACCATAGGGTTCCTCCTGATTTCTCTTTCCAAGAGATCAATGCACAACCTGGCTTTACTAGATTCCCGCCCTTTCGCTGTTTTCGTATGATACTCCTTTGGAGTTGTCATTCTTCTACATATGTTCACCGCACTGCGTCCATCACAAGTGAAGTCAGACACCTTGGCGCCTTTTCTGAGAAGCGAGATGATGATCAAAGGCTCTTTACGCATCGCGGCAAAGTGAAGAACCGTGTAACCCCTGGAGTTTCTGTAGTTCACATCACCCATGTCGAGAGTAAGAATCTCTGCAACAACTTTGGGATCACTATACACCACGGAGTAATGCAAGCCATTGGCTTGATCTAGAGTGATATCTGACTCAGTCAAAAGAAGCTTCACGAGCTCAATGTCATCTGAATCCAACGCCTTGAGGATTTTCCCGATTCTCTGAAGCATTTTATCCGAAACCTTGGGGCTGTTCTCTTCGTCTTGTGGAGTCTTTAGACGAATCTGTTTGATCCTCTCTGCGACTTCTGAAGGAACTTCTTTTTCGATACAGAACCTGTAGAGATCTGACCTCGCCACTCTCTCGATACATTGATCAAGCAGCTGAGTCAACTTACAGTTGAAAGCAACCAAGAGAATCGGTAGAACATTCTCAACAATAGACTTCTCCACAAAGTTACAGAGTCGCCGCTGCAAACACACAACACAAAAAGCAGAAACCTTTAAGCACAAGCCGTTAAGGTCTCATTATGAGAAATCAAGAAAAGGTTTTGCTTTTTGTTTTCAAACCTGAAAAGATGAAGCTAGCTCTGGCACTTGGAAAATAGAGGAAGCATACATCAATTCAACGACAAAATCAATGGCGGGTCGACAAGAATCATGAGCACAGACTGAGTCAACACATGTCGAAGCCTCCAAAGGAAATGGCTTTAACCTCCCAGTGTAGATATAACTCAAGAAATACAAGAAAGCTTCACGCCCAACAGCTCCGTAAGGCAGCATCTCTTTCAAATGGTACTTTGGCTTATCAATTTTCGAGCTTTTCTTATCTTTCTTGAACAATTCTTGGAAAATTTTGCTTCTTGCGGCTAAAATGCATCTATGAACACCGACTGTAACACCATCAACAATGATCTCTGCATCGGTGTAATCGCAATCTGGATTACTGAGAAGCTGCTCAAGATTGGAGCTGAGCTTGCTTAGACTAACAACTTCGAGATTAGAAGCTGAGCTTGGTGAGAAATGATCAGACCCAATAGAGACATTAGAGAAATGAGAAGATGTGAAACTTAAAGATGACGTTGGCTCAGTTAAAGTAGCCATTTTTTTTCCTTTTGCAGAAATTATAACTCAAAAGCTCTGTTTTTGATCCATGCAGATCAAGATTTCAAAGTCGATTTCAGATTCAAAAGCCCTAAATTTACATTTCAAACATGAAAATCAATCAAACCATTCAAACCCAGAAACCAAAACAGAGAAAAATGTAAACTTGGGATTTTGAGGTATGATCTATACAGACAAAATCGAAAAAAGTTTCCAAATTTTCCGACAGAACATTACTCTTGCACCTCCGAATCAATGTACCCAAACAATAAAAGTCAAAAGAAAAATTTGGAGAAAGATTCAAGCAAAATTGGAGGAAAGTAAAAGAATCTGAAAAACGAAGGAAAAGAGATTGGAAAATCAAAATCACGGATTCGAGATCTGCAGAACCGTAAAATTTAAGCCGATGATAAGATCAAAGAGAAGGCAAATGGAAGGAGGAAGGAACCAAATTGGGATCTATCAAAAGAAAAGGAAGAGACAGAGATTGACGGAATTGAGGAAAAGTCAAGAAAGAATAGATATTTAAAGGGTATATGAGTTTGAGAGAACAAAGAGGACACAACAGGTGAAGTTGATGGTGAAAGAAAGAGACAGCTTCAATGTGAAGACGAAAGGAAACAATAGATTAATAAATTTGATTTGATAATGACGACTTTAAAGCATAGAAGATTAAAAACATGGTCGAAAAATGCATAAAGAAAGACTCAAATGAAAGTTGACAAACAGAAAAACAAAGACTAGAAAAATCCGTGTATGACGCCAGATACCCAACATGATCACTTTTCACTTTTTAATACAGTTCATTTTATTTTTTTAAATATTCGAAATCTGTATCAATTTTAACAATAGACTATAGTTTTGGGTTTTTAAACTTTTATACAAGTTTTGGAGGAAATAAATAGACGTATTTGTGAAATCAACAGCGTAATCAATCTTCATACTATACTAAATAACTTTTAAAATTTTAATATATTATCAATGTAATTTTTTTGACGTAACAGGTAGAGACTTATGTCGGTTATATAGAACATTAAAGAGCAGACCGATTCCTTCTTTCTTTATATATTATGTTGGTGATGTGAAAAGCTTTAGCATAGGATATGGTAGGTTTATTGATTAAACCTGTTTTTTACGTTTATGAGATACTATTTGTATTAGTTTAAGTTGTAAAGTTCTTTTCAATGGCGTCACAAGAAATTAGCCGAAGTCAAGAAAATAATAGTATAGAAGAAAGAGCAATCGTCACGAGTGATGACGGAACTAACGTAAGCAAATGCGAACGGCATATGATGTGGGTGGTGTGTCTGTGATGTGATGACGTGCTACGTTATGTCAGTTTCTCAGAAGAAGATATAAATCATAAAATTATTGTGATAATTAAAGAGCAAGTGCCTAGTGGGTCTGATTTTATTTTATTTATAATATTGTGATGACTGCTGACCAAGGCCATTATTTTACACATTAGAGATCGTTGCGTGGGGGGTTTTTTTTTTTCATCTGAAGAATTCATTAAAACAAAAAAAAATACATTTAAATATATTCGTGGGATACAACAATAAAAATCAAGAAAGAATAATTCAAAAAAACTGAAATTAAAATAGATACAACACTAGTAAAATCCAAAGAATAATTAGGACTCAAACTTGCAAGCTTTTTAATACTTCAAAAGCCTAATTTTGATAGTATCGAAGCTATCAAAGATCAACCAAATAAATCAAACTTCATTTTATATCAAAAACAAAACCAAGGTTATATAATCCAACAAACAAGAACTGCATTTTAAAAACTTCCAAAAATAGCAATGTCAAAAAAACAGTAAACGTCCTACAAAAAACTCGTTAGAACCAGTGCTCAACAGCAAAGAACAAATAATCAAAAGTGAAACTTAAATCATTCCGTAGTAACCAGACCATGGCAATAAGAACGAAGAAGCACAGAATAACAGAATAATAAACCACCGACTTTCAATAAAGTGGAACAAAATCTGCAAGAATAACTCTATAAAACCAACTCTAAAGCCAGCTGAACCTCTGTTAAGCTCAGAATGAAGCCAAAAGAAGGAAACATAGAGAGTTGATCTGACCAGAGACATATCTGAGAAGAGAAACCTAACTGGACAGAGGCCAATGAAATCACTCTGGCAAAGCACAAACTCGGCGAGCTACACAAAGAACCAAGACGAGATCTGAGCGAGGAGGATCAAATACAACCACTTCACACATGAAAAAACAGCAGATCCAGCTCCTCCTCCCTCACACCAATAAGATCTGCTCAAGAGAGAAACATTGAACTGAAATCCTCATGAACTCAACAACTCAAATCGGATCCACAATTCAAAAATCCACTAAAAATAAAAACTCAAAAAGGAAAACAGAAGCAAATGTAAAATAAAGAATCAGATCGGTGTCGGCTCTAAAAAAGCAATCCGATGCTGATCAGCAGAAAAATTCGGCGATTAAAAAAGAAAAGAGAAGGCAGATTCAGCGGTTCATATTCTTTCTTTTTAATTTCTCTTTAAATAATTTTTTTTTTCTAGTTTTGTTTTTTTGTTACATTTATAATTCTTCTTATAATTGTATATACTATTTTTATTTTGTGGACAAAACATTTACAACTATTTCTTTATGTTTAAGTTGACGAAATAAAAAGTCTTCAAATTTGCATGCATATATACGGTAAAATTTTGCTTAATATGGAAGAAAAAGTGAAACAAACTTATTCGTTCATTTTATTAACTAGAATTAATCATCACTCAAATTGGTAACTATAGAAAATTGAAACAGGTGTCGGTGATGATGCTTCTGCTGAGAAGCTACGCGATAGTTTATAAAAGGTTCCTTCTGAAATTATTTAAGTTATCAAATCATTTGGATACAATTATGTACTTGAAATTTTCTAACTGTATTCATTTTATATAAGATGAGTTTCGACTATTCATATTTGAGTTTTAGTGACTTGGTCCCTGGACCTGGTTCGTTCTCTGTAGTAGATTTTTGTAAATCGTGTAAGAATATATATATATATTTTTTTGTTTTTTTTAACATCATAATTTTTCTTTGTTAAAAAGAGTTTTAATATATAGGTTTTTACAGAGCTGTTTCCTTTGTTAAACAAATAATTAAAATCGAACCACAATATGGTAGAAGCAAAACAAGACTATTAACCAACTATTCAGCTAAATTTGGATTATTTTTTGAGATTTTAGGATTATAGAAAAGAGATCTCATGATCAAAGTCATAGTCTTATTTCTAGATGTGAAAGTCAAACCTCTGGAGAATGAATGTGTTTTCCAATCGTTGTAGTTCAAACTATGAAAATTCTTCGAAAATCATTTTTATGTACAAAATAAAGCCGAGTTTATGTGCGAAAGACTTTAGTGGAACTAAATATAATTCAGTTCACAGCTCGGCTTAAAGAAAACAAAAAACAATGGCCCAAGTTTGTGACAGGTTCTTTGTAACACCCGTGATCTTCGGATAAAACTGAATAAGTCGGATTAAGACCATGAGAAGGAAAATCCAAGAGGTTTTTTATGTAAAGATTGGACTATCAGACGGAAAAGAGGAATAGCCAATGAAAAACTAAGGATAGCCGAGCTAAATCGAGCTGGATCGGGTTAGTTCAGCTGATTCGAGTGTTTAACCGAGAAGAAATAGTTCAGACAAGTGAAAATCCGACAGTCCGTGAAATTTGGACAGTTAGTCAGATTTTCGACAGGTCAGTTACTGAAGTCCGAGCTGAGATTGAGCTGAGCTGATTATGTCCGAGTGAAAATGGGATTCATATAAGGCATATCGGACAAACAGTATTTCTTGGACATTTGGTCGGGATTCGGACAAGACGGTTATTTTTGTCGGAGCCGAGCTGAAATGATCGAGGGACTTTGGGATTTGTCGGATGAATTTATGAAATATCTGCTAAGTAATAAAAATAGCCTAGCGGGAACGGTTATATCCGAGAGAATTCGTGAAATACTCGGATAAGTGTTGGCGGGAGCGGTTATATCCGAGAGAATTTGTGAAAGACTCGGATAAGTATTGGCGGGAGCAGTTATCGGCGATAACCGAGAGAATTGCTCGGATGAACTTAAATCAGATCGGCTATTTCAGTAAACCAAGCCAAATTCGCCGGTTAAGGGACAGAAACATCAATCTGGTCCGGCTAAGTCAATTAGATCGATTAAAAAGTGTGGGAACGGTTACTGGCACTAAGTTACTCGAGTGAAACGCAGCGGATCGGGTTATTGAGCAGTTCCATCCGAGAACCGTCATTTAATTCGGGAAAACCACAGAAACTTCATCATTCTGCCTAAGTATCCGAAAGAAAAACAGAGAGAAAGTTCAGAGAGCGATTTTATCCGAGAGATTGAGATTTCACCGAGAGATATCCGAGAGTTTGCCGAATCCGATCGTGAGATAGCCGGGTGATTCTGACTGTCGCCGAGAGACTTCGACTGCGCCCGAGAGAAATGTTCTGAATCGGGTAGTTCTTCTGGAAACCGTCGGCTATCTTTTTTAATTTGCAACAGCCGAGAAATTAAGGTGAGTGCGTGACCGTAGGCTATGTTTCTAGAGCGTTTTCTCGTATAGATTCATAGAGTCTTTGATTGCTTTGACTGATCTGATTGATTTCGTGATAAATTCTGTTTTCTGCTTAACTATCCGAGATGATTGATCCAGTTCATTGATATTCTCGATCAGAGTGGCCACGGCCGACTGGTTGTGGGAGAATGATCGATGTTCAGGGTAATCAGGTTTGGATAGAACGTGACATGACATGAATAAGTAAAATGTATTATGAACGTGACATGACTTGAATGCCTAATACGAATGTGATCTGATAGGATAAGCATGAATGATTGTATGAATGAACTATGTGAGTGTGTTTCTGTTTTTGGCTAAGTGGGACGGGATGACCGCTCTCACTAAGCAATTCGTTTGCTTATGCCTCATTTGTGGATGCAGACATTGAGTTTGATCTTGAAGGGAACTGATCTGGACCGCGGGACTAAGGCAGGAAAGGAAGGATGTTAGGCTTGGGTAGACTATGGTCAAGTAGAACAATGTAATAGCTTATAGCAGATTTTATTAGCTTATAGCGAACCTTCATTGTATGCTTGAGCCTCATTTTATCTAAGTAATGATTTATGTTTAAAATGACTTGACTAAATCCGAGTACAAACGCTGAAAAATGACTAAGTACAGAAAAAGTTTAAAAATACCCAAGACTAGTCAGGAAGTGACCGAGTTAAATCCTTACTGCGGTTCGGATATCCGGGTTAGGGCGTTTTAATTTGGTATCAGAGCGTGTTCGGTTCTAGGACAAGTATTTTTGCATAACATATTTCCAGCCTGATGTCTCGCGGTAAGTTGTTTTCTGTGAAAAACTAAGTTGATTGTGGCAAGCTTAGTTATGGGATTTTACCTTGCAGATGGCTAAGAGTAACCATGTTGGAAGGAGATCTGCGAGAGAGACTGAGGAAAGCTCGGTTAACAGGACTGATGGTCAGGGTGATGAGAACAACCGTGAGAACGCTGAAGTGAACACGGCTGGAAACAATGTTACCGCGGCTATTGCTGGGATAGCCGGGGTAAATGCTGGAATTGGGAACATGGCAGCTAATGCTGCGGCAGCTGCTGCTGCGGCTCCGGTTGGATTGGAGGCTGTGTTAGGCATGCTGGCTCAAGTCTTGCAGAGATTGCTGGCTGTTGCACCTGCCCAAGTGAACCCACTGCCGGTGGTTGATATATCATGGTTTTTATAATTTTTAACCATGATATAAGTCCTTTTTATTGAGTCTTTTTGGTCTTTTTATAGTCTTAGAAGAGTCTTTGCAGGTTTTAGCATGTCTAGAGCATAATTGGAGATTTTGGAACCTTTTGGAGCATTCTGAGTTGAAGCCACGAAGTACCAAGCTCGAAGCAAAAAGTATCCCCTTTGGTGACGCTCGTCACCACCCTTGGTGACGCTCATCACCCATCAAGGAAGGAGCGTGGTGGATTTAATAAAAGTATGAAGAAGATTTGCAGAATTAGCCCAGAAGTTCCATTATTTACAAGAAGACCCCAGATCGTGTTTAGCCTCTATTTATTAGGTCTTTCAGCCATTGTTGGCTATTATCTTAGTTTTTGAGAATTCAGAGAGCTTAGAGAGAGATTTATTCAGAGCTTTTTGGGGAGACAAATCCTGTCTCTTTTGAGAAGATTTCGAACCCCTCTATTCTTTTACTCTTTCTCTTAATGCAATATTATTCAGTTATGCTTTGTGATCCCATAATCATGTCTGAGTAATCTGCTAGTTAAGTTAGGGTTTTTTCAAGGGTTGATGAAGAGATTGTAGATACGCAATTCTGTTAGGAATATCTTTTGGTTTTTCATCTCTGCTTGCTTTAAAATCGAATTTCTGAGAAACATCATCTAGGAATCCGAAAATCTTAGGTTGTTAAATATATATGAGAGCATTATTCATAACCTGAGCTAGTATTTGATGAGCAAAACAACTTAGTACAAAGAGATTTGGTTTAGGAGTTTTGTAAACAATTGAATCTGATCATTCCTGCATGCTTAGGTTGTTAGGGTTTGCAAAGAGATTTGAAACTCTGTGATTTAGGCATAGATAACTTTTGCAATGAGAATTGATTAGTTATATATCAGTGATTCATGTTTAAAACGATTCTTAATCATTCATGATTTCCTGCATTCTACATTCTTGGATTCAACCTGCGAACTGTCCTGACTTAGCGCTTTTAGTCTTCTGAAACTTAAATTATCTGCCAAAAATCGTTTGCTTACTTTTATTTGTTAATTCGCATTACATACATTATATCCTGCTTAGCATAATCCGAATCTACATTCGATAGTGTAGTCTGCATTACTCCCTTGAGATTCGATACCCTTTGTACTACAACTGCTTTTACTGTGCACTTGCAGTAGTTTTATTTGGGTAAAACCCAACCCTATCAAGTTTTTGGCGCCGTTGCCGGGGAGTAATAGCTGCCTTTCGATACCTAGTATTAGGATTTTATCTAAGTTTAATTTTTTTACTAACTTTTTGCTACTTTTCTTTGTTCCTGTTTCAGTAGTATGCCTAATCGCAGAACCAGAAGCAACAAGGAGAAGGAGCTTGTGACTTTGAGCATCGACGAACTAGCTAGGTTGGAGAGAACTAACAGGAAAGCTAAGAAGCAATCTACAATGGTGGCTCCACTTATCCTGGTTGAAGATGCAGAAGGTCACTTGGTTGACAGGGAAGGAAACAGGAGAAACGAAGAAGGGCAAAGAATTGATCAAGAGGGGAATGTCATTGTTGAACAGCAGGTTCAACAAGTGAATGAGAACGTGGGAGTCCCTGCTGCTGCCAATAACTTCAACACCAACAGACCAGAGGAGGCGATCAGACTGATTGAGAATTTGGTCTGTAGCAACAGCACTAAAAATGCAGACTTTCAGAGGATGAAACAAGCTGGTGTGGCTGATGGAAATCAGATTGCTGAAGTTAAGACTAAATTGGATGATATGCACAGCCTTTTGGTGGGAAAGAATTCAGTTCACTTTGCTGCAGAAGTAGAAACTTTCGAAACTCCAGAGGAGGTTGAACAGGAGGATGTAAATTTCATCAATTCCGGTGGTTTTCAGGGTCAAAGGTATGAGAATCAGCAGTGAAACAGAGGATACAACAACAACAATCAGAAGAGCACCTTTACAGGAGGACAGAGGACGCCTGGTTTTACTCCTAAGCCCCCATTCCAGAAGACAGAGTACCAGAAGCCATTCCAGAACAGTGGAAACTACAGAAACTATGGTTCTTCTTCTTATCAACCAGCACCTCCACAAGAGAACAAAATGGAAGCAATGCTAGAACAACTCTTGGAAGGACAACATAAACTTACAGTGGACTTCAATGGCAAGATAGATTCGCTCTATCAGGATTTGAATGGAAAAATTGAGAGTCTGAACTCTCATATGAAGAAGGTTGATGTTCAAGTTGCCCAAACTGCAGGAGCTGTTCAGAGGCAAGAAGGATTTCTTCCAGGAAGAACTGATGCTAATCCCAAACACCACGTGAATGCCATCACATTGAGGAGTGGAAAGAACCTGCAACCAGTGTTGCAGAAGGATTTAACCTCAAGGAATTTTATGGGTATTGAAGAGTATGAAGATGAAGAAATATCTGTTGAAGACCCACGGGTGACGCTCGTCACCAATAATGGGTGTCGCTCCTCACCCATCGAGCACAACCCTGACCCCGACTCTTCACAATTTGGTGACGACCGTCACCAGGAGGGTGACGCTCGTCACCCAAATCCAATGATCGACCCTGACTTGTCCAAAGTGAGTGACGCTCGTCACCAACCCAGTGATGCTCGTCACCAGACGCCATATGCTGCAGTTTCGCCTAAGACTGCAGATAATGCTAAGGAGACCGTGTATAAACCCAAGATACCCTATCCTAAGCATCCTAAGAAGTCTAAGCAAGAGCTTGAAGATGCAAGATGCAAGGCTATCATGGACAAGTTGGTCATAGAGATCCCATTGATTGATGCTGTAAGGATCACTCCTGTTATAAGGAGATATGTGAAGAGGATGGTGACCAATAACTTGAGTCTAGAGGTTGGGGCTATGATGATCAACGAGCAGGTCAGTGCAGTGATTCAGAACAGAGTTCCAGAGAAGCTTTCAGACCCAGGAAGCTTTGTTTTAGACTGCACAATCTTCAATGACAAGTTTGAGAGGTCATTGTGTGATCTTGGTTCTAGTGTGAACCTCATGCCTCATTCTGTTGCCAAGAGCTTGGGGATGACCGATTTTAAGGCTACAAGGATATCTCTTGTCCTAGCTGATAGATTAGTCAGAGTTCCTGAAGGCGTGATAGAGGATGTTCCTATCAAAGTAGGAGATTGTATGATTCCTACTGATTTTGTGGTTCTGAAATATGGAGAAGAACCCAAATACCCCTTGATTCTTGGCAGACCCTTCTTGGCTACTGCAGGAGCTATTATTGATGTCAGGAAGGGTAGAATAGAGCTGAATGTTGGTGATTTAGTGATGAAATTCGAAATGGACAAGCTGATGAAGAGGCCAACCATAGATATACAGACTTTTTATGTAGATGTTCTCACAAACATTGCTGATCAGATCTTCCATGAGATGAGTTCAGAGGATCTCTTGGAAAGGGCGTTGACCACTTCTACAGCTGAGTATGAGCATTTAGATGCTGCTTCAACAGGGTACACAAAGATGATGGATGATACTGCACAAGTGATGCACTTTGTCGCACAGGATGAGCTTGTCTCCACATCTGCGAAAGCTGCCACAATGGGTGATTGGTCTGCAGCAAAAGCACCAAAAGTTGAGCTTAAACAGCTCTCTGCAGGGCTAAGGTATGCATTTCTTGGAGAAAACTCCACCTATCCTGTTATTGTTAATGCTTCATTGTACAATGCAGAGCTCACCCTTTTGCTAAGTAAGCTGCGAAAATTTTGCAAAGCTCTTGGCTACTCTCTTGATGACATTTCAGGTATCTCTCCAGACTTGTGCATGCATCGGTTACACTTGGGGGATGAGTCGAAATCATCAGTTGAGCATCAGAGGAGGCTGAATCCGAATTTACAGGATGTAGTCAAGAAAGAGATCATGAAGTGTTGCAGGCTGGTATCATCTATCCTATATCAGACAGTGCTTGGGTGAGTCCAGTGCTCGTGGTGCCTAAGAAAGGAGGTGTCACAGTGGTGAAGAATGAAAAGGATGAGCTGATTCCAACCAGGACTGTGACATGACACATGATGTGCATTGACTACAGGAAACTGAATGCAACAACAAGGAATGATCATTTTCCTCTGCCCTTCATCGATCAGATGCTGGAGAGGCTGGGGAATCACAAGTATTACTGCTTCCTTGATGGGTATTCAGGCTTCTTTCAGATCCCCATCCATCCAGATGATCAGGAGAAGACTACTTTTACCTGTCCCTATGGCACTTTTGCATATCGCAGAATGCCTTTTGGGCTGTGTAATGCTCCTGCAACCTTCCAGAGATGCATGCTGTCGATCTTCAGAGACATGAAAGAGAAGTTTATGGAGGTGTTCATGGATGACTTCTCTGTTTATGGGTCCTCTTTTAAGAGCTGCTTGGATAATTTGTGTGCAGTTCTGCAGAGATATGAAGAGAAGCATTTGGTTTTAAACTGGGAGAAGTGCCATTTTATGGTTCAGGATGGTATTGTGCTTGGTCACAAAGTCTCAGGAGACAGTATAGAGGTGGATAGGGCAAAAATTGAGGTGATGACAAGTCTGCAAGCACCTGATTCAGTCAAAGCAGTGAGGAGTTTTCTGGGTCATGCAGGCTTCTACAGAAGATTCATCAAGGACTTTAGCAAAATAGCACGCCCCCTTACTGCTCTCCTCTGCAAGGATGTGAAGTTTGAGTTCACAGAAGAGTGCAAATCTGCCTTTGAACAGATCAAGCAAGCTTTGGTTACAGCTCATGTTGTGCAGCCACCAGATTGGGACTTACCTTTTGAGGTAATGTGTGATGCCAGCGATTTTACTGTTGGAGCAGTGCTAGGACAGAGGAAAGACAAGAAACTCCACGCCATCTACTATGCAAGTAGGATTTTAGATGATGCTCAGAATAATTATGCAACTACTGAGAAGGAATTATTAGCTGTTGTGTTTGCTTTTGAGAAATTCAGGCAATATCTTGTTGGCTCCAAGGTCGTGGTTCATACTGACCATTCAGCACTGAAGTATCTAATGCATAAGAAGGATGCAAAGCCAAGGCTGTTGAGATGGATCCTGCTTCTTCAGGAGTTTGATATTGAAGTGAAGGACAAGAAAGGTGTTGAGAATGGAGTTGCTGATCATCTATCTCGGATTCAGGTCGAAGACAATGTCCCAATCAATGATTTCTTGCCTGAAGAGAATGTTTACTTGGTGGAAACAAGAGAACAGGAGGAAAGTATTGAAAACCTGCAGTTTTCTCGAAATTGCAGGGGAGTGACGATCGACACCAGGAGGGTGACGCTCGTCACCAACCCAGAACAGTCACGACCAAAGTGTACGAAAGAGGTGACGCTCGTCACCAATATTGGTGACGCTCGTCACCAATCTCTACACTTTTCTGCGATTTATGCAAGCTTGGGGATGGCCTTTGAAGAGCGTGTTTATGCTTTGAATGATCCAAAGAGGCCCTAGTATGCTGATATTGCCAATTACCTTGCTGCAGAGGATGAACCACATGACTTCAAAGGCTATGCTAAGAAGAAGTTATTGAGAGAACTTAGGAGATTCTATTAGGATGAGCCATACCTCTACAAACATTGTGCTGATGGGATTTACAGGAGATGCATAGCAGAAGAAGAAGTGCATGACGTCCTCTTTCACTGTCATGGATCAGAGTATGCTGGACACTTTGCTACATTCAAAACTGTCTCTAAGGTATTGCAAGCTGGATTTTGGTGGCCTACTATGTTCAGAGACGCCCAGGCCTTTATTACAAGCTGTGATACTTGCCAGAGAAGAGGAAAAATAAGCAGGAGACATGAGATGCCACCGAACTTCATTCTGGAAGTTGAAGTTTTTGATTGTTGGGGTATTGACTTCATGGGACCTTTTCTCTCATCTTATGGTAATAGATAAATTCTGGTTGCTGTTGATTATGTATCTAAGTGGGTGGAGGCGTTGGCTATCCCTACTAATGATGCTGCAGTGGTTTTGAAGCTGTTTAAGACCATTATCTTTCCCAGATTTGGTGTCCCGCGGATTGTCATAAGTGATGGTGGTTCTCACTTTGTCAATAAGGTTTTTAACAAACTGTTGAAGAAGTACGGTGTACAGTACAGAGTAGCCACGCCCTATCACCCCCTAACAAGTGGGCAAGTTGAGGTTTCCAACAGGCAGATCAAGCAGATTCTGGAAAAGACAGTTGGGAAGACAAGGAAAGATTGGTCTGCAAAGCTGAATGATGCATTATGGGCTTACAGAACAGCATACAAAATGCCACTTGGGACTACACCATTCCATCTTCTCTATGGCAAGGCGTGCCATCTACCAGTAGAGTTGGAGTTCAAAGCAGAATGGGCCATCAAGAAGCTGAACTTCGATCTGAAGCCTGCTGCAGAGAGGCGTTTGATTCAGCTCAATGAACTGGATGAGATCAGATATCTGGCCTATGAAAACTTCAAGTTATACAAGGAGAGGACTAAGGCATATCATGATAAGAAGATCATCTCCAGACATTTCGAGCCCAATGACCAGGTATTACTCTACAACTCTCGTTTACAGCTTTTTCCTGGTAAATTGCGCTCTCGATGGTCAGGTCCCTTCACTGTCAAAGAAGCTCGCCCACATGGTGCATTTTTCCTGATTAACTCCAAAGGAGAGGAGTTCACTGTCAATGGACAAAGGGTGAAGCATTACTGGGCACAAGCAGAGATTCCAGCAGGACACATTGTGTCTCTGGATGATGCACCAGCTGTCTAAACAGCCAACCAAAGTCAAGCTAATGACTTTAAACAAGCGCTTAGTGGGAGGCAACCCACTGGTAAGTTGTAGATATTATACTTAGTTATTATTTTTCGTTCTTAGGTTTATTATTCTTATTATTCAGTTAAAAATTTGGTTACTGACGTTGTGTGCTTTGTGTCATGTTTATAGAGTCTTTAAGTTGAGTCAAAAACCTGTTTTATAGAGTTAAAATTTTGAAACTGTCAGTTTTTCTTAGAACTAGCCATAGGACGTTTTTGCTTATAAGAACCATTGCCACAGTAGTTGATTACAAGTCTTACTAAGTTGAAAGTCATAGGTAGATCAGTCTAGCAATGAAGGTTTAAATCCTTAGAGAATCTGAAAAAATTGTTGTTTGCTCCACCTTAATGAACTTTAAACTTCTTGTCTTGGTGATTGATTCTTATTGATCTTAATTCTCTCTTTCAGCACTGACAATAAATTTAAGATACAGTCTCTCTTTGATCTTCTCTGATGTAGTTTTTAAAAGTTTAAGTCCAAAGAATAGTGCATTCATGACCCTGTCTCCTCACAAGGAACAACAGTAGTGAACACACTCAAGAACCTGTCTCCTCACAAGGAACACAAGTATTGAGTAGCACAATTTCTTAGACTGAAAAAGTTGAGAAAAAGAAGTGAAAAATCGAAAATATTCAAAGGAAAAATCAAGGGAAGAGAAAATAGGATAGCTGTGTTGAGATTGAATTGTTCAGTTGTTAGGAAGGGAAAAGAATCTGTAAAGTGATTGAGATGATATAGCCTTGATGAGATTTCACACTTAGATAAAAAATAAGGAGTTAACAGTAGAAATTTCGGATTTCTTGAAGGAATTTGTACTGGACTTGAGAGATTTGCTAAGCTTGTGATGATTAGACTGAAATTTGATCTTGTGTTGACTCTGTGGTATGTGGATTCGAAAGTTCTAACTAATGTGGTGTTCCTGATGACTGACTGACTGTTTCTTGTTTTCAAACCTCGACCTTGTTCTTTGTCTGATGTTTGCTTGAGGGCAAGCAAAAGCTAAGTCTGAGGGAGTTGATAGATCATGGTTTTCATGGTTTTTAACCATGATATAAGTTCTTTTTATTGAGTCTTTTTGGTCTTTTTAGAGTCTTAGAAGAGTCTTTGCAGGTTATAGTATGTATGGAGCATAATTGGAGATTTTGGATCCTTTTGGAGCATTCTGAGTTGAAGCCACGAAGTACAAAGCTCGAAGCAGAAAGTATCCCATATGGTGACGCTCATCACCACCCTTGGTGAAGCTCGTCATCCATCAAAGAATGAGTGTGGTGGATTTAATAAAAGTATGAAGAAGATTTGCAGAATTGGCCCAAAAGTTCTATTATTTACAAGAAGACCCCAGATCGTGTTTAGCCTCTATTTATTAGGTCTTTCAGCCATTGTTGGCTATTATCTTAGTTTTTGAGAATTCAGAGAGCTTAGAGAGAGATTTATTCAGAGCTTTTTGGGGAGACAAATCCTGTCTCTTTTGAGAAGATTTCGAACCCCTCTATTCTTTTACTCTTTCTCTTAATGCAATATTATTCAGTTATGCTTTGTGATCCCATAATCATGTCTGAGTAATCTGCTAGTTAAGTTAGGGCTTTTTCAAGGGTTGATGAAGATATTGTAGAATCGCAATTCTGTTAGAAATATCTTTTGGTTTTTCATCTCTACTTGCTTTAAAATCAAATTTCTGAGAAACATCATCTAGGAATCCGAAAATCTTAGGTTGTTAAATATATGTGAGAGCATTTTTCATAACCTGAACTAGTATTTGATGAGCAAAACAACTTAGTACAAAGAGATTTGGATTAGGAGTTTTGTAAACAATCGAATCTTATCATTCCTGCATGCTTAGGTTGTTAGGATTTGCAAAGAGATTTGAAACTCTGTGATTTAGGCATAGATAACTTTTGCAATGAGAATTGATTAGTTATATATCAGTGATTCATGTTTAAAACGATTTTTAATCTTTCCTGATTTCCTGCATTCTATATTCTTGGATTCAACCTGCGAACTGTCCTGACTTAGCGCTTTTAGTCTTCTGAAACTTAAATCAACTGCCAAAAATCGTTTGCTTACTTTTATTTGTTAATTCGCATTACATACATTATATCCTGCTTAGCATAATCCGAATCTACATTCGATAGTGTAGTCTGCATTACTCTCTTGGGATTCGATACCCCTTGTACTACAACTGCTTTTTCTGTGCACTTGCAGTAGTTTTATTTGGGTAAAACCTGACCCTATCAGTGGTGGATGAAGAACCGGCTGTGGAAGAAGTGGAAGTCGTGGCTGCGGCGAGGGTTCCATCTTATCTGAAGGTGATGGAACATATGCAGAAGTTGGGGACTAAGTTCTTCACGGGTGGTGCTAAGCCGATGGAGGCGGATGATTAGATCAGTAGACTGGAGAGAAACTTTGATTCCATCCGCTGTCCTGATGGCTATAAGACGGATATTGCGGTCCATTATTTGGAAGGGGATGCGCATGTTTGGTGGAAAGGTGTAGTGACTCGTCATGATGGTCGGGTTACTAATTGGGAAGCTTTTGTGCGGAGTTCAGGAAGAAGTACTTCCCACGTGAAGCATTCATCCGACTCGAAGGTGCTTTTATAGACCTTCAGCAAGGATCTATGACCATGAGGGAATATGAGGCTGAGTTTAACCGACTCAAGAAGTACGGTGGCCGTGACTTGGAAGATGATGAGAATCAGGTTCGCAGGTTCATGCGTGGACTGCGAGTGGAGCTAAGGAACCGTTGTAAGATCCGAGACTATGGTACTACGGCTGAGCTGGTTGAGAAAGCAGCCGAGCAAGAGGCCGAGATGGTTGAAGAAGCTAGACTGTTGGGTCAGGCACTGTCAGCGAAATCCGGAATGTTGCTGGAAAGAATCAGAGACTTTAAAAGAATTCTCCTTCGGGTAAGTCGACTAGTGGACAGAGAGTATGTCCGGCTTGCGGAAAGATGCACTTAGGAGAGTGTAGGAGGGCATCCGGGGCGTGTCTTCGTTGTGGCAGTATGAGCCACTTGATATGTGACTGCCCAGGGGAGAACACCAGGGCAAAGGATGGAGCACCGAGAGTTTGCTACAATTATGGCGAGGCTGGGCACTTCAGGAACCAGTGTCCGAAGCTGGCGCAACAGGCTGGGTAGCGAGCAAGTGACGGACAGTATCCGCAGGCAAAGAGACAGGCTATAATGCCGTGGTTACACTCTATTGGAGAGGACACTGTCGAGGGAAGCACTTCTCGTCCGATCACTGATAAGTCTTATCCCTTGCCTTAGTATTTTTCTCGGTGAAAATGCTTGTTGCGTGCTATGCTAGGTTCTTAGCATTCGGATAATGTGTAGGGACCTTAATCATGGGTGGGGTGGCAACCCATGTACTGTTTGACTCCGGGGCATCGCATTGCTTTGTTCACCCGGATATGGTTGGATCCGGTGAGTTCCTGAGGGAACCCGGTGATGACTTTGGTTTAGTTCAAGTAGACGGTGGTCAAGTGATGTTTACCCTGGGGAAAATCCGAGACGTCTATGTGATGATCGGAGAGTTAAACATGCTGGCTGACTTGGTGATCTGTAGAGTGAAGTCTTATGATGTGATCCTTGGTATGGATTGGCTCGGGAAGCATAAGGCACATCTAGACTGTCACCGAGACAGAGTTCAGTTTGAAACGGATAAGGGAAAGCTGGTATATCAGGGTATCCGATCAACGGATGGCAGCTTGATTATCTCGAAAATCCAAGCAGAGATGCTGATGGAGAAAGGCTGCGAAGCTTACTTGGCTACGATCAACACCATGGAAGTTGGTTCGGATATGCAGCTTAGTGAAATTCCGGTTGTAAGTGAGTTCGAGGATGTGTTCCAAGCATTGAGTGGATTACCTCCAGGGCGGTCTGATCCTTTCACTATCGAGTTGGAGCCTGGAACAGCTCCTATATCTAAGGCACCGTATCGGATGGCTCCTGCCGAGATGGCTGAGTTAAAGAAACAGTTGGATGAGCTGACAGAGAAAGAATTTTTGCGGCCTAGCAGTTCACTGTGGGATGCACCGGTTATGTTCGTTAAGAAGAAAGATGGTAGCTTCCAGCTATGCATCGATTACCATGGCTTAAACCGAGTGACAGTGAAGAACAAGTACCCTCTTCCGAGGATAGACGAGTTGTTGGACCAACTCCGAGGTGCTACTGTGTTCTCCAAGATAGATTTGGCTTCGGGTTATCATCCGATTCTGATAGCCGAGACAGATGTTCGGAAGACAGCCTTTCGGACAAGGTACGGGCACTATGAGTTCGTGGTGATGCCCTTCGGCTTAACTAATGCACCGGCTGCATTTATGAATCTTATGAACAGTGTGTTCCGGGACTGTTTGGTTGAGTTCGTGATCATCTTCATAGATGATATCCTGGTTTATTCCAAGAACCTGGAGGAGCATACGAAATTTCTAGCCATGGTTATGGCTAGAATGAGGGAGCATAAGCTATTCGCCAAGCTTAGCAAGTGCAGTTTTTGGCAGAGTGAGATTGGTTTCTTGGGTCATGTGGTCTCGGGCAAAGAAGTGTCTGTTGACCCGGAAAAGATCAAGGCTATAGCAGAATGGCCGAGACCTAAGAACGCATCCGAGATAAGAATTTTTCTCGGCTTGACTGGCTACTATCGGAGATTTGTTAAGGGATTCGCGAGCATGGCGCAACCCATGACTCAGCTGACTGGAAAGGATGTTGCATTTACATGGTCAGCAGACTGTGAGAAGAGTTTCTCTAAGCTTAAGGACATGCTTACGAGTACTCCGGTCCTGGCTCTACCAAAACTCAATGAGCCTTATGTTGTTTACACGGATAAATCAAAGACTGGACTGGGTTGTGTTCTAATGCAACAGGGAAGTGTGATCGCTTATGCATCACGGCAGTTGAGGAAACATGAGCAGAACTACCCGACACATGACTTAGAGATGGCGGCTGTAGTTTTTGCCTTGAAGATTTGGCGGACTTAATTATATGGGGAGAAAGTCTAAGTTTTCACGGATCATATGAGCTTGAAGTACATTTTTACTCAGCCAGAGTTGAATATAAGACAGAAGAGATGGATGGAAATGGTTGCGGACTTTGACTTGGATATAGCCTACCATCCGGGAAAAGCTAATCTAGTGGTTGATGCTTTGAGAAGGAAGAGAGTAGTCGTGGATTCAGAGAAGGATATGTAAGAGTTAGTCAATATGGTTGGCACCTTACATTTGAATGCCTTGACCAACGATTTGGAACCGTTGGGTCTTGGTGCTGCGGATCAGGCAGACTTGCTGACTAGGGTTCGGTTAGCTCAGGAGTTAGACGAAGATTTGGTTAAGGCATCAAAGAACGATCAGACCGAGTACCAGACTTCGAACAATGGGACTATAGTGGTGAATGGCCGAGTGTGTGTGTTCCGAATGATCAGAAACTCTGAGAGGAAATCCTTAAGGAAGCACACTAGTCGAGATTTTCGATTCACCCCGGGACAACTAAGATGTACCATGACCTTAAGCGCTATTATCAGTGGGTGGGGATGAAGCGTGATGTGGCTAAGTGGGTAGCCGGATGTTCGACTTGTTATATGGTCAAAGCCAATCATCAAGTTCCGAGTGGATTACTGCAAAGCTTACCGATTCCCAAGTGGAAGTGGGATATGATCACGATGGATTTCGTGACTGGGTTACCATCCGTGGATAAGAAGGATGCATTATGGGTTATAGTCGACAGATTGACTAAGTCAGCACACTTGTTGGCGATTAACAAGATGGATAATGCTGCGGTTCTAGTCAAGAGATATGTTGAAGAGATTGTTCGGTTACATGGAGTGACGGCTAGTATTGTATCCTACAGAGAGACTCCAAGTTTACTTCGGCTTTCTGGAGAGCCTTGCACAAAGCGATGAGAACTAAATTACACATGAGTACGGCTTACCATCCGCAGACTGATAGACAGTCTGAGAGAACTATCTGGATACTTGAGGACTTGCTTCGAGCTTGTGTCCTGGATTGGGGCGGCAAATGGGAACATTATCTGCACTTAGCTGAGTTCTCTTATAACAATAGCTACCAAGCTAGCATCGAGATGTCGCCTTATGAGGCTTTGTATGGCCAGCCTTGCAGGACTCCCTTATATTGGACCCAAGTGGGGGAGCAAAGTATCTTTGGCCGGGACTTTGTTGAAGAGACAACTGAAAGAATTCAAGTACTGAAGCTTAAGATGAAAGAAGCTCAGAACAGACAGAAGAGTTATGCTGATAAGCGTCGGAAAGAGTTAGAGTTTTCAGTGGGCGACATGGTTTATCTCAAGACAGTTACCTACAAGGGAAAAGATCGAGCTTCACTGAATGGAAAGCTAAGTCTGAGGTACATGGGACAGTATCAGATCCTAGAGAGGATCGAACCAGTGGCTTATAGATTGGAATTGCCACCGTCCATGGAACAGTTTCACAAGGTCTTCCACGTCTCTATGCTAAGGAAATGCATAAGTGACCGTGATAATGTTGTGCCTGAACCACCTTCAGACTTAAAGGAAAACATGATTATTGAAGGGATACCAGTCCGGATTGTGGGAAGGAGAGTTAGGGCCAAACGCAAGAAGAAAGTTCAGATGATTCAGGTTGTTTGGGACTGCGATGGTGAAGAAGAAGTGACCTGGGAACCGGAGGAGAGAATGAAAGCAGAGTTCCCTAAGTGGTTCGATAAACGGAAAATCCGGAGTTTAGTGGACATAAGAGGACTCGTGGACGAGTCTAAGCTAAGGGGGGGGAGAGAGAGTTGTAACACCTGTGATTTTCAAATCAAACTGAATAAGTCGGATTAAGACCATGAGAAGGAAAATCCAGGAAGTTTTCTATGTAAATATTGGGCTATCGGATGGAAAAGAGGAATAGCCGAAGAAAAACTAAGGATAGCCGAGCTAAATCGAGCTGGATCGGGTCAGTTCAGCTGATTCGAGTATTTAACCAAGAAGAAATGGTTAGACAAGTGAAAATCCGACAGTCCGTGAAATTCGGACAGTTGGTCGGATTTCCGACAGGTCAGTTACTGAAGTCCGAGCTGGGATTGAGCTGAGCTGATTATGTCCGAGTGAAAATGGGATTCAGACAAGGTAGTATTGGACAAACCGTGTTTCTCGGACATTTGGTCGGGATTCGAACATGACGGTTATTTTTATCGGAGCCGAGCTGAAATGATCGAGGGACTTTGGGATTTGTCGGATGAATTTATGAAATATCCACTAAGTAATAAAAATAGCCGAGCGGGAGCAGTTATATCCGAGAGAATTCATGGAAGACTCGGATAAGTGTTGGCGGGAGCGGTTATATCCGAGAGAATTTGTGAAAGACTCGGATAAGTATAGGCAGGAGCAGTTATCGGCGATAACCGAGAGAATTGCTCGGATGAACTTAAATCAGATCGGCTATTTCAGTAAACCAAGCTAAATTCATCGGTTAAGGGACGGGAACATCAATCTGGTCCGACTAAGTCAATTAGATCGATTAAAAAGTGCGGGAACGGTTACTGGCACTAAGTTACTCGAGTGAAACGCAGCAGATCGGGTTATTGAGCAGTTCCATCCGAGAACCGTCATTTAACTCGGGAAAACCACAGAAACTTCATCATTCTGCCTAAGTATCCGAAAGAAAAACAGAGAGAAAGTTCAGAGAGCGATTTTATCCGAGAGATTGAGATTTCACCGAGAGATATCCGAGAGTTCGCCGAATCCGATCGTGAGATAGCCGGGTGATTCCGACTGTCGCCGAGAGATTTCGACTGCGTCCGAGAGAAATGTTCTGAATCGGGGAGTTTTTCTGAAAACCGTCGGCTATCTTCTTTAATCTGCAACAGCCGAGAAACTAAGGTGAGTGCGTGACCGTAGGCTATGTTTCTAGAGCATTTTATCGTATAGATTCATAGAGTCTTTGATTGCTTTGACTGATCTGATTGATTTCGTGATAAATTCTGTTTTCTGCTTAACTATCCGGGATGATTGATCCAGTTTATTGGTATTCTCGATCAGAGTGACCACAGCCGACTGGTTGTGGGAGAATGATCAATGTTCAGGGTAATCAGGTTCGGATAGAACGTGACGTGACGTGAATAAGTGAAATGTATTATGAACATGACGTGACTTGAATGCCTAATACGAATGTGATCTGATAGGATAAGCATGAATGATTGTATGAATGGACTATGTGAGTGCGTTTCTGTTATATGGCTAAGTGGGACGGGATGACCGCTCTCACTAAGCAATTCGTTTGATTATGCCTCCTTTGTGGATGCAGGTATTGAGTTTGATCGTGAAGGGAACTGATCTGGACTGCAAGACTAAGACAGAAAAGGAAGTTTGTTATGCTTGGATAGACTATGGTCAAGTAGAACAATGTAATAGCTTATAGCAGACTTTATTAGCTTATAGAAAACCTTTATTGTATGCTTGAACCTCGTTTTATCTAAGTAATGATTTATGCTTAAAATGACTTGACTAAATCCGAGTAAAAACACTGAAAAATGACTAAGTACAAAAAAACTTTTAAAATACCTGAAACTAGTAAGAAAACGACCGAGTTAAATCCTTACTGCGTTTCGGATATCCGGATTAAAGCGTTTCACTCTTCCTATATGATCTAACCCAACTTTGACAAAGCTACTTTAAAATATATTCCGATTTTATTGGGTTAGATTCGTCTTTTCTTTTTTTGGGTCAGTTTTGGTGCCTTTAAGAATCAAACCTTGTCTTCAGCTAAAAACTTTAAAATTTTCAATGAAGTATGGTGCTATGGTGATTTTTTAAATACATTCAAATCTTATGTTTTTATATTTTACCTTTGCAACATCCAATAATTTTAATTTTCAATCTCGTAAATGGATATACTGCAACAATCATTAATTAGTTTTGTTTTTGTTAAAGACAATCATTAGTTAGCTTTTCTTCTGGTCCTAAACAAAACTCCCTGTGCTATCTTTCTACTTTCAGTACTTTTAATTTTTAACCCTCAAGATTATACGTGTTGAACTATTTTTTAGTTCTTTCTATCGAATATAATTGTAGTCTGAACTTTATTTTAATCATATAATCAACGTTGACTTATATTAACGATCGAAAGCATGGATGAAGCTTATAAATCTTCGATCGGCGTGGGCCTGGCCAAATATTCCATGTAATGAGGTATTGATAAGGAATATATGATATTTTACATCGTATACTTAAGTGAAGTATATTTAGAAAGTTGTGAATGATGAGTTAAAATGTAAAGAATCATTGTGCCAATAACACTAAAATTTAACAGAATTATAAAATCATTAAATATTATACTTTTTGAATAACACAGATTTTCAAAAATAATTACAAAATATTTACACCAATAACACAGGATTTTAAAAGAATTCTTAAATCATCATGCCAATAACCTAGGATTTTATTAGGAATTTAATAATCCTTACACCAATAACAATGGAATGTTAGAATTATTAAAATCTTCATAAATCAATCTCCCGCTAACCCCCCCCCCCCCCCCCCCCCAAATTAAAAACATACAAAAAAAAAGAATTGAAACTGACGTCATTATATTTCTATGATTCTATCTATATTGATTCTGACTCGTGTGTCATGCGTTTTTGTTCACCCTAGATATAAAACGAATAATAATCCATGTCAATATCACAACATCAAAGCAGCCGGGATATTATTTATATGAGTCGTAAAACATATATATTACAAACATTTTATTTTTACTACAAACCAAAACCTAAAAATGGCTACGACCACACAACACATGAATCTAATCTTTCTCGTACTTATCTTAATATCCTTCGCAGTCTCTCCGGTGATCTCAACGGTTCCGAAAGAATGCGAAACCGATTCAACAGACTCTTGCATCGACAAAACCAAAGCATTACCCCTCAAAATCATAGCTATCGTCGCTATCCTCGTGACAAGCATGATCGGAGTCTCGGCTCCTCTCTTTAGCCGATATGTCCCGTTCCTAAGTCCAGACGGTAAAATCTTCATGATCGTCAAGTGTTTTGCATCCGGGATCATCCTAGGAACCGGTTTCATGCACGTTTTGCCCGATTCTTTTGAGATGTTGTCCTCACCATGTCTTGAAGACGATCCGTGGCACAAGTTTCCCTTCACGGGATTTGTCGCTATGTTGTCCGGTCTAGTAACTCTCGCTATCGATTCTATTGCTACAAGTCTCTATACAAAGAAAGCTGTCCATGACAACGGCGACGATAAGACTACTCCGATGATAATTCAAATCGATCACTTGCCTATAACAACTAAAGAGCGTAGCTCTACTTGCTCAAAACAACTATTACGGTACCGAGTTATTGCCATGGTTAGTTCTTCAATACAAGCCTCTCATTTAGCTCTCTTGTTACACTGAAATTACTACAATAATTCCAAATTTTAGATTTTAATATGGTGAATGTATATGTGTTAATTTAGGTGTTGGAGCTTGGGATTATAGTTCACTCGGTGGTTATTGGACTATCGGTAGGTGCAACAAATGACACATGCACCATTAAAGGTCTTATTGCAGCTCTATGCTTCCATCAAATGTTCGAAGGCATGGGCCTTGGCGGTTGCATCCTTCAGGTACATTAAAAAAAATATATCAAAATAATCTCGATCCAAAATTACTAAACAAAACTTTAATTAAAAAGCCTAGAACAATAACTAGCACCATAATATTTTTTCATCAAATCTAAAAAAATCAAAGTTCAAACCATAACACAAACATAAAGACTCGAGGACAATAATGTAAAGTTTAATGTGATTAAGTGTTATTACTTTTTATAAATGTAGTTTCGATGAACAAAGTCATTGACAAAAAAAAGATGTGTTTTTTTAGTATTTTTCTTAAATTATATATTATAGGACTTTTAACCATATGATGATAGAAACATATAGCATTTTAAGAACTTTCTACAACTTTTTTAACAGGCAGAGTATACAAATGTGAAGAAATTCGTGATGGCTTTCTTCTTTGCGGTTACAACACCGTTTGGGATTGCTCTTGGTATAGCCTTGTCGAGTGTTTACAAGGACAACAGTCCGACCGCATTAATCACCGTTGGGCTGCTCAACGCATGTTCCGCAGGACTGCTCATTTACATGGCGCTTGTAGACCTTCTAGCCGCTGAGTTTATGGGATCAATGCTCCAAGGAAGTGTCAAGCTTCAGCTTAACTGCTTCGGCGCAGCTTTGCTTGGTTGCGGCGGAATGTCAGTCCTCGCCAAATGGGCTTAAAATCTTTAACATTATACTTCCAAAATTCTATGGAACTGAAATTGTATTTGAGTGAGTGTAAATAATACTATATTTTCTAATTTCTATATCAAATGTTATGTGAGTTTCAAGCGATTGTGCTTTCCTCCTTTTTTTGTTTGTCTCTGTTGTGTTGCGAGTTCTTTAATTTAAGTATATGTCTATAAAGAAAATTTGTAGCATTATAAATCCGTTCACAGTACAAGAAAAAATGTTTGTAGCTACACATTTAGTTGTAGTTATGATTGATTATCTGTGACTATTTGGGCATTAGTCACGACTTGACACAACACAAATTTGTGTCACTGAACTCGTAGTTATCTGGCATTCCTCGCTATTTGTAGCTGGGTGCCACAACATAGATATAACTAGATTTGTGGTTAATAGTTACATATAGACATGACCCTATTTGTATCTATATTTGCCATAATTTACCACAAATAGCAATCCGATAGCCAGAACTTAAGCGGGGAATCAAAATTTTATGAGCAAATTTTTTGATTTTTACATAACCACAATATAATGTTAGATTAATTGTGGTTATAAACTTTAAAATTAATTAAATTAGAAATTATTTAGTTTGATAATCAATTTTAATTTATATTTATTTTAAATTTTGTTTTTGATTAACTTAAATTACTTAAATATTAATATTTAGTTAAAAAATTATTCAAATTACATTGTACAATCAATCATATACTAATTTTAATTTGAATCTATATCGAAACTTGAATTAGAATATTCATGACACTCATCTTCTAAATCACCTTCAGAAATATATTCATCATTAGGATTATTTACCGGTATAAGCTCATAATCATCTGATATGTCTTCGAATGCATGTGTTTCAACTCGCATAATATTAGTGCTTGTTACCGCTCTATGGAGAATGTCATCTTGAAATGCAATTTGAGAAACTTCTTGGATTTCACAAAACTCCCTTGGTATAACTTTTATCATTGCCCACCATTCCTCTCTAACTCGACGCAAACGTGGATAAGGAATGTAACAGACTTGGTTACATTGCTTTGGTAATATGAAAGGATCATATTTATCGTAATGCATGTGGGGACAAACATCGATAATACCAGATGGATGCATTTGTATTCCTCGACCAAGTGTGGTGTTGAACCGTTTGCATTTGAAAATCATGGCTTTTAGCCCAACGGCACCGTGATACTCTATCATGAATATATCTTCGAACAGGCCAAAATACTCCGTGTTACCGGTTCCACGAACATACACACCATAATTCATCGGCTTCTTGTTTTTTCCATGGTGATGTGTATGATAGTGGTATCCCCTGGAATAATACACATGTCATGAAGTAAATTGATGTTGTGGACCTTGTATAAACTCAAGCATCCACAATGGAACATCATATGACTTGCTAGCATCGTTAATCTGCAATAGTTATTAAATTTTTAATATAGATAAGATAGAGAACAATTAAGTATTAAATTTTAACTCTTACATAGTTTTTAAACCACTCTGCAAATTGTTCGTTTTTTGCTCTCGTCATTGCGTCAGATGTAATATTTGAGATGTTAAGCGTTATATACTCTTCAAACATCCTGCATATAAATGTATGTGTAATATATATGTATGGATTTTATATATTAAATTATAAATATTTATTAAATATAGACAGCAAAATATACCTTTCATACGGTGTAAATTCTTCAAGGTTGAGTAGTAAAAATGTTTGGAGCACATTATAATCTTCGTCAATTAACCATGCCGTTGTTGATTTGCCACTGATTCTTCCTACTTGTTGGAACATGATCGGAACATCATGATAATTGTAGGTGAATCGTACTTCGTTGACATCATCTTTGGGGTCGGAAACTTCTGAAGAGACAATATAATTGGCTGTACGTATGATATCTCCTCGTTCACACACTGAGCAACTATCGACCCTCCAAACCGGGACTTGTTTTTAACCTTCTTTTTCAGATGATACATGTATCGTTCAAACAGATACATCCACCTATATTGCACCAGACCACCTAAAGAAGCCTCGTCTGGAAGATGCACAGGTAGATGTTCCATTACATCAAAGAACGACGGAGGAAATATTTTTTCAAGATTGCAAAGCTTCATGGCAATATTTCTTCTAATATGGCAACATCTTCTATCTTCAGAACTTTTGTAGATTTATCCCGAAAGAAAAGTGCAATATCTACACATACATATAATAAAAAAAAAGTTAATAGCATTAAATAAGTATAAAATAATTAATTTTAAAATATTTCATACTTAAGATTGCCGTGTGAACATTTTTGGGACGAAGCTCTGCAAATGCAACTGGTAGAAGTCATTGCATGATGACATGACAGTCATGGCTCTTTAAACCTGTTATCTTCCCACTATCCAATTTAACACAATGTGAAAACTTGGAAACATACCCATATAGAAATTGGATATCATTTTTCGTTAGAAAATTGGATATTCTTGATTCTACAGTATCTTTTGTCTTTCTTGGAACATTGAACACCATGTTGATGAGATTGTTGAAGAAAATTTTCTCAATATGCATGAAATCAAGGTTGTGTATGAGAAGTAGATGCTCTCAATCCGGTAACTCCCAAAATATACTTTTTCACCCAATTGTGGTGAACACCATACCCCTCAATTTCTCTAGCAGCATTGTCATGTCCTTTGCCTCCACAATCAACAGACTTAAATAGTCCGTGAATGTTGTTTATCCTCTCATGAATAATTTCTTCCCCATTTAACCATGGCAGATGATCATCATGCATTGTTTTCCCCTTTAGAAAAGCTCTCACATTCCGCCTATAAGGATGTTCGAGAGGCAAAAACCGTCGGTGACAATCAAACCAAGAGTTTTTTCTTCTATTTGGCAACCAAAATGACTTTGTCTCATCCATACAATACAGACAAGTCAATCTGCCATGCGTCATCCATCCATATAGCATACTGTATGCTGAAAAATTGCTGATCTCCACATCAAGGCAGCATGCATCGTGAAATTTCCCTTTTTCGAGACGTCGTATGTCTCAATACCATCACTCCATAAATTATGTAATTCTTCAATCAACGGTTGAAGATAAATATCTAGACTTTTTTCGGATGGTTTGGCCCAGGAATTAATATTGAAAGAAAGAAATATTCCTTTTTCATGCACATCCCGGGAGGTAAATTGTATGGTGTTACTATGACGGGCCATACGGAATATGATTGCCCATTCATACCAATTGAATTAAATCCATATGTTGATAAGCCTAGATAAATATTACGACTCTCTGAAGCAAATGCAGGATATACCTTCTGAAAATGCTTCCATGCTTCTCCATCTGAGGGGTGATGCATTTCTCCATCGGGGGACACATGTTCTGCATGCCATCTCATTTGTGAAGCTGTCATTGTTGATTGATATAATCGCTTCAACCGATCTGCAACTGGTAGATAAAACATCCTTTGTTTTGGTATCTTCCGACCTACATTTGGTTCATACCGATCTTTTCACAAAACCGACATTGAACCAAGTATCGGTCTTCTTTCTTCCAGAATAACATACAATTATCTTCACAGACATCAATCTTATGATGTGGCAACCCTAGAGACCGCATCAACTTCTTCGTCTCGTAGTATGATTCAGGAGCTTTATTGGGCGATGGAAGTGCAGCTTTAAACGTTTGGGTAACATCATCCAAGAAGGCCTCTGAGAGATTGTATGTGGTTTCCCAGTTCATCACTTTCGAGCTCAGATACAATTGAGAAATCCCATCAGAACATCCTTCATAAAGAGGTTGACTTGCCGCTTATAACACATGAAAAACACCATCATGAGTTGTCCCGTAATCTTGGTTATTTTCTGGGAAATTGACACCATCTGAAAACATGTGAACATCTATATTAGATCATGATATTGATCCACCGGAACTTGAATATTTCAATAATCATTCCATGCTTATTGGTCAACCATGTGTTGACTTGATGATGCTTCACCACCAAAGTAGCAATTTTCTCCATGATGCATCCACGCATAATAATTTCTATAAATCCTTTTAGGTATGAGTGGTTCGCCACGGTATCAGCATCACGACGCTTTTGGTTTTTGCACTTCTTGCATGGACATAGTAAATCATTACGCTCAACATAAGAGTTTTGATTTCAAGCAAAAGTAACAAAAGTGTTTATTCCCTCAACAAAATCATTTGAAATAGATTTTCGAGTAGAATCTGAAAATCGAAATCGATTATACATCCATTCTCTAGATTCTAAGAAATTAGACATTTTTGGTGTTTGTGACTTTGTTTTTATGGTTCCACAATGATCAAAATAATTGCATTTATAATGATAATCTGCACCACGACTAGCCATGACAGTTGTAGCCTATATCGAATATATTCTCTGCCCATATTCCCGGCCAAAGCTGTATTCTGCAAAAGTTATGAAAAGAGTTGGTGAGACTATTTGTATTGATTTGTCATGAGATTACCTGGGCTACAACTAGTCACGACGTGTTTGTGTCCGTATATACATATCTGTCGACATAACATAGCTACAAATTGCTATGTTATAAATTATGGCTAATTGATAAAATTTTAAAATTAGCGAGAAAACTTAGTTGCTACAAATCTGTTTGAGGTTATTTATGGCTAAATGGACGCAAAACACATTTGTGGCTATACGTAGAAAATTAGATACAAATGTAGTTATAATATTTATCCGTGTCTTTTAAAGCCACGAATTGCCATACTCCGTCACAGAATTATATGTTTTTCTGAGTTAGGACTATTTTGATATAGCTACAATTATATCGTAACTAAGTTGTAGCTATATACAGTTTTTCTTGTAGTGTTAAGTCATTGGTTCTAACTGTCTCTCTCTATGCCTCTGGTATGACAGAAAAACCATTGTTTTATGTAATTATTTTGTTCATCCAGAAACTTTCCCGCACATTAACAATTTAAACAAATATGTTGTGATAAATATTGGGTCATTTTTTTAAATAGCACATTTGACAATTCTATTGTGAAAAAATATCTTTCGTAGAGAAAATTATAAAAGAGATCCATTAATTTGCTATTAATTTGTATTTAATCTACTACTAACTTGTATTTAATTTAATTTCAATTGTATAATCAATTAGTTAGTTACTATGATTAGTCTGCATGGTAAAATAGCTAAAAGGATAGATATTTATAAAATAGATATTAAAAGAGTCATTTTTTATAATTTTCTTTTTGAAGAAAACTGTGTTTCATATTATTTTTCTATTAAGAATCATTTCAAATCATTTTCTCGTAATTTGTTTTTTTTTTTTTTGTATCAGAGTAACACTATATAATATATCGACATATGTGTTGAATCAATAGGTACATATATTATAGTTGACAAGATATCTTTTTACCTCAATGAGGTTTAATTAGTTCGAGCCTAGTTCTTCTTTTCAGAAGAAATACTTGCAATTTTTTTCTTTCAAATTTTATTATATGTAGCTTCTTCACAAATTACTTTCCTAGCCTATCTTATGATTTTAAATGACGTTTCTTTATAGCGTTTATTTTTGTTTACTTCCACCAGTTTTTTTTTTCGATGAAAACCCTATCACGAATAAAGAAACACTTTTTTGTCAACTTTGCAATACTTTGTCAAAATAATTTTTCTATCATGCATCACAACATCTATTAGATAATTGGTTAAATTCTGTTGATAACGTCACAAAATTATCTATATATTATACTATTCGACATACTGTATATCTGTGACCGTACGCGCTGTACTTGTACGACTTGGACAAAAGGCAATATCCGTACAACGATCCATATTACGTACGTGAGCATGATTATTGCAATTTCACCAAATCCCAACATAACTAATTTTTATTTCGCCTTCGTTTTATTCTTTTCCGTATTCATCAGCAAAATTCCGGCATGGGAATAGCCTGTCAAGTTTTTTTCCTATATAAGCTTAAGTCGTAAAAGCCATAATAGAACCCACGAGAATACAAAACATCCAACCAAAAACAAACAAAGAGAAGATTCCAATACTTATAATGGCAGCTTCGGCTACAACACTCATGAAGCTCTTCTTCTTTGCCCTAATTCTTGCCAGCTTCATCGTATCTCCGGTGATGTCAACGGCGCCAGAAGAATGTGAAGCCGAGTCAACAAATCCATGCGTCAACAAAACTAAAGCCTTACCTCTAAAAATCATATCCATTGTAGCCATCCTCGTGACCAGCATGATAGGCGTATCGGCTCCTCTCTTTAGCCGATACTTTCCATTCCTCCATCCGGATGGAAACATTTTCACAATCGTTAAGGCTTTTGCGTCGGGGATCATCCTGGGAACAAGTTTCATGCACGTCTTACCGGACTCTTTCGAGATGTTGTCATCAGAATGTCTAGAGGACGACCCATGGCACAAGTTCCCATTCACGGGCTTTGTCGCTATGTTGTCGGGACTCGTCACCCTAGCCATAGACTCCATGGCTACTAGCTTCTACAGTAGCAAGAACGGTAGTGAAATCGCTCCCGCTGCTAGTAACGGTGATCATGAGAGAGCAAATCCGATGATAACTCACGGTCATAGTCACGGCCACGGCGTTACATTAAATACTAAAGATGATGGTGGCTCACAGTTATTGCGGTACCGCGTCATTGCTATGGTTAGTAGACCTATATAAACATACTACTAGTTATAACAAATATATAATTGACCATTCTATATCATTTAAACACATAATTAGGTGTTGGAGCTTGGAATTATAGTTCACTCCGTGGTCATTGGACTATCTTTGGGTGCAACAAATGACACATGTACCATTAAGGGTCTTATTGCAGCCCTTTGCTTCCATCAAATGTTTGAAGGCATGGGTCTAGGTGGCTGCATCCTCCAGGTAAACCCGAATTACATTTTTATTGAGCTAATTCGATATATACATATATATATATATACAAGTAATTAGAAAAATATCATATAACAAAATTTGAAATAGATAGCTTTGGTTATTCACATAATTCTATGTCAAATATTACAGATACATCATAGATGATCATTAACAAATTTTGTAATTGTGAGTAGGCGGAGTATACGAATGTGAAAAAGTTCGTGATGGCATTCTTTTTTGCGGTTACAACACCCTTTGGAATCGTTTTAGGGATCGCATTGTCTAGCATATATAGGGATAACAGCCAGACCGCATTGATTACTGTCGGGCTGCTCAACGCATGCTCGGCAGGACTGCTCATCTACATGGCCCTTGTTGACCTTCTAGCAGCCGAGTTCATGGGACCGAAGCTCCAAGGTAGCATCAAGCTTCAGATCAAGTGTTTCTTTGCCGCTCTACTTGGCTGCGGTGGGATGTCAATCCTCGCCAAATGGGCGTAGAAACTTATCAACAATCTTGGTGTTCAGATTCTAAAAGAGATTGGTTAAGTTCGGTTTGAGCGAGTCGCGTGAAGTGTTTTTGTCTTTTGTTGTTTATTTGTCATATTAATTACTCCGTGTCGTGTGATAAATAATTGCTGTGTAATAAAATTTGAGGAAATGATATTTTAACTTTTAATTTCACGCGGCAAAACAAGCCTGATTATGACTTATATTTGAAAGTATATATTTTAAGAACTTTTTGTTTTGTTGGCATGTCACTGTGAGAATAAATTTTAGTGGTTTTTTTGTTAAATTATAATTTAATATACCTTTTAAACTCTTACTTACGTTTAGTCCATTAATTTATATAAGAGCAACTTTTGTCTTTGCATCTTTTTAAATGTATTTTTTTGTCAACAACATCGAACGGTATTTAGATTTTAATTTCGATGGTGACAGAGAAATTCTGCAAAACTATATATGTACGGATATTTAAAATCTATTTTTAATCTCAGTGATGCACACATACAGTACACGTTCGTAGACCATGAGCTCTTCACGTGTATGGCTTCGTCCTCCTGCGCAATTGAATAGTACTCCCTCTTTTCTATAAATTTCACACATAAGAAAAATATTATAATATTCAATCATAAATAAATTTGTGATATTAAACATTTTTTTTATATTTCTAAACCAATAGTAGTATATAACAGAATATGTAATCTTAAAAAAAATCGTTTCAAGTATTATGTAATCTTTCTTTTTCGTATTAGCTTGTTAAGTATGCTTTCTTTGTTCCTCAAAGATAATTTTCTAATATTTTTACACATATTAAGAAAATAGTTAATGTTGAGTCATAATTATATATAATTTTTGAAAATAAATAACTTTTAAAGATTCGAAACCAATACTCTCTGTTTCATAATAAGTGTTATTTTGGGAAAATGTATATGCATTATAACTGGATGTATTAATCTCAAAACATATTCAGATACATCCAGTTATAATGCAGATAAATTTTACCAAAATTACATTTATTATGAAACAGAGAGAGTAATAATTTAAGAAATTTTATGTATTGTAAATACCTAATGAAATCGACAATTTGCTTTAAGTACTAAAAAATAATTAGAAAAATTAAAACATTTTTTACAACAAACTAAAACATTTATAGAAAGTTCATTTTTAAAGAACACAGAGAGTATTAAGTATTAACTAAGTAAATCCATATAATCTTCATTAACTTACAAGAAGTTATGAATGATATAAAATTTTGTTATTTAGTAAGATATATATATATATATATTATTTTTAATTTTTTTATATACTAGTATTTCTTAACTTGTAGCCTTGTAGGTACCTGTAATCAAAATAGTTTTTAAAAATACTGTAGTACATACAATTGAATCATGTCTTCCGATATAATATATATATATATAAATTAATGTATAAAGTATATAAAAATGTGTCACTAGTAGTATTAACCTTTCAATGTTGTTGAAAACAAATATTGGTATTAAGCAAACCAGTAAAGTGTCCAAAATGAAATGTTTAGACAAATAATGAGGGATTAGGGGGGAAGCAACCTCTCCCTACTAGTTTATTTGCTCCCTCTACAAGTCAATATCATGGATTTATGGTGTTTAAATGCACATTTTTTGAGGAAAAATAAATTGTTGTTATTAATAGCGTTATCCCCTAACTCCTTCTTAAGTTTTGCAAACAAACAAAAATTATTAACACATATACAAGGAGTATCAATTAAATATGATGGTGAAGGTGAATAATTTCCCAATTATTGTTGGCAAAATGAGTTGCCCAATTAAGAGGTCGGCCCCTTCACAGAAACAGCCCATTGGCTACTACAAAGGCACACACGCACAAGCTTCGTATTCTGGATTTTGTGTTATCCGGATATATATAAGTCCGAAAATGATCAATAATATTGACTTATGTAATGTATTATGTTTGTTGAGAATTGCCTGGTACAGAGTTCTTAAGAAAAAATATAGGTGAGATCATCTGATATTTCTTTTTCATTTACCTTTCCTAGTGTGTATTTTGTATATATTTACATATATACTCGATTTGGTTCTTATAAAATTAAATTTTCATTCAATTTCAATTTTTTTATATTTAACATTATTGCATACTGATTAAGAAAAAAATTAATTGCTTAACTTTCGTTTTTTACCGTTTTCTATATAAAACATTATTTATTATCTATATAAACACAATTTAATCAATAATAAATTTAAATTGCAGAATATAACTGTTATAAAACACTAAACGAAATAATAAAATTTACAATGAAGGTAGAAAATATCAAATAATTTACAATTATAAACTAAAACATTTACTATTGTCTTTTATAAATTTGTTTTATCATACTATAATTTTAACACTAATTTTGGTTATGGATGAAAGATGATACTAAATGTTTACCTTGGATTTTTAAATTGATGTTTGTTATGCTGACTAAAGAGAATAGATAATTAGTGTTAATTAAGACAGAATGGGATATTTAAGAGAATAGAGTTCAGTCAAGATGTGAAAGCATGTGAATCATCTAACTAAATATCGAAATCTCATCACTAAAAAAGTTGTTGGACACATTATTCAGTTAAGGGGAAAATATAAATATTGGATTGCGACGTTGTAACGTTTCCTGGACGCAATCATCGTAAATCGTGAATTCACACATCGTATTCATCGTTCTGCGTTCTGATATGCACTTAAATTTTAATACCTCTGTTTTATTATTTAATCTGGTTGTATAAATAATTATTGGGTCTCTTTTGTCTATATGCACTGCACAAGATACGACCCCAATTTAAAAGTTTGTTACACGACAAATAATAATGACTTTGAATTGCAAATGTCGTTGAAGGCATCAAATTCAGACTATTGCTTTTTATGACGTTTTCCTTTCTACTTTTTTATAGTTGGGATAGCGAAATTTGATTCTTCTGATAAAATTAGTATATTTAGATTTTTGTTTGTAAACGACACTGGACTACTTCATAATTAGTGACTGCGACATCTATACACAATCTTTAGAAAGCAGCATTATTTTAGGTTATATCCATTTGTTCATAATAAGTGTGTAACGTGTTTGTACATATAAAAAAAAACATATTACAAATTCTAGTATACTCCTAAAAGCTAGTTGATTAAGACTATTATCATTATTCATAAAAATTTAAATCAAATTAGGTATTTCATATCACAATTTACATCGAAAACTTAAAAATATTTAATATAAAACGAAGTATATATATATATATACGTAAAAGATATTTGAAAAACAGTACTAGATTTCTTTTTTTTTATTAGAAAAAAGACCTTGAACATATATTATGAATTATTGACAATTTGAATTTTAAAAAATTAGATGACATTTTAAATACATAACAAATCTTATATAATTTGTTTTTACCGTCTAATTTTATCAGATTGGAACCAAACTTGTATTGAGAAGCCCTTTTTATATATATAACCAAAAAAAGGGAACAAACCTTGTATAAATTTTAGGGAAGCTAGCAAACTTTTGTTCAATATTTATAAAAACCTATTTTAGTTTCATATATGAATATCTTAACAATCCCTAACAAAAAGTGAGTCTAACGAAAACAACTACATATTATATAACATCAGGTTAACAAAAAGATTTCAAAAATATAAAACTTTATTTACTAAAAATCTGAAACCGAATCCGACTAAGAAATGATAGCAAACCTAATTTACATTGATAAAAAAGCATCTAAATACCCCAAAAAAAGTCTCACAAAATAATTTTCTTTTTACAATTACAATGTATATAATCTTTGAATTACCAACTAATTAATGTATATCTAAAAAATATATTAGATATGTATAAATGTCTCATGAATGCAATTTTCTTTTGAATTGCGAATCAAATTACTCAATAACTTCCTGAAATTCAGAAAATTATGTTTTTCCTATTTGTGTTATATATTGTGTAATTGCTTGGCCAGAGAAGAAGTAAAAGGCCAAGGACCACCTCACATGTTATGGAGAGATTCTTCAAAATTTCTTTTCCCCATTCAATTATTGTGTCGTCTTTTGCAACTTCCATTTTTGGCTTCCACTGAAGTTTCCAGGAAAATAACAAAATCATATATTCTTTTAAAAATAATAATGTGAACAGATTACCCATCTCACAAAGATTGGACGTGCTTTCAAGTTAAACCAAAACCGATCGCGACTTCATTATCAAATACTACTCTCTAGATTATACGTAAGGGCTAAGGAAGTATATTAAGTTTAAAACCAAACAAGCAACATCGTGATTTAAGATTTAACCAAAAACTAAGAAGTTATTTACAAGTATACTGTTAATGTTGTATCAAAACACTTATAACATAACATTGAATGGTATAAATATTGCTTTATCCCGGTCCCAAGCATGAACCCACAAAACTAAACAACATTTTCTCTATATAATTGTGTGGAATCAGTATTTGTATGTCATTATATGCGGTGGCCGGTTCAGCAAGTTTAATTATCAAAGTTGTACAAGAATTATACTTCCTCTATTTCAAAAACTAAATATTTATTAAAATAATTAAATCTTATGAATTATCATTGGTTTAGAATTATAAGAATCTTTTTAACACATAAAATTTATACATATACATACATATATATTCTAATATATCTTAAAACACTAAAAATATCTTTTTTGTTTTACATATCATGATTTACTATTGGTTTAGAGTATCGTTTTGTGATTTGAAAACTTAATCAAATCCCATAATAATAAACAACTTTTAGTTTTAGTTTTATTTTTCACACTATTTTTAAATTTAGTTTTATTTTCCATGTTTAAAAAATATGTCCCATTGATTTAAAAAAAAAACAAATTGTATATATCTCTATACACTACTTCCGTACGGATGAAGAAAACAAATTGTAATTACTACTTCAGGATTGTACAAAACTACAAACGAATAAATCAATTCCATATAATTAAATAGTCCCAAAATATAAATGAAAAGAGTAATATTTCTTTTTTTTTGCTTTATCCTCTCCTATTTTGCTATTTAACCATTCACTAAAAACGGAAATTAGAACGGAAAAATAATTAAAAAATTTATGTTCATGACATGTTAACATGCACACTAGCATTCATGACCGTATCGCATACAGGGCACGCCTGTAACAGAGCCGATCCACAAACCGTACACAGACACAAATGACGGCAAGGCAACACCAACACACTCGCCGTTCTTTCACCGCACCGTCTACATCCTCCGGTAACCGCCGTAACATCATCGCCGTTGGCTCCGTCGGAGCTACCGCAGCAAGATTCCGCATCATCTTCTACCGGAGGACGAAAACCATCTCCGGTGGCCGGAAAATCGTCGACTTGAGCAAGAACTTGTTCTAGATTTGATCGGAGAGTATTAGCCGTAGCTTCATTTGTTTGAGCGAGATCACGCCAGATCTGATTCTCGACGTAGAGATTCTTCACACGTTCTTGTAAAACCCAATTTAGCTTCCCCATTCGTACAATCTCGTCGTCTTTCGCTTTCAGCTTTTTGATAATCGCCGATTGAACCGCAGACGCTAACATCCGCGTTTGCGTTCGCTGCCTCGCTTCTAACTCTAATCTGAGCATTTCCGTTTGGTGAGCAACGAACCGGTCGATTTCTGATTGTTGCTGTTGGATCTGAGAAACGAGTTCCGCGTCGATTAGAGACGCCGACGGGTCAAACGCGACGGACCTCCGTTTCTGAGCCGCCATTAGAGCGTCGGAGTCAAACGTTGAATCTCTCTGACGTTTAGATATCGCTGGAGATTGATTGAAATTGTATGTGAGGTCGCTTTCTGATTTGTTGAAACTTGCTGCGATTTGAATCGGATCTATGGCGCGAGACTGTAGTGTTACCGGAAAACCGCCGGCGGTTTCGTTGTTCATGTTCGATTTAACACATTCTCTGGAAGAAAAAAACAGAGAAAAACAAAATCAATAAACTATGAAATGGGCTAGTATACAGAAGATATCGAGAAGAATCGAATGAAGAAATCTACCTGTTGGTAACAAACTGAGAAGAGAATAGATTCATATGTCTTGCTTCAAGAGCCATTGATGGGTTTTTTCTTAAGGTTAGAGAGAGTTTGAGAGGAAGGAGAGAGAGAGAGAGGTTGTGGCGACTGGTGAAGAAAACCAAAGAGGGTGGCTTTTATTTAAGGATGACAGAGATAAAGTCAAAATATTTAAAAAAAAAAAAGAGATTTGATATCATTTCTTTTTTTACATTTTCTAGAAAAAGAATACTTTATCTTATTCCAAGTTTTATATTTAAAATAATTTGATTTCCTTTTATTTTTAAATAGAGTATACCCCAAATATCTTAACAAACACCAGCACATGTGACCGTATTTAGCTTTTTGATTGACTTGACTTGTAGTGTATCGTATAAATATATTATATTACTAAATCTTGTAATTACAAAATTATAATATTTTTGTTAATAACGTTCAAGCAAAGAAAGTGTTAACCTATTTTCCATGAAATCTGTTTTTTTTCTTTTTGTCACCTTTCCATGAAACCTGTTGTTTCCCGTGTGAAATATTTTTGCATAAAATGCTATTTTTATTCTTGTTATTTTTTTCTAGGGGATAACAAATAGGAAATAAAATCTCCTTAAATTTATGAGTTTATTTCAGTTTTGTTTTGACTACACGAAAATTAGGAATCATTTTACTAAAATAGTTAAAAGAACATTTAAAACACATCTTTCAGTTTTCTTTTGACTGAAAGAAAAATAGGAAATTGTCAAAAAGAAAAACGAAAGTTACTAAATAGTTAAGATATATTTAAACAATTATATGATTGGTCAATTTCCATCATACCATATTAGAATCTTAAGGGCTATTTCCGTAAATTCCGCTTTGATACCTCTTAATGCACTCGTTGAACGTAGCATAAGACAAAAAAAATCGGAGGCTGGCACGTCGCATATGCTACACGTGTTAATTCCTCTCCACGCTTGCCACGTCATGCAAGTACGGAGAAGATTTCACCGTGTATATTTGTTTCCTTTTTAATCTCTTATATTTTCTTGTCAATCATCATCACTCAATTCTAGATTATTTTTTTCCTTCAAGGGGATTTCTAGTAATGAATGATACATGAATAACACTAACATAAATAATAGGTTCCAGTAATGATTTTTTTTTTGGTTGAATAGGTTCCAGTACTGATGATACATGAATAACAGTAATATAAATAATAGGCAAGTAATTATTAACTTTAGATTTAAGTTCTATAGATCAACATATACTTTAGATTTAAATAATTTTATTTACTTTAAAAAATATAATGGTGAATGTGATATAATAGATGATCAATCTGAAAAAAAATAAACTATTTTGATTAAATTTAATAAAACACATGTTGTTAAAAATAATATTTTTTATTATATAAAATTAAATGCATTCAAAATGTTAATTCATATAATCATAATACATGAATTAATAACTTTTTAAAAAAAAATTATATATTTGAAATTATATTCCTATATATTCGTATATATGCAGATTTTAATCTAATATTTTAAAATTTTGATTTCAACCAAAAGAAAAATAGATTTAAACATAGACTTCAAAGTAAAAATGATATTCTATCAATTTTTTTGTTTCAAACAAAGAATTCAAGAATTTAAATTCAAATTCTTTTTTTTTTGTTGTCAAAACGCAATTATATTATTACGAATTATTAAATTCATAATGAGAATTTTAGTAAAATATAAAGAGAAATAAAGTCGTTTGAACAGTTGTTTTATTATTCATAACATCAAAGAACCCAAGCATTCGAACTATTAATTTATATTTGCAATATTAATTAATAGTATTATTTTATAAACAAAAAAGTCGCTCCAACCGTTACACATTTGTTTTTCATTCATCATGGAGTTTACACGTGAAATAAGTACTAACTCATTCTCTTAATTTTTAGTAAGTAAAGAATATGCTTATTGTTGATTCGAAACATTATTTATGGTTGATAGCAAACTCAACAACCGCTACAAAGCGTTATATTTTGTCACCATAGTAGACAAAAAGTTTTGAGATACATATTGAGAGAACTTTTGAATGCATAAGTAATCGTCAAAATAAATACAATTTAATCTCATGTAAATGGAAAAGAACTATGTAGTAATTTTCCTTACGTGTAAGTCACTGTCAGCTTGGTCAAAAACCAATATGAATAGAAAAACAGAGAGTAATTTTAAAACTAATAAAACTCTATGACTGTTACTTACTCTCGTCTTAAAAAAAAACACAAAAATCAAGAACAACAATAGTTATCTATTCCGAATCTTGATAAAGGAGGACTAAGCAGTTGGACGAAATCTTGTACATTAATGATATACCATAAAGTCTATATACAATATAAAGGCGGATATGCCGTATTTTAAGCTGTAGGTTATAAAATAGTGAATGAGTTAGTACTATTATGAGTTCGTAACTATTATAAATTGGTCAAGAATAAAAGTTATAAGTACGTATTATGAAACCTAATGAGTATACGTGCGTAAGTATGAAGTTACACGTGCCAAGCGTGTGGGAGCCATGATGGGAAAAAACAGCCGATGCCACGTTTTGGTGGAACCCATCAAAACCACTGCTTCATTTTACTATTTTAGTGAAACGAAAAAAGGGCTTTTTTTTCATGCTTTGCTGGGAAAAAGATTTGTCGTCCCGTCGCTTTTCTTTTCCCTATTTTAATCATAAAAAAAAAAATCAAAGTAATCGTCAAAATAAATATTGAAAATAATCCGATAATGTTTTAACACTGTACGGAAAATAAATGTTTATTTAATTTGTTAGATGTTGGGATAAATAGGTGGACCACGAGAAAAAGGTCTATTTTATGTCTGTGGATTCATTCATGCGTGTCTCTCTGTATATTTAATGTCTTCTAGTCATTGTTAGATGTACAGAGACGAATCTACGTATCAAACTCTCTCTCTCTCTCTCTCTCTATATATATATATATACACAAATGTCGTTCATATAGACGAATACGTATAGATATGTGTCACCAACAAGAAATAATACATACATATAACATTTTAAAAAAAATTTGAACAATCTCTGAGCCGTCGGTGTGCTTTATCTATTTGAAAGATTAATCGATATTAATATACCACGCCACGGTTCATAGAATAATACTATATGGCATAACTACAAAAATATTAGAAGATAATTTTCGAGTTTAGTCTGAGGATTCATCATTTAAGTCTTAGGGATTATGTTTATTGTTGGAATTTTAGATTTTGTTATTAGGTTTATGGTTTAGTTTTTAGAGTTTTAAATTCGATTACAAACTTCTTTTATATATAAAATTTTGACTACTTTCATAACTCTTCCATTAAAATATTAATTGATTATTTCTAAATTTAGAATTATAACTAAACTAATCTCACAACCAGATAAATAAATTTACCTGATTCTAAAGAAGAGATCAGTGATAAATAATACATCTAGCTGATCGACCACGAACAAATTCTCAAACCCTAATTGTAGGCATATATGTTCAACATCTGAGATCAATTTAATGACACGATCGGTAGATCTACAAGATACATGTCATGAACTTTTGGTTCATGTTCGATCAAATCCACAAAAATCAAAATCATGACTCTAATCACTTGAATTAACTTCATTCTGAATAAATCTAGATATTAATTTAAACGTAATAATTTGGTTCTAAAAAATAAAATTAAACGTAATAAAGACAAGTGATGGAAAGAAGACGAAGACGTTGCAGCATAGTAATGAAGTTGTGCGAGAATAGAACGAAAATAAAAATAGTGATGGGTAGCACTGCCTACCATACACACACACTAGGCATGGCCATTACAAGGCAATCAATAAAAATAAAAAACTAGGCATGCTTTTACTCATATTTTTGATAACTTTGATGATGGAGTTTTTTAACTGATAAATTAGAAATATACTTGATTTTTTTCTATTCCCCCACATCAACATTTAATATGAAGATCTTGAATTCTTGCAGATATTAATATATATATATATATATATATACATAGCAAACAAAATTGACTATTTGAAATATACAATCTCATAAAATGTTCATTTCATCCATATGATATTTAATGCACTTTTTGACTTACAATTGTACATATAAAAACTCTAAACCCATAATTAAAGATCGGTAGTATTTTGTATATATAGTTTCATCCTTCTGTCAGTCGCCGAGGTAATAGCACAACTACTGGATTTATGAGCGCACTCTCGTCTCATTACAAGTTTTGTTAATTCATTTAAAAACTAATAAGTTGATTAACTAAAAGTTTAGACAAGAACAAGACAAGTAGTACAAGGGGCCGTGGCCAAGCTCATCCTTTGTATTTGCGGAAACGCGCCCACAAGACAATAAATATGATAACAATTATTATGAATTGTCCTTAACAGTTTTTTATTATGGATTGTAATTTCATTATTTTTAATTTTTGTAGGTTTTTCACATCGTGGATGAGTTGCTCATCACATTTCTCAACTAAGTTATTTGTCCTTTTCAGTATTAAATGTTTTTCTTTGGTATAGTTTTGAAAACTTTGCATAAATTTAATCACGAGACACTTTCACGTCCATTAAACACATGTATATGTTTAGGTACCATTTTTCCTGTCCTTATTCACTATTAAATGTTTTTGGATTTTACAAGACTTTCATATACATTTATAATATATATGTACATATATAGTGAAAAGACAGAGAGTGATGGAACCAAATCTGAAATTGTTGAAATAATCAAATTGGTCCCCATCACCACCCACTCCTGCACAAGCTTGTTAGGTCATTGATCCTAAAGCACAGAAAAAGGAAATAATAAAGAATGCAAAAATAACTAAAAGAAATTGATAAATAGAGAAGTTATGGGAACAGTGATCCCCACTAACATCATGTGTCTGAGACTTGCTAGCATTGTCTTAAATTCCCTAAAGCACTGGCAAAATAAAGGTACAAAAAGATCCTCCTACACATGTATGTATATATACATATACCTAGTAATGTCCATATATATGTATAAAAAGAACTAAATAGTTGTAGTTTTTTAATGGACAAGAGTGGTGGAAAATTATATAAATGGAGATGCCACCAGAAAAGATGGCATATATTGAGATTGATGGATTCTCCGTATCCACCACCATTTCTCTTTATATAATATATAAGTATATAATTTTGATGGTTAATAACATAGTTTACAGGCTACATTGGACTAACCTACGCAAGACTCATGAAGACGCTATATCAATTATAAACTCCATGAATTTACGTGTTCCAACAAAAAAAAGAAAAACCACATCATCTTCTAAGCCAAAAGAAAAAAGTAACAGACTGTAACCAGTTAATAGGGTTATATTATATACAGAATGCGATTGTCGAATATGATAAAAAAAAATAGTGCTTAATAAACCCATTTTTGGTGTTTTATTTTGTTTCTTATATGCGTGAAGAAAGGATCGAATATAGAGATAAAGAAGACGCTATACGATACCATAAAGTGATAAAACAATGTCCGAAGACCAAATAATTGGATATAATCTAATCATACAAATTATGAAAGCATTTTCTTAAAAAAAATCAAGATATTATTATATACTAGGTAGTGTGATCAAGACTTTCCAATAATATAGGATAAAATATATCAAATCAGTGTTTGCTAAATTGGAGAATGGAGAGCATATTAGGTAAAGATTTTGTGTACTTTTAGAAACACATGCTAAAATTTTTTAAAATAATATAATTAGTGGAGATTGATCAGAACTTAAGGCTAATTTGTCTGTATGATTGTGTCAGCATAATGTTTAATTAGTTAGTTAATCAAAGGACCAATAAAACTTAATCATATGACCAAATTGTTTATTTATTAGTTATTACTATTATATTAGTAGAAAATAGAAATGGAAGATTATATATGGATGGCTTATAAATAATCATCACATTCACATGCCACCATTAACGAATGACACCGAAACACACAAATACATGGGAACTTGATCACCACACGCACGCATTGTTTTACTTATAAGCTACTATAAGAATTGCTCGTTCTGCACAAATTAAGAATTCTTAGCAAGTTTAAGTATCATGAAATCAGATAACTTTGGATGATTTTGTTGAGATTGAAGGTATAGTCATTTTTCAGAAACTGATCCATTAAATTATACTGTATATTTAAAACCGTATAGATATTGAAAAACTAAGCTAAACGTAGTCGAAAACTAATTGAGCATGAAGCAATATATTAAACATTGAATGTACAGAGATTTTAGTCTAAATGTGTAAGAGGCAAACAATCTGATTGGAATAATCGATATATCTTATAAAGAGGATTTTGAATGTAAGTATGTTTTTTTTTCTGAACAACGAATGTAAGTATGTAGATATGAAAAAAAACATATTTATGATATGGTTTGGTTTGGTAGTAAATAATAGTGGACCATAATTTGTGAAATGGTGGATTACGCTTGAGAAGCAAACATGTACTTTACCTTTTTACCTATTTTTCTAGTTAATTTTTGAATTGCTTTCGATTTTGTTTATTATAAGAAAAAAGAAACAAGCGAATCGGTGATAATTGCACGTCCCACTATGACCTTACTCAGCATCTCATCTTTACTTTCTCCACTTCTATATTTTCTTTTCTCCCTTCGTGTCTGCCAAGTCCTCGGGACAAAAGAATAAAGCTTGAATAAAAACCATGAAAGACTAGAAAAATAACAAATCAAGTGCATTATAATATTATGATTCCAAAATTAACTTTAAAATAGATAGAAGGACCCACTGTTTAGTGAAAGTATCTTAATGTTCACATCTGTCAACCTTTTTTTATAGGATTTTCTTCTGACTTGTTTCAGGTTCCTGTCGGTTTATTTAGAATAACTTTTTATTTAATTTTTGTTTGATTTTTTTTTTCTTCTTTGCGAGTTCAGGTAAAACATTTCTCTTTTGGACAAGTTATTTGCTTTTCACTTTTATTTTATAAAATGATACGGATCTGATGAGGGATGGTAATTCTAGCGAGATGTCTAGTTTCCTTCTCCATCCATGTTAAAATATAGAAAAGCTAAGTAAAGCGTTTACAATATTGATTGTGCGGTTATAGAAAATACATAATACGAAATCGTATCTATTACTAACTAGGTTAATCAAAAATCTTAATAGGTTAAACGATCAAATTAAAATTAGTTTTAAAAAATAATTAGAATTAATTTTTTTGTGATTTATGCTAATTACCTTTTTTAGTAAACTAAATATTCTTATGATATAAACACAAATTTGGAAATTTTAGGTTTAACTAAAACGAAAATAAAAAATTAAATTATATTAATTTGTTAATTTTATTAAGAGTAAATAAAGTCTTTTCATATAAGGAGCAAATAATAATCAACCATTATAACTGTCAATCACAGCTCAATTTGCTTGCCAATTAATAATATGATAAAAGTTGATGCTAAATACCTCTAAATGTGTCCACATAGGATTTAAAAGTTCAATTCTATTGATACACATCAGCATTGATAAATAATTATCTATCTATTAAAATTAATTAGTTATAATATAGTAAAAAGGAAAATTTAATACAAATGCAAGTAATAAACTTCAATAGGTTCATTTAATGGAAAAAATAATATCGATACTATAAATTTGGATTTACTATATTGTGAGCTATATTATACTAAAAAAAATTAAAAAAGAACATATAAGTTATCTATTACTAATAAAAATTGATGCTAAATGCATCTAATGGCACCCACATAGAATTTAAAAGATTCAATTTTATTGGTACACATCATCATTGTTCATAGTTAATTATATATTGTATATTAAAATTAATTAATTCGTTTTTATTGTTATAAAGAAATTTTTTAAATTTTATTCAATTTTGTTTTTGTTGTTATTAGGAAAGTTTCAAAATTTTAGTTAGTTATTAATAAAAAAGAGTTTATAAAATATATCTTATTTTTCTATTAACAATAAAAAAGTGAATTACCATATAAATTTTTTTAACAAACAAAAAAATTAACATATAAATAGATTATTAAAGAAAGTCATATATATTGAAAAAAATAATTAAAACCATATTTATGACCATAATTAAATTATTTCAAAATTTTAATCATGACAAACAATTAAAATCTGAACTGCTAATCTAAAATATATTAGTTGTGGTCCGTGTTGATGTCTTAGACCAATGAGGGTGTCCACATATGACATAGAAACTCAATCTGATTGGTACACATCAGCATTTTTAATTAAACATAAAATGTTAAAAATAATTAATAATTTAAATGAATTAAAATATGCAAAAATATGAGATTATCATAGTAGAATAGAAAATTAAGATAAAAAAGTTTAACTAACAAAGCAAATAAAATAAAATTATGTCAAAAATCCAAATCTATAACGTTTGTCAAAATAAAATGGAAACTTATTGTTACAAAAGCTAAACTAATGAAAACAAATAAGTAAATCAATAACAAAAAGAGTTTAATTAAGAAAGAAAAAAAATTGAACATATATATTTTAAATGATTCATTTATTTAGAAAAAATATTAAGATTAAACTGTTTATATAAACATATAAAATTGTTATTTAAAACTATCTATACTACCCAAAAACATTCATGTTAAAGTAACAAAAGAAAAAGTCATATAAAACTTGATATTTAACCTAATTATTTTAAAAATCAACACAAAAATCTGAACTAACCAAAAAAGTTTAACTAACAAAAAACCAAACGTAAATTATCTTTTTGCAATATGTCAATACAACTAAAATAAAAATTCATATTGAAAATTTTAAATTAGTAAAAAAAGAGGACATTAACTTGATATCTATGCTATTTTTTTATTTAACAAAATCAATATAAACAAAATAAGTAAGAAGATAAAAAAACTTAAGTAGTACTAAAAAACTTTACTAACAAAATGAAGTTAAATATTAAGCTAATGATTTAAGAAATCATTATTAAGAAGTTAATTAACCAAGAAAAGTAAAATGAAAATTAAGTTTTACAAAATGCTAAATTTTTAAAATTCACCTAAAAAGAAATTGACTTGATATCTGACTAACTACTTAAGAAACCAATATAAAAGTATTTAACTAACAAAAAAACAAAAAATGAAGTTATGTCTTCAAAAATATCAATATTTTTAAAACAATTATGTATTAAAATAAAATAGAAATCAATATCAAGAGAGGTAAATTATCAAATGAAAAAATTGTATAAAAAATCAAGCTTGATATTTAGGCTAATATTTTGGAAAATTAACATAAAAAAATTAAGTAAAAAAAAGTAAATGATGGTATAAGCTTTTGAGAGAAGTCCACATAAAATTTAGAATACCCAGTTATAACAAGTTAAAATAGCATTATAATTAAAATAAAAATTATTGTAAATAATAAATATAACAAATCAAAAATATTTACGTAAAAGACATTAAATTGATATATGCTAACTATTTGGAAAATCAATAATAAAAGAGATTAATTAAAAAACATATATGTATTAATATAACAAACATGAAAAAAAGATAAATTAAAATAAAATATAAAATACCATCGAAAAATATGTAAAATGACAAAAACAAAATTTATGAAGAAAATTAGTTTAAAATTTAATTTTATAAAATTCTAGATTTATATTCTATTGGTATTGAATATTAATAATCATACAAAGTTACAATAGGTTATACAAGTTTCTAAAGCAAACATATTATTTAAATTTACAATGACTAATACCTTGGCTGCGTCTGATTCAAAAACTAACAAAGAAATACTACACAACTAATTTTACATTTGAAATATAACAATTAATATATACATAGTTACTACTTATAACTTAGCCAACATGAACAACACATGAGTAATATTTTTTAAATTTTCTTTTAAATAATAAAGTGTGATGAAGTTATGAATCAAATTCAAATTGAAATGTATCTTGATAAACTATTCGAATCAAAACATGAATAAACCACACAAAATATAAAAATAGTGATAATGTGAAGACTCCACACCATCTTACATGTCTGAAAACAAAAACTATCAAATAGTTGACTGCAGAGAAAACAGATCTTATTAACTGAATAGAAATATAACATAATATTCATAGAAGATCTGGTAAAGAAGCAAGAAACCCCTTTACATGAGTATTGTAGCATTCTAACAAAAGTAAATCCAAATCAACATGAATTATATATTATATATTAATATATATAGATACACAACATCAGTAAAATATTTAATCAAAAACTAAATATTTAAACATATAAACCTTAAAAAGAAGAACTATATATATCTTAAGGACACAAAAAAATACCAAAAAATTAGTAAAAAAATTATTCTCTAAATCAAACGTATGCACGTCAAAGTTGGATAATTCGTTAGATGTTATTACTATGATTTTACTTCATAATATTTATAATTTTATAATAAAAATAGGTAAATTTACATATTATTTTTTAATTTTTTTATATAAAAATAAATTTCTATAAATATATTATAGTTTTGATAATTTAGATATTAACCAAAAAACAACTAAACAAAATTATTAATATAGACTTGCACGTAACACGAGTTAAAAGTCTAGTATATTAAAAATTAACATGTTTAATAGTTTTGTTTTAAGAAATACGGTTTATTGTTTTCTTAATTTTCTTTAACTAAAAAGATACGGCATCAAAATTTTAATAAATTTTAAAGAAAGGATCCAACAAAAATATATAGGAAAAGTTCCAATTTTTTTTAAAGACATCCAAAACTTCTGTATCATATTTTCGAATTGTAAATAATTTTGAAATTTTCCTTCCGTGAAGAAAAGGAATTTGTTCAGTTGTAAAACTGAAATTCCGGTTATAAATGTTGAATGTATTGATTAATTAAGAGAATAATTTATACATATATAGAGTAATACATAGATGAAATTAGAGAAATGTTAAAGACCATGACTTGTAATACATATATACGAATAATGAAGGCATTTCTATAACTTTAATTGTGGAACATATACCTTTGTGTTGAGCTTTCAGAATTGGTTTTGTGAGTACATAAACTAACTGATAATGTATAAATACATATAATACTTAGAGAGTTCCAGATTATATCTGATTTCTGACAAAATGATAATTAAGCACAATATGTTTCATACAGCAATGAAAAACCGGATTTACACAGAGATAGAATGGCCACATATTATCATAATATATTACAGGTACCAAATCCTGAGTTCAGTGAAAAGAGAGCAGAGCCACCGAACTTCACTGTGTTTACTACTAGACTATACAACGAATCTAGTTTTTGGAGATATGGACCATTTGTCAAAGTCACAAAGTTAAGAAACATTTTACCAAGCTCTTAATGCATTCGACTATTTCTACAGGCATAATAAATTTCAGTTTGATATGTCAATTTATATTGGATTCATTATCTTTCTTTCTTAAAATTTATTTGGGATCAAATTTTACTGGTTTAATCAAAGAATTTTGATAACTCTTATCTATTATTGTAGTTCGAATGTTTAAATTAATGAAGTAAGGTTGTGTTACAAAAAAAACTAATTGTGGTAGATTTGGAAATGAAAAATAAAACTAGTATTTTATAAACTTTCAAAAGAAGAATAAAGTATTATATGCATATTATGTCAAATATCTTTCTCGTAAAAGCGAAATAAATAATCATTAAATAATAGAATAATTTTTGTTTTTTAAAAGTAGAAGTTATAGTCATACTTTTATGTTTTATAGATTTAGTTACTTGCATAGCTGGTTATTTCACATTCGAATATAGTTTCTGAATTTATATACGCAAAACTTGCTAGATATTCTGTTTTATTTTGATTATCGTCAACCATTATAAATTCAAGACTCGTAAACTGATGTTTATTAACTAATGTCAGTTTAGCTGTTCTTTTACTTAAATTACGAATTAGTTGAGTAAATTTGTTGTCATGATAAGACATTCTATTATAGAGTCGATTTTCTTCAAAGAAAACAAAAAGGAGTGGGTCTATTTACACACCCACGTTTCAAACATCTTAGATGATGTGCTGAGTGATTATTTTGTCTTTACGGACCAGAATTAACTCTTATCACTAGGCAGCATTTTTTGTGTGTGTGAACTCTAGGCAGAAATTATTTGATGACGGTATTTATAGTCAAAATTGGTTGTTATCATATGAAGTGAAATAATATAATATTTAAAAGATGACAGAGACAAAGATTAAAAAAGCTGAATCATTTTAAAAAATTTAAAACTAATTGTTTTTATCTTAAAGGTTTAATGAAATAAGTTTTGGGAGGTAGGGTTTTAATTCTTGGTTTAAGCCTTTAAGGTTTAGCCATTTTCTTTGCAGAGGGGGAGGGGAGGGGAGGGGATGGCGTTTAAATTGTTAAATCTATTATTATGTAGCTAGTTTTTTTTTTTTTTTTTTTTTTTTTTTTGACAAAGGGCTTTCAAATTTGTTTATTTTTTTGTTTGTGCAAAAGGGCTTTCAAATTATGAAGCAAGTTTTACACCGAGTACCTAACTTAGTGTTTCTTTATTTTTACAAAATAGGTGATGATCTTTCGGAATGATTTGTTAATTGAGGGGCATTAAGCATTTAAGCTTTCGAAAAAGTGTGCAGTTTAAAGTTTAGTAATTGGAGTTTAGGGTTTTAGATTTATAATTATTTGTTAATTGATAGCATTTTCGACTATTTACTTTTAACTATTTTAATAGTACTTCATATTTAGTTTGTAAAAGCAAAATTTACCCGTAAGGCTAAAGTTTAGTAATCATCTTCCGATTCCACGTATCTGAATGGAATGTTTTAAACGCACTCCTCTCCATAACCTGTCTGTCCCACTAATCCCGCCGTCTAAGTCTTTAACCACGACACGGATTCAGATCTAATCACTCATTTAATTATAAGTATATATCACATACTATATTTTATGTCATAAAGTTTAAATCACTATAATTATTTACATAATATATACCTTATCATGATTCGGACAGACAAAGACCACTGTGCTATTCTTGAATTTAATTTGCTTTGATTATCGTTCAAAGGAGCAATGTTAATAACCACGATAGTTCCACAATACAATCATATTTGAGAGGCCACCGGGAAACTTCTTCAGCAATTTCTCAGACTAAATTTCTAATCTTTAATCATAACCGCGATATAAATTTCTGGACAATATACATATTGAATCACTGCTTAACTAAAATTCAAAATATAACGTTGACCAAAATTAGAATACAAATACCAAACGAATATCATTTTTATGTTTTGTATACGATTCTAATTTATTAATTACATTGGAAGAGATTATATACAAGCATAATAATCGATTAGTAGTTACTAACTACTATTCATTTACACCAAAAAAAACTAACAACTACCATTCATGATGTGGATGTTAAAGACGTTTTTATTGAAATGATGACAAATGATTTGATTTTTTTCCATAAATGCGAAATTATATCAATAGTTTTTTTTTTAAAGTTGACGAAAACAAAACATTGAATATATAATTAAGCAGCCCAAACCGACATGACAATCTTAGGCGGCCATTATAAGTAATTAAAAGCAATTAAGAAACTATGATTCTCGGATTAGTTAAACGTCTAAATCAATATGAGCCAGCAAAATGCTAATTTGAAGAAGACTACGATTTATTATGATCCGTGAAGATGCATGCAACGATGTACCCATATAAAATAAATAGCGAAGAGGTTTACAAAAAATATAATACAACGAATACAGGAGCTAATTTTTACGATATAATAAAAAACCTCTCACGGGATTGATATGGATTTTAAATAAGTTTATATTCTGCATTTAATAGCGAGACTACAAAAGTTAACTTATATATTTTGTAGGATTTTTTTTTATATATTTTTTTACTATATTTCATTTTAGTAGTGAGATCTTCGCGTTAGCTCATCATATGTAATCCATTATTTATTATATTCTTTCCGTTTCATGAATCATAATAAGTGTCATTTGGAGAAAATGTATATGCATTGTAATTGAATATATTTAAATGTGTTTTATGTTTAATACATCCAAATACATTGTAGATATATTTTCTCTAAATAACACTTATTATAAAATAAAGGGAGTATTACATAAATATTATGTTCTGGAAGAAGACTATATCTTTTTACAGAATTCACGTACAAAGAATTCCATTGAATACCATCATCATAGTCATGAGATAGTACAGATCGTGACAGCAAAACTTAATCTGTTTAATATCATCAAAAAAAGAAAATATCAGTTGGATTAGTGATCAAGTTAATTAAAATAGCTTTTATTATTTTAATCTGAATTTGATTAAAAATATAAAACAGCTCAATGGGCGTGTTTACTTTCCATGACCATCATTATCTATACAGTAATTTGAAAACACTTTCATGTGTCGCCCAAAACAAAGCTTCCATGCGTGAATTCGGAATGTTAACTTTTTGATGGGCCTTTAGAAGGCCGAACTAAAGACTTGAATAAAGACAAACTTCCTCTGTACCCGATTCAATAACAAGAAAAACTGGTTTGATTATTTGTTTGCAGTTACGTATGTGTTGTGCTTTCATGTAATAACACAACCGCAAACATATAAACGTGAAGAAAGTATAGTTTTTTGTTCGTTATCACATTGTCTCATTATTAGTAAAAGATGCTTCGGGAATTGGCTTCATACGGTCATACCACTAGTCGCATACGGCCATACGCTTAATTAATCTATAATTTCTTGATACAAAAAACAGAATCTCAGTTGGATAAAAACGTGCATGTGAATAAAAAAGTCATCTTCTTGTTATCTTTTTCTTGTTTCGAGTTGCAAGTTGGAAGTTAACATATATCTATATATATATATATATATATTTGTTTTTTATGGCAGATAGATTTAACTTTGAAGTTGACACTTTCAATTATCTAATTCTAGGAAACACTTTGAACAAGTCTTAAACACATAGATTATACAATGAGCTGATATATCAACTTAATAGCAAAATATCAAAATAACTGGCTGTATATAAACTAACAGAATTATTAGGACAGAAAAACTTAATTGAATAAACTTAAAACTTAAATTTTACAAGCTATTTTTTGATAGAATTGATAAACTATTTTTTTTTTTGGGAATAAACAACCTGTTTATCCGTAAAAATAAATGTTTATAGTTTAGTGGTTTTGGTTTGTTGGTCGAGAATGTGGGTGTTGAATTGTGGAGTCTGTCTCTGGATGACGTTGAAGACATGATGAACGGTTTGATGTTGATCCATCTGACCAATTAGGTCGACATTGGCTTCGAAGGAGCACCTTCCCCATGGGTTCCTTTGTCCCGGATAAAAAATATAACTAAGGATATTACAAGGATGAAAAAAGAATAAAAAAGATGATAATGCATGTAAGAGCAAAAAGAATACAATTAAGGGTCATATGATTTATTTTCTTTTATTCTACCATCGAGCCATTATGCTGTAATGCGGACATACATAAAAAGTTGTAATTCCCGATTTTATCATAGTGAAATTTGTAAATTGTAATGATAGAAAGTTGACAATGTGAACCACTATAGATTGTGTGTGTTTTAAATTTTATGCTTACGTTGAGAGCAGGATTTGAAATCTAAATCATAACACGTGGTCGTTTACTATTTGAGTCTATTTAACCATAATGAAATAAACTAGCCTTAATTTGAATTTCGATTCACAAAACTGGTTATCTAAAATATTACTTGGCCATTTCTTGGCGTTTTGAGTTAAAGACAAGTTCAAATTACGTTTTATTAGTTAAATAAACTACGACAAGTTGACAACTTAATTAAAATGATCTCGAAGACTTGCGTACGCAACTTAATTCTCCCCTCTACATGAATGTTTGACATCAGGTTGAGCCAGAGCCTGAAATTTTTTTGTAGAAGAACACTGAACACCCAACCAAGTAAGTAGATTACAAGCTCTATTTGATGCGTTGTTGTCCCTCACTCGTATCCCCTTCTATGTCGACAGTGACAGGTCGGATAAAGAATTTGTAGACAAAATCGTGGAGGAGGTTAAGAGATTGTTGGCAAACATATCCATGGTAGGAAACGTAGGTCGGCGACGACAAAAAGGGGTAATGATCTATGCAAGGCAAATGGAGATCAGTCAGTCGAAGTACCCCAACGTTTGGACCTGGAGCTCAATCTACGATGCATCAAAGTAAGATTTTTGTAATTTTATTACGAATAAGCTCTCTCTCTCTCTCTCTATATATATATATGACTGTTCTTTGTTTTATAAGAATATACAAATATCTTTAACATATCAAATTTTTTTGGACAAAAATGGAATTGCATTTTTCATTGCAAGTTGTTTAATAATGTAACATATTTTCGAAAACAATAGATCCCTGCTACATCTAGCTTCCTTTGTTTAAAAGCATCTATTTCTAATAGATTAAGTAAGTCAAGGTAGAAGTAAAAAGGAAGAAGAAGCAAACGTTTACCCAAAAAGTGAGAAATAGTTATAATTCATATCCTAAATACTTTTTTCAGTGAATCTGTCATTGAAGTTGCGACACTGAATGGAGTCTACTCGCTACACATTAGCGGGAATTTTAATACAAGAGATCTGACTCCAGGGAAAAAGTACGAGGTAGTGTTTGTAGTGAAGTTAGATGATACATCGTCTGGATGGGAAGAACCGGTGACTCTCAGCTTGGAGCTGGTAGTGCCTTATCCGAGGGAGATTCTGCAAGAGCGGACACTGAACTTAGGCGATTACAGAGGCAATAAATGGTTCAGTGGTGTTTCAATTCGTTCAGTGGACTTAGAGCAACCCCAATGGTAACACCATCGGGAAGGTCTTAGTGATTAATTTATAATATTTAGATAGTTAAGACACTTTGCAAAATTTAGTTGTTTTTAATCCTACACTGTCTTAAAAAATATATATTTTTTTAATAAATTTAAATTAAAACTTATGTTAACAAATTTTAAAACATAAAACATTTTCATAATAAAATACATAGAAACATAGAAATTACATAATTGCAATAGAGAATCTCCAATCTTGTTTAAGGGATTAAAATCGTTTGTTGCAAGTTTTAGTTGCCTCAAACTGAAGGAACCAGTTATAAGACCAGCTCCTTTTATCCCTCAAATTACTAAAAAAATCCAAAACAGAACTTTACACGTTTGGTTATGTAGTGTATTTTCAACTGAAACAGTACCTCTTTCTGCTGTATACTAACACATTTTCTCCAACAGAATGCTCCGAGGAGCAAGAAAGCAAGAGAGAGTGCTAAGCCGACAATAAGAGGATATTTTGTTGGTTTATGATCCTCTTTTTTGACTGGAAGATTCTGCACTGGAACTGAAGATGGAGAGAAGACAATAAAGAGAGAAGATTAATCTTATATTCAGGCATCGAAGTTAGTTGAAAAACAAAAACAAGACTAAAAACTTGACATATTGTCTTCATACCACCACATTTGGATTCTGAACCTGTAAAACAAAAACAAAAACAAAAACAGAATTAGGATGCATGTTTCAGAGGAGAAATTGATGTGTACTTGTACAGAACTTTACTTACTGGGACAAACTGAGATTGCAGAGATAAGAGAGCCATAGTTCCCTCGTTGAGGAATCAACATAGTGCCTTTCCCTGTCCAGTAAAGCCGTATCTCTAAAGTGTTATCAGTCACGGTTGTGTTCACTTCTTTTATAACTTCCTTGTGAGTTCCATTAGCCTCCTCTCTGATGCTAAAATCCTGCCAAATCAACTTCCCCTAAACAGATAACAAAGTTTAAGACTTCAAGAATGGACTAAAAACACTGAGAGAATGTTTCTTAAGGAATCCGCAGCAAAAAGGCTATGTACCTGAACATAGATGTTAAAAACCCGTTTTGCTAGTCTGCTGTATGGTTCCTCGTCTGAGAACTGAATCTCAGCGAAATGGAGTTTCACATTATAACTTCCATTTTCGAAGCAAAACGCAAAGTAAGCCAAACTCAGGGGAGAACGCCTGGCTGTCCGATAAAGCTCAGGATATTTCGATGATTCTACAGATTCTGATGAAACCGAGTATGCATCTTCTGTTTTTGAATCATCCATGAAGTCACCAGTATTGCTGAATCCCCAGTTTTTCCCATGATAGTTCGTAGCTGAACTAGTAGGTCCATAGTTATCGCCCTGGTACAGAAACTTTCCACGAGAGTTCTCGATAGTGACGTTAGGTCCCCCACAGTTTATATGCAGCGACCTACTATCTATAGAGAGTGAGCATTTGCAAGTTCAGCTCCAGAAACTTACAAAAAGAGTATCTGGAAAATCAATAGAAAAGCAAAACAAACCTACAATTTTGACAATGCTTTATGGCGGAACAGGGAAGAAGTCTGTCTCTGTATACAGAGCAATGAGTTGAAATGAAAGAACATGAAGTGGCCAGTGATTAATAACTAATAAGATTGAGAAAATGTTCTTACAGTCTGTTTCCTGAGTATGAACTCTCGTAAGTGTTTATATTCCTGCATGAAAGTATATGTTAAAAGCATCCAGAAAGATTGAGAAGACAAAAGAAGAAAGTTAAGACAACAACAAAAGAACATACTTCCTCTCTTTGCAAATCGGAGACCATGTGAAATTATTATAGGAAAGATCACTGCGAGATAAGAAACAAATGAGAGATTAGTGTAATACAAATCAATGTTTCGACATATATAGAATAAGATTAGCCATACATATTTGTTAAGAAGTCTGATTACGAAAAAAAGAAAAATCAACAAATAGCCAAAACACAATTCGATCAACGGTGTTACCATAGCAGGTGAGATGTGTCTGATCTCGAGGGAAACATAATCAGCCACTGTCTTCTCTTCCCTCACCACATGCTCCACGTCAGAAAGAAATCCAAATCCATGAGTGAAACACAGACTCATTGATGCGTTTGAAAATACTAATTAATCGCAGATTTCGGTTTACCAAATTCAAAGATCATCAATTTCAAATGCAGACAAATGAAAAGAATTCACTTGGTTACTTACCCGAATTTTCTCGGACTCGAGCAATTAAGGAGAGAATTGGTTCAATTGTTTAATCTGTGTATCCTTTTCATTCTTCAGTATTTTCAGGCGCGGATTCACGAAGAAAGACGAAGACAAAGAGAGAGACGAAAAAATGATTAGAGAATTTTTTATTTTTTTATTTTATTGTTTTGTTTTAGCTATCCAATAATAAGAAAACACGTCACTGTTCTTAAATTAAACAAAACATCCAATTTTGGATCTCGGTTTTAATATTAAGATACCAATTTTATTTTTTTTATTCATTTTTAATCTTTGGAACACTTTTTTAGATCCTCTCGTATGCATTGGGGTTGGTCTAATGCACTAAAAAGCAAAGAATAAGTGGATCTTTCTATTTTAAATTTTAAATTTATTTATTTTATTCTAGTTAAGAAAGTGGTTTTGCTTTTGGTAAAAGTGTGTGTACTTCATTCTTATTTTATTTAATTGTTTGTCATTCATTTCTTTTCGGATACTTAATTTGTTTGAAGTTCTTGAAAGTTGAACTTTTATTCCATTTTAGTTTGTATATGGTTTAGTTAACTTAAAAATTGTCATGGGTACATAGTTTAGCTTCATAAAAGTATGATTAGCTCTAGTAGTTAGTAGTGAGAAATAGTTGTTTCAATTCCACTGGAACCGAGTTTGAATTTGGTGATATGCGTGAAAAGATAATATCTATTTACATGTTTTTTTTTTTTTGAAAAATCCCAAACTTGTAGAGATACAAATTAATATAGTTTGGCTTAGATAGAAGATCTTCAACCGAAGTGTAAGTATGCTATAATGCTTGATGAATGATGAGTAAAAAAATAAAACACTTTCCTTACAACTCAGTTTTATATACAATTTTGGTGACTCCACCATTCGATAGAAATCATTCATGTTAATTTTGAAATATATATGTGTTCCACCTCCATGATCTGTTAATTATGAAAACATAAAATTTAAAATGGAAAATTGCATGATTTGACCTGTCTCTCCGCGTTCTTTAACAAAAACAAAGACCTGTTGAGAGCTGAGATTCTTCATTGATATGAACAAGTCAACTTCTCTTGATAATACTCTAAGATTTTTCGTAGTTGCAATTGTTAATTGACATGATTATATGACTTTATAGAAAGATTCTGGTGAAGTCCATGACACTTTGATTATAATCTTAGGAAAGACTTTTGGTGTGACTCAGGCAACCAATAAAACATTTTGATTAGTTTGAAAATTGGGACCCTTTTATAGTTGGTATATATATATATATATATATATATACATTAGTTTCCACAATAAAACACGGTTTAACAGCCAGGGTTTATTGGTTTAATTTAATCCGTCGATAGAGAAATTGTAGATATTCTTATTTGATACTATATTTTATCACGGCAAATTACTATTATTTCGGTTAAAAATGTACTTATCGACGAAAGTACTCGGTTTCGAGTTATGTAGTTAAAACATAATTCAAACAATCAATTTTGTTTGTGTTTGCTGGTTAATAAAATATTAGGAAAAAGTCGACAACTTATTTAATTATCTCGAGAATTAATTTATATACATAAGAAGGTTGATTAGCGTAATGGTGTAAGGCATCTTAACAAGCACAACGATTGAGAGAAAGATCGACCAAAAACTCTCTTTTGCCTAGAAAAAAAAGTAGGTCTCACACAATGGCTTCTTCTTCTTCTTCTTCTCCTTCTGTTATAGGACTGACCCGAACGGGACCGCAAGTGTTCATCAACTTCCGGGGACTAGATATTCGCAGAGGCATTCTGAGCTTTCTCGTGCCCGCTTTGAGCAAAGAAAATGTCAACGTCTTCATAGACGATCGAGAGGTGAGGGGAGAACACCTTACAAACCTGTTTCAAAGAATCGAGGAGTCGAAGATCGCGCTGGCAATATTCTCCGAGAAGTACTCAACGTCAGAATGGTGCTTGGACGAGCTAGCCAAGATCTATGAATGCGTGAAGATCGAGAAACTTAACGTGATCCCAGTCTTCTACAAGGTCAAGGTTGCTTCTGTTAAATATCGTACTGGAGACTTCGGTGATCAGTATAGGAGACTGAGGGGAAAACATAACGTAGCAGAGCCAGCAAGAGTCCAGAGCTGGAAAGATGCCTTGATGTCCGTTCCCTTGTTCTTTGGCTTGTCGATGTCGGAAACTAGGTTTTCTTTTTTCCTCTGTTCTTTGATTATTTTCAAACAATGATTACAATATTATAACCTGTCAGTGCGAATGCAAATATTTACGTCATGTCAAGTTTATGTCTAGCTGATCATCCATTGATTTCTCTCATTTTTATTAGTGGCAAGACCGACAAAGACTTCGTAGACGAAATCGTCAAAGAGGTAAAAAAATCGCTGGAGGAAATTAAGGCCAGAAAGCCCGAAGCAATTCAGGAAAGACATCCCGAAGCGATTCAGGAAAGACAGCAACCTGAAGCAGCTCAGATACGACAGGCGGTTGTAGAACGACAGGGTAACATGATCAATGTAAGGCAACTCAAGATAAGCAGCTCGTTCAATGCCAGATATTGGACCTTTGTGTCTCTATCCGAGTCACCCAAGTACGAGTCCTTTCTTACAAATTCATATCTATATATATATATCGTCAACGATATGGATGATGTGGGTTTAAATTCGGTGCCATAGTAATAACAGTAGTATAAACTATTTTCTGATTATATAAAGAAATAATATCTCTCTATTTTTTTCTTTATTACATATAATCTTATATATATTTCATCCTTTTTGATTTTGAGTTATTTCATCCTTTTAGATTATCAGTTAAAAAGTATGAAGATAAATTTTAGGGTAATAGTAGTTATTTGTAAATTCCTATAAAAAAAGTAATTTCAAATTTTTTATTTGTTAATTTTTTTAAAGATTAATTAGGACAAAAATAAATTCAAAATTTATATATTTGGATTTCAAAATGTTCTAAAATAAATGAACGAATAGACTCAGCTCGTATAACTTTCAGAGTGAGAACCTCACATAATCTATTCTATTAAAGTAGGAACACTTCATTGTTAACCTTATTCATGTGTTATAGCACGTGATATGCCATTGGGCATTGTGAACCTTATTCATGTGTTATCATATCAAAATCAGTTAGAACATTAAGGAAAACATACACCCTCAAACACACAATTATTTCCACCATCAAAGTTATTAATTTATCAAAATATATAATCATATTAGATTGGAGTTTTCACTAAATTATATTTTCATTCATACTAAAAATATGCAATTACATCCATACTAAAAATCGTCGCAAATTCGATTTATGAACCATATAAAACACCAAAAATTAATACTTGACCGTTTAATCACATATGGTGAGATCATTCTCTTATCCAAGACCTAATAGTTTTATTATGTTCAGTGAGGTGGCCATTGAAGTTGCAAAGATGAGAGAATGTCCTTATCTAGATGTGTGCGGAAAGTTAGATACCAAAGAACTTACATCGGGGACAAAGTACGAGGTGGTGTTCGTGGTGAAAGTAGAGGATACAATGTCTAGATGGGATTATCCGGCGAAGGTACAACTGATGGTACCCGATAAGGAGCTGCAAGAGCGGGAACTGCAGTTTGTTGATCTCATAAAAAACGAGTGGGTTGATATTCAGGCTGGAGTTTTCGTTGCGCAGCCGCATAAGGAGAAGGTCGCTTTCTGTTTGTATCAGCATAACGCTGACAAGAAGATGACGGGGCTTCAGGTTAAAGGTGCTATAGTTCGTCCAAAGGAGTAAGTCAAAGGCATGCACAAGCCACGTACACGCTGATGAATAATGGTTGAGTGACCCATCTTTATATTATAGGGGCACTCTCTATATTTTTGTACTATTGTAATGAATATATTAAGTTGATTGTTTCGCATTTTTGGATTTTGTTTTTGGTTAAACAGGGTTCCTTATGCTAAATGTTTACGATTTACTGAATTTATGTTTGTATTTGAATTTTTACAAGATTGCTTTATTTGCATATAATAATTTAGTAATTCGTTGGTTTAACCTTTATATCTAAAATATATATTCTTCACTATATCGGAATACAACACACTTGTTAATTGATATGAACAAGTAACTTCTATTTATATTACTAAGATTTTTCGTAGTTGCAATTGTTAATTCACATGATTATATGACTTTAAGGAAAAGGCTTTTGGTGTACTACTCATGCGACCAATAAAACATTTTGATACTATTATTTTGATTAAAAATCTGCTTATCCAAGAAAGTACTCGGTTGAAGTATGATAAAGTTAAGACTTAGTAAATTCAATCTATCAGTTATGTTTGTGTTTGCTGGTTAGTAAATTATTAGGAAAAACTTGATTCTCGAGGACAATTTATATACATTATAAGAAGGTTGGATTAGCGTATTAGTCTAAGGCATCTTAACAGGCACAAAGAGCCAAAGAAAAATCGACCAAAATCTCTCTTTTGCCTACAAAAAAGAGTTTGAATTTGGTGATATGCATGGGTTCTCTACCACAGATATTTTTGAAATAATGGATTGTTGAAATTGGGCTTCATACTTGTAGAAAATCCATTATTTTAAAAATAACTTACCAATTTCCTACTACAGATATTTTATATTTAAAATTATTATTTATTAATCTACAGATATAGTTTGGTAAAAAAGTGGTAGAAAATATTTAACGAATTTCCTACCTTTTTTAGTGGTCAAACATTTTTAACCAATTTTTACTAATTTTTTAATTAAATTACTTACGACATCAGTTAAATAGGAAAATGGTAGGAAATATTTGATTATTTTTAACGACTTTGATTTATGGGAAATTTTTTACAAATTTTTTAATTATAATTTCGTAAAAAAATGATCCTACCAAATATTTTGTAGAAATTTTGATAAGAATTAACAATCTGCTACTATTTTCTTTAAATTTTTTTAAATTCAACGGTTTTACTACAAACCTAAATTATAATAAATTTATAATATTTTATTACAATTTTACTACAAATTTATTGTGTTAAATATTGTTACAACCACTGTGTAACAAAGTTGTAGTACATATGCTACAACATCTAATTTGTTTCTAATTTGTCTCTAATTAGCTATAAACTTTTACTAATTTATCACGAAAATGAAAATTTTTAAAATGTCACAAATTTGTAACTATTTGCAACAAAATTTTGTTATAATTTATTGATGTAGTAAATTATGTAGCTATGTTGTTCAGTTCTTGTAGTGTCAATCCGTTTCATAACAACTTTTCTTTGTTATGATGACTTAGTAACATGACATGCTCTTTTTTGCCAGTGAATTGGAATTTAATGTTACAATTTTTTAATGTCGGAAAATTATAACATGTATGATATTCGATTGGATTTATAACATGTATGATATTCAACTTCTCCGACGTTGTAGATGAACAAGCCATCTTCTTTTGTTAATTAGATATTTTGAGTTGCAGTTTGGAAGTTAGCGCATTTTTGGCTAAGAAAATTAATTTTGACGTTGACACTTATAGACTATATAATTTAAGGAAATGATTTGAAAAAGTCGTCGTAGACACTTGAACTATACATATAAGAAAGACTTTATAAGTGTAGACCTCATTTACAACCAATCAAACTCATACGGTCATCTTAAAAATGCACACTTTCATATTGACCTAATAGTTTTATCCATATACTAGATAGAAAAAAAAGTCTGCTTTGATAACCAAGTGGTGGTTATATATTTTTTAGTGGTTTTTATTAGTTGGTCGAATTCATAAATTGATTCCCTTATCATTCAAATAGTTTTCGCCACCGCCAAATGGTTTAACATGAGTTAATTTTATTTTAAAAATCTGAAATCCAAGAACCCAAATGTAAAGGTTGCTTCATATTTGATGTATATATTTGAACCCTACCAAATTTCCTAAACCTGGCATGATTTGTACGTAGAGATAGGTTTATATATCCGACAAACTAACATGTTAATCTGAATTTTGATGATGAAAAATACGTATTCAAGATACTGTACTCTGTACTTATTTAGCAAAAAAAAGAGAGAAGATATTATGTACTCGGATTTTCGTTGATAAAACATGAATTATATTTACAAAAGGCATTATTTACATGAACTATAGGCGCAGTTAAAAAATTCAGTAAACCCTATAAAAAAGCTCGAATCAAACAAATAAAGGTACTATCAGTCGGTATACTCATAGGTAAACCAGCATGTAAACCAACTATGTTAAACAAATTATGTTTGACTTAGCGATTAAGCTTGAGAAAAAAGCAAAGTTAATTAATAGATCAAATATATCCCAGGGAGACAGGGACCTGTCTATTAATAATACGTTAGAGTAGCATTATGGGTTATGTCATCTTAACAAACACACAAGGGTCAAACAACAATCAACCAAACACTCTATTGCGTAAAAGAAAAAAAGAAGAAGAAAAAAGCTCTAACCATATGGATGCTTCTGCTTCATCTGGTGCAGGACGGATCTCAAAAGGCCCTCAAGTGTTCATCAACTTCCGTGGAGACGAGCTGCGCAAAAACTTCGTGGACTCTCTGGTGAATGCTATGAAGGCAGCGAAAATCAACTTTTTCATAGACAGCCACGAGGAGGTGGGCAGAAACTTACAACACCTGTTGTTTAGGATCGAGGAGTCAAGGGTCGCGCTGGCGATCTTCTCAAAAGAGTACACTGATTCAGTATGGTGTTTGGACGAGCTGGTCAAGATCAAGGAATGCATGGCTAAAGGCACGCTTACAGGGATTCCCATCTTCTATAAGGTGGCTCCTTCCGTTTTGAAAAATCTCGAGGGAAGTTTTGGTGATAAATTCAGGAAACTGAAACGCGAAAATCGACACGATCTGAAAAAAACACAGAAATGGGAGGAAGCTTTAACGTCTATTGCCGATATAATAGGCGTGCACTTGAGTGAAGAAAGGTTATATTTGTTCCCTTCTCTTTTCTTATTTTTACTGAAACTAATTAATCAAAATTTAAACCATAACAGTCCACCTTGTTCTGTTTAGTGGTTGAAAACAGGGATCATTTTTTTTTTCACCGTACAAAACGTTTAATTGGCAAAAAACCTTAGATTTAAATATCATACATATCTCCGCAATAATATTGGATTTTCAGTGAAGAATTTTTTCGGCTATATAAAGGTGAAAGAAAGCTTAGTAGCTTCGTGTTAAAAATATGTCGTTTTTTTTTTGTTTCCACTGTAAATATGTCCTGTTTTATCATTTAAAACTATACATGAGATATTATATTATTACACGAACTTTATTGATTCAGTTAAGAAGGTTATCAATTTTTCGGGTCAAAATATTTCCTAAGAAATTACAATTTAGTTTTGAAAACAAAAGATGTCTATACCTTATTTGCTATAAGTTTGTTTTTTTCGTTTTGTTGTTGTTGTTGTTAAAAGGCTTGTTTTCTCGTTTTCTATATGAAATTTAAGTCTAATGAAGACGAAAACATCGTGTACTCTTATACTACTACCGCTAATTTTATAATAGAATTGTAGAAGTTGAATTTAAAAATTAGAATTATTGTAGTGAAAGTCATGATCATGACGAAATTGAAGATAGAGGCATGACATGTTTTTTGGTAATCTGATAGAGGCATAGCATTAGTTAAAAATCAATGCATGCATGTGTATAACTTGGTTAAGTAGCTAACATATTTGACGTGAAAAAAGGGTAGCGAACAAATGATTGGTCTTTTCTAATATAGGCGAATAATTCTTATGGAGAAGCTATACTGATTTTCCCTCCTAAATAATAATAATAATAATAATTATACTAATAATATTTTTTTTTGTTTAGCACAAAATATTATAATTATTATATTTTATGTAAAGCTAGGAAATCGTTTTCTCAGTATCTATATTTATTTATAACAGTATATATTTTTCAATACAAAATATTTTTCGAAGTTTTGTAGAATTTTCAACTTTTAATAAAACTGGCTAAAATAGATTTTACGTAAATCCAATCTGATTACCATTTCGGTTTGTAGTCGTCGTAGCTGGTTCGATTTAATAACATTGGTAAAAAAAAGGCTATGTGTTTTTTTATTTTTGTGGAATTCAGAATTGAGTCAGAACTGGCTAACTGTTAATATCTTGATTTCTCTCACTTCTACCACGAAACAGTGGCCAGTCCGATAGTAAATTTATAAATAAAATCATCAAGAAGGTTAAGACAGTGCTGGACAGAATCCCAGTGGAAGGAAATGCAGATAGTTCCATGATCTATGCAAGAAAAATCCAGATTGCTCATTCGGACAATCCCGAAAATTGGACCTGGAGTTCAATTCACGAGGCACCAAAGTAAGACTATTTTTTTTTGGTTAAGTTCGATATGAATCTGTTAGAATTGACTACTTTTTTGGCCATTTTTTCTAAATAGTTATATTTTCGAAATACATTGCAGCGAAGTAGCGATTGCAACAATGAAAGAAGAATACTGGACGAACATAACAGGAAATTTTAATACGAGGAAACTGACACCAGAGACAAAGTACGAAGTGGTGTTCGTGGTCAAGCTGGAAGAGAATGCAGATGGATGGCATGAGCCGGTGAAGTTGAATCTGAAGATGGTTATGCACGATAAAAGGGAGTTTCTGCAGGAGCAGGTAGTTTATTTAGACACATACAAAGATGACGACGAATGGGTCGACATCAAGGCCGGGGATTTTGTGGCACCACCAAACAATCTACCCGCGAGGATCACTTTCACCATGTCCCAGCATGACGACTCCATCCGCAAGACCGGGCTTTTGGTTAAAGGTGCTGCAATTCGTGCGATGGACTAAAATGCAGAAGCAAAATGCACATTTGATCTTTCTATATTTATTTGTTTCAAAAGAAATAAAAAAGCTTATTTATGTTTGGTAAACGGTGTGAATTTTATTCTTGTTCTAAATAATACAGTGTTTCTACATGATTATTTAAGATTCTTCAAAGTTGAAATAAATAGTGACCAGCTATAGTAGATAAAATAAACGAAATATACCAAACAGATTTTTGTTGTGACGCAAATATCCTTTAGCTTCATAGCAAAAAAAAGAAAAGAAAACTATCCTTTAGCTGTTGGAGACAAACTATGCACGTACGTACATAGGAGACAATTTTTGTTTTCTATTTCTTTTTGAAATAAAATTGGAGAAGAGCTTCTGTCTCGTGGGACTAAACAACATCTAGCAACGTGTTTTATGTATGAAACAATTCATTTTACACTCAAAATCTGAGAAGAGCTTTCAAGTTGATTAATGGTTTTTATATTGTATTTAAACATCTTTTGTACTGGGGCAGAATACATCTTACAATTTTGTAATTGAAAAGCATTAAGTTTTTTTTTTTTCAGGTATATTTTAAAATTTCATCTTTCAAATTTGGCGCTTGGAAACTGGATTCGATATAAGTTAAACGTACTTGATATCTATTACTTATAAAAGTTGAAGCTAAATACCTCTAAAGATATATGTCCACATAAGATTAAAAGATTCAATTCTATTAGTACACATCATCATTATATACAGTTAATTATATATTATATATTTAAATTAATTAATTTGTTTTTATTATTATAAAGAAAATTTCTAAATTTTAATTAATTTTGTTTTTGTTGTTATTAGGAAAGTTTCAAAAATTTAAGTTAGTTACTAATAAGAAAAGTTTATAAAGTAGATCTTATTTTTCTATTAACAAAAAAGTAAATTAGAAGATTCAATTTTATTGTTACACATCATCATTATATACAGTTAATTATATATTGTATATTAAAATTAATTAATTTGTTTTTGTTATTATAAAGAAAATTTTTAAATTTTAATTAATTTTATTTTTGTTGTTATTAGAAAAGTTTCAAAATTTTAAGTTAGTTATTAATAAGAAAGAGTTTATAAAGTAGATTTTATTTTTCTATTAATAAAAAAGTAAATTAACATATAAATATCTTTAAAAAACAAAAAATTTAACTTATAAATAGATTGTTAAAGAAAATCATATATATTGAACAAAATAATTAAAAACCATATTTAAGACCATAATTAAATTATTTTAAAATTTTAATCATGACAAACAATTAAAATTTGAACTGCTAACCTAAAATATATTAGTTGTGATATGTGTTGATGTCTAAGGCCAATGAGAGCGTCTACATATGATGTAAAAACTCAAGCCGATTGGTCCACATCAGCATTTTTAATTAAACATAAAATGTTAAATATGATTAATAATTTATATAAATTAAAACAAGCAAAAATATAAAATTATCATAGTAGAATAAAAATTAAGACTAACAAGTTTAACTAACAAAACAGATAAAATAAAATTATATCAAAAATCCAAATATATGTTTGTCAAAATATAATGGAAACTTATTGTCACAAAAGTTAAACTAACAAAAACAAATATGTAAATCAATAACAAATAAACTTAATTAAAAAAGAAAAATAATTAACATATATATTTTATATGAGTAATTATTTTAGAAAAATATGAAGATTAGATTTTTTCTATAAACATATAAAATTGTTATTTAAAACTACCAATACTATAAAAAAACTATCCACATATAAAATTGTTATTTAAAACTACCATTACTATAAAAAAACTATCTAAAACTTAATATTTAGCCTAATTATTTAAAAAATCAACACAAAAATCTGAACTAACCAAAAAAGTTAAATAAAAAACAAAAAAACAAAAGTAAATTATTTTTTACAACATGCCAATACAATTAAAATGAAAATTCATATTGAAATAGTGAAATACAAAAAAATAATATTAACTTGATATCTATGCCATTTTTTATTAAACAAAATCAATATAAACAAAATAAGTTAGAAAATAAGAAAACTTACTAATACTAAATAACTTTACTAACAAAAAGAAGATAAATATTTAAGGTAATTATTTTAAAAATCAATATTAAGAAAATAATTAACAAAGAATAATAAAACAAAACAAAAATACAAAAAATGTCTTCAAAATAATCAATATTGTCACTACAATTATATGTTAAAATAAAATAAAAATTAATATCAAGTGAGATAAATTATCAAAAGAAAAGTTGTATAAAGAAAACCTAGCTTGATATTTAGGTTAATATTTTGGAAAACCACATAAAAAATTAACTACAAAAAGTAAATGATGGTATAAGCTTTTGAGAGAAGTCCACATAAAATTTAGAATACCAGTTATAGCATGTCAAAATAGCATTATAATTAAAATAAAAATTAATGTAAGAAATAAATTTTACAAAAAAAAATATTTATGTAAAAGAGATTAAATTGATATATGCTCCCAATTTTGGAAATCAATAACAAAAGAAATTAATTAAAAATATATATGTTTTAAGTATAACAAGCATGCACAATATTAGATAAATTAAAATAAAATATAAAATTACCATCGAAAGATATATAAAATAACAAAAAAAAACAAAATCTAAGAAGAAAATTAGTTTGAAATTTAGTTCTACAAAATTTATGATTTATAAAATATTGATATTAATTATGAATAACCATATAAAGTTACAGTAGGTTATACAAGTTTCTAAATTAAATATATTATTTAAATTTACAATGACTAATACCTTGGCTGTGTCTGGTTTAAAAAACTAACAATAAAATACTATACAAGTAATTTTACATTTGAAATATAACAACTAATTAAAACATAGCTACTACTTATAATTTAGCCAACATGAACACATAAACAACACATGAGTAACATCTTCTAAAATTTCCTTTAAATAATAAAGTATGACAAAGTTATGAATCAAAATCAAATTGGAATATATCTAGATAAACTATTCAAATCAAAATATGAATAAATCATAGAAAAGATTAAAACTGTGATACTGTGAAGACTCCACACCATCTTACATGTTTTAAAAAATATTTATCAAATAGTTAACTGCAAAAAAACAGATCTTATAAGCTAAAAAGAGATATAACTTAAACTTCATAGAAGATCTGGTAGAAAAACAAGAAGCATCTTTACATGATTATTGTAGCATCTTAATAAATGTATATCTGAATCAAAATGAATTATATATTATATATCTATAGGTACACAACATCAGCGAGACATTTAATCAAAAATTAAATATTTGAACATATAAACCTTGAAAAAAGAACTTTAAAAATCTTAAGGACACAAAAGTAAACACCAAAAAATTAGTAAGAAAATTATTCTCTAAAGCAAACGTATGCACGTCGAAGTGGATAATTCGTAAGATGATATTACTATGATTTAACTTAATAAGATTTATAATTTTATAATAATAATATTTAAAACTACATATTATGTTTTAATTTTCTTTTATATAAAAAATTTCTATAAATATATTATAATTTTGATAATTTAAAAGATATTAGTAAAAAAAAGAATTAAACCAAATTATTAATATAAACTCGTGCGTAACACGAATTAAAAGTCTAGTTCATAGTAAAAAGCACATTTAATCTTTCTATATTAATTTGTTCCAAAAGAAATTAAAAAGCTTATTTATGTTTGGTAAACGGTGTGCACTTTATTCTTGTTCTAATATACAGTGTTTTTACATGATTATTTAAGATTCTTCAAAGTTGAAATAAATAGTGACCAGCTATAGTGGATAAAATAAACGAATTATACCAAACAGATTTTTGTTGTGACGCAAATATCCTTTAGCTGTTGGAGACAAACTATGCACGTACATAGGAGACAATTTTTGTTTTCTAAACAAAATCGGAGAAGAGCTTTCTGACTCGTGGGACTAGACAACATCTAGCAACGTGTTTTATGTATGAAATCATTCATTTTACACTCAAAATCTGAGAAGAGCTTTCATTTTGATTTAATGGTTTTTATATTGTAATAAACATCTCTTGTACTGGGGCAAAATACATCTGAATATTTTGTAATTATAAATTTTTGGATCTTTGATTTTTAATTTATGCTTACTTTGTTGGTTAACTGATGAACTTTTGTGTTTTTTTTTAATGCATTACTTATTTATAATTTTAGTGATATCTAGTTTCCTGGGAATAAGGTTTTGACTTTGGGAGATGATCATTTATGAGTCTCAACTACATATAGGGAGATTGAATCATGGGCCTTTATTTTCTAATTATAATGAGAAAATAATCTTAATATATAAACATAAAATGGGAAAACCCAATGCCTAGAGATATAGAGAATAAATCTAATTTTTGAATATTACAAGATTTATAATTTTAGCAGCACTGAATAAAAATCATGTTGAGATCATCATAAGTTCATGACTGAATTAAGTCTAAAAAGAAAAGATAGAAAATAAAACAAGAACCAAAATAAGTTCAGTATTAAACTCATACAAGATCTCATTTGCTCGTAAAGACAAATTTTTTTTTTCCATATTGTAAAATTTGAGTGAAGAAATCTCCTTTTATGAATTAGGATTGAAAAGCACACAAATATGGCCTGGCATAGGAGGACATGAGAGAATTTGGTTTCTAAATCCTAAACTGATCGACTTGACACAATCAATCATTGATCTAAATCTCTTCACTATATGCATTTTTGTTTTTGTTTTATGAAGTCTTCAATCTCAACAAATTTTATTTTATTTTCTTATAAACATTCCGTGTTTTGGTTCCTCTCCCCACTTTTCTCTAAGTATGTGTCTGTTTTTTTATGGCTATATCAGATTCCTTGTGAAGAAACCAAATTAAACATTACAGATAACAAACATATCCCACATCAACATATATTCCAGCTTTGACTTTTGGACTAATTCAGATTGTGACAAGTTAGACATGTTATTTGTTGAATTATTTCACCAATTCAAACAGATGATAACAAGAATTAAACCGATCAAAAACGTTCTCTCCCTTAAGAAAAGCTATCCCATGGCGGCTTCTACTTCTTCTTCTTCTGTTGAAGGATTGATCCCAACACGGCCTTTAGTGTTCATTGATTTCAAGCAGGAAGATGTGGGCAAAGGACTCATAAGCTTTCTTGAGCATGCCTTAAAAAACGAAAATATAAATGTTATAATAGACGAGGAAGAAGTAAGAGACAGAGAAATAGATAACCTATTTCAAAGAATCCAAGATTCGAGGATCTCACTGGCGATCTTCTCCGAGCCAAAATGTGGTCTTGACGAACCACTGAAGATCAAAGAACCCATCGATATAGATGAAGAGATTCCTATATTTTGCAAGGTGGACGCGGTTGCAGTTAAGAAGCTTAATGGAGACTTGGCGGATCTCCAAAGCAGGTAGGTCCTTTCTTTTTTCCTCTATTCTTGGTTGAAGACACTTCTTCGATCTTGGATTTTGATTTTGTCTAAGATGTGAAATCGGTTCAGCCAGGTCTGACCGAAAATTTTAGATGGACCGGTTTACAACCAGTTTTTCAGTTAGATTTTGTCAACTTTTTCGTATAAGAAAACATAATTAGAAAATATGTAGAAAATATAGCTATAAGGGTAAACAGAACTAAAAATCCTATATCCCGGACTCATGAACATAATTGAGCAACATGCTTTAGTCATAATTTTCTTTTTGTGCTTTAGTCATAATTGACACCCTTAACATTGTTATTTCCTAACTCGTTTCGTATGACAGCGAAAAGTCCAAGAAAGATCTCATAAATTATGCACTGGAGGAATTGAGTAGATTGCTGACGAATATATCCGTGCGAGTAAGCAAAGAACGAGAAACAGATAACAAATGTTTCATAGTTCCTGCAAGAAAACTCCAGATCAGCCACTCGGAGAATCCAAGAAACTGGACATGGAGTTCTATCTACGAGGCACCAAAGTAAGTGAAATGTAAATTAAGTTATTAACTCGCTAGACTGCTCTTTAGTTGCTTTCTTTGATCATTTTTTTTCAGAATTAGTACATATCCATACATTTAAACTATTTAGCAATTTTAAATTTGGCTTATTAAAAGTTAAAAAAATCATAAGAACATAACTATGATTTTTTTTATAAAAAATAGATTTTCTCATAGACTTTGTTAATGTTTATGAAAAGTTAAAAAATAATATTTTTTGTAAAGGTTTAGAAAATTATGGTTAGTTCTACTTGAAAATGCTTTTATTGAGTTAACTTTATTTGTTTCGTACAATGGTTTTGCTATGCTCAGAGAAGCTGCTATTGAAATTCCGGCGTTGAGTGAAGTTTACTGGCTACACATGTCTGGGAATTTTCACACAAGAAACTTGACTCCGGGGACAAAGTATGAGGTTGTGTTTCTGGTTAGCTTAGAGGATACATCATCAGGATGGGAGCAGCCGGTGAACCTGAGCTTGAAGCTAGTTAATCCGGATGGAACCGAGAGTTTGCAGGAGCGGACAACAAGCTTGGAAGAACACATAGGCGAAAGCTGGGTGGATATTCAAGCCGGAGTTTTGGTGGCACCACCGAGGAACTTAGCCGTGATGATGACTTTCACCATGTATCAATACGTGACAAGTGACCGGAAGAACGGACTCCTGGTCAAAGGTGTTGCAATTCGGCCCATGCAGTAATTAAAGCGTGTTAAATCTTCTATTTGTCCATATCTATTTCATTCTATATCAAATAACATGGCTATTTTTTTTTTGTAAGGTTATCATTACACTCAATTAGACAAAATTGACCGACTCTTTTGCCTTTTAAAATCAAAAATTAAATTGATTAATTATTCGGAAGTTGGTAAATAGATTAGGTGACAATATTCAAAGATCGATCCATTTGAGTCTTTTAAAAATCTATGATCGAAACTCATAATCAAATTTTAATCTTTTTAAATAAGCTCTATTGATCAACTCAGCCAACTAAAGAAGAAAAAACATCGCGCGCTTATATTTTTTTATGTACTTTTGTATGACCACAATAATTTAATTTCTATATAAACCACTTCCATAATACATTTTCCCACAACTCACATCTTAAAATCTCCTCATTCATCAACTAAACACAAATCACGTGACACTTTTCAAAGGCGTCCACAATTAATGAAAAAGATGTTTTTCATTAAGATGGCAGTGGCGTGTCTGATCATCGCCGTGGTCGCCGTTGACGTTATGAAACGCAGTTCCGTCATTACTGTGGCAGCCGAATTATTCTCACTCGCAGCAGCCATGACTTTAGTGGTTAGAATCTAACTTATGGGTTATCATCTTTTCTTCATATTTTCTATATGCTTGTTAATATCATTAAAAATATTAACATGAGATTTACTATAAATTTGGACAGATCAAGTTCTGGGTCCTAAAGTTACAAAACCACAACTTAGCAACAAAAACGAGACAAAACGACAATGTCTCCATGATCAATGCAAGGGATCTGTCTATCACATGGTCGGATAACCCTGAATATTGGTCTTGGCCCCGTCTTCCGAACGAGAAACCAAAGTAATAATAACAACTCCAAAACTTTCATAAATATATAAATATTTCGTTACAAAAAGGAATATATTTATTTATCCCCATACTGAAAAATCAATTGGTATTAAGCGATTTCCCCATATTTTTATATCTTATGTTAGATTTCATTTTATGTCATATGTGTGATTTCTAACAGATCCTAGCCATGTTTCTTGTCTATCATTCTGAGTAAGCGAGCTTGTCTAATTGTAATAGAACATTCTTCTAACATTTATACTGGTAATTTTATGCAGCGAGGCAGTCGTTGAAGCCGCCGTGTTAAATAGTGTTTGCTGGTTAGATGTGTCGGGAAAGTTCGACACAAAAAGCCTACGTTTGGGGTCAACGTATGAGGTGGTTTTCGTAGTGAAGTTAGAAGATGAAGCTTACGGTTGGGACTGGGAGCCGATTAAGCTAAAGCTGGCCATGCCCAATAGTAGTGAGACACCAAGAGCATAGTGTGAGTTTTGTGGAATACATTGGGAAGCAATGGATAGATATTCCGGCGGGTGAGTTCATGATGTCGAAGGACAACGTCGGAGAGATCAGTTTCTCATTGTACGAGCATGATTCCAATATATGGAAGTCAGGGCTTATAGTCAAGGGCGTTGTAATTCGTTCTAAACACCATGTCTAAGGCATTTTGTATGAGTTGAATTGTTTACTCGCTGATGTATGAAAAAGTGTACTTACACTTTTATATTTATTGGTTATATGAATGGTATACGTACAGTGTTATGTTTTCAAGTTTTACTATTGTGATTTTATTATTTTTACTACTCAGAATATTATCCATCAATTTTTATAGTTTCACGGTTTTACAACTGAACACAATTGCGGTTAAATATATTAATTATTTTGAAATATAAAAATCATTAAAGAGTGATATCGTATATGTGATGCTGCAGTGGCGGATTGCGTTCGAGAGTTCAATTCTTCAGTTAATATGAACAAGTCCACTTCTCTTTTGATATTTTTAAAAATTCTTCGCAGTTGCAATTTTTAATTCGACACTTGGAATTTCTTTTAGTCTAATGAAAGGCTTAATTTATGAATTTGGGAGGTCTTCCATAGAATTGGGTTATAAATTAAGGACGGCCTTTAGGTGATTAAGACACTTTGAACTAATCAAACACGAGATCAAACACAACAAAGACTTATTTATCCCTTTAGTAAAAAAAAAAGACCCCATATATTTGATAAGACGTATAAATATTGATTAACTTCTGAACTTGTAAAAAGACGAATATTCTTAATTTTTGTTGTTAGTTAAAAGTACTTAAAAGTTAAAACGTTTATAGTCAGTTATTATAATTAAAATAGTAATAAAATAAAAATAACATTTTTACCATTATAAAATGATCATATTATTAATTGAGAAACAAGTTGGGCTGTTGTTGAGAGTTATAATGGTTGATTACTTTTTGTTCCTTATGTAAAATTACTTTAATTACCTTTAATAAAATTAACAAATTAATATAATCTAATTTTTAATTAATTTTTATTTTTTTTTATAAATTTAGATTTCCAAATTCAAGTTTATATCATAAAACATACAGTTTACATAAAAAAGGTAACTAGAATAAATAAATAAAAACCCTAATTATTTCATTAAACTAATTTTAATTTGATTGTTTAACCTACTAATATTTTGATTAATTTAATTAATTTATGCAATCATAAGTAAAACTCTAAATCATTTAAATTCTTTTAAAACACTATATATATTAATTATATACTCCTTCTGTTTCATAATAAATATCATTTGGAGAAAATGTATCTGCAATATATCTGGATGTATTAAATTTAAAACACATCCAGATACATCCAATTACAATGCAGATACATTTTCTCCAAATGACACTTATTATGAAAAGAAGGGAGTAATAGATTACAATGAAAACTAGCTCTTTTTCTGAATTAATTGTAGAAGTTTTGGGTTTTATGTCAATAATCTCTCCCGGTACTTGGAACTAACATTTTCTATATTTCGATTTAAAGAATATATCTCTGTCTTAAAAGGGATTTGAATCCAGGATACAAAAGAATTAACTATCTTGTACTACCACCAGGCAACTAGCTCGGTTTTCATGACAAATTTATAAGATGATGAAAACTCGGTTTTGATGAAGAATAATCAGTTTACGCATGTAGTAGATAGAAGTGTTGGAACTTAAATTTTGACAATTATGAATTCTTTAAAATCTTTGTAATGAGCACTAATAGATAGTGTAATTACTTGTCAAAATCAAAGTTAATTTGAATAAGAAATCAATGGTCAAAATGGACATGTAATCAAGACTAAAAGTCAATATGTGTATTTGTCACACATTGGAAGTATGAGGGCTATTATGCAAAACCATAAAAGAATTTCTTTTTTGGAATAAAACTTTATTGACTTATTTAATAAAATTGTCAATATTCCATTTATAATTTTGTATAAGATCGATAAATCTTTATTGATTGAGTCGAATTATTTTACGGAATATTTCTATTTATCTTATCCTTGTCAAATAAGGAATAAAGATTTTTGGAATATTTCTATTTCCTCCGTCAAACACGGTATAAAGGTTTTCGGGATATTTCTGTTTTTCCTTGAGCTTGTTGAACAAGGAACAAAGATATTCAGAATATTTCCGTTTATCTTGCGTGAGTAAAAAGTCGAATGCCTTGCGCCACAAGCCTCTCTTCCACTATAAATAAGGACCTCTCTCATTCATTATTTATCATCCAGAAAAACAATAAGCTTTCAAACACAAATATCCAGCAAATCCCTCTCGTCTCTACAGTCTTAGGTGAGTCTCGAGAGTATAGCGTAGATTCTTAAGTTCGCAGATTTTATAGTCGGGTGCTGCGACTTTAGTCTCAACACGGTTGTATCCTGGGATTCTGAATCTCTTCAAACCGCCACACTGCGGGAGATTTAAAGAATTAAGGAAAGAGATCATATCTCGACTCCGTGTATCGTCTTTCCTTAAAGGTTTTATTAAAACGTTTTATGCTTTTATTATCGTTTATTATTGATTTAAATCATTTTTATATTCGTGATTTTCAATCTGGATTTTTGCGGTCCTACAATTTTAATTCTTTAAATCCGTTTCCTGCTAATCGCTTGAATCAGATTGAATATTGCGAACAATACTTCAAAAATGATTTCATAAAACGATTTTAAAATGTTTTCTGATTGATCTACAACGATTTTGTGATTGTCTTATAACCAACCGTAGAACGTTTAATCTTAAAAACAGACGATTATCATAAAAGACACAAAACGATTTCCGCGTCAGCCCTAGGCAGGATCGCGAAACGTTTGTCTATAAACGATCTTATAGATCTGAATCATAGCGTTTAAGAACACCTTTAGGTGATTCTGGGAACGACTATTAGGGTTTAAGAACGCTTTTAGGCGATTTCTGTGAACAATTAATAGCGAATTAAACGTTTTAATCGCTTTTCTGGATTGAGATCTCAAAAAACTAACCTAGTTCGTTTTTTGTGATTAGATTCAGAATGTCTACTGACGTTGGACTTCCGAAGAACACAAGTGAACTGACACTCCCACAAGGGAATGGTCTACCACACACGGTTCCGTTGATTCCAACCGCTGGACTTTAACCTGAAAAGTTCGATGGAACAAACTTCAAGCAGTGGCAGAAGCGGATGCACTTCTTTCTGTCCACATTGCACCTGGCAAAGTATCTAACTGAGACTAAACCAGTGCTTCCTGCTGAGAATACAGATCCGCACATGCTTGCCACTGTCCAAGCATGGATCCATGCCGACTTCCTGTGCAAAGGTTACATCCTGAATAACCTTGCAGATCAGCTGTACAGCCTGTACAGTGAAGGTTACGAGACTTCCAGAGATGTGTGGATTGCTCTCGAAAACAAATACAAGACCTTCAACGTGAGTTCTGGAAAATTTGCAACTGCGAAACTCCTTAACTTCAGGATGGTAGACTCAAGGCCTCTTATGGATCAAGTGCATGAGCTACAAACGATATTCCAGCAAATATCAGATGAAGGCATGAAGCTGTGTGAGACCTTCACGGTTAACTGCTTCATGGAGGTGCTGCCCCCAGGCTGGGACGGTTTCAAGAGCTACCTCAACTACAAGCAGAAGCCTCTGTCGTTGGCTAACTTGATTACCAGGCTTCAGAATGAGTCAGAGAAACGTGACAAGGCTGAACCACCTCAGACACATGACGCAAATGTGGCTGAGTTTAAGAAAAAAGGTAAAGGAAAGGGATTTTCTCCAAAGGCTGCGATTTACAGAGTTGGAAATCAAGCCCCCTCAAACTTCAAGAAGCAAGCTCACACTCCTAATAAGAAGTTCTCTGGGAAGTGTAACCACTGCGGCAAGATGGGACATCGTGCTACAGACTGTCGCAGTAAGGCCAAGGGTGTTAACCAAGCCAACCTAACTCAAGCTGATCTGTGCGCAGTTGTAACAGAAGCTAACATGGTTGAAGAAAACCCAAAGGCATGGTGGTACGATACTGGCGCTACCACACACATCTGCATTGATAGAGATATGTTCAACACCTATCAAAAATGCAAAACTGATGAACATCTGTTGATGGGAAACGTGTCCCACTCCAAGATTGAAGGTACCGGAAAGATGGTGCTGAAGTTGACATCAGGAATGGAGATCACGCTCTCAAACGTGAAGCATGTTCCAGACATGAGGAAGAATCTGATCTCTGGCACGCTGCTGAGCAAGCACGGATTTGCAATCAATTTCAAATCTGACCAGCTGATTCTTAGGAAGAATGGTGTTTTCATTGGAAAAGAATTTGTTAAGGAAGGATTGGTCAAAATGTGTGTAATGACCATCCTCAATAAAAACGATGTACCTGTTTCCAAAAATGATAAGAATACGAAACCAGTTGCTTATTTGGTTGAGTCTTCTAATATTTGGCATGAAAGATTATGACATGTGAATTATAAGTCTGTACAAAGGCTGATGAATTCGAACTTAATCCCCAAATGCAAAATTAGCAAAGACAAGTGTGAAGTTTGTGTACAATCAAAACTCACAAAAACGCCATCTCCTCATGTTGAAATAACAACCGAACCTCTTGGCTTAATCCACACTGATTTGTACGATTTAAAGTATATACAAACAAGGGGTGGCAAGAAGTACTTCGTGACTTTCATTGATGATTGCACAAGATACTGTTACGTCTACTTACTGTGAAGTAAAGACGAACTGTTGGACAAATTCAAAGAGTACAAGCTCGAAGTTGAAAACCAACTGGGAAAAACCATTAAGATGGTTAGAAGTGATAGAGGAGGCGAGTATGATGGACCTTTCAACGCTTTCTGTCAAGAAAAATGCATCATACATCAAACAACCGCTCCCTACTCACCAGAATCTAACAGAGTTGCAGAGAGAAAGAATCGCACTCTGAAAGAGATGATGAATGCAATGTTGCAGGAATCTGGGACACCCCAGAATCTGTGGGGGGAAGCGCTGCTCACCACAAACTACATCCTCAACAAAATTCCACACAAGATTACTGGCAACACGCCATATGAAATTTGGAAAGGAACTGTACCTTCGTACAAATACCTCAAAGTGTGGGGGTGCTTAGCAAAATTCGCTGTGCCACCTCCTAAGAAGCTGACAATTGGGCCTAAAACGGTTGATTGCATCTTCATCGGATATGCACACAATAGTAGTGCTTATCGATTCCTAGTACATAAGTCAGATGTACCAGACATCCATGTCAACACGATAATGGAATCTAGGAATGTGTCTTTCTTTGAAAACATCTTTCCATGCAAAGAGAAACAAAGTAAGAAACGCACTCATGATGAAAGAGACACTAGTATCTCTGTAAATGAGGAGAGCACTTCTGGAATTTCAGTTGATGAAGCAGAAGATGAAGAAGATGAACCTAGACGTAGCAAGAGAGCACGTAAGAAAAAATCTTTTGGTGATGATTTCTTAATGGTATTTCTCACAGAGAATGAGCCGAGATCATACACAGAAGCCATGTCTACACCTGATGCATCTTTCTGGAAAGAAGCAGTTAATAGTGAAATTGATTCTATAATGCAGAATCATACTTATGAGATCACTGATTTACCTCAAGGTTTCAAAGCACTAGGGTGTAGATGGATATTCAAAACCAAGTTGAAAACTGATGGTTCAATTGAGAAGTACAAGGCCAGACTTGTGGTTCAAGGATTCAGACAAAAAGAATGTCTAGATTTCTTCGACACCTATTCTCCAGTAACGAGAATAACTTCAATATGAATTCTGATAGGAGTTGCAGCCCTAAGAGGACTCGAAATCCATCAGATGGATGTAAAAACGGCCTTTCTAAACGGTGATCTAGAAGAGGAGATTTACATGAAGCAACCCGAAGGATTTGTGGTCCCGGGTCAAGAACACAAAGTCTGTAGACTTGTGAAGTCATTGTATGGTCTGAAACAAGCTCCAAAACATTGGCATGAAAAGTTTGACAATGTAATGATGTCAAATGGTTTCAGCATAAATGAGTGTGATAAGTGCATCTACATCAAAAGTACTCCTCACGGGTATATCTTGCTATGTTTATACGTTGATGACATGCTCATCATGGGAAGTAACAATGATATCATCCAACAAACCAAGACAATGCTTAGTGGTCAGTTTGACATGAAAGACATGGGTCTTGCAGATGTTATCCTTGGTATAAAGATTACACGCACCTCTGAAGGCATCACTCTGTCTCAAGGTCATTATGCTGAAAAGATTCTTGAGAGGTTCAAGGCCTACTCAAACGGAACTGCGAAGACTCCCGTGGATTCGCAAGTACACTTGACAAAGAACTCTGGTGAAGCTTTTTCACAAGTGGAATACGCAAGGGTTATTGACAGTCTTATGTACTTAACCAATTGTACACGACCTGACCTTGCACATGCTGTCAATGTGTTAAGTCGTTACACAAGTAATCCAGGTCATACACACTGGAAAGCCATAACAAGGGTATTAAATTATTTGAGATACACCAAGAGTTATGGGCTGCACTACGCTGAAGAACCAGCATCTTTGGAAGGATACAGTGATGCAAACTGGATATCAGACTCAAAGAATTCGAAATCCACAAGTGGATACGTCTTTACTCTAGGAGGTGCAACAGTATCTTAGAAATCTTCCAAACAAACTCTGTTAGCAAGATCCACAATGGAATCTGAGTTCATAGCGCTATACAAGGCAGCAGAGGAAGCAGAATGGCTACAAAGTTTCCTTGAAGACATCCCCATGTGGGAGAAACCAGTGCCAGCATTACGAGTGCATTGTGATAGTCAACCAGCAATAGCTCGGGCATTGAGTAACCTATACAATGGTAAGTCTCGCCACATCAGAAGGCGACATAAGACCATTAGACATTTGATCTCAATAGGTGTAATCTCGGTCGATTACATCAAGTCAGCTGACAACCTTGCGGATCCATTCACTAAAGGTTTAAATAGAGATCAAGTTTTGAAATCATCAAAGGGAATGGGTTTATTGCCTATGACTAAAGAGGATGTTTGATGGAAACCCCACTTATGTGATTGGAGATCCCAAGATCTAAGTTCAAAGGGACAACCAAATCGAACAGAGTCTGATAAAAGCACTGAAAGACATAGCGTTTGTGCCCATCTCCCAAAACGATGTACAGTGCTCCCTGTAAGTATTAAAGGATAAGTTTTATACTTTTAATGATTTTGAGTAGCTTTCATAATATAGAGTATAACAGGATACTTGTGTATATGTCAGAAGCTTAAAGAAATCACCTAGTGAGTGTGAAATGCGGCCGTTTCTAGGAGGATGAAGACAAGGCTATATCTCCAAGTTCACTCGTGACAACCAGGCAAGTTCACGGCCACAATGAACACAACAGAGAACTTAGTTCTACGAGAAGATGAGACTGGGTTGTACCTGTTGTCTAAGTTTACATAAAAATCCGGGCGGTTCAAGACATCATGTTCACCTCCTGGCCAAGTAAACTCGACAGATATCAACAATGAATAGTTCAAGGCTGAAATATGCTACTATATCATACACAGTTAATTTTTCACCTATACTCTTGAAAAGTCCTAGTGTCAAGTCCTAATGTGTCTGCATAGTCTTTTGAGTTAGTAGAGTCTGCATATGTTTTAGAGTAATTTTTATTCATGTGGGGGATTGTTGGAACTTAAATTTTGGCAATTATGGATTCTTTAAAATATTTGTAATGAGCACTAATAGACAGTGTAATTACTTGTCAAAATCAAAGTTAATTTGAATAAGAAATCAATGGTCAAAGTGGACATGTAATCAAGACTAAAAGTCAAGATGTGCATTTGTCACACATTGGAAGTATGAGGGCTATTATGCAAAACCATAAAAGAATTTCTTTTTTGGAATAAAACTTTATTGAATTATTTAATAAAATTGTCAATATTCCATTTATAATTTTGTATAAGATCGATAAATATTTATTGATTGAGTCGAATTATTTTACGGAATATTTCCATTTATCTTATCCTTGTCAAATAAGGAATAAATTTTTTTGGAATATTTCTGTTTCCTCTGACAAACAAGGTATAAAAGTTTTCGGGATATTTCCGTTTTTCCTTGAGCTTGTTGAACAAGGAACAAAGATCTTCGGAATATTTCCGTTTATCTTGAGTGAGTAAAAAGGCAAATGCCTTGCGCTACAAGCCTCTCTTCTACTATAAATAAGGACCTCTCTTATTCATTATTTATCATCCAGAAAAGCAATAAGCTTTCAAAGATAAATATCCAGCAAATCCCTCTCGTCTCTACAGTCTTAGGTGAGTCTCGAGAGTATAGCATAGATTCTTAAGTTCGCAGATTTTATAGTCGGGTGCTGCGACTTTAGTCTCAACACGGTTGTATCCTGGGATTCTGAATCTCTTCAAACCGTCACACTGCGGGAGATTTAAAGAATTAAGGAAAGAGATCATATCTCGACACCGTGTATCATCTTTCCTTAAAGGTTTTATTAAAATGTTTTATGCTTTTATTATCGTTTATTATTGATTTAAATCGTTTTTATATTCGTGATTTTCAATCTGGATTTTCACGGTCCTACAATCTTAATTCTTTAAATCCGTTTCCTGCTAATCGCTTGAATCGGATTGAATATTGCGAACAATACTTCAAAAACGATTTCATAAAACAATTTTAAAACGTTTTCTGATTGATCTACAATGATTCTGCGATTGTCTTATAGCTAACCGTAGAACGTTTAATCTTTAAAACAGACGATTTTAATAAAAGACACAAAACGATTTCCGCGTCAGCCCTAGGCAGGATTGCGAAACGTTTGTCTATAAACGATCTTATAGATCTGAATCATAGCGTTTAAGAATACCTTTAGGTGATTCTGGGAACGACTACTAGGGTTTAAGAACGCTTTTAGGCGATTTCTGTGAACAATTAATAGCGAATTAAACGTTTTAATCGCTTTTCTGGATTGAGATCTCAAAAAACTAACCTAGTTCGTTTTCTGTGATTAGATTCAGAATGTCTACTGACGTTGGACTTCCGAAGAACACAAGTGATCTGACACTCCCACAAGAGAATGGTCTACCACACACGGTTCCGTCGATTCCAACCGCTGGACTTCAACCTGAAAAGTTCAATGGAACAAACTTCAAGCAGTGGCAGAAGCGGATGCACTTCTTTCTGTCCACGTTGCACCCGGCGAAGTATCTAATTGAGACTAAACCAGTGCTTCCTGCTGAGAATACAGATCCGCACATGCTTGCCACTGTCCAAGCATGGATCCATGCGGACTTCCTGTGCAAAGGTTACATCCTGAATAACCTTGCAGATCAGCTGTACGGCCTGTACAGTGAAGGTTACGAGACTTCCAGAGATGTGTGGATTGCTCTCGAAAACAAATACATGACCTTCAACGTGAGTTCTGGAAAATTTGCAACTGCGAAACTCCTTAACTTCAGGATGGTAGAGTCAAGGCCTCTTATGGATCAAGTGCATGAGCTACAAACGATATTCCAGCAAATATCAGATGAAGGCATGAAGCTGTGTGAGACCTTCACGGTTAACTGCTTCATGGAGGTGCTGCCCCCATGCTGGGACGGTTTCAAGAGCTACCTCAACTACAAGCAGAAGCCTCTGTCGTTGGCTAACTTGATTACCAGGCTTCAGAATAAGTCAGAGAAACGTGACAAGGCTGAACCACCTCAGACACATGACGCAAATGTGGCTGAGTTTAAGAAAAAGGGGAAAGGAAAGGGATTTCCTCCAAAGGCTGCGATTTACAAAGTTGCAAATCAAGCCCCCTCAAACTTCAAGAAGCAAGCTCACACTCCTAATAAGAAGTTCTCTGGGAAGTGTAACCACTGCGGCAAGATGGGACATCGTGCTACAGACTGTCGCAGTAAGGCCAAGGGTGTTATCCAAGCCAACCTAACTCAAGCTGATCTGTGCGCAGTTGTAACAGAAGCTAACATGGTTGAAGAAAACTCAAGGGCATGGTGGTACGATACTGGCACTACCACACACATCTGCATTGATAGAGATATGTTCAACACCTATCAAAAGTGCAAAACTGATGAACATCTGTTGATGGGAAACGTGTCCCACTCCAAGATTGAAGGTACCGAAAATGTGGTGCTGAAGTTGACATCAGGAATGGAGATCACGCTCTCAAACGTGAAGCATGTTCCAGACATGAGGAAGAATCTGATCTCTGGCACGCTGCTGAGCAAGCACGGATTTGCAATCAATTTCGAATCTGACCAGCTGATTCTTAGGAAGAATGGTGTTTTCATTGGAAAAGAATTTGTTAAGGAAGGATTGGTCAAAATGTGTGTAATGACCATCCTCAATAAAAACGATGTACCTGTTTCCAAAAATGATAAGAATACGAAACCAGTTGCTTATTTGGTTGAGTCTTCTAATATTTGGCATGAAAGATTATGACATGTGAATTATAAGTCTGTACAAAGGCTGATGAATTCGAACTTAATCCCCAAATGCAAAATTAGCAAAGACAAGTGTGAAGTTTGTGTACAATCAAAACTCACAAAAACGCCATCTCCTCATGTTGAAATAACAACCGAACCTCTTGGCTTAATCCACACTGATTTGTACGATTTAAAGTATATACAAACAAGGGGTGGCAAGAAGTACTTCGTGACTTTCATTGATGATTGCACAAGATACTGTTACGTCTACTTACTGCGAAGTAAAGACGAACTCTTGGACAAATTCAAAGAGTACAAGCTCGAAGTTGAAAACCAACTGGGAAAAACCATTAAGATGGTTAGAAGTGATAGAGGAGGCGAGTATGATGGACCTTTCAACGCTTTCTGTCAAGAAAAATGCATCATACATCAAACAACCGCTCCCTACTCACCAGAATCTAACGGAGTTGCAGAGAGAAAGAATCGCACTCTGAAAGAGATGATGAATGCAATGTTGCAGGAATCTGGGACACCCCAGAATCTGTGGGGGGAAGGGCTGCTCACCACAAACTACATCCTCAACAAAATTCCACACAAGATTACTGGCAAAACGCCATATGAAATTTGGAAAGGAACTGTACCTTCGTACAAATACCTCAAAGTGTGGGGGTGCTCAGCAAAAGTCGCTGTGCCACCTCCTAAGAAGCTGACAATTGGGCCTAAAACGGTTGATTGCATCTTCATCGGATATGCACACAATAGTAGTGCTTATCGATTCCTAGTACATAAGTCAGATGTACCAGACATCCATGTCAACACGATAATGGAATCTAGAAATGTGTCTTTCTTTGAAAACATCTTTCCATGCAAAGAGAAACAAAGTAAGAAACGCACTCATGATGAAAGAGACACTAGTATCTCTGTAAATGAGGAGAGCAATTCTGGAATTTCAGTTGATGAAGCAGAAGATGAAGAAGATGAACCTAGACGTATCAAGAGAGCACGTAAGGAAAAATCTTTTGGTGATGATTTCTTAATGGTATTTCTCACAGAGAATGAGCCGAGATCATACACAGAAGCCATGTCTACACCTGATGCATCTTTCTGGAAAGAAGCAGTTAATAGTGAAATTTATTCTATAATGCAGAATCATACTTATGAGATCACTGATTTACCTCAAGGTTTCAAAGCACTAGGGTGTAGATGGATATTCAAAACCAAGTTGAAAACTGATGGTTCAATTGAGAAGTACAAGGCCAGACTTGTGGTTCAAGGATTTAGACAAAAAGAAGTTCTAGATTTCTTCGACACCTATTCTCCAGTAAAGAGAATAACTTCAATAAGAATTCTGATAGGAGTTGCAGCCCTAAGAGGACTAGAAATCCATCAGATGGATGTAAAAACGGCCTTTCTAAACGGTGATCTAGAAGAGGAGATTTACATGAAGCAACCCGAAGGATTTGTGGTACCGGGTCAAGAACACAAAGTCTGTAGACTTGTGAAGTCATTGTATGGTCTGAAACAAGCTCCAAAGCAATGTCATGAAAAGTTTGACAATGTAATGATGTCAAATGGTTTCAGCATAAATGAGTGTTATAAGTGCATCTACATCAAAAGTACTCCTCACGGGTATATCTTGCTATGTTTATACGTTGATGACATGCTCATCATGGGAAGTAACAATGATATTATCCAAAAAACCAAGACAATGCTTAGTGGTCAGTTTGACATGAAAGACATGGGTTTTGCGGATGTTATCATTGGCATAAAGATTACACGCACCTCTGAAGGCATCACTCTGTCTCAAGATCATTATGCTGAAAAGATTCTTGAGAGGTTCAAGGCCTACTCAAACAGAACTGCGAAGACTCCCGTGGATTCGCAAGTATACTTGACAAAAAACTCTGGTGAAGCTGTTTCACAAGTGGAATACGCAAGGGTCATTGGCAGTCTTATGTACTTAACCAATTGTACATGACCTGACCTTGCACATGCTGTCAATGTGTTAAGTCGTTACACAAGTAATCCAGGTCATACACACTGGAAAGCCATAACAAGGGTATTAAATTATTTGCGATACACCAAGAGTTATGGGCTGCACTACGGTGAAGAACCAGCGTCTTTGGAAGGATACACTGATGCAAACTGGATATCAGACTCAAAGAATTCGAAATCCACAAATGGATACGTCTTTACTCTAGGAGGTGCAGCAGTATCTTGGAAATCTTCCAAACAAACTCTGTTAGCAAGATCCACAATAGAATCTGAGTTGATAGCGCTAGACAAGACAGAAGAGGAAGCAGAATGCTCTTTAGATGCTTTCTTTGATTTTTTTTTTCAAGATTAGTACATATCCATACATTTAAACTATTTAACAATTTTAAATTTGGCTTATTAAAAGTTAAAAAGATCATAAGAACATAACTATGATTTTTTTTAATAAAAAATAGATTTTCTCATAGACTTTGTTAATGTTTATGAAAAGTTAAAAAATAATAATTTTTGTAAAGGTTTAGAAAATTATGGTTAGTTCTACTTGAAAATGCTTTTATTGAGTTAACTTTATTTGTTTCGTACAATGGTTTTGCTATGCTCAGAGAAGCTGCTATTGAAATTCCGGCGTTGAGTGAAGTTTACTGGCTACACATGTCTGGGAATTTTCACACAAGAAACTTGACTCCGGGGACAAAGTATGAGGTTGTGTTTCTGGTTAGCTTAGAGGATACATCATCAGGATGGGAGCAGCCGGTGAACCTGAGCTTGAAGCTAGTTAATCCGGATGGAACCGAGAGTTTGCAGGAGCGGACAACAAGCTTGGAAGAACACATAGGCGAAAGCTGGGTGGATATTCAAGCCGGAGTTTTGGTGGCACCACCGAGGAACTTAGCCGTGATGATGACTTTCACCATGTATCAATACGTGACAAGTGACCGGAAGAACGGACTCCTGGTCAAAGGTGTTGCAATTCGGCCCATGCAGTAATTAATGCTCATGCAAAGCATGTTAAATCATCTATTTTCCCTATTTATTTCATTCTACAGATACAAATAAAACATGGCCATTTTTTTTTCTTTTTTTGTAACAACTGACAAGAGATTTCGACACGGATGTATCTTGTTTAATGTTTGTACATTTATTAGTTTCTAACTCTGTATAATGCCCGATCAAATTACAAATGAACTAAAAAAACCGCTATATTGGTTTAAAATTTTGTTTTCCTACTTTTTTTTTTTCTGACCGCATATTGGTTTTTTCTTTGTTGTAAGGATCGGTATACACATATTGTTTAAATCATAAAATAGACATGTGAGCTAATCATTAGACTCAATTCGACAAAATTGACCGACTCTTTTTGCCTGTTAAAAATAAAAATTTAAATCGATTATTTATTTTTTTTTTGTAACAAGAAAAATCGATTAATTATTCGGAAGTTGACAAATGGATTAGGTAAAAAATTCAAAGATCGATCCAATTGAGTCTTTTTTTTAAGTCTATGATCGAAACTCATAATAAAATTTTAATCTCTTCAAATAGATTTTATTGATCAACTCAGCCAACCAAAGAAGAAAAAACATCGCGCGCTTTCTATGACCACGATAATTTAGTTTCTGTATAAACCACTTCCATAATACATTTTCCCACAACTCACATCTTAAAATCTCATCATTCATCAACCAAACACAAATCACGCGACACCTTTCAAAGGCGTCCACAATGAAGAAGATGTATTTCATTCAGATGGCAGTGGTGTGTCTGATCATCGCCGTGGTGGCCGTTGACGTTATGAAACGCAGCTCCGTCACTACTGTGGCAGCCGAATTATTTTCACTCGCAGCAGCCATGACTTTAGTGGTTAGAATCTAACATATGGGTTGTCATCTTTTCTTCATATTTACTATATGCTTGTTAATATCATTAAAAATAGTTAACATGAGATTTATTATAAATTTGGACAGATCAAGTTATGGGTCCTAGAGAGACAAAACCACAACGTAGCAACAAAAACGAGACAAAACGATAAGGTCTTCATGATCAATGCAAGGGATCTCTCTATCACATGGTCGGATGACCCTGAATATTGGTCTTGGCTCCGTCTTCCGAACGAGAAACCAAAGTTACAAAAAAGAATATATTTGTTTATCCCCAGACGGACGTATCATGTTTCCAACTGAAAAATCAATTGGTATTAAGCGATTTTACCATGTATTTATATCTTATGTTATATTTCATTTTATGTCATATGTGTGATTTCTAACAGATCTTAGCCATGTTTCTTGTCTATCTGCATCTTCGACTCAAATATGTTAAAGTACGAAGATTTAAAGTGGGAAGATCTTCGTACCAACAGCAAGGCAGGAAAGAGATCATAATCGTATATATGGAGGTTGCATATTATTTATATATCTTGGAGACAAAGAATAAAATTCTTTAGTTAAGGATATCCTATATATGAGAGGGTTCGTATAAGGGTATTTCCTGGTTTATTGAGATACTTCAGAGATCTCATTCTCTTGTATAAATTGTATCGGAGCATCTCGAAAATAATATACAGAAAATTCACCAAAGCTCGTGTTTGCTTTACATGGTATCAGAGCTAGGTTCAGGATCGAACGAAGCAAGCACAATGAGCGGTGAAGAAAGCAAAAACAAAGGCCTAATAATTGAGCAAACAAAGATGGTGGTTCCTACTTTTCAGCTAGCGGCGAACGAAAATCCTGGAGCAGTGATTGTACAGGTGCAGTTCAACGGAGACAACTTTGATGAATGGACTCAAGCGATAAGAACGGCGCTGCGAGTTAAGAAGAAATTTGGATTTGTGGACGGATCCGTGGTGAAGCCAGAAGAATACGCACCAGAGTTTGAAGATTGGGTCTCGGCGAATTCTATGGTGTGTCTCTGGATTCTCAATACCGTAGATCTAAAGATCAGAAGGACGTTGGCAAACAAGGAGAATCCAGTAGATCTGTGGACTGAAATCAAAAATAGATTCTCGGAAGGGAATGGACCAAGAATTCAGGAGATCAAAGCAGAACTCGTGTGGTTAAGGCAAGGGAATATGAGCGTGATTGATTATTTTGGAAAGCTTCACATGTTCTGGGAAGATCTCTCAAACTACGATCCTGTATCGGTTTGCCATTGTGGAAAGTGCACCTGCAACCTAAGTTCAGAGTTTGAGAAAAAGAGGGAGGATGATCGTATTCATCATTTTCTGTTAGGTCTTGATGATACAATCTTTGGAGCAGTAAGAGCCTCCATCATCAGCACGATACCCTGCCTAACATGAATCAAGTTTACGCCAAGGTGAAATCGGTGCAAAGGATCGATACGGTCATGAGAGGAAGAGAAAGTCAGAGCTCGCAAGTGGCATTTGCGGCTCAGACAAAGAATTATGGATCGAATGGCGTTGAAGACAAGATCAAGCTCTTGTGCATGAGCTGTAAGAAGAGTGGTCACACGGCAGAGACGTGTTTCCAGCTGATTGGATACCCATCATGGTGGAGCGATAAACCACACTCAATTGAGCGTGGAGGAAGTCGCGGTAGAGCACGCGGACATGGTGGAATGGTTCAAGCTAACGCTGCAACAACCTTTACTCCGGGTGAGTCAATCGGAGAAGCTGAAAAACATGGATACACTGGTCTCAGCAACGAACAGTGGAAAACTCTGATCAAGCTTCTCGATGACAAGCATGAGCCTGGACCACGCCTAAACGGTAAGCCTTTTCTGTCTGATTGGGTGTTGGATAGTGGAGCTTATAATCATATGACAGGAGATAGAAATATGTTGATTGATCAGAAATATGTGTTACCATGTTCTGTGAGTTTGCCGAATGGAACACAGAGTTTGAGTAGGGAAAAAGGAACAATTGTTTTTGATGAAGAGTTTAGGCTGAAAAACGTATTATTTGTCCCGGATTTAAGATGCAACTTGATTTCAGTATCTCAGCTTATTGCTGATTTGTACGTGGTTATGCAAATTGCTAACAAAGGCTGTGTACTTCAGGACCATACAACGAGGAACCTGAGTGGAGTGGGGGAGCTTAGAGATGGGCTTTATTTCTTCCGTCGCTTACCAAGATTCAATGCTTTCCGTTTGAATAAGGACGAGGCTGAAGATGTGTGGCATCAACGGCTAGGACATCCGTCCAACAGTGTTTTTGATTTACTTCCCGTTATTGGCAATAGAGTTAAGGATTTTTCTACTTGTAGTACTTGCTTCAAGGCAAAACAATGTAGAGACATGTTTCATTTGAGCGATAATAAAAGCGACGGCGTTTTTGAAATGATACAAGTTGATCTATGGGGACCATACCGTATTGCAAGCCTGTGTAATTCTTACTACTTTCTCACAATAGTAGATGATCACTCGAGAGGAGTTTGGGTGTATCTCTTGCGAAATAAGAGACAAGTGGGACAAATAATACGTGAGTTTATGGCAATGGTTCAGCGACAGTTCGACAAAAAGGTTAAGGTCATTCGAAGTGACAACGGGACATAGTTCACTTGTTTAACGAGTGAGTTTCGTGAATTGGGAATTATCCACCAAACCTCTTGTGTTGGGACTCCACAGCAAAATGGCAGAGTAGAGAGAAAGCACCGCCATATTTTAAATGTAGCACGAGCCATCTTGTTTCAGTCGTCCCTTCCTACAAATTTTTGGGGAGAGAGCATTCTGACAGCTGCATATTTGATCAACAGAACACCCTCCAAACTACTGAATGGCAAGACTCCTTTTGAGTTGATTCAGGTGCCATAGTATTCTAATCTGAAAGTCTTTGGCTGCTTGGCGTTTGCTCATAAGCAAAAAAGGATTGGAGATAAGTTCAAATCAAGGAGCAGAAAGTGTGTTTTTGTGGGATACCCCTTTGGAAAGAAGGGGTGGAATCTTTTTGACTTAGAGACAGAGGAGATTTTTGTCTCTCGTGATGTGGTGTTTGTGGAGAATACATTTCCATTTTGTTCTGTAACATGCGAGAATAAGATATTTGATTGGACAGAAATGGGAGAATTTGAGCAAGCAACAATTGATGAACCTCAAGTTGAACAGGTTTTGGTAGAAACCGTGAACACTGAAGAAATCTCTGTTTCTCAACCTGCAATTATATTGACTACTATGCCTGTAACTATTAAAGAAATACCTGCAGTGGATCCATCTGAGACGAATCTGCAGGATATCTCAACTGAATCAAGTGCAGCAGAAATGTCAGCTGAGATTCCTGCTGAAATCACGACTGATACAGAGATGCATCCGCCTGCAGTTATGGTTGGACGTGGGCATAGGGAGAAGCAAGTCTCGATGAGATTGAAAGGTTTCATGCTAAACACGGTTTCTGTTTCTGACCCAGCGAATCCTCTTGAAGTAACGGTGGAATTCAAGGATGATGTTGCTGCAACATATCCATTGTCTCATTATCTGGATAGCAGTAAGTTCTCACATAGTCATAGAGCTTTCTTGGCCGCGATAACTGCTGAGACAGAACCAACTCTGTTTCGAGATGCAGTCGTTTATGAAGTGTGGAGAGGGGCGATGAAAGTCGAAATTACTGCATTAGAAGAGAATCAAACTTGGTGAAGCTACCAGCTGGAAAAAGAGCAATCGGATGTAAATGGGTTTACAAAATCAAATACCGCTCTGATGGCTTGATTGAAAGATATAAGGCACGTCTTGTGGTGTTGGGTAATAGACAGAAAGAAGGTGTCGATTACAAAGAAACATTCGCCCCGGTTATTAAGATGACAACGGTGCGAATCTTCTTGGGAGTTGCTGCTGCGAAAAAGTGGGAGCTCCATCAGATGGATGTGCACAATGCATTCTTGCATGGTGATTTGGAGGAAGAAGTATACATGCAGCCTCCTTCTGGCTTTAAATTCGATGATCCAACAATGGTATGTCGCTTACGGAAGTCTCTATATGGCCTTAAACAAGCACCAAGGTGCTGGTTCACAAAGCTGCGAGATGCCCTCAAGAGATATGGATTCACTTCAGTCGTACTCGGATTGTTCTCTTTTCTCAAAAACGAGAGGCTCATCCGAGATGTATGTTCTGGTGTATGTTGATGATCTGATTATTGGGGGCAATGATTCTGGTGCAATTGCGGAGTTTAAAGCATATTTAAGTACATGTTTTCATATGAAAGACTTGGGGGTTTTGAAGTACTTTCTTGGCATTGAAGTGGCACGTAATCCTGAAGGGATATTCCTTTGTCAGAGAAAGTACACACTTGACATTATAGGAGAAGCTGGTTTGATGGGAGCTAAACCTGCAACTTTTCCTATGGAACAACAACATAAGTTGGTATTGGCAGAAGGTCCATTGCTTGGTGATCCGGAAAAGTATCGAAGAATGATGGGAAGGCTGATATATCTTGCAGCCACAAGACCTGATTTGACGTATCCCGTACACGTTTTATCACAGTTTATAAAGTCGCCACAGACTGATCACTAGGAAGCAGCTCGTGTTGTACGGTACTTAAAAGGAACGCCTGGACAAGGCATTATCTTACGATCGAGTTGTGATTTGAAGATACATGGATGGTGTGACTCGGATTGGGCAGGATGTTCGCTGACAAGACGATCTTTGAATGGTTGGTTTGTAACTCTCGGAGTATCACCTGTTTCCTGGAAAACTAAGAAGCAAGATGTAGTCTCGCATTCCTCGGCGGAAGCAGAGTATCGATGTATGTCGAAGACATTACGAGAGCTGAAATGGTTGAAACGTGTACTCGAAGACTTAGGAGTTCGTCATGAGACCCCTATGGATCTGCATTGTGACAGTCATGCAGCTTTGCACATAGCTGCAAATCTAGTGTTCCATGAACGAACCAAATACATTGAAGCTGAATGTCATAGTGTTCGAGATGCAATCCTTGATGGTCTTATTGTTACACGAAAGGTACGGACAAGTGAACAACTTGCAGACGTGTTTAATAAGGCTCTTGGTCGACGGGAATTTGAGTACATTATGTCCAAATTGGGAACGTGTAATCTACACGCTCCAACTTGAGGGGGTGTTAAAGTGGGAAGATCTTCGTACCAACAGCAAGGCGGGAAGGAGATCATAATCATTTATATGGAGGTTGCCTATTATTTATATATCTTGGGGACAAAGAATAAAATTCTTTAGTTAAGGATATCGTATATATGAGAGGGTTCGTATAAGGGTATTTCCTGATTTATTGAGATACTTCAGAGATCTCATTCTCTTGTATAAAATGTATCGGAGCATCTCAGAAATAATATACAGAAAATTCACCAAGCTCGTATTTGCTTTACAAAATATATAATGCTTCGACAGGGCCGGCCCATAGGCTAAGCTACCAAAGCCAAGGATTAGGGCAGCTAAATTTTAAGGGCATCATTTAAAATTTTTTTCCTTATTAGGATTAGTTACTTAGAGATATTTTCTTTGAATATTTTCCTTATTTGGATTAGTTCTCTATTAATGTGATAATATATAATTTAATTTATTTTATAATAGTAATATTTATAAAGTTTTTGTTAGCAATTTTATGATCTTTTTTATTAACAAACATGCTAATTAAGTTTTGTTGTTTTTATTAACTAAATTCTGAAAATGGAGAATTGTTATACAAACACCAAGTAAAATATCAAGTATCAATATCAGAAAAAATTTCAAAAGCCTATTGAAGTCCTTGATTTTATGAAAAAATGGAGGATTGTTATACAAACACTAAAATTGGTTGTTGTATTTTGTTGATTATTTTGGTATCAGTTACCATGACTGAAAGAAGTTTTTTTAAAATTTGAAAAACTTGATTAAAAATTATATGTGGTGTACGATAACAATAAAAAGATTGAATAGGTTGGCTTTGTTATTGATTGAGATAACTATGGTTGAAAAACTAGATTATGTGAGTTTAATAAATGATTTTGTAAGCAAAATGCAAAGAGTAGTAATTTTTTAAAATAATTATATTTTACTGTTTTTATTTTTTGTAAATTATTTATGAACTGAGATCGTTTGTTTGGAATTAATTTTTTTATAAAATTTTAACTATAGTTTATTTTTTAGTTTTTATGATATCAAATATAATATATAAAAATGCATATTTTTAAAATTCTAATAGGGCATCCAGAACTATCGAACCGGCACTGTGCTTCGAGTAAGCGAGCTTGTCTAATTGTAATAGAACATTTTTCTGACATTTATATTGGTAATTTTATGCAGCGAGGCAGTTGTTGAAGCCGCCGTGTTGAATAGTGTTTGCTGGTTAGATGTGTCGGGAAAATTCGACACAAAAAGCCTACGTTTGGGGTCAACGTATGAGGTGGTTTTCATGGTGAAGTGAGAAGCTGAAGCTTACGGTTGGGACTGGGAGCCGGTTAAGCTAAAGCTGGCCATGCCAAATGGTAGCGAGACACCGCAAGAGCATAGTGTGTGAGTTTTGTGGAATACATTGGGAAGCAATGGATAGATATTTCGGCGGGTGAGTTCATGACGTACGAGCATGATTCCAATATGTGGAAGTCAGGGCTTATAGTTAAGGGCGTTATAATTCGTTCTAAACACCATGTCTAAGGCATTTTGTATGAGTTGAATTGTTTACTCGCTGATGTATGAAAAAGTGTACTTAGATATTTATTTTTATTGGTTATATGAATGGTATACGTACAGTGTTATGTTTTCAAGTTTTACTATTGTGATTTTATTATTTTTACTACTCAGAATATTATCCATCAATTTTTATAGTTTCACGTTTTTACAACTGAGCACAATTGCGGTTAAATATATTATTTTGAAATATAAAAATCAAATAATTAAAGAGTGATATCGTATAAGTGATGCATGCAGTGGCGGATTGCGTTCGAGAGTTCAATTCTTCAGTTAATAACTTAATATAAACAAGTCCACTTATCTTTTGATATTTTTAAAAATTCTTCGCAGTTGCAATTTTTAATTCAACACTTGGAATTTATTTTAATCTAATGAAAGGCTTAATTTATGAATTTGGGAGGTCTTCGATAGAATTGGATTATAAATTAAGGGCAGCGTTTAGGTGATCAACAGCAACCCTAATAGAGATACTATTAATGAAGATCTTATTGATTAATTATTGTTTTTAAGCATACAAGATATTTTTGATAGATGTCTTAATATATATATATATATATAAACTTTTTTTAAAAATAAATTTAAGTAAAATTTATGTTAACAACTATATAATACATTAAAAAGTGTAATACATAAAAATGTATAAATTATAGAAATACAATTTAAAAAATGGAAAACCCGCTTAATTGTAATCTTAAATTTAAAGTGAGTAAAAACACAAATAATTCAAACTAAAATTGAAAGGCAGTGGCATGAACTTATCAAATACCAATCTCAATAACTAAAACAATATTACAAAACTCTAAACAAAAAAGGATAAGGCAAACTCACTTTTATTTTTAAAGTAATGTGACATGTTTTGCCTTTGATATGAACCTTGCTCTTCTGTGCTCTTACACGAGCCTTGCAACAGCAAAAAACTGTATGTTAGTGAAGACACATGAAGAATCTCCTTTTGACTTCAACTTGAAATTGAACAATCGTGAAATTGATCGGTCCTCTCATCTATTTTTGCCTAAGAGAAATAGAGATGAAAAAAATAAATGGCATAACTATCACTAGGCAACTAGCTCGGTTTTCATGACAAAGATGATGAAAACTCGGTTTTGATGAAGAATACTCAGTTTACGCATGTAGTAGATAGAAGTCATTATTGAGTCTAATTGATATATCTGTTTCCCAACTACAAACGTTAGAAAATTAGTCTAGGTTTCAACCAAAAATTTCAGTCATCCAAGAAAATAACGATAGAGTTAAAAGACCAATTCAATTTTGCAAGGCAAGTTGTTTATCTGAATTAATAAACTACATGTTGACAACATACATATTAATTTTGTTTCTAGCATTCAAGTATATTAGAACGTTGGATTAGCTTTATCTATTAAATCATCTTGACAAACACACAAAAGGTCAAACAAACAAAACTTTTTTTTTCGCTTTTCACCAAAAAAAAAAAAGAAGGCTCTTACATGGCTGCTTCTTCATCGGTTGCAACCCTAACGGGGCCTCAAGTGTTCATAAGCTTCCGGGGAGAAGATGTACGCAAGAACTTCATAAGCTTTCTTGACCCTGCTTTGAGAAAAGCGAATATAAATGTCTTCATAGACGAGGATATGTTATTGGGCGCAGACCTAGCTCAGCTGTTGACGATGATAGAAGAGTCCGAGATCGCAGTGGTGATCTTCTCAAAGAATTACGCCGATTCACGTCGGTGCTTGGATGAGCTGGCCAAGATGAAGGAACGTAAGGATCAAGGTCGTCTCACAGTGATTCCCATCTTCTACAAAGTGGATGCTTCCGTTGTGAAAGAACTTAGAGGAACATTCGGCGACAAGTTTAGGGATCTGAAGCGCAAACATCGACACCAGCCAGAAAGAACTCAGAAATGGGAGGAAGCTTTAGAGTATATTCCTGAAATAAAAGGCATGCCCCGAGCAGAACAAAGGTTATTATAATCTCTGTTCTTTCTTTCTTAAATAAGTTATAACTGAAAATTACAATCAGAAATCTAGAATAATAATCCCCCTATGCCCTATTTAAATAAGTCAGCAGCAGCCAAATATATATTTACATCTGTAGAATCTTATATATGTATAATCACATAATAACTGTATAGTACGGAATAGCCACCGAATAATTACGAAGTTATAACCAAACAAAAAAAATCTTAGCTTTTTCTGTGGTTATACCTTTATGACTAATTTTTTTCGTGATTACATTGGCTTTTATATAGTTTTTTTCATGGCTTTTCGGTGGCTATATACGTAATGTTTTACTAATTATATTATTGTTATGTCTTAAGTATGTTGCAAGTTGAAATTCTGATTTCAGTCAGAACAGCATAACAGTTCTTGTTAATATCTCTTACTTTGTATTGTATGACAGTGACACGACTGATTATGAATTCATCAACTCAATGGTCCTCGGGATTCAGAGACTCCTGGATCATATGGCCGTGAGAGGAAACCCAGCGAATCGTCAAGGAGGTTCCATGGTCCCTGCAAGGCCACTAGAAAGAGAAGTTAATCGTCAAGGAAGTTCTATGAAAATCATTTCTGCCTCCTCCGTTTATACCATGGTTCCTGCAAGACAACTAGTAATCACTCATTCCGAGAATAGTCAAAAATGGGCTTGGAGTTTTATCAACGAAGCGCCAAAGTAATAATTTTCTTCAAAACTTTTAACATTTTTAAATGGATTATAGAATCTCTCGATTGACAACTTTTTTCTCAAACGAAAACTTAATAAAAAAAAAAATCAGTTTATGAAAGCTAACATTTATTTCTTCCAAGATTTACAATTTTTTTTTTTTTTCGGTTTGTATCATCTTTACTGAAAGCTAATACTATTTATTCATTTCATAAGAATTAGTTTTTCTATTACAATATTTATTCAGAAACAAAACTATATATATATATATATATATATATATATATATTTTTTTTTTTAATTTGGTGGTCCTTTCTATTGTTCTTCAATGATTGATTTAGTTATGTTTTCAGCTATACGACCCTTGAAGTTGCGACGATGATTAAAATTCACTGGCTAAAAATATTCGGGAAAATTGAGACGAGGAATCTAACACCAGGAACAGAGTATGAGGCGGTCTTTCTAGTGAAGCTAGAAGATAATTCTATTGGATGGGAGCAACCAGTGACTCTGAAGCTAAAAGTTGAAGAACACGATGGTAACGACTATCGGGTGGATCGGAATGAGAATTTGAAGGATTACGTAGGCCACAACTGGGTGGATATTCTAGCCGGAGTTTTCGTGGTGCCGCCGAGTAACACACCGGCAAAGATCACTTTCACCATGTTCCAGTACGTGACCGATGATCGGAAAAGGGGTCTCGTTGTCAAAGGTGTAGCAATTCGTCCCACGACCTAATGCGGACATGCAAAGCATACTGGATTTTTCTATTTTTCTAATATTTTTATCTGATCATCAAATTTAATTAAATGCATATGTCTTTGATCTGGTAAAAAGTGTATACATACATTGTATTAGAAACTCATAATTAATGTATCCATATAAAAATTTACTCATGTGATTGGGAGATGATTAGTAGTAGTACTCTCTCAAAGTAGTACAACTACAACCCATATTATTTTAAACAATATAATAGAAATTTTAAAGAAATCAAAGTAGTACAGCTACAACCAATATGTTAACAAAACATAGTAAATTATTTAGTCATTTTCTCTTATATATTATATCATGTGAGGTTTCTAATACATACACACACTGACACATATATATATATATGCATGTTGATCAACGTCATGAATTGATTCTTATTTGATATATGTAACAGTAAACCAACCACATACGTTACAAAATTAGTTATCAAAGATAATACTCGCTTTGAACGGAGGATAGTGATAGAGTTAAAAGACATATTCAAACTTCGAAGACAAGCTGTTGTCTGTATTAGTAAACTAAATGTTGACAACTTACACATTATCATCACTCCTAGGTTTCAAGTATATAAAGGGTGTTGGATTAGCTTTATTGTTCAAAGCAGCTTGACAAAAGACAAAATCATCAAAAACTCTCTTTTCCCCTAAACAAAAAAATTCTCTCATGGCTTCTTCTTCTTCTTCTTCTGTTGTGAAGGGGCCTCAAGTGTTCATCAACTTTCGGGGAGCTGAGCTGCGCAACAGCTTCGTGGCATTTCTCGAGCCTATCTTGAGAGATGCGAATATAAACGTCTTCATAGACAAGGACGAAGTGGTGGGCGCATACCTAGCTAACCTTTTGGTGAGGATCGAAGAGTCAAGGATCGCTGTGGTGATCTTCTCTAAGGATTACACAAGCTCGGCCTGGTGCTTGGATGAGCTGGCCATGATCAAGGAGTGCATGGAACAAGGCAGTCTCAGTGTGATTCCCATCTTCTACAAACTTGCACCTTCCGATGTAAAAGAACTTAGAGGAAACTTTGGTGATACTTTCCGGGCTCGGAAGCGCGATAATAAACACGAGCCAGAAAGGACTAAAAAATGGGAGGAAGCCTTAGTGTCTATTCCAGAAATAAAAGGCCTGGCCTTATCAGAAAAAAAGGTTCGAATTTTTCCTTTTTCTCCTTTAATTCCTTATCAGAAATAAAAGGCCTGGCCTTTCCACACTGAATTATATACTAATGTTGGTATGTCCTCAAGTATATACATCTTGAATCTCATGTGCTTGGCTTGTCCATAGTCCATAATATGTTTGAAATTTGAGTTCATTTAAAAATAGGGTAGCCAGGCTGTTTCTTGTTGAACAAGGAACCACGTAAATAGGATGAACAAGGTTGCTGACTTCTCTCACTCGTATTGTATGACAGTGACAGGAACGAAAGGGAGTTCATAAACTCAATTGTTTTCGAGATTCAGAGATTGATGTCGCAGATCGCCGTGAGGAGAAACCCAAAAGTAGAATCGAATGGCCAAGGAGGATTTTTGGTCCCTGCAAAAAGACTTGAGATTACTCACTTTGATAATCCTGAAAAATGGTCCTGGAGTTCTATCTACGACAAACCATAGTAAGAATCATATTTTAGTGAAAAAGAATCAAAAGATCTTTTTATGGAACTTGGAGGGGAAATCTATAAATCAATTATTAGAGGGTTGAATTATTTATCAAAACTAACATTTGAGCATCTATAGTATTTTAATATATCCATTACTATTTGAATTAATAAATTTATAATTAGATTAATGAACAAAATATACGGTAGCATATCTTTAATACATTTATGAAATTTTCTTTTAAAATTTTCAATTAATTAAAATAATGAATAAAAGAAATTTTCCTTTTAAGAATATTAGAACTTCAACATTAAAAATATGATGTGTAATCATTTGATTGCTTTCAATTAAATCGTTTGTTTTCATATTGAAATGTTAGTCATATTTTTTCAGCGGAGCAGACATTGAAATTGCAACGATGATTAACATTCACACATTAATTCAAATAAACGGAGATTTTCACACGAGAAAATTGACACCAGGGAGAAAGTACGAGGTGGTGTTTCTTTTGAGCCTAGATGATAGCGCTTTGGGATGGAAGAAGGACGTAACCCTAACCCTGAAGGTGGTCATGAGCGGTACAACTATAACTAGAAGCGAGGATGAGTGCCAAAAGGCATTGTGCTTAGATGAGTACATAGGAGAAGACTGGGTGGAGATTCCTGTCGGAAATTTTGAGGCGCCGCCGACGAAACACAACGCAAAGATCTTTTTCTCGATGCGTCAGTATGTGGACTCTGACCCGAAGAGTGGGCTCGTGGTCAAAGGTGTTGCAGTTCGTCCCGTGGAGTGATTAATGCACAAAAGCAGAAGCATATTGGATCTATCTACATTTATGTTTCATTCCAAATAAAATAAAACGCATGTCTATTTCTGGTTTAAAGTTGTACTCTATTATTGTGTTTGTAACAGAAAGTATTTTTTTTTTTTAATTGGGTCAAAATGTTAAGTTGTAACTTGTAAGTGTAACACAAAGTTTGTTTCTTTTCATACTGTAGTGTCTCAAATATTTATAAATTTTTGTTTATTGATTTTTTCGGCCTCTCTGGATAACTTTCCTAAAAAAATATGAACCCGTGAAAATCATATAAACATTATGATTTAATTAGTATGAAAACTTAATAGCTGAATAGTATAATAGCTGAATAATAAACTAGCGGAATCAATAAAATAGGTAAACTGAAAACTGAATAAACACAAAACGCTAAAAAACTAATATCTATTAGATAAATATATTTTTCTCAAAATTAGTTATAAATTTAAAACATACAGGATAAATTGAAAGCTAACGTGTTACTTTTCACTTTTATCATTTAATATTTAATATTGTGAATGATATGCATTTGATGTAATTATGTTTTTAAATAGTGAAAACGTGAAAACATATCATTCAATCCCTATTTTAAATGCTTTTCAACGCTCAAGTTATTGACAAATGAAAGAAGCGACCACATAACGACGTTGAATACCAAGAAAGAGCCGACGTCGGAAAACAAAAGTGATCGGAGAAAAATCGTTAAGGTCAACTCCCAGAAATGAGAGACTTGAACTGTTTAAAGGGCTTAGTATTATGCTAGTGACTTCAAGAATGAAGAGGAGGTCTTATTTTTAGAGGTTTCTAATACATGTATATGTTGAAACTAAAGCAGTACATTACAATTTGTGGTCACGTATCGACACAAGATCACGTAATGTTTTGGTTTTAAACTGCATGCATGCATAACTAATAACTTGTAGTCTAGTATACATCTTTTTCGACTAGCTAGCGAGTACCAGGACAAGTCATGATATATGCTGGTGTGGTGTACTAAGTTTAAGTTGGCCCGAGTTTTGTGTGGGTTTATAACAAATAAATTAGATTGGTAACTACTCGAAGATGATAAATTTTGGATGAATCCACTTCCGGCGCTGGTGTTACTTATTTCTGCATCTATAGGAAGTTGTTATTGTGTTAATTGAGGGACTAACAAATAACTTGAAGTTAATCTTAATTTTAGTTCGTTGGTCCTTAAAATTAAGATTGTCTAATGTCTTTAACCTTTTTTTAGAATGATAATAAAATATTGAATTACCATAAATCTTTAATAAAGTGGTTAAAACATATTGTTTATAAAAGAAAACTGTATTAATAAAAAAGAATCAAATCGTTTGTGATGCATGCAATGACATATTCCATGATCTGATTGTGGCCTCACCGCGTTCGAGAATGAAATCAAGTTCTGAACAAGTCAAATTATCTTTTTCGTTTTTAATTTTATCAAACATCTTCGCAGTTCCAATTTTTAATCACACACTTGGATTATAGGATAAACTTATGGAAAGACTTTATGAATTGGGGAAGTCTTTGGCGCTTGGTCTATAATGTATTATGAAGGATATGGGCCGGATGTACAAGCAAGTGCAACTAATATATCAAACATACACCATGTAGTAAAACTCGGTTGTTTAACCAAATAATACTATTAGTTTATACTGTATATGCTTATTGATCGACGTCATAGATTGATTCGCATTCAACCACCTACATTTGTTATAAAATTAGTCATCCTATAAAATTCTCGGTTTTGGCCGGAGGATAGCGATAGAGGGTTAAAAGACAAAGTCAAATTTCGAAGACATGATGTTATTTGTTTTAGTAAACTACATGTTGACAACTTACACATTAACATTATTCCGAGAATTCAAGTCTATAAGGAACTTGGATTACATTAATCGTTCAAAAGTAACTTGACAAAACACAAAAGGCGAAACAACAATCAACCAAAATTCTCTTTTTGCCTAATAAAAAAAGCTCTATCATGGCTGCTTCTTCAAAGGGGCCTCAAGTGTTCATCAACTTCCGGGGACCAAATGTGCGCAACAGATTTGTGGTCTTTCTCGAGCCTATCTTGAGAGCTGCGAATATAAACTTATTCGTAGACAAGGACGACGTGCTGAGCACAGATCCGGCTAACCTTATGGCGAGGATCGGAGAGTCAAGGGTCGCGGTAGTGATCTTCTCGAAGGCTTACACAAGTTCGGACTGGTGCTTGGACGAGCTGGCCATGATCAAGGAGTGCATGGATCGAGGCAGTCTCAGAGTGATTCCTATCTTCTACAAACATACTACACCCTCCGTGGTGGAAGAACTTCGAGGGAAGTTTGGTGACAGTTTTAGGGTTCTAAAGCGCAAATACCTACACGAGCCAGAAAGGACTCGGAAATGGGAGGAGGCTTTAGAGTCTATTTCTAAAGTAAAAGGCATGTCCTTAGCAAAAGAAAGGTTCGATTTTAATCTTCTGCTCCTTTATCTTCTTTGTAGTAAATAATTACATACTGAAATATCAAATATGTACTAATCTTCGTATGTCGTCAAGAAGATACATGATAAATCTAGAACCTCATGTTCTTGGTATGTCCATAGTTATAGTTGCAGTTTCGAAATTTGTGTTCACTTAGAATAGGGTAGCTGTTTCTTGTATATCACGGAAACAAGTAAATGGAATGAACAAGCTTCGTGACATATCTCACACGTATTGTATGAGAGTGACAGGAACGAAAGAGAGTTCATAGACTCGATGGTTATCGAGATTCAGATATTGCTGTCGCAAATCGCCTTGAAGGGAAATCCAAAAATAGAATCGAGTCACCAAGGAGGGTTTTTGGTCCCTGCAAGGAGACTTGAGATTACTCACTCTGGGAATCCTGAAAAATGGGCCTGGAGTTCTATCTACGACGAACCATAGTAAGAATTGTTTTCGTGAAAGAAAAAGAATATTTGGGTTACTATATTTTTTTGAACTATTTAATAAAAATAAGATAAAAGGATTAAATTATTTTCAAAACTAAAATTTATTAACACAACATTAAGTCTATTAAATCTCATATATAGCATTATTTTGGATTATGAATATAAATATTCAAAACGAACCTTAGTAAGAAATCTAAAGAGAGAAACAGTTTTTTTTAATACTTATATTTGTTTATTTGAAATTACATAATCGCAAAATTTTCATCATAATCCAAAACAAATGTTATACATGAGACTTCTTAGATTTGATGTTGTGTTTGTTATAAAACTCTATTTGATGATATTTTAGGATATTCTTCATAACATAAAATATTGTAGAATTATAAATAAAATAAATGATTCTTGAAAAAATATAACGTACTTACAAGAAATTCCGTATAAATATATTGAAAAAATCAACCTAAAAATATGATGTGTAATCATTTGATTTCATTTCAATCAGATTTTTCTTGTATTGACATTTTAATCATGTTTTTTCAGCAGAGCAGACATTGAAATTGCGACAATGATTAACGTTCACACCTTGGTTAATATAAACGGAGATTTTCACACGATGAATTTGACATCGGGGACAACGTACGAGGTGGTGTTTCTTGTGAGCCTAGCTGATTCAGCTTTGGGATGGAAGAACCCGGTGACCTTAATGCTAAAGCTGGTCAGCGATGGAAGCGAGAAGAAGGAGCACGATAAGGCATCGTGCTTGAACGACTACATAGGAGACGATTGGGTGGAGATTCCTGTCGGAGAATTTAAGGCGCCGCCGAAGAAAGACGACGCAAAGATCTTTTTCTCGATGCATCAGTATGTGGACTCTGACCCTAAGAGTGGGCTTGTGGTCAAAGGTGTTGCAGTTCGTCCCGTGGAGTAATGCACAAGAGAGCAAAAGCATATTGGATCTATCAACATTTATGTTTCATTCCAAATAAAATAAAATGCATGTCTATTTCTGGTTTAAAGTTTGTACTCTGTTATTGTTTTTTGTAAGACAAAGTTTTTTTTTGTTGTTTATTGGGTCAAAATATTAAGTTGTAAGTATAACACAAAGTTTGTTTCTTTTATCATACTGTAATGTCTCAAATATTTATGAATTTTTGTTTAGTGGTTTTATTGGCCTCTGTGGATAAGTTTCCTGAAAAAAACGAACCCGTGAAAATCATGAAAACAGTCTATTCTTAATGCTTTTGGTCAAAGGTGTTGCAATTCGTCCGGTGCAGTAATGCACATATATAAGCAAAGCATATTGGATATAATTAATTATCGGTTTACCTATACGTACATTTATATTTCAGTCCAAATCAAATAATCTGAATGTCTATTTCTGGTTAAAAGTTTGTACTCTGTAATTGGTTTTTGTAACACGAAGTTTGTGCTTTCTTGTATTTGTACTGTATAATATTTTCAATACTAAGAAGTGTTTATTTAGTTTATTGAAACATTTATATAAATTTTCATGGTATAGCTTGGCTGTGAGAGACTCATCATTCTCACAAGTCACAATCTTATAAATAACTTCTGTATGGACATTTTGACGTAGCGAAAGTCTTATACATCTTGAACTAAATTGTGATACTTTTTTTGTATCTACGTTTAGTATTTTGATTACAAAAAAAACAAAAAAAAAAAACTGACACACAAAACTGGCTCATATATGTATTACTAGCTCAATATTTAAGTTTTTTTTATAGTGTTTAAGCATAATTGAAAATCATAAAGAATTCAAGATTTATACTATGTATGTACACCCTCCATCTTTTAAAATTTAGATGTTTTAGGATTTTTTTTGTTTGAATACTCCGGCGTAGGCATGCAGTCGTTACTAATTCCATGATATCACTCTCCCCACAAGAAGTTATTGAAATTCGAGTTTCTCACTAAACTTCATCCCAAAATAAGCAATGTTTCCATGTCTTTCATATATTATTTTAGATTTCAAATATGTGATTTCTAACCGATCCTAGATATATTTTCTGTCTATTTGCATTTTGGAGTCATATAATGTTTCGATTAAGCGATTTTGTCTAATTATGAATTTATAGACCATTCTTCTAACATATAAAATGGTGATTTATGCAGCGGCCGTGTTGAATAATGTTTGCTGTTCAGATGTGTCGACAAAGTACGAGGTGGTTTTTTTGTGTGGTTAAGCTGAAACTGGCCATGCCTAGTGGTAGGCTGGTAGCGAGACACAGTAAGAGCATAATGTGAGTTTTTGTGGAATACATTGGGAAGCAAAGTATAGATATTCCGGCGGGTGAGTTCATGATGTCGAAGGACAACGTCGTAGAGATCAGTTTCTCATTGTACGAGCATGATTCCAATATGTGGAAGTCAGGGCTTATAGTCAAGGCCTTGTGATGAACGGTATACCATTTCACGTTTTCATGGTTTGATATCATTATTCTGCTATTTTAATCACTAAGACTATTATTCATCAAGTTAGTATATTTTCATATTTCGGTAAAATAGTTTTGCTATACTATAGAGACGTGTCAAATATATAATTAGAAACATCATTAATTTTTTCAAATAATATTTTATGTTTTAATGACTATTTATTAAATATTATATTCAACTAAAGTATTTACGTTATAATCAGCATATTCACTGATTATTTGAGAAGAGAAACAAAAAAAAACAAATTACTTGCAGATTTGTAATTTAATTTGTTTTTTTTTTTGGCAGTTGTGTGTGCGCATATACGAACCCCAAAATCTATTTCAACTAATAACCTTTGAAAAGTCTTAGCTCGTGTCTATCTCATATGCACTGTGCAAAGAAAAAGAGAATAAGTCAAGAAGAATAGGTCAAAGGTTTTTTTCGCTACGGTAAGGAAAAAAACTCAATGACTTGTTAGAGCACCTCGATCTCACTAAATACCTGATTCTAAATAATAATAATATAATAAAAAGAGGAAAGAGAAAGTGAGATACGTTTCTCATTTGAGAATTTTCATAGCATAAGTATTGCAGAACTGAGAGAAGAGATTCTTTAATTTTTTTTATTATTAAAAAAATTGATTTTTTATTAAAAAAACGATTTAAAAGAAATAAAAAGTTAATCAATTGTGTGTCGCCACGAGAAACGCCTCTACAGGCCCTCTGCAGAGAGGCGACTCTCCTCTGCAATCTTGTCATGTCATTTTTTTTTTTCTTTTTTCTCTAGAGCTTCTTACAGGCTATCCAATATTCATGCTCTCAGATACCTAAGAGTAGGTCATCGGTTAAATATCCAAAATGATATCTAAACAATTATTATATTAATATTAAAAAAATGAACCAGTCACATAGAAATAAAGAGTGAGATAAGTATCTCAAAGTATGTTAAATGAGAAGTGGGTTTCATTTTTTCTCTCCTTTTTTTAATATTTTATTATTTTCAGAAACTGAGATATCCTTCTTCATACCTTCATTGAAGATGCTCTAAGATATTTTCTTAATTATGTACATTCTTATGAATAGTTAAATCTATTATATATCATAAATATTAATTAAAAAAATAAAATAATACAAAAATTATTAATATAATATTGAATGAGATATCCAAAAAAATATGTGACGACTGGAGTTGCTCTTATTTTCTTCCAATGCTAATATGTACAAAAATCGAAGTAGCTAATCGGAAGAAGTTTTGGATTCTTAAAGTTACACGTGGATCCATCATCTATACAGCATGAAGTTTTTTACAATATTATAAGTCTGTATAATAACAAAAGAACCATTACAACTTAGACCATCTCCATCGGTCGTATCTAATTTAGATACGATAGTGTTTTCATAATTAAAAACATATAAAATAATGAGAAGGAAAGAGAGAAATAGAAAGACGTCGCTTATTTAAGTGATGCAAGAAACGGTATATAACCAAATGTCATCATCTAATTAGTTTATTTTTGTTTATTAATAAAATATGTTTAAAAGACGCTATATTAGAGACGAACCGATAAAAATGCTCTTAGTATACAAAAAATCTTATAAATTAATATTCGATAAATTAATAAATTTGATAAATTAATAATTTTATTTAGTTTTAAATTAGATCAATTCAAAATTTAATATAAATCGATAAATTTATAAATAATATTTTTTTGAAAAATTATGTAAATATAGTTTAATTAATATTATAAATTAATAAATATTATATAAAATAAATTTATATAAATATATAATTATGATAATCTATTAAAATATGAATATATTAAAATTAAAATATTTTTATTTTTATCTCTAATTTTATAATAAAATTTTTAAAAAATATTATAAATTTTAAAGAAAATATAATTTTTAATTAATTATTAATAAACAAATTATTTTATTTAAAACCGATAAATTAATAACTCTAAAAATTAATGAAATATTAAAGTTTCAACATTATTAATTTATAGAGTTTATACTGTACATAAACAATATCTAAAACATATAGCCAAAATAAATGCTAAATGATATTACGAGACAATTATTTCAGATCATTCAGTTAATTTTTAGTGTTTTGCTGAGTCTTGTAAATTGGTGGTTTGATACTAGTGTCTCAGGGTCCATATGTAAACTTGAGGTCATGCATGCGTGTGTGTGAATTCACGAAAAAAAGAAGAAGAACTTAAGTTGTGCGCCAAGCAAAAATAATTCTTACGTATTGGATGCAATAACTACAAAATTGTTGACTGACGACTAAATACGTATTGTACACTATACACCGCCCAACAAAGTGAGAAAGAGAGTAGAAGAACGGTACGTTTGGTTTCAAGTGTTTATGAGGTAAAGAGTCTAGTTTCAACATAAATTTTAATGTAGGCCACACCCACAAAATGATAAATCGTTCAAGTTTCGTTGACTTTTGTGTTGATTATTAGACATCATGTTTACGTACGTAACTACGTATCCTTGACCAGAGGGGAGTACGGCGTCATGGGACACAGCAAAAATATTTATAAACAATTTTTTTAGTTGAAATTATGGTGGTTTAAATATAAATAAAATGGTAAAATTCATATGTTGACACCGTAAGATAAGACCAATTCTCGTTATGACCCTAATCAATCAATTTTTTTTTTTTAACTTCTGTTTAATAAAATTAAATTATTGTAATATGACCTTGACCGATGCTAGAAAACTCCAGACCAAACACGTACTCCAATAAATCACTATAAATCATCAAACCTCCGAAGATTTATTTTCATATGGAAAATGCAAAAGAGAGAAATCAATAAGAAATATCATTAAACATGAGTTTGTTGAGTGTTCATCATCTTCTATCTAATTTCTTTCTTCTTCTTATGTTTTCAGTTTCAACATTTCCGATTGTTGGGTCAGCTTCTTTTTCTATAGATACGGACAGAGAAGCTTTGCTCTCGTTCAGGTCCCAAATTAGCCAAAACCCACAATCCCTTTCTTTCTCTTGGGAACAAAACACAACTCCTTGTAACTGGACCGGCGTGTCTTGCAACACACGTAACAGAAGAGTGGCTTCCATCAACCTCTCTGGTCGTGGTCTCACTGGTTCCATAAGCCCAAGTATTGGTAATCTCTCCTTCCTCACATCTCTTCAACTTCAAAATAACCAACTTAGAGGTCCAATTCCAAAAGAGATCACAAATCTTTTTCGTCTAAGGGTTCTTAATTTAAGCTCCAACAGCTTAGAAGGATCCTTACCTTCCAACCTAAGCAAGTTATTCGAGCTACAAACTCTTGATCTAACCTCAAACACTATCACAAGTCTCGTTCCAAACCAACTCGGTGATCTCAAGAACCTAAATATCTTAAACTTGGGCAAAAATCAGTTATATGGACCCATTCCACCATCTCTTTCAAACATTTCATCTCTCACCGTTTTAAGCCTAGGCACAAACTCTCTTAGTGGTCCAATTCCTTCTGAATTGGGTCGTCTTCAAAGGCTACAAGTCCTTGATCTCACCATAAACAATCTCACCGGAACAATTCCTTCTTCTATCTATAACATCTCTTCTCTAGTCTCGTTGGTTATTGCTTCAAACAACTTATGGGGTCAATTTCCTAGCAACATAGGAGAGAAACTTCCAAATCTCTTGGTTTTCAACGTGTGTTTCAACAAGTTCAGCGGAGAGATTCCAGCTTCTCTATATAACCTCACAAACATCAAAGTGATCCGCGCTGCACACAACCTTCTAGAAGGGACCGTACCATCAGGACTAGGCAATCTCCCATTTCTAGAAATGTACAACGTGGGATTCAACAAGTTAGTTTGGGGTAATGATCAAGATCTTGATCGTTTCATCAAGTCTTTGAGTAATAGCTCCAAACTTAACTTTCTTGCATTTGATGGAAATCTCTTGGAGGGTGTTCTTCCAGTATCTATTGGCAATTTTTCGAAGAATCTTTCAAAGCTTTTCATGGGAGGAAACCGATTCACGGGTGAAATTCCAGAATCCATTGGCTATCTCACGGGATTGACTCTGCTTAACATGAGTGACAACTCACTCACTGGTGAAATCCCTCAAGAGCTTGGGAGGTTGAAAGGTTTGCAAGTGCTAGAACTCGCCGGAAATCAACTTGTTGGAAGAATCCCAACCTCTCTTGGTGATCTTGGCGCCTTGAATGAGATCAATCTATCGCAGAACAAACTAGAAGGTATGATCCCACCATCATTTGGAAACTTCAAGAATGTGTTATCCATGGATCTATCCAACAATAGGCTAAATGGGAGCATACCAAATGGCGTTCTTAACTTGCCTAGCTTGAGTTCTGTCTTGAATCTATCTAGAAACCTATTTACTGGTCCTATTCCTCAAGATATAAGTCGTCTCGAAAGCCTTGTGAGTCTAGATCTCTCTAGTAACAAGTTTTCAGGCAACATTCCTTCGTCGATCAAAGATTGTCAAAGCTTGGAGAGGCTAAGCATGGCTAGTAATGATCTAGGGGGACCAATTCCAAACGCATTAGCAGAACTAAAAGGTCTAGAGTTTCTAGATCTCTCTTCAAACCAATTGTCCGGTGTTATTCCTCCAAAACTACAAGATTTACAAGCTATGAAGTTCTTGAATCTTTCATTCAACAATCTTGAAGGAAGGGTTCCAAGCAGTGGAGTTTTCAAGGATCGTACTCAAGTTTATATGGAGGGAAATCCAAAGCTTTGCATCAACACCACTTATCGAAAAACTCGGACGACGCACAAGAGAATTTTGAAAGCGAGCATTATTACATGCGTGGTAGGTGTAATTGCAATATGTGTGATAGCTTTCTTGATTTTGAAAAGAAAAGCAAAAAAGTCTATCGCATCTACATCATCATCAAATGCACTCCACAAGGAACCATTCATGAGTGTCTCATATGACGAGCTCAGGAGAGCTACTGAGGATTTCAACCCTAGAAATCTTCTTGGTGTTGGAAGCTTTGGATCAGTGTTCAAAGGGGTAATAAGAGGGCTTGATGTTGCGGTAAAAGTCATCGATCTCAGAGCAAACGGATACTATAAAGGCTTTATCGCAGAGTGCGAGGCTTTGAGGAATGTAAGGCACAGGAATCTTGTGAAACTAGTAACTTCTTGCTCAAGCATAGACTTCAAAAACACCGAGTTTCTGGCTTTGGTGTATGAGTTTTTGAGCAATGGAAGCTTAGAAGAATGGATCAGAGGAAGGAAGATAAAATCTGATGGGAGTGTTGGGTTAAGTCTTGAAGAAAGAGTGAATGTAGCCATTGACATTGCATCTGCATTGGATTATATGCACAATGATTGTGAGGTTCCTGTGGTTCACTGTGATCTGAAACCAAGCAATATTCTTCTGAATGAAGAAATGGTTGCAAAGGTCGGCGATTTTGGGCTGGCTCGTGTGTTGTTTGACGCATCCGATGATCGTCATCACGCTTCTATAAGCTCCACACATGTCTTGAAAGGCTCCATTGGCTATATTCCTCCAGGTTAGTAACTTATATGCAAAACTCGTAATTACTCATTGTTTTCAATATTTGTTTACTTGTCCTTTTTAATCAGTTAAATCTTAAATGTAAGCATTTAGGTTAATGTTTTACCGTTATTTTAGGGGGAAAATTAATTATTTTATTAATCAAATTACAAAGTATTATAAAAATTTGAAACATAAAAATATGACTCGGAATGGTATTATATATTCAGAGTATGGACTTGGAGAAAAGCCAACACCAGCAGGCGATGTGTACAGCTTTGGAGTGATGTTGTTAGAGCTCTTGAGTGGGAAAAGCCCAATGGACGAGAGCTTCGAAGGAGATCAAAATCTGCTAAAATGGATAAGTGATGAGTTTCAAAATAATGCAATTGTGGAAGTGATTGATCCTAAACTCAAGGGTCTCATCGATATTTCTGGTGCACAACTTCATACAAAACTTGATTGCATTACCAAAATTGTGGAAGTTGGATTGGCTTGCACTAAGTATGCAGCTGGTGAACGGATCAACATGAGGGATGTGCTACGCTTCTTGAAAGAGGCCAAGAACATACTTGTCAAAGGAAACTAATTAACTCTTATTTTCCATTAATGGACATAATCTATTACCCTTAGTTACTTATAAAGTTATATAATTAAGTGCATAAGTCTATCTTATCTCTATAGTTTTTTTTTGTTTTTTTTTTTGTCAGATATTTACAATTTTGTTTGATAAGTTGTTTGTCTCTATTAAAAAAATAATTGGTTTTAATAATGTAATTTTCCGAAAATAAATAGATGTTAAATGACAATATAGTAAAAAGATGTAGAACCAATCCGGTTTTCTCCAACCTCTGTACCAAACCGGTAACCGGTTAAAACACCAAAAAAACAAACAAAGAAGGTGAGACGCAAATTCCAACTTTATCCATTAAGATAATGAGTCTTCTCTCTTCTTCTTCTGCTCGCAGCTGCAAACTAATTTGCTCTTCCGACAAGGTTCTCTCTATACTCTGTACATTTCGATATATACGGTTTGATAAATGGCGATGAGATTATATACACATATGTACTTATTCGAAAGGGCAATGGAAGTGGAAGAGAATGGAAATTTCCAGTTCCTGTAAAGCACAAAGATTTTGAATTTCTGATCAAGAAGTTAACTCCGCCGCTCACGGCGGTTCTACTCGCGGCTTCACCGATCTGTTACCCTCCAGGTAACCCTGTTTTCCTCTGTCCCGAGCCTCCCAATTTAGAGGATTTCATTTTAAGAACAATCTGTCTGATTTTTCTGTTTCATTCAAGAATGTTGCTTGTTAAAGTTTCTTGCGTTTTATGGTGATTTCTTGTTTGGTGATAATTGTGATGTATAGAATCTCTCGGGCAAACCTTGGATATACAGAGAGGAGCAACACTGTTCAATAGAGCTTGTATTGGGTGTCATGATACAGGTGGAAACATTATTCAACCAGTGAGTCTATAAACACTTCAGTGAGAAAACTCATGAACCATTCTTTATTCAATTCTCTGCAATGATCTCATATCCTTCTCTTTCCAGGGCGCAACACTTTTCACAAGTGACCTCCAAAGGTAGTAAAATAACCAATGCTCCAACTCTCAAAGAGATGTCTTGTGTGCGGTTACAAAGATCTTTGTCTCTCAAGGTTTGCTATGGGTCTTTTTTTCTATCTTTACAGAAATGAAGTTGATACAGAGGAAGAGATATATCGTGTTACCTACTACGGAAAGGGAAGAATGCCGGTGAGATCTCCTTTCAAGAGCTTCCTTGTAAACTTATCTAAATGATCTGAAAGAGAACTATGTCTGATGATTTACTTACAGGGCTTTGGGGAGAAATGCACACCGAGAGGACAATGTACCTTCGGACCACGGTTACAGGATGAAGAGATCAAGATTCTGGCTGAGTTTGTGAAGTTTCAGGCTGATCAAGGTTGGCCAAATGTATCCACCGAGTAGAGCAAGTAGCAACAGACATTAGTAAGAGTTTTTGTAGCATTAGTTTGATATTCCTCTGTTCCAAATCCTGTCTAAAACTCAGATTTGAGAATGCTTCATTGATTCTGCTTATGCTCCAAGATGTTCTTGAGGTACAACAAAAATTATCGGTGTTTATAATCCACCAACACATATATCTGTTCATAACTTTTGACTATCCTTGATATTAAGCCATTACATATATGCTATTCTGAATATCTTTCCTCTGGAGAAAAATGCAGTGGAAAAAGAATAGGTGATGTTTACTATTGTAGTCTCATGAGTGAAAACTGTGAGGAGCAAGCATAACCTTTCACTCATTCATGGTTCTTGAGAACCATCCGGTTATGATGACTCACTCCGCTTTCTTTTCTTTGCATCTGATTCACCTAACTGCAACGAGAAGCCAATCTCATCACCTGAGCCACTAGTCTTAAGCGAAGACAGATTCTTGGATTCAAGATTCTCAGGTCCATTGATTTTCTGATGGAGTGGGGATCTGTTGTTACTTGCACTCGGAATAAACTGGTGTTCTTCGATGACACCAGCCGATTCCAACACGTCCTCTATTTGAAACTCCGGATGAATGTTTGAGTTGTCTTCTTCTCTAACAACTTGCTGTACATTCAAGTTAATAGGCTCAAAGTTCTCACCCGTTTTACACCTCGATATCTTGTACTCACCCGGAGACGATTCCACGACCATGGAATCAACCGCGGCACACATAACACCGTGTCTCTGTTCTTGCACCGCGGCTGCACTCAGACAAAAAGAGACATTCAAGTATACTAAAACGTAATGAAACAAAAGAAACCTGAAGAGAAGATCATACAGACCTTGAAGACCTTCATTGGAAGTGATGAGTTCAAGCTCAAGAAGGTTAAGAACTCTGCCAAGATCAACTCCACTTGTCCAATTCTCAGGTTGTTCCCCTACTTTTAGCTTCAACCTTCCCCGGTTAGCTGTTCCGCCCCAAATAATCCCAACAGGTCGCGGTTTCTCATCTTTTTCATCCAGCAGAATAAGGCTTCCACTATCACCTTCAAGATCAAAAGTCTGTTGGTTCTCACCAACAACAAGAAAATCTGTTAAGAAACAAATCCCTTTCTCGTCATTGTACTCCAACGCGTAAGCCATTATAGTCCCAGTGGTTAAACCGGAGCTTCTTCCAACTTTCACAACTTTTCTTCCTATTAGACTGTTAATCGGAGACTGTAGATCAGTAGCGTGGATATCACCAATCTCACCAATTCCTTTAACAGTTGTGGTTACATTGTTCATATTGAAGTCCTCAGCGAATGGAATGAAGGCTCCATCAGCTCGAACAAATGTTTCTGCAGAAGAGAAAAGAATGAGAATGTGCTTACGTCAGCCATTAGACTACACAGTCAAAGCTACTATATACTTTGTTATTACCGGACTACCTGGGTTAGTTCCAGCGAAAATGCCATACCAAAGATCATCTGTAATGAACGAAGTTGCTCTTTCTACTGCACCTAAGTAGACTCCTGGTCCAAGGCTAGGTGGTAATGGATGAAACATCTTCTGGCTCGGGTAGTCTAAATCAACTGCCACATGCCGGTTTGTTAGGAAACCGACTTGTCTGATGCCGGTTTTACTCTTTACAATAGCACCTAAGGTTCCATACGTCTCTTGGCTAGCTACCTACAACAAGAGAGACGTGGTCTGATAAACATTGTGTGGTAAGAATGTTGATGATACAAAGCATACATATGCAAGTTAAGTAAATAAGTTGTACCTGTGAACCAGATCCAATAGACGAACCACTGCCTCTAAGATCATCCACAAGCTCTGTATACACCTGCTCTTTAGGCGTTTGCGCAGGTGCACCATAATATTGAAACTCAACAACATCCACATCACACCATACTCCTCCAGGACCCTGTCAAAGTAAGATACTTTTAAGAGAAAAGAGGATTCCAAAACTCATTTTCAATAGGTTCCAAGTTTGTAGTATCTCCCCAAGCAAGAATTGCGATAAACAGATGATTTTAAATCAAGAAAGTGAAGATATCTAACCTCCAAGGCTGTAGGTAAGCACTGAAGAGGATTAAGCCATTGCTTGTGAACTTTCCGAGCAACAAAGACAAGAATAGCGGCGATATTCGTCAGAACACCTCGTCGAATCCGGAAACCAATAGCTGTACCGAGGCTAAACCTCCTCAAGTTCTTACTATGAAACGCTCTGATCATCATCAGCTCAAGCAATGTAGTAGCTTTCTTCCCTGTAGGCAAACCATCAAAGGTCTCAGGCAAAACGCCTTTTTGAAGGTTCGCGAAATAGTTTGCTCTGTCTTCCGCTGAATCGTTTAGTCTACTTGAAGTTGGCCAAGAGAAGTAAGCAGCAGCAGCAGCACTTGTGGTTTCAGGATGCTGACCGCCAGATGGAAACGGTTGAAGCGGTGGCGGTGAAGACGCCATTTTAAAATGACTGTAACCATTTTTATTATCCAAATCAAATGCAGATTCCACGGATTGTTGTGATGATGTTGAATGATGAAATCTAAGATCCAATCTTTTCCCCTCCATCTTTAACTTCACTACCTTTGAAGATAATTTTACCAACCTATATACTAAATTGAATCATGTGCATTAGTAAAAAAGAGTCAAACTTTCTATCAAATTAACCAAGAACAGAGCTAAACATAAACAGATTAAAAGAAACCAAATTTAAGAACACAAGCCAGCTTTTATCATCAATGAATTCAAAATAACACCAAAGTCTCAAAAACCCAATTTAGTTTATTTATTTATAAAGGTTATAGCTTTATCGGGAAACTATTTGGTAAAGTGAAAATCATCATAAACCCAGAAAAGGAAACACGAAAAAACGGAGCAAACTAATCAAAAATCCAAAGAGAAATTACGGAATTTTGGGGTATATTCGACAGAGAGAAAGAAAATACTAACCGATCAATAGTGTTGGATCTTTCGCATGCTTAGAAAGGACGAATACAAACGGATTGAGGAAGAAGTGTAATAATAGAGAGGACCCAAGAGGTTTTTAGCTTGAGAGTGGACGACGAAGACTTTCTTTTTTTGTTATCTCAAAACAAAAACTGTGGAAAGTGCGACTCTTTTGTTTGCCAATTATATATTTTTACTTTTCGTTTATTTTAATTTTTTTTATTGTTTTGTGTACTTTTTAATTGATTTACAAATAAAAAAATACAAAAGCGGATAATATATTTTTGAACGGATTTTAAAATAACAAATAAAATCCATACTAATTTAAAAATCAAGGGAATATGCACTAGATGATCCTAAAATTCTCATAGAATAGAAATGACAGTTTTAAAAAAAAAATCAATTAGTAGAATACATAGACGAACAGATCTTTCTTAGTTTTGGTTCTCTAGAAAAAACAGAATTTTTTTTGGTTCTTTACTGAAAATAAAAGTAGATCACTGTAGATATTCATTTATAATTCCTGAAAGAAGCCATTTGTCCATAGTATAAAACCAAGAAGTGGAATAAAGATTCAAAAGACATTTGATAATGTTTCTTTTTGTAAACTTATCTTCAAAATGGTGTGATCACACTCAAACGTCATTAAGAGCAAATCATGCTCACATTCTCTCTCTCTCTCCTTCTCATCTTTGACCAACGAAAACTAAAACGCAATAAGCAAACCAAAAAGCTATTATGAATCAAAATGTTTCAAAATTTAGGTTGATTTCCAAACATACAACCACTTTGCAAAATGTAGAACATAACATGGCCAGCAACATTCACACACACACACACACAAAAGTACTGACTTTTAATCTGGAATACAAAGACACTAGACATGTGTTCTTTCAAGGCTGTTGTTATTTAGGACAGGTGTTTGGTCCTTTTACGAGGAGAATCTGTCACGGTCGTGAGGTGAAGAGTAATCGATGTTCGGCCCGTGAGGGATGATCCCGAAAGGATTTATAGTAGGGTGGCTTCCGTAGTAATGCTGCTTAATGTGTTCCATTTTCACAGTGCTACTCATTCCATTGATTTGGTATATATCTTTCATGTAGTTGAAGATATTCGGATACTCCCTTAAGAGTCTCTTGTTGCATTTGAAGTGAACCGCATAAACCTGCAACGCCAAAAAAGAAGAAGATGATATCAAGAATCCATATGTTGGTAACAAAGAAGAGAGAAGTCAATTCAAATACCTCATCAAATCTTATGAGAGTGACAAACAATCGAACATCTGCTTCAGTGAAAGTGTTTCCGCAGATGTATCTTTGTTTCCCGAGTATTGCCTCACATCTATCAACAGCTTCATACAACTGATTCACTGCCTGAAAAAGGAAAGGACAGAATCATTTAGCTAAGTTCCACTTTTAAAGGTATAAACTTTGAGTGTATCTTTCTACCTCATTGTAAGGTTCTTGTTTCCTAGCAAACCCACATCTATAAACACCGTTGTTTATCCCGTCGAAAACCCATTCGTTAGTCTCGTCGATTGCGTCTCTGAGATGAGAAGGATAAAGGTCGAGTGATGGGCTTTTCGCAATACCGTTGAACTCGGTGTTGAACATCCGGATTATATCTGAACTCTCATTGTTAACTACAGTCATAAGCTTCTTATCCCAAAGAATCTGAGACAATTTTGAAAACAAAACGAGACTTTGAACATTTTCAAGAAACAGGACAAGAGAGAACAGAGAGTTTTCACACTAAGAGATCAAGACTTACAGGAACAGTGTACTTTCCTGCATAGTTTGGGCTAGCAATCTCATAGAGATCTCTCACAGACTTTGCACCATTAAGATAATCAGGCTCAGCTCCAGGGAGCTCAGTATCTGAATCTGGAAAAACCCATCCTTTATGATCATCTGTTTCCTTGGTTCTTCCCCAAATTGTGTGAACCGACTGATCAAAATCATATAGAAAGCAATGCTTCAGGTAACAAATTCGATATTGAAATTTCAGGATTAAGAATGATGATGATTGATACTGACCGAGAAGCTGATTGCTTCGTCAAGGCCTTTGATCTTCAAGTAAGAGAGACATCTACAAGCCCAGGGACAAGCATAGGATATGTAAAGATGGTATCTTCCTGATTCAGCTGGAAACTGAGAACCAGGATCTTTTGAAACAAAGTTGCGGAATGTTGATGCTGTTCTTACAAAAGCTCCAGATTCTGATGTCTCATCAATCCCAGACCTAGCCATTTTTTCTTGTTGCTAACAATAATGAAAAACACAATCAAAAGATGATCACAAAACGAATCACAGTTTCAGGCAGGATTTTCAAATGTTTATAGCCTCCAATTTCGCTTAGCGCAATTCAGATCGAAATCGAAATTCAGTACAAGTCTAACAAGATCATGATTCATGAAGTTAGGATAATGGAGAAACCTGATCACGCTGATGATGTTTTTGTGTGTTCGAAGCAAGATCCAAAGATAGAAGAAAGCAAATGTCGCTGTTGTCGAAAGATGCTTTTTTGGCGATAAGGTTAAAAAGTCGCAGTTTTGATGGGACAATGCTAACGATGGGTGTCTTCTTATAGTGGTTGTGGTTGAGAAAAATTAGCGAAAGAGAAGGAAGAAGAAAAAGACTTTGCCTTTGTCGTCACTCGTCATTGCTTTTGTCACGCCCAACGAGTTAACTCAGCTGCTTTTTGTCACGCCTATCGAGTTAACTCAGCTCCGGGAAAAGTGTGAAAACTTTTGGACCGTTTATGCGTGATGGACCGGGTCAAGACTGCGGTTCTTTTGACCGGTTTGAAATAGGTTATGGTTATAAATTGTTCAACCGGTGCAAAAAAAAACTGGGAACAGAAATGGTAGAACGCATATATAGGAAGGGTTAAATGATAATTTTAAGAAGATTCAGGATTTCACTGTGTATGAGTGTATCAGATGAATAGTCGACTGATCGAATAGTAGAAACATTTGCTTCACTAAAATTACAAAAAAAAACTATTTAGCTGATACACTCCATATAAGAAAAGACTCCTTCAAATACAACTAGAAGGTCAAAATAATAAAATTTCACGGTGCAGAATATATAAACCACAAACAATGATTTGTATGTAACTCTATATAGTACAAATCAAGACCTATATCTAATAGCTTAAAACGAAGACAGCGTTTTAGATTATTAACTATAAAGACATTTCACCAGTCTTTATGCTGTTTCAGAGGAGAATCTGTGTCGGTCATGAAACAAAGAATAATCAATGTTTGGTCCCTGAGCTATAATCCCAAGAGGGTTTAAAGAAGGAAAGCTTCCAAAGTAATTTTGCTTTATATGATCCATATTTACTGTACTGCTCAAACCCTCGATTTGGTAGATATCTTTCGTGTAGTTAAAGAGATTGGAATACTCCCTTACGAGCTTTTTATCGCATTTGAAGATCACCGCGTAAGCCTGCAACGCAAGTTTCTCAAAAAACATAATGGGTAATTTAGGAAACCATAAACATAATGTTGGGAGAAAATACCTCGTCAAATCTTATGAGAGTGACGAACAATCTAATATCTGGTTCAGTCAAAGTGTTTCCACAAAGAAACCTTTGTTTTTCGAGTATTTCTTCGCATTTCTCCAATGCATTAAACAATTGCTTCACTGCCTACAAAGAGAGAAAAAAAAAACTTGTAATATCAATTTTTTTAATTAGCATATCTTTATACTTATAAAGCAAAAGTCAGTTGGCAATTGTCCATCGTGTCTTTTTATATTTTTTTATTTTTATTAATTTGAAATATCCATTATTTTACAAAATATCCGTCTAAAATCTTTTTTTCTCTTTTTAAGTGGCTATTCTTTAGGTTAAATGATATTAAGTTAATACTTTTAATCTCTGATTAAAAAAAAAGAAAAGTGTGATAAATTAAACAACAAAAAGTTTCACGGTTGAGATTTCCTAGCTTTCAATCTCCACCTTTTTCACATAACTGTTATGAAAAAGTTAAAAAAAAACTGCTTAGAACTAATAAAAATTGGATATACAAAAACACATAGATCTACAAGGGGACTTCGGGTAAAAGTTACCTTGAAGCTAACTTCTCATGGCGAATAGCAGAGTCGACAACGTTTGAAAAAGTATGTATACATATTTAGATTCATATGACAACATATTGTGTCTGGTTTTTCTAAGACTTTGGATTTCTGCTTTAGGTATTTACAGAGAAGTCTCAATGAAAATTCACAGAGAAGTTTGACGTTTGCTTATTCGGCGTTGTATTTTTGGAGCTAATAGCCGGACGTTGTGAAAACAATGCCTATGTAGATGATAGCTTGACTGAGTACGTATTTACTCCGACTTCAAATAATCTAACTTTCCATGAATTTTTAACAATATGACTGTTGAATACAGCAAATGCTCTGTTTTATAACCTTTTCTTAACCGAGCATCTGCAAGAAGGAAACTTTGAGGATTTGGTTGATACAAAGATGAATAATGACTATGACCGAGAGGAGATGACTCGCATGGTTGGTTGTACTTCGGTTTGCGTTTTCTCACCGTATATCTTGCATGATCTAGGTAACTTAATTTTTCCCCAATCTTCCTTTTCTCTAAGGGTTAGCATTTGGTTTTGAAACTAGAACTAGAAAGTTCAGTTCTAATAAATAAGAAATTCAAGTTAACCTCAGGTTCAGATTGCGTTGTTTCTTTTACAAACAAAAAACAGAAGAAGCTGTAAACAATAAAGAAGTGTAAGAAGAGGATATAGGCGAGGAAGAAGAAGAGAAAAATGATGAAGATTTTTCTTTATATTTTAATTGTTTTGTAAATTTAAAATACAGATGAACACAGTTATATTCGATAATATGTAGTATGTTGTTAGAAACTTATGACTTTAGATCTATATTGTTTAGAAAAATAAAATAAAATAGACAATAATAGTATTTGCATGTAGATGAATAGAATAACATATCGATAAACTGCATATTGTTGGAATTGCATCTTTATGTAATCGTTTTTCAAATACAAATAGTCATTTTAGCCTGCACGAGGTGCGGGCACAATACTAGTTGATAATAAACTGCAAAGTAGCTTTACCTCATTATAAGCTGCTTGATTTGTAGCAAAACCGCATTTATAAACACCATTATTTATCCCATCGCGAATCCATTCGTTAGTTTTGTCGATTATGGATCGGAGATTGAGAGGATAAAGCTCGAAAGAATGGTTTTCAGCAATATGATTAAACTCGGTGCTGAACATTCGAAGTATCTCAGAGCTCTCATTGTTAACTATAGTCTTAAGCTTCTTATCCCAAAGAACCTACCAAGTCACAAAGAATCCGAATGTTTAAAAAAGAAACAGAACAAGACTTAAGATTAAGGACACACCCATGGATTAAAAAAACTTACAGGGACAGTGTATTTGCCTATGTAGTTTGAGTTAGCGATATCATAAAGCTCTCTTATACTTTTGGCACCATTAAGATGGTCTCTCTCAGCTCCAAGAACCTCTGTATCTGAATCTGGAAAAACCCATCCCATATGCTCATCGTTTTCTTTTGTTTTTCCCCAAAGTGGTTGAACAGACTAAGTAATGAACAAACCCATCAAGATTATATTCCGTAAATAATTAAAAATTGATTTCTCGAACACAGTTTTTTTTAACTAACCGAGAAGCTTATGGCTTTGTCAAGTCCTTTGAGTTTTAAAACTGCAAGACATCTAGAAGCCCATGGACAAGCATAAGAGATTTATAAATGGTATCTTCCTGATTCTGCTGGAAACATAGAATCAAAATTTCGTGAAACAAAGTTGTGGAATCATGTTACGGCTATAGGAAAATCCGAAAGCTCGTTAGCTAATGATGCAGCCATTGGAGAAGATTAAAAACATTACGAAACAGAGGTTTTTTAGAAGATTAAAAACATTACGAAACTAGAAATCTACTCAAATCAAGCTGCAACAGCATATACAACGTGTAAGAAACATTTTTTCTAACAAGAAAATTAAGAACTTGATCAAGAATTAACCTGGATGATGTAGCGAGTCTTCAACTTTTCTCTTCGATGGTAAGTAAGTAATAAAGGTCAAAATGAACTTGAGTCAACTTTGGCGTGCAGAAGAAGTTTATTGGATTAGAGAGAAGAAAAAACGAAAATTCTTTATCGTTTGACAAATGTTGCTGTTTCTTGGATATAGTTTCTCCAAGAAAAGAGATTGAAATCAAATCGATAAAGTTGAATACTCTATCCATCCACATGGTTAAAATATCCAAACAATAGTAAGATGATCAAACCTAATAATCCACGTCTATAAAATGCTAATTCTAACTGAGATTTTCATGATAATAGATGATTAATCCACACTAATGTTCTGCCTGATTAATAGACGAGAACTTGACATCTAGGAGAAAGCTTTGTGGATGTAAGAAGCTTCTTGTAGCTCTCTTGGTTTTTAATAGGATGCTTAAACCACAAAGTCAGTTTCTTTAGGGATGCTGCATTCTTAAGAAAGTAATTAACTAGTTTAATCCCTTTTCCATCCTCCATTATCAGTTTCTTAATCTTAACATACTCCAGAGTCGATGGTAAACTCCAAGGCGATTTTCTATAGCCGTAAAAAACGTCCTGTAGCAACCCAAAAAAAAGACATAATCATTAATAAATCAAATTATAATAGATCTTAAGCAGATTTTTCTAGATAATCATATGATGATAATGGCTTACAATGGTAAGATCTTCAAGAACAGTAGAGGCTGATATGAGTCTCTGCATTATCGAAAGGCCATCATCGATCTTCTAATAAACGTTCTCTAGATGCATGTTCTTGAGATAAGGCAAAGAAATAACGAACATAGGATCCCTAAGCCATACGTTGAAGAGCTTTAAGGACACTTAGGCATGAACGCTATACCAATGTAATCTACACCAGGAGATAATTCGGACATTTCCTTCTCAACCTCAAGATGTTGAACTCCGCGATGAATCACTTCGGCTATCCACTCCATGACTCTCCTTTCTTGATACTTTATCTTCAACTTTTTCAGGCATGATTTTCGGTTAAGCCTCGATAAGGTTTCTCCGTTAGGAAGAAGATCATTGGCGTTTATGTTCAATCCGGAAACCTTTCGCAATTGCTTCGTTGAAACGCTCGTCTTAGCCAAATCGACTGCGTTTAAGTCTAATAATCCGGGAACGTTTCGCCAGAGAAATCCCCATTTAGCCGAATCAATTGCGTTTAAGTCTGATCTCAAAACGTTATTTAGCCAGAGAAATTCCCATGACTTCGATAAAACGCTCGTCTTGATCGAATCTTGGATCGGAAGGTACGAGAGTATATGAATTAGCAAAGAATCAGGCAATTCGCTTATTCTATCGCGCCCCATCACTATAAAAAGTGAAACCTAAGCGTCAAGATTTGTCGATTTTATCCCAAAATTACTAGCGTTAACGTACCATCGAGGGAGGTAAGAAAAAGTAGGGCCGGCCCTAAGATTGGGTTAGCTGCAGTCAGCTCCCCAAACTATACGTTGTCTACTTAATCCCTCAAACTAAAGATTTCTGTTTATTCCTATCCAAACAATTTATTTTCTGTCTATTCCTCCAAATTCAATTAAAAATTAAAATCACGATCAATTTATTTTTGGTTAGATTGCGTTTTTGGGAGAAATAAACAGAAAGCAAATTGTTTGGGTGAGAATATGCGGAAGTGTAGTCTAGGGGGAATATGCAAAATTTATTAAGTTCAGGAGGCTGAGTGCAGTCAATTTAGTTTTTAGGTTTTTAAAAATATTTAACACATGATTAACTTAATTATATCTATAATATATATTTGTATAATAAAATAAACATATGTTTCTATTAAAAAGGTAGCAATATGACAGCACAATTTATTTTTAAAAAACAAAACTAATATTGGTTATTATACATACATAAACATATTATCATATTGTTTTAAGTATTTTGATTTGAAATACTAATAGAAAAAACTATTTTCGGAATATACTTGATATTATATGACTTATTTACTTGATATTAAACATCTTAGTTCTTAACTAATGCAAGTTTATCATTTTATTGGTTTAAGTATTTTGGTTTGAAGTATTAGTAGAAAAAAATTATTTTTCACAATTTATAAGTTTATGTTAATATACCGGACCAATAGGATAATAAACTTATATTAATTAAGTAGTGTAATAATACTTCTTCTTACTAGCATTTCAAATAAAAATATTCGAACTAATATGATGATAAATTTATATTAATTAAATTGTATAAAGTAAACAAATTATGTATAGTAAAGTAAATCTCAAAAATAGTTTCTTCAAATATACTTAGAACAATAGGATAATAAATTTATATTAATTAAATCGTATCATATCAAATAAATAAGTTGTGTAATGTCAAGTAAATCCTAAAATATATTTCATGCAATCCTCCTATTAGCATTTTAAATAAAAATACTCGAACCATGAATGGTGTAGAAGAGATTTCAACTCTTTGTCTAACGACTCATTACTCATATGTATTCATTTAAGCACAATATGTACATACAATATCTAAGTCTGGAGTCTCTAGCCAATCTGTGTTAGAAGTGATTTAACAATAAATTCGTTTATTTCAGGGATTTATAATAAAAATACTCGAATCAATATAATGATAAACTTGCATTAGTTAAGATGTTTAATATCAAGTAAATAAGTCCTATGATATCAAGTATATCCCGAAAAATAGTTTTTTCTATTAGTATTTCAAATCAAAATATATTAAAACAATAGGATAAAATGTTTATGTATGTATAATAACCAATGTTAGTTTTGTTTTTTAAAAATAAATTATGCTGTCATATTGCTACCATTTTTAATAGAAATATATGTTTATTTTATTATACAAATATATATTGTATATATAATTAAACTAATCATGTGTTAAATATTTTGAAAAACCTAAAAATTAAATTGACTGCGCTCAGCCTCCTGAACTTCATAAATTCTGCATATTCCCCCTTAGACTATACTTCCGCATATTCGCACCCAAACAATTTGTTTTCTACATATTTCCCTCCAAAAAGCAATCTAACCAAAACACGATTTTGTAAATTAATTGTGATTTTAATTTCTAATTGAATTTGGAGGAATAAACAGAAAATAAATTGTTTGAGGAAATTAAATAGACAACATATAGTTTGGGGGCTGACGGCAACCAACCCCCTAAGATTTGAGGGTAAGCTTGAGACCAATTATAAAATAAGGACCATAACCATTTTTTATATAAATATATGTATAAATATAAAAAATTCTAAATAAAAAAATGAAATAAAAATGCATTAAAAATAATCTATGGTTTTTGAAATATAATTTATACATTTTTCCCTTTTATCTATAGAAGATGCTAAACAAAACATAATTGGACTAAATTTGAATCTAAATATTAAAAAATAATTTACAATTATTAACAAATTACAAATAATTAACAAATGAGTCTAATAATTAACAAAACCCTAAACTGGTGTAGTGGCTAATATTATTTTTTACTTGAATTGATTTAATGTATTTATAGTGGAAACTCTATAAATTTGGATTACGATATTTTATTATAATATAAAATTATTAATTAATTATTTTTAAATAAAATTATTTATTAATAATTAATTAAAAATAATATTTATTTAAAAAGTTAATGGTAATTTTAAATATTTTACTTTTAAATAAATATTATTTTAATTAATTATTAATAAATAATTTTTTAAATTAATTATAATTTTAAATATTTCACTTTTAAATTATAGATAAATTATAATTGTTGGGATCCATTTTATCAGATCGAAGGAGAACTTGCCACGTGGGCATAGGCTGCATTAAATGCTGACACACGCTACGCTAGCTCGGCCGATCCACTCTCGCATACTATACTGGGGTAGTTGGCGAGTTTCCCCAGACCCGCCAGAATCATCATTCCCACCTACTCTACGAACGTGCCGCGTGGAAGGGACAAGACGAGGAAACAATAGGTATTAATAGGAGGCAAACCCATCTTCGAGGGGGGGAAGGGGGGGGGGGGGGGGCAAGGCGGCCGAAGCGACCGGAAATCGATAACTAAGACAGTGGCTCCAGCCACATAGCAGGATCACGTGTGAATTTCGCGTTCTTCCCGGGTGAATGCCGACCAGGTTAAGTTATCCCTAAGTCGGAATCCCGTCTTTGTATCCGCTTCGTCTCCCGTCGACGAGTAGAAACCTCTTTAAAAAACCTCAAACCAGATAGGAGCCTCGATCCCCGGACGAAACTTCTCACAATTAACCCGTACAAAACTCTCTTCCCGAGTACCTGTTCCCGGTAGGATGCCTACTGACTTGGACGTTGGAGAACTTTCGGGAGGGAAACCCCCTTTCGGTTCTCTCGGGGGCTCGCCTGACATGTGTTTGAGTGTTCGCAGGGATCAAGTACGACGTGTGTCCCATCATCCCGAGACATGAAGCTTCAGCCCGGGAACAACGATTTGCCGCCTTTCCCCAGAGAACGGAACTCGGAGGCTCAGCTCCAACCCCGACAAATCACCTCCGCCCCCACGTGGCATCCTAAAATTTGTTCCTGAATAGTTGGCGCTGGAAGGAGGGGGATCACCAGCGAACGTTCCATGAAGGAAGCGAAGCCTCGAAATTAATTAAAAACCCGGAGGATGCGAAGGTCCCGCCGACGAAGAAGGGCCCGCGCCTCTAGCGCCTCCAGCCACTCCCGAAGTATCTGACCCCCACGACCTGCCATGTCTCTGTTCTTCCTCGATCTTCCGCCTAAGCATGCAGATCGTGGTTTGGCTCATCGAGAAAGCCTCAACCGCCATCAGTGCCAAATCCACCTCGGCCTCCAGAGAAAACCCTCGGTACACTGTGAGGGTTTATCTGAGTGTTTCGACTTCCAAGTTGCCTGCCTCCAGATCCCGCTGGCTCTCTGTGAGCGCCAAGGACAGGGGCTCCATCTCCGTGCTGAGATCTTCCCCCGGCGGAAGTCTGGGGCTCAGCGAGCTGGTCCCAGGTCACCAGGAGTTTGGCCTTAAGCTCGCTGGCCCTGTCAGCAAGGCCGCGCTCGCAATGTTCAGCGGTGTGGAGCTCGTGTTCCAGCTTCTTGAGTGAGCGTTGATTCTGTCAAGAGGCAAAAAGAACCAGTAAGACAAAGATAAAGAACCAGAAAACAAGGGAAGATATCCGGAGAAAGTAGCCCACCGCGTCCAGTGACTGGGTAAGCTCTGAGGCGGTCAGCCTCCAACCAGTGAGCTCACGGGTTGGGAGGACAATCGGACGAGGAGACACAAAAATTAGCCCCGACTTCGAGGCAATGATCATCGCCTTCAGCGAGCCCTGGGCATCGGTGACCGTAGTGGCTGCTCGTGTGGCTCTGGACCTCTCGACGGTCCCCATGTACTACGGAACATTAAAATCCACCGGGGCATCGCCACTGACAGTGGAGGCCGGCTCAGAAGAGTAGTAAGCGGGAAGGGCCGAAGAAGGCAATGGGGACCACCTCGCCCTCACCACGGGAAATCCGGCAACGCTTCGTTGATGCAAGGGCCGAGACGAGGCTTCACCCTCGGCAGAATTTGCTCGAGGCCTCCGGTGCGTCGTTTGGACAGACGTCCTCCTGGCGGCCTGCAGGAACCTCGCCGGGGATAGGCGCCCGTCGGGGGCATAGAGGTCCCAAATATCCTCGATCCGATCCCGAGAATCTGAAAAAGTAGGACCCACAGGTGAGAATCAAAAAATCAACACAGGACCGAGGACAGAAGAGTCAGTGTCCCTACCTAAGAAGTCTGAGGTCATACCAGACAGGAGCACGAGCGAGCTCGCCCCAATGCTCGGTGGAGAGAGCAGGAAGTCGAACGACCAGAACCGTTCGGATATCCCATGCAGGTGGTGTAGATTGACACGCTCAGAGGCTGCAAGTGTTGCGGAACCTGAAAAAGAAACGAGACAGCGGTGAGAGGATGATCGGCGGACTAAACTCAAAGGGAAAGGGGGCATCAATAGTAGAAGGATCGTACCCCTCAGCATCCAGGTGAGCTGGACGTTGACTTCCGGTGACACCACCCAGAAGATGTAGCGCTCCCGCCAGTCGCAGTTCCTAAAGTGGTCACCCAGGATGGGGCAGTGCACCCGTCCCGGATATGTAGAGTATAGCGAAGAGCGTCGGCAGTCAGGCTCCAGAGCTGGTAGGACAGCAGAACCATAGAGCCACAGACTTCGACCCCGGAAAAGTCCGAGAGGACTAGGAAGGCACAGAGGAGCCCCATAGTGGAAGGGTGGAGTTAGCTGGGGCAGATGCCGACGAACCGGCAAAAACCACCATTCGAGGGAGGCTGCCTCGGAAGCCGTACAGGATGTTGTCGTCATGGATAGCGATGCAGCGCTGCAGAGGCCGGTCTGCCCGGTCCCATTCACCGGAAAAAATGGCGTTGAGTCCGGAGGAGTAGGGAAGGTTGATCGAGAGGACCCTCTCCAACGAGTCCAACGTGCATATAGAAGGAGGGCGGTCCGCAGGGTTGGACGCCAAAGGCACTTCGGCGATTTTCTCGGCCTCGCCCCCAGCCCATGGAAGGTTGGCAGGGACTGGTTCTGAAGATATCCCGGCGGTATCCCGGATTTCACTATCGACGCCGGAGAAGCGAGGTCGCCAGACACCGAACGACGAGCTTGAGGCAGACATCTTAGGTTAATGAGAAGGTATGCGATAGGAAAAAGAAGGCGTAGTTCGAGAAAAAGAAAGGTTCTGAGATTTGCTCTGAAAATGGAATAAATCTATGGAACTGCGAGTTTCCTGATTTTACAGAGGAAGAAGAAATCGAAGAAGCACGCAAGAGTAATAGCATCGGTCGGAGAAAGCCAAAAGTTAGCGGAGTGATAATCATCAATCTCTCGAGCCGTGCGTAGGAAGTGATGCACATTTAATGCGAAGAGAGAGAAGAAGTCCGCCACAGCAGAAAAGATGACCGGTGGTTCTCGCGGAAGCAGCACACGCTGCGTGAGGTAACACGCTACCAGAGGCTCGCCACGTGGACTGCACTCACCAGGTCCCAAAGATTTGCGCGAGAACATTCGAAGGAAGGCCACCAATCTTACCGAGGGTCTTCTGAAGATCAATTGACAAACGATCGCGACGGTATGACTTTTGTGCCCTACAGGATAATTGCAACGTGCTACCCAGGAGAAGTCGTCTCCGGGATGGGGTGCAAAACGGCCGGGCCCACGGGTCGAACGTAACTGTCAAGGTAGTACGGGCCCCGTGACGGGTTTTACGGTACCCATGGCCGTGGTCGAGACACCGCCCCTAACATGGTCCTAACCGCTAAGGATTTCATGGCTTCCGTGTTTGATTTTATGCTTGTTTGACTGCCTGATTTCTTGTTTGCTTGATTGCTTGATCCCTTCCTAGCTTGCGTGTATGATTTCTTGTTTGCTTGACTGCCTGATTTCTTGCTTGGTTGATTGCTTGACCCCTTGCTAGCCCGCTCGTTTGATCTCTTAATTGCTTGGCTTCCCGCCTGCGCATCAGCCGAATGTTTCTTCTCCTCTATAGTATCTATAATCTCCTTCGAATTCACTTTTTTGCATGCTCTCCCGGGGACTCGCCGGTCCTCCGGGACACCACTCCCTAGGGAATTTGGGACTCCGGTCTAGCAAGCCCCCGTGGCTCGCCCTGTGCCAGCTCCCTCCGCAGACCGTGTACACCCTGAGCATGCTTTCTCGCAAACTTGCTCGTCTCTCGGGTCAGGATCCCCTCGGGATCCTAGGGCTCAGGCCTCTCAGACCTCCAGGTTTTCCCTCCAGTCCCCACCAAAGGGCAGAGCAATAAACCACTATGCTCCTCACTAGGACACGCTTGCCATTCAGGCACAACAGAAATTGAGGTCGGCGACTCGTGGGCTTTCTCTTCCTGATAATTTCCTGACCTCTTCCCCTCCGGGGTACGTCACAAGAACATTCTCCAAAACCCACCAACTTCCGCGTAAGCACAACGCGAATACTGTCCAGGCAGTAAGGGAGTCGAGGTAACGCCCTCGGAAAACACCCTACTCCGCACCAGCTGCATTCGAGTAGCGACTCCCCCTTGCTTTAGCGTCCGGCGACGCAGGGAACATATATTCATCCGTCCAACGACGCCACCTCTAGTCCTTGGGCCGGTGTCTTTGCATGCGTCGTTGTCTTGTACCGATTTCCACGATCACACAAGACTATTACCTCGCTCATGACCCTGATGAGCGGGGGTAAGACGGCTTCTCGTCTAGTGCTTCATGAAACGAAGAGTAAAATTCCTCCGGGGAGATGTCCACAAGTGGCCAAAACTATCAGTTCTCCCGGGAACGCCTATCCTCCTACCCTAAGCAAGCGTCGCACTCCCCCAGATGCACGCTCCAGTCAGGATAGAACCCCATCATTTTAAACTCTCCAGGCCGAACAGCGTACTCCACCGGATGCGTAACGTAGACTGAGCGAGTATCTCTATATGTATCTAGTCTGACCGTCTCACGGTTCGTTTCCTCCAGAAGTGTAATTTTTTCGATCAATAACATACTCCCTCAGATACAAATAAGATCGAAGTTGACATCTAATAAGAGCTGCCCCGCGGCTCACTTCCGCGGAAGTAAAATTCCCTCGACTAATAACGTGCTCCTTTGGGACAAACGAATGAGGTCAGGGTTGAGAGTCTGTTTCGGACTACTCTTTCGACTAAGGGCGTCTTTTATCGCGGAGCGCGCCAAGGCCAAATTTGATACCCTATCCAACTTCTTTGGAAGTCCAGACCATCTAGCTAGAACCGTATTCTCCCGGGATGCACAGCACGGCTTCGATGAGTTCCTAAGTCTCTTGCTGTGATTTAGAACTTAACTTCGCCCAGACCAGTACCATACCCCTCGCGGTGCATGGCAAAGTCGCCGTGTCAAACCAGCTAATAAGCGGCATAAAATCTAGGAAATCGGATAACAATGTTTGTTTTACAGGGAACTAATGAAGGTTCGACTTCCCGACTCATCCATGGATCAGCCGAGAAGTCGGGGACAACAGTTGGGATCCATTTTACCGGGTCAAAGGAGAACTCGCCACGTGGGCCTAGGCTGCACCAAATGCTGACACACACCACGCTAGCTCGGCCGACCCACTCCCGCGTACTATATCGGGGTAATTGGCGAGTTTCCCTAGACATGCCAGAATCATCATTCCCACCTGCTCCTCGGGCGTGCCGCGTGGAAGGGACAGGACGAGAGAACGACAAGTATAAATAGGAGGTAAACCCCATCGAAAAGAGGGGGGGGGGGGGGGGGGGGGGGGGGCGAAAAATCAGAGGACGGAGGCCAAGGCGGCCAAAGCGGCCAAAGCGACCGGAAACTGATAACTGAGACAGTGGCCCCGGCCACACAGCAGGATCACAGGTGAATTCGTGTTCTTCCCGGGTGAATACCAACCAGGTTAAGTTATCCCTAACTCGGAACCCTACCTTTGTATCCGCTTCGTCTCCTGTCGACGAGTAGAAACCCTTTTAAAACACCTCAAACCAGATAGGAGCCTCGATCTCCAGACGAGACTTCTCACGATTAACCCGTAGAAAATTTCCCTCCCGAGTACCTGTTCCCGGTAGGATGCCTACTGACTTGGGCGTCGGAGAACTTTCGGGAAAGAAACCCCCTTTCGGTTCTCCTAGGGGCTCACCTGACGTTTGTTTAAGTGTTCGCAGAGATCAAGTACGACGTTGCGTCCCATCATCCCGAAACATGAGGCTTCTGCTCCGAAACGACAATTCACCACCGTTCCCTCTAGAGGATGGAACCATGAGGCTCAGCTCCAACCCCGACGAATCACACCCTCCCACGTGGCATCCCAAAATTTGCTCCCGAACAATAATATTTTGATAAAAATAATTATATATTTATAATTTAATAAATTATCATAGTTATATATTTATATATAATTATTTTATAGTAATTATTAATTTATAATATTAATGAAACCGTAAACATATGTTTTAAAATTTTTTTTATTGATTTATATAGTTTTATATTTTAAACCAATCAAATTTGAAAAAAAATTATTAATTTATGAAGTTTATTAATTTATTAAATTTATTAATTTATAGAGTTTATGCTGTAGTTCGAACTACAAATAAATATTATGGATTTTTGCTTAGTTTTTTTTTATAAAAAAAGCTTTATTAAATACTAAAAATACAATAGTTATCTTAATATTGAGGAGGGGAGTTGTAATAATAAAATAAAGGGTTATCTGCTGCAGAGTTTCTTTCTTTGTTGACTTGATCCAAAGAGCACAGAGGTAGTTTTGCCATCCACCATTTTATGTCCGTTAGGATATTACCTATCTCTGTATTGTACTCCATTTTATTGATTAAAAGTATTGTAAATTATAGAAGATTGTAGGATAAGGATTCGACTCTCATGATAGGAAAATGTGAAAATGTATTAGATGAAGAAAAGTTATCTACAATGAAGGGGGATACACAGTTTATATAGAACACATTCTAGGTCTGAAAGGGTTACACACAAAGCCACTATTGCGTCCTCATTCAGCCTTATACAAACCGTGTATGACTCACCCCTTTACAGCTCATAACGGTAACAAGAGGATAAGGGTGAAGGTACAGCGCTATAAGACAAAGTGTACTGCCACCTTATCCCTTTAGCCTTTTATCCTCTTTTTCCCTCTTCTTTCTAATACAAACTAACTTCCTTATTACTCAAGTAACTGTATTTTACTATGTAACTATTAATTAGTTACTAGTAAATACCTTCTTGATTAACACTCCCCCTCAAGTTTATACTACAATACTGATTGTGTATAAACTTGGCACTTGCAAGGATAACCTCATTAAAAACCTAAGCTTGGAAAACCACGTGGGACAAAACCAAGCTTAGGGAAAAAGAGTATTATCCCTACAAGTTGGAGAGTCTCTCTCAAGGATGTGTTAGGTCTACAAGACCAAGCTTACCATGGATAAATTGGCAAACTTGGTTACTTGCTGCCTTGGTAAAAATGTCGGCCAATTGGTCCGAACTCTTAGTAAAACAAGGGAGAATTGTACCATCTTCGATCTTCTCTCTTGTCTTGTGGCAATCCGTCTCTATGTGCTTGGTCCTCTCGTGAAACACTGGATTAGTGGCTATATGGATGGCAGCTTGGTTGTCGCAATGGAAGGTGATTGGCGTCTTCTACTCTATCCCGAAGTCCTTAAGTAGAGCCTTTAGCCAAGTTAGCTCGTTTGTGAGCTTCTTCATCGCCCTATACTCTGCTTCAGCACTCGAACAAGACACCACCTTCTGCTTCTTTGTCTTCCAAGTCACAAGATTTCCACCAATGAAGGTGCAAAAGCCGGTTGTAGACTGCCTTGTGTTGCGATCTCCATTGTAATCTGCATCACAGTATCCCACTATTTCCGTGCTTGAATTTCTTCCCATCCAAATGCCTTTGCCAGGACTCCCTTTGATATATCTCAGAATCCTTTCCACCAGGCTCCAATGGTATACCGTAGGTACTTGCATGTGTTGAGCCACCTGATTCACAGCAAAAGAAAGATCAGGCCGAGTATATGTTAAGTATATGAGCTTACCCACGAGTCTTCGGTACTGTTCCGGGCAATGATATGGAGTATCATCCTTCTCCCCCTTTCGATTGACCTTGTATCCTTGCTCTAGTGGTGTGTCCACCGGTTTAGCTCCAAGTTTTCCTGTAAGCTTTAGAAGATCAAGTGCATATTTCCTTTGTGAGAGAAATAGTCCCTCCTTGGATCTACACACTTCAATCCCTAAGAAATACTTCAAAACACCCAAATCTTTAATATCAAAGGCTGAGTGCAAAGAGGACTTAATGGCTTGAATACCCTCTTTGTTACTCCCTGAAATAATCAAATCATCCACATAGACCAACACTACTACTATGCCATGAATATCTTGCTTAGTAAATAGAGTGTGATCAGAGTGTGACCTCTTGAAGCCATTAGCCAGTAGTGTAGAGCTTAACTTGTGATACCAAGCTCTTGGAGATTGTTTAAGCCCATAGATTGCTTTCCGAAGCCTTAAGACCTTTCCCGGAGCCACTATGTCTTCTAAACCCGGAGGAGGTGACATGTAGACTTCTTCTTCTAACTCCCCCTGAAGGAAAGCATTCTTGACATCCATTTGCCACAACTCCCAATCCAAATTAACTGCTAAAGAGAGAACCACTTTCACTGTATGTTGCTTAGCTACTGGAGCAAATGTTTCCCTATAGTCATCCCCATAAGTTTGGGTAAACCCTCTTGCAACCAGCCTTGCCTTATATCTCTCGATTTCACCATCACTCTTGTACTTAATGGTGAATACCCACTTTGAGCTAACACACTTCTTTCCTTTTGGTAGTTCTTCTTCAACCCAAGTTTGATTCCTCACCATAGCTTGAACCTCATCATCAACAGCATTAGTCCATTCCTTACTTTCCTTGGCTTCCTCATAGCTTTGTGGGATGAGTTCTACATCCAGCTTGCTGATAAAAGCTTTATGCTCCTCCGGAAGAAGGTCAATCGAACAAGTAGCTTGAATTGGATGAGCTACAGCTTGGCAGTTGTAGTAAACTCTCGTATTCTTCCACTTTGAGGGGGATTTCTTCTCTCTTGTACTCTTTCTTTGATTCTCCCGAGTGTAGACTGGATCTGGTGTAACTTGTGGAGCTTGATAGGTATCGTCATCGCTTGAAGATTCAATGAACTCTCCTTCACTAGACTGACCCGATTCAATGACCTCTCCTTCACTAGACTGACCCGTCTCCTCTGCCACTTCTTCACTAGACTGACCCGTCTCTGCCACTTCTTCACTAGACTTCTCTCCTCTATCACTTTCTTGGTGATCATCCAAAAGATCCTGAGATGCATTGTTCTCATCCTCTCTAACTTCATGCACATCCTCATTTGGAAATGATGGAGCTTCCTTTTCTGCCTGAGGGGAGCTTGCATTCCCTAAGTGCTCCAGAATTCGTCGGAGGCTTGAAGCTCTATCAGCGGTTGAGTTAGGTAGGTCCTTCACACTCTCCCAACTCTTTTCCCCAAAGTAGGCTTTGTCTTCCAAAAACTTGACATCCCTTGACACATAGTACCGGTTGGTGACTGGATCGAAGCACTTGTAGCCCTTCTGAGTTGTTGAGTATCCAATGAATACGCACTTGTTACTCTTAGGCTCCAGCTTGTTCCTTAAGTCACCTGGAACAAACACAAAACACAGACTACCAAACACCCTCAAATGGTCAATACTAGGATTTGAGTTATTTAGGATTTGGAAAGGAGATTTATCATCAAGGATACGAGTTGGTGTTCGGTTGATGAGATAGCAAGCTGTCATTACTGCATCGCCCCAAAACCTCTTAGGCATGTGTTTTTGAAATAGCATAGCCCTTGCCACCTCCATTAGGTGCCTATTCTTTCTCTCAGCAACACCATTTTGTTGGGGGTTATATGGGCAGCTGGTTTGATGAAGAATTCCACATTTCTCTAAGTGTTCTTTGAGCTTGTTGCTTGTATATTCACCTCCATTATCTGTTCTTAACATCTTAATCTTTGCATCAAAGTAGTTAGTCACATAGTTTTGAAAGTTTATAAATGCATCATAAACTCTATCCTTAGAAGGCATCAAGGTTACCCAAGTATACTTAGATTTCTCATCTATAAATGTGACAAAATACTTATGGTTATCTCTAGATGCACAAGGTGAAGACCACACATCAGAATGCACAAGATCAAAACATTTTTCATAAATCGCACTAGACTTAGGAAAAACAGCTTTGCAATGTTTGCCTAATATGCATGCTTCACAATTTGCACAATCATAAGAAAAACCAGGCATTAGTAAACTTAAGGCTCTAGAATGAGGGTGACCAAGTCTTTCATGCCATAAAACAACAGATGTCTTAACAGAGTTTGCAAAGATAGAAGAAACATTATTCTTAGAAACAGAATTTAAAGAGATGTCTTGGAACACATATAAGTCATCCTTGGTGCTGCCTTGCCCAAACACTTTTCCACTCTCAATATCCTGCAACTTAACATCATTAGGACTAAAAATAGCTAAACAGTTTAAGTCCTTAGTAGTTTTCTTTACAGAAAGGAGATTAGAGGTGAACTTAGGCATATAAAAGGCACTTAGCTTCTTGTTAAACACATTAATATAACCTATACCTTCTATTGGCACATTATGACCATTTGCAACCTTAACATTCCCTAAAGCCGGTTTAATGTTCTCTAACAACTTAGGATTACTAATCATATGGTGAGAAGCTCCTGAGTCTAATACTAATGAGTTTAAATCACTAGAGTTAGAAGATAAGAGAGATATACCGCCTGGATGTAACTTAGATGCAATGGATTGAAGGAGGCTCTCTAGATCAGCTTTGTTCATCACAATGGTCTCCTGAGAGGTGGAAGCTGAGCTCTTGTCTTGTATAGCTTGTAAAGCCTTCTCATGATGACCGAACTGCACCATAGCTCTTTCAGCATTTTCGGAGCCTTCACTTGCTTCTGCCACATTCGCCTTCATCTTGTCCTTCTTGAACTTATCTGGCTTTAAATGAGGGTGTAGGATCCAGCATTTGTCTTTGAGATGACCCTTTTTCTCACAATGCTCACAAACCCATGTCTTCTTGTCTCCATGTTTTGCCACTCCCACCTTGTTTGCCGTAGGTAGACTTGCATTCTTGTTGCCAAACAGCTCCTGATTGCCATACTCCTTTTGTATCTTAGCACAAACTTGCTCTAGGGTAGGAATCTTGTCTTCTCTCAAGATGTGCTGGATTACATCAGTATAGCCTTGATTCAGAGACAGAAGCAACCCAAACACACGATCTTGCTCTCTTCTCTCCTTGAGTGTCTTAGCATCAGTGGTAAAGGGTCTCAACATATCCAACTCAGCAACCAACGATCTATACCTTCCGAAATGGGTGTTGAAGTCACTCTCTTCTTGGCTCAGATTTCCGAGAGCTTTCTTGATACCATAGACCCGAGTCAAGTTAGACTCATTGCCGAAGACACTTGTAAGAGTATCCCACAGCTCCTTAGCAGTCTCACAGTACGAATAGCCTTCTAGAATTGACGCCTCTAGTGAGCAGTGTAGAGCAGTCAGCACATTCAGATCATACTGCTTCCAAGTATCTTCATCCAGACCTCTATCAATTGCCTTTAGCTCTTCATAGGTGAACTCAATGTGTTTTGTGAGCTTCCTTCCTCCTAACACATTCAGAGTTGTTCGCTTCCACAACAGAAAGTTGTTCCCATTTAGAGTTACCGCAAATCTCAAGTCTTTGAAGGTGTCATTCATCTTGCCATCATACACCGTAACAGGCATAGGAGCTTGTTGAAGAGCAGCCATCACCAAAGCTTAAGTATTTCGCTTATTGAACACCAAAACTAACACTTTCCAAGACCAAAGATCCAACTTTTCGAACCTTCCTTACTCAAACCACAAGCCAAACCACAACACTAATCTATCCACAACCTTTGCCTTAAACTGATTCCTCTAGACTAGACCTTTCAACCAGAGAGAGAGATAAAGTTCAAACCTTTACTTTTCCAGATCTGACTTGCTTCACCTTCTTAGCTCGGTTTGATGCTTCAGCTTAACTCATAAGACCCAGTTTCAACCCAGAATAGCTTTTGCCACGGATTAACTCACAAGAACTTCTCTCAAACACAAGAATCGAACAAGAAAACCAAGATTTAAGACTCAAGAATCACAAAACCTCTCTGATACCATGTAAATTATAGAAGATTGTAGGATAAGGATTCGACTCTCATGATAGGAAAATGTGAAAATGTATTAGATGAAGAAAAGTTATCTACAATGAAGGGGGATACACAGTTTATATAGAACACATTCTAGGTCTGAAAGGGTTACACACAAAGCCACTATTGCGTCCTCATTCAGCCTTATACAAACCGTGTATGACTCACCCCTTTACAGCTCATAACGGTAACAAGAGGATAAGGGTGAAGGTACAGCGCTATAAGACAAAGTGTACTGCCACCTTATCCCTTTAGCCTTTTATCCTCTTTTTCCCTCTTCTTTCTAATACAAACTAACTTCCTTATTACTCAAGTAACTGTATTTTACTATGTAACTATTAATTAGTTACTAGTAAATACCTTCTTGATTAACAAGTATTACACACCAAGAATGGCGGCAACCATATGTCCATATTATTAATTGTAGAATATGTAATAAACCCGAGGTCTCAGCCTGTAAGGGTGAGCTAACCTGGTTGAGCTTGGTATGTCCTGATTTTATGTGATTATCTTGATGATCTCTCACTACCCCTCCAACGCCAATGTACTCTTTGTCCGGTTTGAATAAGCTACCAAAATTGCATTCTAACCACCTCTCTGGTGGTTCTTCCCAACAGCTGCTTCGATCTCCTAAAATTACATTTGAATTGTAGCCGCTTGAAATGTGAGGCTCCTATGTGGTCTGTGCTGCTATCCATTCATTTGCCACCTTAATACTTCTATTCAAGTCAGCTTCAAGCCTTACATTCCTTCCTTGAAATACAAATTCATTTCTTGCTTTCCATATTATCCAACTTATCCAAATAGGCAGAATACTTATATTGCGAGACAAACTTGTTTTGTCCTTGATTGTGAAAATTTTCCTAACGTTGTCTTCAAGCTCATCAGAAGGGTAATCAAACTGAATGAAACCTGAGCATCTCCATATTGTTTTCGCATGTATACACTGAAAAAATCGTGGTTGATTGTTTCTTCTTCCAGGCAGCATCTCTGATATATTGGATTTATCTGAACCCTTCTTGTGATTAGTCGATCTGCTATCGCCAGAGCTCCCGTGATGACGTGCCAGAGGAAATGTTGAATTATCGGTAGTGTTTTTAGTTTCCATACTTTTTACTTTAGTTCATGTGATCCAGATGTTGATTCAATGAAGTCTTCATCAGGAGTAATATGTGTTATCACCCAATATCCGGAATAAACAGTGTACGATGCATTCTTTGAGTAGGGCAAAATATACTTATTTTGTTCTCCATATCTTGATAAAATAATGGTTTTGGCTATCTCCACATCATCATATTACAGGTAATGGTAAAGTTTACCTTCGTGCCATTTTCTTTATCCTTTGATCCATAAGTCTGCTACCTTGGGATTTGGGTCTGTATAAGTTCCTGTAGCTGCCCGCAGCGGTGATATAAGTAACCATTGATCTTTCCAGACATTTGTGTCTTTACCATTACCTAACTTCACCATTAATCCTTTTTGTAGCAGTTCTTTCCTTGCATGTACTGATTTCCATCCATATGATGCGTTTCCTGCAGTTTTACTCTCTAAAAACGTTCATGTTTTGAAATTGTGTATATCGCGACATCCTAATCCTACTTCTTTCTTCAGTACTTATAATTTTTTTCAAGATATCCATGGAAGCTTCCTTTCACCATTTGTTTTTCTTCACCAAAATTTCGTTAAAATACTGTTGGTGTCAGCACATATGGTCTTAGGTAGGAGCAAGCATTGCATTGAATAGACCGGCATCAATTGTAGTATAAATTTAATTAGCACTTATTTTCTAGCGGTTGAAAAAAGCTGATTGTACTATCTATCTATATATTTTTGAATTTTCTCAACTACGAACTGAAAAATCTTTTTTTTCTTTTTTTATTTCGTCCAATTTGTTCTAGCAAACCTAATTACTTCCCTCCACCTCTTATATGTGTAATCTGCATAATTTGTTGTAATATTGCATCCTATGTTCATGAATACGTATACCAAAAATCATAGAAAATTTAGCATAATTCAGCTTTGTCCTGAGATTTTCTAGTAGTCTCTTAAAATCTTCACCAATCTTATATAATTTGCATATGTTGCTGGAAAGAAAAATAAAGAACCGTCAGCAAACAGCAAATGTAACTGTTGAGCAAAAGTTTGTAATTTGCAAACCTCTAAATTCTCTTTAAACCTTAACATGAGTTACTATTGATTTTATTTGCATTAATAGCCTGACTCAAAAATGTCACTTTTTTGCATTAAACTTTGAGTTACAATGTATTATAATTGCATTATAAATTTGACTTAACCCTTTATAAAATAAGTAATTTAATTCAAATTCTTAAATCATCAGAATTTTTATGAATTCGAGTTTGACTTATCTTTTTCTTGTTAGAACTATTTTTTTTTTCTTTTTTTTCTTTCATTAATTTAAGTATAAATAATTTTATATATACACCAAATATACATAATTTCTAAAAAAATATAGTATTTTTATCATTATTTAAAAAATCTCAATTATTCTATTTTATTACTGTAGTACTTTTTCATAAAAAAACATTTGATTATTTATTATATATATATATCTATTTATAAAAATTTGTTTTGGAATGTTAGTCATTTAATTTATTTAAACATTATGTTATAGATACATATATATAAAAAGTTAACTATTCTTAAATTAGTATTAATTCATTTAATATATTTTATAATTAAATTTATAATAAATATTATTACTGATCATTTAAATTTATATTATTTTTAATAATATATACTATAATTTCTACTGCAAAAATGTTACCAATCAAGATTTTTATAAAAATACTAACTCATATTTATACAGCAAACTCACCCCATAAATCTACTGTTTTTATCATAAAATTTTACTACTAACTACAGCCAATTATAACATCAACTGTAAATCTATTTTAAAATTACATGTCACCAATCATTGAGGCGGGTCATTTTGTCTAATTCTCTTTATCGATTTAAACTCTCCATAAGCTGAGCCATTGATTAATACAAAGAAAGAAACTGTGGTAATACAAGTCATGAATCATGATGCATGTAATATATTGCTCACTAAAAATCATTTTTCTCATTACTTGTTTTACAAAGCTCCACTCGACCCTGTCGGATTTTGCTTAGTTTAATATAACTTTAATGAAAGATAAAATAGTGTAAAATATGATATAGTTTTAAAAATACAGCCAATAAATTAATCTACATCTGTGCGTTTTGAATTTTGTCACACCGATATAATAATGTCCGTTTGACAGAAGAATTATGCATCACGGGATTGATTTGCAATTTTTTAAAATCGGGGTTTATCGTGCAAAAATAAAAGAAAAGTTGATGTTTCTTTTTGCACAAACCCCTTTTATTTTATTTTTTTACTAAAACCAAACCTAATCTAATCGCATTTCTCTCTCAATCACGACGATCTCGATCTCTCTCGATCTCGTCGCCGAGAATCTCCTTCCCGGTTCTGGGTTTCCGATGGTTTCACTACTTGAATTCCCCTTTCGGTGATACAACCTTCGCAAAAGGTTTTCGTCGGTGGCCTAGCTTGGGAGACTCAAAAGTAAAACACTTCGTCGGCATTTCCAACAGTACCTTGACGCCGTCGTTCTGGGCTTCACTACTTGAATTCACCTTTCGGTGATAAGAACATCTTCCTCGATCCCACGGGATTTGTGAGTCTCTTCTCTTCTTCCTTTGTCTGCATTGAAGCTAAATGTTGCTTTAGAGATACAATTAAGATTGCTATTCTCATAGATCAGTGCCATTAGCGTGATAATCAGATACTTAATTTCCTTATTTTAAGTTCCTGAGTAGTTGCATCACGAGAAGCTTACATTCCATTGTCATATAACTTTGTTAATTAATCACAGGACAGAGAAAGTCAAGTGTTATTAGTGCCTTTTAGTTTTGACTATTTTCGAGTTTTTAGAATGACTCAGTCACCTGTTTCTATTTCGTATGGATGATTTTGGTGACTTTTAGAGATCCAGAAGCTGCTAGGAGAGATTCTGTTGCTACTGTTCATGCAAATTTTGCGAGAAAGTTGAGGCAAGAGAGAATTATTATTTTGTTTTTGTTTTGGTTTCAGTGGATCGTTTTGATTAGTTGGGTTTACTGACGCTAGATGAGCTTTGGAAGAATACGTAATTGATCAATATTTAAAATGGTTTTTGTTCTCTGAATTCTTGTAAGGCTTAACTGTTTCTCTGTGGCACTGGCTTGTTGTGATTTTGTATGGAATCATCTTGGTTGTGGTTTTGAATTCTGGTTTCTCTGTCACCTAGTTTAAATTAAATCTTCTTACTCATGTTTCAAGTTTCTCTTAATATATGGATTGTGTCTCTGGTCTGAATTTAAAGTGGATAAGAGATCAAAGACTGATATCTTATAATAATATTATGTTTTCATGTTCGTGATTCAAAGACGAATGGTGAATATTCCTCCTAGTTTATATATATATATATATATGTGAATCCATATTCTGATTTGTATATTTTCATATCACTCTAGATGAAGCGAAGCACGTGCTTGGTTTAGATTGTGATAGGAATCACTCTAATGGTAATCGTAGAATCTAGCTGATTCTAACTAGTAATGTTATAAACTGTTTTGGCTTAAAGATTCTGATTCGGTGATTCCTGTGTCATGAAAAAGTGGAAACTTTTTCTTGGATTGTTGTTGCTGATGAAATATATTTAGTATCCAGCTGATGAAACGTATCTGTAGGAAAATAATTTATATGAAGCAGAGCATGTTCTTAAATGTTTTATCTTTAGTTGCTCCAATTCTGCTTTGATTATAATGAAAATCGGTTCTTGTGCAGATGCTCTCTGCACCACCAAGTGAAGAAACGGTTGTGGCTTTGGCTACACGAGGTATGTGTTTTTCTGTGTTCAAAATTTACTTCTATAAGCAGATAATATGTTCTAGCTACAATACATTTTTTCTGAGCATTGTGATTGTATCTGTATGTTTAGTTGCCACAGGTTTGTGCATTATACGCGAGCCTAACAATATCATGAATTTCAATTTCGTTAAATCTCATTGAGCCTAGGTTGCTTCCTTTTAATTGGACTGTAGGAACTTAAGCGTACAATCTGGTGGCAAAGACGGTGTCCTTCGCATGATGGATGTGTTTGACTTGTGAAGTTGCTAGATTATAATGCATGATGATCACTGAGAAACCTTTGGGAGAGGAGTCGATCCGGCAGGATCTGGAGACTTTAACCGTTTCAAAGCGGCTCGTGAAAAGTGTTAGCCGGAAGTTAAAGAAGAAGATTTACAAAACCGAGGTGGAAGATGAAGAGGACGAAAGAGGAGCGGTGAATTGTCTAAACATCAGTTGCAAAGTTGCTGACACAGGCGAGGATTTTGAGGATCCGAGCAATAAGAGATGGTCCAGTGCTAGTGAGGAAGGTAAAGGATTAACGACGACCATCTGTGGAACGGAAGAAACTAGGTTGGATTGCTTTTCTCATGGTGTGAAAGAAATGTTTTGGAAGAAGAACAACAGAAAATACATGGAAATAGAGGAAAACCGAAAGCAGCACGTGTTCCTCCCCGACGATATTCTTGAAATGTGCTTAATGAGACTTCCTTTGACCAGCCTATTGAATGCACAGCTTGTCTGCAAGAAATGGCAGTACATGGCCACCACGCAGCGGTTCCTTCAGATGAGACGAGAAGGCTCTTTTCAGTCCCCATGGCTATTTCTGTTTGCTGCTGTCAAAGATGGATGCTCCTCTGGTGAAATCCATGGGTACGATGTGTCTCAAGACAATTGGCATAAGGTTGAATCCGATGTACTTAAAGGGAGGTTTATGTACTCAGTGACGAGCATCCACGAGGAGGTCTTTGTAGTCGGAGGTCGTTCTATGGAGAGAAACTCTCTCAAGACACACAGAGGGATATTGGTTTTTAGCCCTTTAACTAAATCATGGCGTAAAATCGGGTCTATGAGACATGCGAGATCACTTCCCATTGTTGGTTCCTCTGAAGTAACTTCAGAACTCTCGACGATACAGAGTCAACAGAGTCGCCAACGCTTTCACCGGTCAAGAACCAGCGGAGAATCAGACGTTTATGAAGACCCTCACAGGTTATCTGTAAGACGCCAGGCTGATCAAAACGGAACTAAATCTCACAGATCAACAAGACTAAAGCTTGATCGTGATCGTGATCGGGCAAAGCGAAACAATACCAAGAGATTTGTGCTCATTGCCATCGGGGGCACTGGATTGTTCGAAGAGCCACTTGATTCAGGCGAAATATACGACTCAGCGACAAACACATGGTCAGAGATTCAGAGACTCCCGATGGATTTCGGAGTTGTATGTTGTGGGATCATATGCAATGGGATCTTCTACGCTTACTCTGAGAATGATAGGCTTTCAGGTTATGACATAGAGAGAGGCTTCTGGATTGCGATCCAAACATCGCCCATACCTCCTAGGGTTCATGAGTTCTACCCTAAACTCGTCTCCTGCAACCACAGGTTGTTCATGGTCTCGGTTTCATGGTGCGATGAAGGAGATGGTCAGATTGGGAGGAGAAACAAAGCGGTGAGAAAGCTTTGGGAGTTGGATCTTGTGTACCTGACATGGACCGAGGTTTCAGTACACCCGGACGCACCAATGGATTGGAACGCCACGTATGTCTCAGACCGGAACATACTAATGGGAGTTGAGATGTTCAAGATCTTTGGTCAGGTGTTAGGTTTCTTCACTGTCTGCGATGTGTCGACAGAAGAAGGCTCTTGGAGACATGTTTCGAGGAATCGCAGGAGTCAGAAACTCGATCTATCTTGTATGAACAAGACCATTGCATTGCTTCATCTCTGATCCTTTTTCTTTTAAACTTATTGTAATAACTTTCAGGACTTATTAATTGATTATTTCATGTAAAGGAAAGGCGATGTGCTAGTCCTGTGAGATTGAAATGAAATGTAATGTTTGTATTTTTTGTTTTACTGATTTTCTACCATTCTCATTTTCACCAAGGAATATATTCTTGTAAGAGATTAACAAGAAATTGAGATTTAGATGAAAGCAAGAAAAATTGGATAATCTGACCTTCATTATAAAGAGAAAGCATCCAAACAAAAGTAAGATGAGCAAATCTAAGGGAGAGACATTAGCATTCAAGAGTCTATTTGTCCAAAGATAAACCTAATAAACAATGTGTATAAACTGCTGATGATTGTAATTTCAAATTTCATGAGAATAGATAGTTCCTACAATATGTTCAATGACAATGCACAATGCACAATGCTCATGTGCCCACCAGCATCATCAGCTGCATATCAATCACGCATAAACTTGACATCAACAAGAACGGTTTTTGGATAGAAAGAAGTTTCTTGTAGATCTTTACTACTTTGTTGGGTTATATAGGTGAATCTGTAAAACTCACAAAAAGTTTCTTGAGTATTGCTGAATTTTCAATCTGTAAAACTCACTCCTATCAGTCTGGTACACACTTCTGGCTCGATGATAATCAACTAGGGCACATTGGTATGGTTGACTCTCTAGCTACGTTGAAACAAGAAAGTCCTACAAACAAAAAAAGCTGAGTTTACCATATATAGTCCCACAATGTCGTTAGCCAAATCAAGAAACAGATTTGTACTTAGATTAGGTTTTTCAAATTTTGGTAGCCTGCAACAAATCTCAAGAAGACACTAAGGTTTACTAGTTCCCACGTTAAACAATCTGTATAATATGCAAGGCCTAACTGCAATAATCATAAGAAAAGATAAAATGAGACTGAGATCAAAGCAATAAAAGTCGAATAATTTGGCTATCAAACATGTAGGAATCATCCATATGGTTAAAGAATCCAAATGAAAGTAAGATAATTAAGCACATTACAAAGACATTATCATCTGATTGTCTATGTGTCTTAAGTTAAACCTAAAAAGCCTTTTATCTAATAAATGCTAAGCCTAAAAATTGTACTTTTCCTGAGAATAGATAATTCCTACACTGATTTTCAATGACAATGCTCATGTCAATAGATAACAATTTGACATCTGGGAGAAAGCTTTGTGGATGTAAGCAGCTTCTTGTAGCTCTTTGCTTCTTATTTTTTCGTATGAAAATCTTAGAAACTCAGATTCAGATTCTTCAGTACTGCTGAATTCTCAAGAAAGTAACTAGTTTAATCCCAGTTTTCTCCTTCATCATCAGTTTGTTAATCTTAACATACTTTAAAGTTGATGATAAACACTGAGGCACTTTGGTAAAGACGAATTGCTTTGGCTTCGCTGAAACAAACAACTGCTTTCGCTTCCTTGAAATACAAATATCCTGCAAAAAAAAAAAAAAACAAAAAAAAAGATTACCTAAGTTTACAATTCATCCAATCAAGATTTAAGATCTTAGGAAGATTTTTAGGACAATCATTTAAATGGCTTACCATGGTAAGATTTTTTAGAATAGGAGAGCCTGAGATGAGCTTCTCCAAAATCAAAAGACCATCATAAGTAAGGAAAGAAAGGTCTTGTAGATACATGATCTTGAGACAAGGTAAAGAAATTAAACACTAAACTTGGGGTCTTCAAGACCTACGTTTACGAGCCTCAAAGACACCAGTGTCTTGCTCACATAAACATACGTAGGTATGAGATATGTAGCATGTGGAGACGTTTCGTTTACAATATCTAGATGTTGAACTCCTCGATGAACCACATCGTCTATCCACTCCTTGACTCTTTTGTCACAGTTAACATACTTAATCTTCTTCTTTTTTGGAGAAGAGTCATCGTCCTCTACCTCTTTAATTATCTTATAACGGTCATACTTCATCTTGAACTTTTGTATGCAACATCCGCGGTTAAACTCCAGATATATATCCATTAAACTCACCAATGCTTCTCCACAAGGAAGGAAGTCAATGGCGTTTAAGTCCAATACTAAAACCTTTAGCCAGAGACATTCCCATCTCTTCGATAAAACAGCTGTCTTAACGGAATCTTTGGTCGGAAGGTGTGAGAGTATTTCAACTAGCAAAGATTCAAGCAACTCGCTGATCCTATCGCAACCCATCCTTACAACATGCATCAAAAAACGTGAACGGATCCTAGGGCTTCTCAATTTTGGCACAAAAACTAGGGCTCAAGGCAAGATTAAACGTAGAAATCTAGAGAGGAATTTGAATCTAAAAAAAGCTAACCCTTCGATTTGAATTGCGAGATTAAACGTTGAGTTTCTGAACTATATCCCAAAATCTAGGGTTTAAGTCGATGAAACAAAGAAATACAAAGCCACGAGACAAAGTTTAGATTTCTCTTTGTCAAACATAAAACATAGGGGTTGTGGACGGGAGCTTGGGCTTTTATTCGGCCCAAAAATGCCATGAGAAATAACAACGATCTGTACCACCCAAACGTGAAACGAAAGCGCTTCAGAGACTGAGACTTCACACGAAACTTTTGGATTATACAATGGAGTGATCAAATAGAGAGCATGGACAGAGCTATACGCATGTTATGACGAGACGGATAGTGATCTGAGTAGAGCTAAAGAGAAGACGAAAGTTTGCGATTAATCAAGAAGGATTCAGAAACATCTTTGTAAGAAGCCTCAAGCCCTTTGTCAATAAAAATAAAAAACATATTTGTAAGAGGTTGGAATATAAACACATATCGAGTTAGTCACTCACAGAAAGAAACTTCCTTCAAATTTTGATCTTTGTCATCAATAAACTTCCTTCAAATTTTAGCATTAATAAATTGTATATTTATGCAGCATCGTTCTCCTTCGCCTTCGATAACCCCTTCACCACGCAACTTAGTTCGTCGAAGGCTTCAACGTCGTCCCACCAAGACACTGATCTCGGCTCCTTCTCCTTCGCCTTCAATATCCCCTTGACCATGAAACTTGATGCAGCATCGTTCTCCTTCGCCTTCGGTAACCTCTTCACCACGCAACTTAGTTCGTTGAAGGCTTCATTGTCGTCCCACCAAGACACTGATCTCGGCTTCTTCTCCTTCGGCTCTATGGTTTCCTCCTCCTTCTCGTTGTCGATGATGATTCGATCAGTATCGTACGGTTGTGATCCCAAGGAGTTGAATGTCTGAGGAACGAGGTAGCGATTGGTGAGTCCGATCTGCGACGACTCTTGTTTCTCTTTCGTCATTTTTCGTCTCGTACCGATTATTGAGCCAAAGATGAATTTAGAAAGAGATTTGGAGATAAATAAAAAGGAATTGAGAGAGACTATGAATAAAGGCTAAGCTTTTGGTGGTTTAATTAAAGCGTATGCGCTTTTTAGTTTATATAAAAAAAAGATTTTGGAGTGAATTGTTTTCCCAAATATGAAAAACGAAATTGTTATCCCAAATAAGGTAATAAAGTAAATTGTTTTCAAAGATAAGTAAAGAAGTAAATTGTTTTCTCAAATTGAAAAAAAAGGAAACTTCTTTACTGTACGAAGGTTTTAACCATTGACTTTGTCTACTTTATAGACAAGGTAAGTAAATAAATACATTATATACAAAAACAATTATTGAAAGCAATGCAAAAGGATCATCAAAGACATCCAAGAAAAAGTGACTGAAATCAAAGCAATAAAAGTTGAATAATCACCAGGCCGCCTTTCTAAAGACGATAATCTTTGGCTACTTTGAAACAGAAACGTCATAAAGAAACCTAAGTATACAGCATCATAAAATCAAATTCTAATAGATCTTATACAGATTTTCTACATAAATCATATGATAACAAAAGATAATCACTTTTGTAATAAATGTTTGCATCTTATTGAGACCCCGTAGTAGTATACCAACAAACTTGGGATCATCAGCCCTATACGTTTACCATACATGAAGACGAAATTATCATCGAATAGTCTATGTGTCTCAAGTTAAACCTGAAAAGCCTTTTATCAATAAAATGCTATATGGGAGAAAGGTAATTAATACACTGATTTCCAATGACAATGGCCAGGTCAATAGAAAACAATTTGACATTTGGGAGAAAGCTTTGTGGACGTAAGAAGCTTCTTGTAGTTGTAGCTCTCTGCCTTTTGATTGGTCGTATGAGAATTTTTGCCACTCAGAGTCAGTTTCTTGAGGACTGCTGAATTCTCAAGAAAATAATTCACTAGTTTATTCCCAGTTTCCGTCGCCATAAGCTGTTTGTTAATCTTAATACAGTTCAGAGTCGATGATAAACACACATTGGTCCAAAAAGAATTGACCCCCCGGAAATAAAATCTGCGACACATATGTACTAAATTCCTGCAAAAAAAAAAAAAAAAAAACATCCAGATCTTACAAATTATCAAATAAAACTTTAAGATCTGAGGCAGAACTTTAGATAATCATGAAAAGAGCTTACCATGGTAATGTTTTCTAGAACAGGAGAGCCTGCGATGAGCTTCTCTAATAAAAAAACCATCACCACTCATAAAGTCCATCATATATAAATACTAGTTGGTGATCCGCGTTACGCGGGGTGATGTCAATCATTTTTTTATGTATTTGTGTATATTATGTTTATTGTATCGTATATTTGTAAGAATTTTAAATGAATTTCTATTTTTTATATGTAACCTTTTTGAATTTTCTATATTTTTCAAATTTCTAGTTGGTGATATGCATTACAAATGGGTTTAATAATTATTATATATATATATATTTAATTGTATTTATTTTATCATATAACTCCAGATATTTTATGATTTGTTATTTTTTTCTCACTGTATCCATCTTGAATTTCTCATCTTATCTTAATTTTGATCAAATAAAATACTATCTATTCAAGATTATTTGGTTTATTCAAACAGATACAAAACATATATAATGTTAGATATCCTAATTACCTATTTAAGAATTAAAAATTAAAAATATATATATATATATATATTTTTTTAAAAAAATTCATCGACTTTAGAGAATTTTCTCAAAATATTTGTTTTGAAGTTGACTTTCATCTAATTTTTTGAGAGTTTGTAAATAGATTTAGATAATACAATTTCTCGAATCTGTCTCGTTACCCAAATTTTCTGTTCTATTTTTATTGGATTTTTTTTGGGTATTTTTTTTTCCATCTCTCTAATTATCAGTTTCCATCATACACTCATAAATATCTGCTTTGAATATTGAAATTCCCATGCTAATGTATATCAGTTTTTTACTTTATTATTTATTATTCTGTTCAGTTTTTATTTTCTGACAACACATTATAATTGTCTCTTAATAATTGCTATTTTATATTAAATATTACGATCAATTTGTGTATTATAATTGTTATAATGTTTGTTAGTTTATATATTAAATGTTAATGTTAATTTGTGTTTGAAAAGAATTTAAATGAAAAAAAATAATAATTTTGTTGCTGAGATGAGAGCACCAGAACTTTATATATATTACCATCCGTGAAGTAATTGTCTTGTAGATACATGATCTTGAGACAAGGTAGAGAAACGAGAAACTTAGGGTTTTCAAGGCCTACAAGTACGAGCTTTAAGGACACCAATGGCTTGCTCACATAACTACAGTCAGGCATAATATCCATACCATGTGGACACGCACTGTTTTCAACACCTAGGTGTTGAACTCAACGATGAACCACTACGGATACCCACTTCATTACTTCGATATACATCGTTTTTGTTAAACGGTGATACTCTATCTTGAACATTTGTAAGCAAGATCCACGGTTAGAATCCAGAAATCTATCCATAAAACTCACCAAGGCTCCATAAGGAAAGTCTATGGCGTTTAAGTCCAATTCGGAAACCTTTAACCAGACAAATTCCCATCTCTTCGATAAACACTTGTCTTAACGGAATCTTTAATCGGAAGGTAGGACCGGCCCTGAGATTTTAGGGCTCGAAACAAAATAAGGCTAATATTATATATTATGAGAATTTAATTAAAAATTATAATATAAAAAATGCTAAGCAAATTCCTTATAGAGTTCAAGAGATCGAGAGAGGAATTTGAATCTAAAGACGCGATTTGAATTGCGAGAGATAACGCTATCCTAGGGCGTTGAGTTTCTCAAAATCGATGGAACGTAAAAGGCTAGAAGACAAAGTTTAGGTTTTATTTATCAAAATAATCTAAACTTTTGGGAGAGAGGTTGGGCGTGTTTTTGCCCAAAAGGCCACGAGAAATAACGAAACCGAGTTATTTTGTCACTAACGGTAAACTTAATGTGAACTTGTGTGCGCTCATTAGATTATTTAGTTTGCTAAGAACTCGACAGAAACTTGCATAGTTGTGGGGAGAATGAACACACATCTAAAAGGCCTATCTCTCATTAATTATAGTCTATCAAAAATAAAATAAATTAAAGTAACTTCTTCAAATAAAAAGAATATATTTAAAGATAATAGTAAAGTTTTAAAGAATAAGAAAAATAAGAAGATTTCCTCAACGAAAAAGAAGAAATGTTCATAAAAAAAAAGAAAGGGAGATAAAAGGAACCTACCTCCACTTTTTATAAATAGAAAACTCCTCATAACTTGAAAATAAATCTAAAAGACATATATGAACTAGACGCAAGAACTACAAATGGCTTGATCCTATGGAAAATGGTATGGAGGCAGCCTTTCTCAAGGTCCAGCTATAACTCAGAAACAATCTGAAAATCCTAAGAGAGCAGCAAGAGAAGACCTAATTTACTAAAAGACTTCTGTTCGAATCTTGAGAGTTTTTACTTTTACCTCAGCTGAATATTCCTGTTCACGCCTTCTGTTGTAATCTCTAAATTCCAAATTAATAAAAGATCTTATTCTCTAAATCCCCCAACCGTTATTTACTTATTCGATTGGGTGAATCTCTGGTTCAACAATTGATGTCATCTGAGAGGAATAGAGAATAGATTCTTAAAAGCTAAGGTAAGAGAGGACTGACAACATCGACACCAAAACACACAATCTGCAACCTGAAACCCCGAAAAAATAATGGGCGCAAAGGTTATGCAAGATGAACTCCAGAACGACCAGAAAGATTCAGGTCGCATTCAAGTATCTATGGAAAGATCTTTCTTTAGAGAATCTACAAAAATACCTCGTCAATTTCACTTTGGCGAGTTCACCTTGCCGAGTTTACCTCGTCGACTTTGGCATGCTGTGAACAAATTGTCAAATTCACCTCACCGACTTCATCTCATCGACTTTACCTCGCCAAGTTCACCTCGTCAACTTCAGCACACTATGAACAGCTCGTCGACTTCACCTTGGCAAACTTACCTCGGCAAATTCACCTAGGCATGCCTAGGTCGTCAAAAAAAAAAGAAGAGAAACGGTGACTCACCAAACGAGCTCCCAAGCTCTGTTAAGAAAAATTTATTCTCCAAAGCTGTAGAATCAGCATAATGTCAACATTCTGGCCAAACTATTGACTGAAACATGAATAAATGTATGGATAAATTGTGGCTGATCACCACCTCCTAAAGATTTCGTGTCATTGCGATACCTTTGAAATTTAAGGGATAAAGTCGAGGAAGAAACTTGCACAACTTTACAAGAGACATTACAAGATCAGAAATTTATAATGCAGTCTGCGCCATTGATGTTGATAAAGCCCCAGATCTGATGGATTAACTGCTCGCTTGTACAAAAATGCTGAGATATAATAGACAACGATGTTACAAAAGTGGTTCTTCTTTTCTTTGCATTGTCAACTTTGAAAAAGGGATTAATCAGACTAATATATGCATGATATATAAGACCAAATCCCTGCTAATTCTTTCTGTTTACAGATCTATTGCTTTGTGCAATATATTTTATAAAATTATATCTAGCTAACATCCTTGATACAAGATTAAAATGTTTTTTTTAGAAAAAAATTGTGTCTAATTTACAAGCTGCCTTCAATTCGGGTCGCCTGATCTATGACAATGCATTCTTTCAAAAGTGATAAGAGAGAATTTCACAAATATACATGGCTATCAAAATAGATATGTCCAAAGCATATGGTAGGGTTAAGGGGAATTTCCTTGAAGCAATTATGCGAGCCTTTGGTTTCACTAACAGATGGATCTAATGGATCAGTATTTTCAATACCTCTCACACTCACTCAAAAACACTATATCTACATATGTCAATTGCATGATAAACCATGATGAAATGAAAATGCGTTGTTTTCTTCGGAATTTAAAAATCACGAATATCCAGAATATTCTTCAAACCTCAATTTTATTTTATTTATTTATTTATTTTTAATCAGATTTTTAGTTAAACCTCAGATTTTAGTTAAACCTCAGATGTTTTTTTTAACCTCAGATTTTTTTAGTTATACCTCAGAAGAAGGTCATATTTTTTTAGTTACACCTCAGATTTTTTTTTTTTCTTAAGTCTAGCTATAATTCAGAAACAATCTGAAAATCCTAAGAGAGAGCAGCAAGAGGAGACCTAATTTACTAAAAGACTTCTGTTCTAATCTTGAGAGTTTTTACTTTTACCTTGGCTGAATATTCCTGTTCACGCCTTCTATTGTAATCTCTAAACCCCAAGCTAATAAAAATCTTATTTTCTAAATTCTCAAACCATTATTTATTTATTCGATTTAGTTAAACCTCAGATTTGATTGGCAAGAAGCTGATGAGAAAGCACCCAATCCCATAAATCGTACGAAGCTATGATTTTATGTTAGAAAATCACTAGCAAAGTAGAGTTTATTTGAGATGTATAGTATAACTCATATGTGCATTTATTATGGCATGCATGAGTTTGGAAAATTCAGTTGTTAAAGTTCAAGCGTTAGATATAAAGTAATTTATACAATTGGCACAACAGTTAAAAAAGTGTGTGTTTTTGGAAACTTATGATTGGCACAACAAAAAAAAAAACAACGTATATAATGAGAAAAAATTAGAAAGTCTTATTATTTAAATAAAGAATCACTAATTCAAACAAATTATATATATATATATATATGAATTAAATAATATATTAGAACATCTGAATATAAACCTATGCGTATACTTAATCATTTCTTATAATAAAAATCATGCTTTCAATAGGTAAAAAATTATTTTGTGAATATTATTGTTAGATTTAGAGAGTTTTAGTGTTTGTGTGATATACAAGTGTTGATCAGATCATGTTTTTTTTTAATCTCATTTGAATTGATTGTTATTTTGGTTTTTATTATTAGACTACGTAAATACCCCGCTTCGCAGCGGGAATATTTTTGTTTCTATTGATTTTATATAAATTTTGTTTACAACTTTCAATCTGATATGAAGATCCATTAAAGCAACAAAAAATAGTTTTAGATAATTAGTTAATTTTCTTGTCAGTTTATATGAAAATGCATTTTTCTGCATAATTTAAAAAAATGTAAAAAGTTTCAAAAAAGTATTTAAAACAGTTTCTAGTGGGATGGTTTATTTCCTTTATCAGTTTCCCATCAATAATCTATCTTTTAAAATTTACAAGATTTATACCAGATAAATCGATTTCGTATTCAAATGTATGTCTTTAGATGAAATGAAAATCCATGTAAGCTATTTGCTTCTTTCATTTGGTAGCTTATAAATTATTTTGTTAACCATCCTCAAACATGTTGTTAGTAGCATACAAGTAAATGCCACATTTGAACAAAGCAAAATCTTCTGGCATGTTAACAACTATTCAACACCAGATCAATGAACAATTGTTTCAAACACTCTTGGGAATTACAGATGATGTGTGTGAAAGATTAAAAAATTCACTGGAAAGCTTGAACTTGTTAAGTTGAAACAGAAAGTATTGGAGCTTCTCTTTCTTTTTTTTTTGTTGTATTTCAGTTCTTTATAATGATTTAACTAATCTTTATTTTATTATATTTGATAATTTACACAAAGAAACAAAAACTGTATATACCATTTTTCTCAGTTTCTAACTTATTATATTAGAATTTTAGTGTTTGAAACTATAGCTGAAAATGGTAAATGTTCGTGCAGTTTGATAAACAATCAAATTAAATTCAGAGGATGTAAAAGACTATCTAGACTGTTTTTCTACTATGCTCCCTGCAAAAAATATAAAATAAGTGGTTCCATATCAGAAGCTTTATATACAATTTATGTTGCTTCATATAGCTCTCGTTAAATTTCTTTTTTTTTGTGTGGTCAAAGCTCTCATTTGATTCTTATTAGACAGGAAAAGTGTAAGTTTGTGTTTGACTATTCATACACTGGTGTCATATGGTTGAACAAAGTTCTAAATCTTTTGATTAACTTAAAGAGAATACAAACTATTCATAGGATAGAGGAGACTATAATTCTTCAAGAATGATATACAAGCCATCAGTTTCTCGTCTATATAAAGCAGCATAGATTTCTTTTATATTTTTAATGTTCTTCTTTATCATTTTCTTTAATCTTTTTCTCCCTCTTTAGCATCTGCCTCTGCTTTCTTTTCCATTTTTCTCTTTCTCTTCTTCCTTCTTTTGCTTGGCCTCTTCCTCAGCCTTCCACTTTGCCTCCTCCTTCTCCTCTTTTAAAACTTCGATCAAATGCTTTAAACATGTCTCTGCTTCTACCCCTTCTGATTTCAGCAGCAGATTCTCCCCAACGTCTGCTGGTGTCATCTTGATTTCTTCAACCTCAAGAAACCTCTTTATCACATCAAAACGATCACTCTCCACCACATCCAAATAGTTATTTTCCAGCTGTGTATTATCCTTAGCCATTTTCAACTCAATATCATAAATATCATATTTCAAGAAATTCACCATCGCAGCAATCATGGTCGATTTTCTGGTCCCAGGTGGTCCGAACAAAAGATACACTCGCTTTGAAGTCTTCCCAATCTTCTCCTAATTAGATTTTCTCTTACTAAACTTGATCAGATCGCTCTCGATCACTTCCTTCTTCTTTCGCAGGATGCTCAATTACATGACTCCTGGAGTATTCGAATGAGGAAGCTTTCATAGATTTTTCTTTTGATAGACAAAGTGCGACCACTGCGAAAGATTCTCCGACAAGTTATGCTAATATTCTTAAGAGGCACAAATCTCATCTCTGATTCTCGTGGAATGGTCGTTTTGGTATTATATAGTTTCTCTTCTTCCTCATCTCTTTCTTGTTCTTTGGACTCATGTAATTGTATTAACTTCAAAATTCTTTGAACTTTTCAGACTGGAATCTTGCCTCCGTTTGTACCGTTTACTCAGGCATTTGCAGCTACTATTACAGCCGCTCTCACTGGTTCTCTCTATTACATTGCTGCTTGCCCTACCCTTAAAGGTTTTCTCGCTACTCTTATAAACTAATAACCTATATGAAAAAAGCTTTGACCTCCTAGCTAATCTTGTTTTGTTGTTTCTCTTAGATCCAACTTATATATTGACACAGCGGTGGATGGCGTTGCAAAGCCGTAAACTTTCTCTTGTTGGTGAGGCGGATAGTCCATGTAGAACCGGTCTTGGATCTCCTTAAGCCCTTCCATTCCTAACTACATCGCGTTATTCGCCTGAGCTTCAACAGAAGAAAATAGATCAATGCCTCTTCAACTTTATCAATTCGAGCAATCCTTCATATATACAAAACCATACCTTGTGAGCTAAACCGATGTGGAAAAGCTTTCCAGTAAAATGAAGCTTCCACGGAATCGAACCGCCGGTTCCAATACATGGTTGCTTATCCTATTAATCCAAAACCTTCGAAAGAATAAGCATAAGAAAGCTTTTTCAGTCATCCTCCAATGTTATGTCCATAAACCTCTCCAATAAAAAGAATGGAAACTCACAAAGGTCTGAATTTGAGCTCATCGAGAAGTTTGTCTTTAACCAGTAAGTCAACACCAACACCTGGAATTGAAGAGTTCTCTTTTGCTGGCGATGAAAACTGCTACATCAGATGATTTCAGCGCCGGTTTGGTCTCGTCAAGCCTGTTCATGAGCTCGGTCACAAGAGCAACATGGCCAAGACAATCTGTAGTCCCACGACCTCGAAGCTTTTCGCCATCTATGGTTAGGGAGAAATGATCAAATTCATGTGAACAAACAACTGAAATCAAATGGAGTATCAACATTGTAATTCTTCAAAACTTCAAATCAATCGAGCAGTAGAATCCAATAATCATAAAAGAGAAATTGATGTTGCTGATACTTCACAGTAATCAATTAAGAGTTAAAAGGAGAGAAATGATTGAAAATTTTGAACATTTGACGTTATTTCTTCACAAAATGGAATCAGTGAAACTATGTAACTCGATAATCATAGTGTAATTCTTTACAAATTTTAATCAACACACTAAAAATCAGTTTTTTAAAAGTTAGAATTCGAAAGAAAAAAATTTCAGTATCGCTGATACTTTATAGTCCTTGAATTTTAGAAACCGATTAAACCCTAGAGTACACAAAAGAAGAGAAATATTTGATTTTTTTTTGGGTTTTTTAATGGGTTTGGGGAAAAAAAAATAAATGATTGGGTTTTTAATGGGTTTGGATAAAAAAAAGTTAACAAAAATTAGTATATGATGTGTGTTATTAAAATGTTTTGATTGGTGATTTTTTTGGTTGAAGTGTCATAGAAAACTTGAAAAATCTGATGTGTCAAACTATGGAGAGACACAAGGATTATTGTTGTGTTGATTACTATTGTAATTTACTATAAATATTCTTTAAGAAAATTATTTATGATCTTTCTATTGTTAGAATACAAAGTTTTTGGTGTTCTCAAAAGATAAATTTCCGCTATATTTTTTTGCAATATATATATATATATATATATTTTGTTTTTTTGGACAAATAAAAGTAAAATAGTTCATATATATATATATATAATTTTGAATCACTCATAACATTTAATATGCACTGATTATATTTTATTACAAGACTCATAGGCTAAATATATAATATAGTAATATTTTTATTAGTTGAAAGTTTCAACTGAAACCTCTATATAAATATTTTATGATATTTAAATAAAGTAAGACTATATAATAAAGAAATTTTCAGCCTCGCTATCCCACCAAAGAGAAATTTCATCATTTAGTTTGTAACGTTTTGCCGTCACAATATTCTTCCAGTTCTCTGTAAAATAATAAGCAACTAGGTAATTACCCGCACCATATGCGGAATAAAATAATAATTTATTTAATATAGTATAATTTTAAAATCATATAACAAAATACAATTTATTTTATATGAGTTGTTTATAACATTATGCTGTAATATTGACAAAATATTTTTTCTTGTTTATTTTATGAAATATAAGGTAATTTAATTCTAATGTAAATTAGATTAAAAATTAAATATTTATGCGCAATCTGAATAGAAATATGAAGTCGCTCTTTATATTTTCTATAACCGATGATTAATAACATGATTTTAAAATTCAAAAAAATAGAGGGAGTATATTTTGATTAAATTATTAAGTATCTAATGCATTATGATAATAATAAAAAAAAATTACTACTTCCTCTGTTTCATAATTTTTTTAAGGTTTTATTTTGTTTCACAATATATTTGTTTTCATTTTTTACTACTTCCTATGAATACTATGTGACCGATTATATTTTTCAGTTTTTTATAATTAGTTGAATTATATTTAATTTATATACTAAATGATTACTTTTTAGAAAGAAAAGTTGCTTTTAATCTTTGTGCTTTGATGTAAAATAATTTATATTTTGAAATAGAGAGTATTAAAATTGTAAAAAATAAAATTTGATTATAAGATTCTATAATCGATTTTAATATTTTTTTTACAAATATAAATGTATATTTAGATTAATCTGCAAAAACCATAGTCATAAGAATATTAACTTTTAAGAAAAGAAAATTACTGTGAAATTTATTTTAAATACTAAATATACATAAGGATTATATAAAAATAGATTATATTTTTATTATTTTAGTACATTATCTAAAATTATATATAAATGAGTCAATACTTATACATTCTTAACTTTTTGATTCAATAAAAATATTTTTAATATCAAAAAGTTTAATAAAATTATTATATAATATCTTTACAAAAATATTTTAATTTTTTACCAAGTTTTTTTGTTGTATAAATTAAAAATTTATGATATTTAAATTTTTAATCAAATAAAATATTTATAATATTATATTCTATTAACATATTCAACTACTTTTTTATAGTTGAACTTTTTATTAATATTTTATACTTATTATAAAGTTTAAATATTTATATTATTTGGTTAATTTATATGGTTCTAAAACCATACGAAACCAAAAATAATTATAATAATAATATCTATTGAATTAAGCTTTTTGTTTTTTTTTATCATTTATGTATTTTTTATATTAATTTATGAATCATCTATCTACATATCCTTATTTTCAATTTTAGTCTTTCAAAACATACTTTTATTTATTAATCATTTGAGTAATTTATATTTTTTTTTATGAAATTCGAATTATAACACTATATATATATATATATTATTTTACTATATGAATGATGTGATGGTTTATTTTTCTACAAAAATAAAAGATAAAATATAGTATTTAAAGAAAGAATTAATATGATATTTTTTTGGTAAAAAATAAAAGAAAAGAATATCTTGATGAATCATCATCAATATAATTGATATAAACTAATGTATAACCAAATTAATGTGAGTGGCATAACATGTAATTAATCTAGTAACATAAGTCTATTTTTATAACTTTGCTGAAAATGATTCTAGTGATGATACATCAGCAAAATAACATCATTGTAATATTTTACAAAATTAAGATTATTCTTTAAAAATGTTTCTCTTTTAATATATAGGGGATGTGAGAACCATTTTTGTATATTACTAATGTTATATGGTAAGTAGCACCCTGCACATCTTTCACCATTACTTCAACACTATTTCCCAAGTTTTTTACTAACTCATAATCCATTTCTGGAATTACAAATCGTTCAAACTCTTCTTTTGGCAGACATAAAGCACTAAGAAGATCATTATGTGTTAAATTCTTCTTCATGACTCTTGAACTAAGTGTACGTAAACTCAATTCCAAATTTGCCATTCTCTTACTAATTTGGTAGCAATGATTTTTTTTGGTAAATGTGAAAGATTATAATGGGATTGAGAAACAAAGCTCATCATCTTTGTTTATATATAGTTCTGTGTCAAAATAATTTCTTCTTTTTTCTATTTTGTTATAGCTTTTGGTATTTTTTTAATCTAAAGGTGTTTACATTAAATGAGCTATAGATTTTGTTTTTCCTTGTCACTGTTTTTAGTGTTTTTTTATCAATGTTTACAAAACAAATTTCACCTGTTTAATAATTTTTTTTAAAATGAGTTTGCATTTTTTGGTAAATTTATAATCTAAGACTTGTTTTTTGGTAAATTTATATTCTTAGACTTTTTCTCAATGAATGATCAATTAGGCTTTAATCACTGCAAGAAAACACATTCGTGGATAATAAAGTGCTCATGGACAGAACTTTACATAATGATCTGAATATAACTAAAGAGTAAACAAAAGTACATTTGTGTGAGCCCTTTGTAAAAAAAGAAAAAGTTCGTTCTGGATCTTTTAGAATGCTATCTTTTAAAATTGATTGCAAATAGAAAATCTTAAATCTAGTTCTGATATAGATAAATGAATTAACAAAATGCATATATGAGATCACTCTAGTTTTACATAAGCAAATTAAGAAGTGGTTAGAGAAAAAAAAAAGAAGCAATTAAAAGTGGGAATTAACAAGGAGAGAGGAAGCTGCCAAGCCATGGATCGAATGTCTCTGACCTAATAATCTCCCAAGCCGTATCACACAAATCCTCAAAGGACACGTGTCCATCGCCCTTATTATTACTACCAATATTCTCACCACCGCCACTATCATCCTCGCTCAAATCAATGAAATTATCACCATGACTTGATCATAGTGGTCTCTCATCATCCATCTTCCTTCTTATTCGTCTTGGTCTCGTCAAGATTAGTAGCAGTAGTAGAAAAGGTTGGCCAAGACATGGATGACATGATCTTTGACATAACCTCCCATGTCGGAACAAACGCTTCCCATGGCATACTTTTGAGATTTTCCACCGAAACACCCAAATCCTCAAGTGATACATGTCCAGATCCAACTCGATCTTGATCTTTCTTGTTATTACTGTCACTGCTTCTCCAACTCGATCTTGATCTTTCTTGTTATTACTGTCACTGCTTCTCTCGTCGTCCTCGCACATGAAAGTATCACGATGACTTAATAATGATGATCTCTCATTGTCCTTCTTCTTCTTCTTCCTCTTGTTCTTGTTTTTGTTCGTCCTCTTGTTCTTCTTCTTCTTGGAACCATACACGCGGGCGCCATGATAAGACGGGCTTGGTCTTGGTCTTAATTTTGATAAAGCCCACGAAAGATATTCTATTTGGAGTAAATATTTATTAGTTTTTTTTTACAAATATATTAATATTTTTTAAATATATTTAGTATAATTTGATAAATTTTTATGATTGAGTCGAAAATTAATGATAGAATATATATATATATATATTTATTTATTATATATATAATATTTTGAATCATTCATATCATTTAAAATAGTACTGATTATTTTTATTACAATTCATAGACCTAATATATAATATAGTAATATATTTATTAGTTGAAAGTTTCAACTAAAACCTTTAAATAATATTTTATGATATTTTAAATAAGGTAAAACTATATAATAAAAAAAATTCGGCCTCAGTATCCCACCAAAGAGAAATTTCATCATCTTTTTTATAACATTTTGCCGTCACAATATTCTTCCAGTTCTCTGTAAAATAATAAGAAATATGAGAACCTTTTTTGTATTTTACTAATGTTATATGGTAAGTAGCACCCTGCACATCTTTCACCATTACTTCAACACTATTTCCCAAGTTTTTTACTAACTCATAATCCATTTCTGGAATTAAAAATCGTTCAAACTCTTCTTTTGGCAGATATAAAGCGTTAACAATATCATTATTTGTTAGTTTCTTCTTTATGACTCTTGAACTATGTGTACGTAAACTCAATTCCAAATTTGTCATTCTCTTACTAATTTGGTAGCAGTGATTTTTTTTGGTAAATATGAAAGATTATAATGAGATTAAGAAACAAAGCTTATAAATTTGGTAGCAGTGATTTTTTTTGGTAAATAATGAAAGATTATAATGACTATAAATTTGTCATTATCTATGTTTATATATAGTTCTCTGTCAAAATAATTTCTTCTTTGTTTTTTTTTTCTAGTTTGTTATAGCTTTTAGTATTTTTTAAAAAATCTAAAGGTGTTTTACATTAAATGAGCTATAGATTTTGTTTTTCCTTGTCACTGTTTTTAGTGTTTTTTTTATCAATGTTTACAAAAACTTTTCCACCTGTTTCATAAAATTAAACGTGCTTCTTGATAATACTACATGTGTTAGCTTTATGATTTGCTAGATTTGTAACACATGCCTAACATTTATCATATTACTATATATGTCAATTTAAAATAACTCATTTTAGTTTCTTATTTAAATATATATATATATATATTTACATATAAAAGCTCATATTCAAGAAAAAAGAAAATCAAGAATTATGTTTTAGTAACCATAACAATTTGAAAGATTTGAATAAAATAAGAGTGAATCTCCTACCTATTAATTGACAATGTAGTTTAATGAATTATGCTTATTTGTTTTAATTTCATTGGTTAAAAATATCAATCTAACTTAATTAAATGTGATATAGAAATGATGATGTGTAATGATGATTTAATTGTGACTTGGCATATAAAAGCATATGTGGATTATGACATGGCAAAAAATATTTTTATGTTTAATTTATTTTAGTTCAAATAATTATTTTATGAAAATAGAAAAATAGAAAATATTTAATTGTTAATATAAATTAGAACAAGAAATGCGACAACCTTCCGATCAAGAAAATAGACAGAGTAAGAAACAAAATAAAAGTGAAAATGAAGCTTTCTAGAGAATAATTATTGGATTTAAAGAAAATTAAGTTTACCAAAAAGAAAATCTTGTAGACTTTATGATCAAGAAGAAACAGAGAAATGGAAACATTGACCAAACTATTTAACAAACTCTTCCATATGTTCTTATGTCTTCTACTATTATATACTGAAATGATCATATATCTGGTTTATACCGAAATGATCATACTGGGATCAACATGAGTTTCTTGAACATATTGGCCAAAATTTTGAGTGTTGTGGAATATGAAAGTACTAATTAATGATTCTTCCAAATCATGATATGAGAGTTATGAAAAGGCTACTGTAATGAAGTGACCACATGTTGCATTGAAGTTCATAAATTAGATAGACCCAAAACAGTAAAGTATCTGGTACACTCACTCTAGAAAAAGAGAACAACTTAAAGGGAAGGTTTAGGGCTTTGAGAGAGTAACGAGATCAATTCAACAAATCTCCAGGATACGTCTGGTTCTTACTTAGGTTTTAGTATACTGTTCTAGATTTCAATCGAGATAGATAGACAATCGTTTATGAACCTAGCAGTATCAGTTTTTCCATATAAACAAATATATATATTTAGCATAATCCAATACTTAATGTCAAATAAATTTCAACAGACTCAAAAGATCACAAAGCATATGAAATTCAAACGAAGGCAAAACAAAGGAAGAACCTTTTTTCCATTATAAAGGGGAAACCAGCATTTTTGCCAGTAAAAAGAGCTTGCACTTTATGATAATTTCGCCTAAATATAAACCAATTCTCGAAATTCATGAACAGTAACACAAACAATAAAGCCTAATTCCTAGAAAAATTCAACGAGGGTGACTAGCAAACATCAAAATTAAAATAGGAGTTTATCTAATTACGCAGTCAATTTCAGATTTCAAACAGAAGAATACGATTTATATATCTCTAATAAGAAGCAGTATATGGTTTTACTTGAAATACAGAACTCATGACTATTACTCTCTATTCAAATGAGGCCACTTTCAGGTAATACGCAGATCCAATAACAGCAGCTAATTATAAGAACTAATTGTCACTTTTCCATCAACGAAAGCGCAAAATAAATCTGACAAAGAGGAGAATTCATATCGTAGAAGAAGAAAGATTCGGAGAAAGTATTAGTACAGTTCCTAAAAATCGTTTCTAAAAATTGAAGGAAGAAAGCGAAATAGAAAGATTATAGGAAGACAAAGAAGATGAAAAACATATGTTCAAAAAGAAAAAGACAAATAAGATAAAATTTGCAGGTATGTTTGCTTGATCTGCAAATCCGAAACAGGTAATCGGGTACCCATTTGACCCCGTAACATAGCGGTTAAGATTTACAAAGCTTAGTTATAAAAAAATACAACTTTGTGTTTTCTAAATTTAATTATTATTTTTTAGGTCTCTCTCAAAATATAAATAGACCTTTTGTTATAACAAAATGTTTAGTTAAAATTAGATCATATTATACAACTAAATTTAAAGACGTATAATTCAACACTGACCTTGAGTTTCATATACTACAAAAAATTAAAATATTTGATACGTTAAAAAATTAAAATAGTTAAAATATTTTATTATATTTAGGTAATTATATTCTTAAAACTGTTCATGCTCGTACATCCTAATATAATTATGAAAGTTAAGGCTCTGAAGATTTGTTTATAAACTTTACATTAGAAAAATGATAGTCATAATTTATTAAATAAATTTCCACAATATAGAAATTTTTAATATATAAATTAGATGCATCCCATGAATGTTTTTTATTTAAACAGTTCTGATTATTTTCGGGCTATATTTTTTTGTTGTGTGTGTGTGGATATGAATGCAGGATTGAAATGCTTATATCAAATATTATATTAAAAAGTATAGTTCCAATCTAAAAATATATATCAGAAGAAATTTTGAATGTAGTTTAACGTAATTTAAAAATTAATTATAATATTTGAAAAAATGCAATTTATATATTTTTGACTTATTTGAATTAAAAAAGTATTAACTAGAACTTTTCAATTACCAAGGTATGTAAAGAAGACAAAAAAATATTAAAATATTATTTAAACACAAAATTTTTTTTTAAAAAATGAGTTAGCATTTTTTGGTAAATTTATAAGCTAAGAATTTTTTTTTTTGTTTTAATGTTAAGATTTAGTATAATCTAAGACTTTTCTCAATAAATGGTCAAATAGGCTTTAATCACTGCAAGAAAACACATTAGTAGATAATGAAGTGCTCACGGACAGAACTATAGATAATGATCTGAATATAACCAAAGAGGAAACAAAAGTTCATTTGTGTGAGCCCTTTGTAAAAAAAAAAAAAAAAAAAAAAAAAAGAAGTTCGTTCTGAATCTTTTAGAATGCAATCTTTTAAAATTGATTGCAAATAAAAAATCTTAAATCTAGTTGTGCTATAGATAAATGAATTAACAACAAGATGCATATATGTTTTATGAGATCACTCTAGTTTTACATAATCAAATTAAAAAAGCGGTTAAAGAAAAGAAAAAAAGCAATTAAACATGGGAATTAACAAGGAGAGAGGAAGCCGCCAAGCCATGGATCCATTGTCTCTGACCTAATCTCCCACGCCGTAACATACAAATCCTCAAAGGACACGTGTCCATCGCCCTTATTACTACTACCAATACTCTCACCACCGCCACTATCGTCCACGCTCAGATCAATGAAAATTATCACGATGACTTGATGATAATGGTCTCTCATCATCCATCTTCCTTCTTATTTGTCTTGGTCTCGTCAAGATCAGTAGCAGTAGTAGAAAAGCTTGGCCAAGATATGGATGGCATGGTCTTTGACCTAACCTCCCATGTCGGAACAAATGCTTCCCATGACATACTCTTGAGATCTTCCACCGAAACACCCAAATCCTCAAGTGATACATGTCCAGATCCAACTCGATCTTGATCTTTCTTGTTATTACTCTCAGTGCTTCTCTCGTCGTCCTCGCACTTGAAATTATCACGATGACTTGATGAAAATGGTCTCTCATCGTCCTTCTTCTTCTTCGTATATTTCTGGTGAAGATCCTAATCATGCGCTCTCAATATCCCCTTCACCACACAACTTGTTGCAGCATCATTCTCCTTCGCCTTTGGTAACCCCTTCACCACGCAACTTAGTTCGTCGAAGGCTTTAAAGTCGTCCCACCAAGACACATATCTCGGCCTCTTCTTCTTCTTCGTATTCGTCTCATGAAGATCCTTCTCCTTCGCCTTCAATAGTCCCTTAACCACGCAACTTGACGCAGCGTTGTTCTCCTTCGCCTTCGATAACCTCTTCACCACGCAACTTAGTTCGTTGTGTTGGAATTTATTTTTGACAAATGGCTCAGGTAAAATTTTCGGTAACGTTTCCGGTGAGCACAATGACCTAAATAACCGTATTATGGATTCTTTGGATTCCTTGTAATGAGCATTATAAGATAATGTCTTTACTTTTTAAAAATGAAGTTGATTTAAATGAGAAATATTTGGTCAAAGTAGACATCTAATCAAGACAAAACGTCAACAATGTCAAGATGAACATTTGTCTCATATCGAAAGTTGGGAATTCATCATCTTTCAGAAAACACATTTGTAGATTATGAAGTGCTCACGAACAGAACTATACATAAGGTGCAAATGGTTGTATATGAAAGGAATAAGTTGAATGAGAGGAATAGTAATGAGTTGAATAAACTTGAGTTGGATAATATTACTTAGCTGAATGTGTTAAAAGAGGGGTAATAAATCGTAGAGGAATAAAACTTAAGAAAAATGGTAGCTATTTAGAGGAACATAAGGAAATAAAAAATAATAATACTATTTGTAAGTTAAATACTATCTTAAAAGTTATAGTACAATCTAACATGACGATTTAATAATTAAGAAAATATAATAAAAAATAGGGATAGTTGAAAAAATTTTATTAGAAGAAAAAAAAACTACTCATTACAATTATAAAAAAATAAATAGTTTTTCAAATAAACTCTAACATCGATGTCGAAAACTATATCGACTATCGAGCCACATATCCTCAGCAATTTTATCGCAGACAATCCTCATATAAGTTCCAGCTTCGGTTTCATCTTCCACTCCAATACCCTAATCATCATTTGCTTCATGAGTTGCATTTTGTTGTGCACGCTGAACCTTGTTTTCTCTGTCAGCTTCATCACAGTCAACATCTTTAATATTATTTCGGCGAATAAAACTGTGAAGACCCATTGTAGCAAACATAACATGCCTTTGTACTGCGATATTATACCTTAGAAACTCATTTAGAACTCTCCATTTTTTCTTCCAAACTCCATATGTCCGTTCTATAACTGAACGAAGGGATGCATGCCATCTATTAAACATCTTCTTACTATTTTTTGGCGGTTCCCCATTCAAAAATTCTTGTAGATGATACCTCGTGCCTGTATTGCTTTGTTTTCTGTATGGAGCCAAATATCTACGTTCATTTGTGTGAGCCCTTTGTAAAAAAATAAAAAAGTTCGTTTAGGATCTTTTAGAATGCAATCTTATAAAATTGATTGCAAATAAAAAATCTTAAATCTAGTTTTGATATAGATAAATGAATTAAAAAGATGCATAAATGTTTTATGAGATCACTCTAGTTTTACATAAGCAAATTAAGAAGCGGTTAAAGATAAACAAAAAAAAGCAATTAAACATGGGAATTAACAAGGAGAGAGGAAGCCGCCAAGCCATGGATCAATTGTCTCTGACCTAATCTCCCAAGTCGTAACACACAAATCCTCAAAGACACGTGTTCATCGCCCTTATTACAACTACCAATACTCTCACCACCGCCACTATCGTCCTCGCTCAAAACAATGAAATTATCACGATGACTTGATGATAATGGTCTCTCATCATCCATCTTCCTTCTTATTCGTCTTGGTCTCGTCAAGATCAATAGCAGTAGTACAAAAGCTTGGCCAAGACATGGATGGCATGGTCTTTGACCTAACCTCCCATGTCGGAACAAACGCTTCCCATGGCATACTCTTGAGATCTTCCACCGAAGCACCCAAATCCTCAAGTGATACATGTCCAGATCCAACTCGATCTTGATCTTTCTTGTTGTTACTCTCATTGCTTCTCTCGTCGTCCTCGCACATGAAATTATCACGATGACTTGATGATAATGGTCTCTCATCGTCCTTCTTCTTCTTCGTATTCGCCCGGTGAAGATCCTAATCATGCGCTCTCAATATCCCCTTCACCACGCAACTTGTTGCAGCATCATTCTCCTTTGCCTTCGGTAACCCCTTCACCACGCAACTTAGTTTGCCGAAAGCTTTAAAGTCGTCCCACCAAGACACAGATCTCAGCCTCTTCTTCTTCTTCGTATACGTCTCGTGAAGATCCCTCTCCTTTGCCTTCAATAGTCCCTAAACCAAGCAACTTGACGCAGCGTCGTTCTCCTTCGCCTTCGATAACCTCTTCACCACTCAATTTAGTTCGTTGTGTTGGAACTTATTTTTGACAAATGAGTCAGGTCAATTTTTCGGTGACATTTCCAGTGAGCATAATTACCAAAATTAATGTATTATGGATTTTTTGGATTCTTTGTAATGAGTACTATAAGATAATATATTTACTTGTCAAAAATAAAGTTGATTTGAATGAGAAATCTTTGGTCAAAGTAGACATCTAATCAAGACAAAAAGTCAACAAATGTTAATATGAACATTTGAAAAAAAATTCTACTAGTATATATAGTGATACACTCTCAACAATGTTCAATAGTTTTGAAAAGAGGACATGGAAAAGGAGTGAAAGAGCTGTTATGCAAAATCACATACACACGCACACACGCCGTGCCATGTCGAGCCGGGCATGGCTTGGTCTTGGTCTTGGTGAATGTGGGCTTTAGCCCACAAAAGATGTTGATTTTGGAGTAAATACTTATTAGCATATTTTTACAAATATGTTAATATTCCTTAAAGATATTTAACATAATTCGACAAATATTTATGACTGAGTCAAAAATTAATGACAGAATATATATATATATATATATATATATTATATATAATATTTTGAATCATTCATATCATTTAAAATAGTACTGATTGTTTTTATTCTTCCTCAGCGAAACACAGAAGATAAATATTCAGCAAATCCCTCTTGTCTCTACAGTCTTAGGTAAGTCTCGAGAGTATAGCGTAGTTTCTAAGTTCACAGATTCTATAGTCGGGTGCTGCGACTTTAGTCTCAACACGGATGTATCTTCGGATTCTGAATCTCTTCAAACCACCACACTACATGAGATTTAAAGAATTAAGGAAATATATCATATCTCGACTCCATGTATCGTCTTTCCTTAGAGGTTTTATTAAAACGTTTTTACTCTTTATAATCGTTTATTATTGATTTCAATCGTTCTTTAATTCATGATTTTCAATCTGAATTTTCACATTCCTATAATCTTAATTCTTTAAATCTGTTTCCTGCTAATCACTTGAATCAGATTGAATATTGCGAATAATTCTTCAAAAACGATTTCATAAAATGATTTTAAAAACATTTTCTGATCGATCTACAACACTTCTGCGATTGTCTTACAGGCAATCGTAGAACGCTTGATCTTAAAAACAGACGATTATCATAAAAGACGAAAACCTGAGGGCATGGTGGTACGATACTGGCGCTACCACACACATCTGCATTGATAGAGAGATGTTCACTATCTATCGAAAGAGCAAAACTGATGAATAATTATTGATGGGAAATGTGTTCCACTCCAAGATTGAAGGTGCCGGAAAGGTGGTGCTGAAGATGACATCAAGATTAGAGATCATGCTCTCAAACGTAAAGCATGTTCTAGACATGAGGAAGAATTTGATCTCTGGCATGCTGATGAGCAAGCATGGATTCGTAATTAATTCCGAATCTGACCAGCTGATTCTTAGGAAGAATGGTGTTTTCACTGGAAAAGGATTTGTTAAGGAAAGATTGGTCAAAATGTTTGTAATGACCATCCTAAAGAAAAACGATGTACCTGTTTCCAAAAATGATATGAATAAGAAACCAGTTGCTTAATTGGTTGAGTCTTCTAATATTTGGCATGAAAGATTAGGACATGTGAATTATAAGTCTGTACAAAGGCTGATGAATTTGAACTTAATTCCCAAATGCAAAATTAGCAAAGACAAGTGTGAAGTTTGTGTGCAATCAAAACTCACAAAACACCATCTCCTCATGTTGAAAGAACAACCGAACCTCTTGGCTTAATCCACATTGATCTGTGCGATTTAAAGTACATACAAACAAGGGGTGGTAAGAAGTACTTCATGACTTTCATTGATGATTGCACCAGATACTGTTATGTCTACTCAATGCGAAGTAAAGACGAAGTCTTGGATAAATTCAAAGAGTACAAGCTCGAGGTTGAAAACCAACTGGGAAAAACCATTAAGATGGTTAGAAGTGATAGAGAAGGCAAGTATGATGAACCTTTCAATGTTGTATGTCAAGAAAAATGCATCATACATCAAACAACCGCTCCCTACTCACCAGAATCTAACGGAGTTGCAGAGAGAAAGAACTGCACTCTGAAATAGATGATGAACGCAATGTTGCAGGAATCCGGGACACCCTATAATCTGTGGGGGGGAAGCACTGCTCACCAAAAACTACATCCTCAACCAAATTCCACATAAGATAACTGGCAAAATGCCAGATGAACTTTGGAAAGGAACTGTACCTTCGTAGAAATACCTCAAATGTGGGGGTGCTTAGCAAAAGTCTCTGTGCCACCTCCTAAGAAGCTGACAATTGGACCTAAAACGGTTGATTGCATCTTCATCGGAAATGCACACAACAACAGTGCTTATCGATTCCTAGTACACAAGTCAGATATACCAGATATCCATGTCAATACGATAATGAAATTTAGGAATGTGTCTTTCTTTGAAAACATCTTTCCATGCAAAGAGAAACAAAGTAAGAAACGCACTCGTGATGAAAGAGATGCTACTATCTCTGTAAATGAGAAGAGCACTTCTGGAATTTCAGTTGATGAAGCTGTAGATGAAGTACATGAACCTAGACGGATCAAAAGAGCACGTAAAGAAAAATCTGTTGGTGGTGATTTCTTAATGGTATTTCTCACAGAGAATAAACCGAGATCATACACAGAAGCCATGTCTACACCTGATGCATCTTTCTGGAAAGAAGCAGTTAATAGTGAAATTGATTCTCTAATGCAGAATCATACTTATGAGATCATTGATTTACCTCAAGGTTTTAAGGCAATAAGGTGTAGATGGATATTCAAAACCAAGTTGAAAACTGATGGTTCAATTGAGAAGTACAAGGCCAGATGGGTGGTTCAAGGATTCAAATAAAAAGAAGGTATAGATTTCTTCGATACCTATTCTCCAGTACCAAGAATAACTTCAATAGGAATTCTGATAGGAGTTGCAGCCCTAAGAGGACTCGAAATCCATCAGATGGATGTAAAAGCGGCCTTTCTAAATGGTGATCTAGAAGAGGAGATTTACATGAAGCAACCCAAAGGATTTGTGGTCCCGGGTCAAGAACACAAAGTCTGTAGACTTGTGAAGTCATTGTATGGTCTAAAACAAGCTCCAAAGCAAGACATGAAAAGTTTGACAATGTAATGATGTCAAATGGTTTCAGTATAAATGAGTGTGATAAGTGCATCTACATCAAAAGTACTCCTCACGGGTATATCTTGTTGTGTTTATACGTTGATGGGATGCTCATCATGGGAAGTAACAACGATATCATCCAATAAATCAAGACAATTCTTAGTGGTCAATTTGACATGAAAGATTTAAGTCTTGCGGATGTTATCCTTGGCATAAAGATTAGACGCACCTTTGATGGCATCACCCTGTCTCAAGGTCATTATGCTGAAAAGATTCTTGAGAGGTTTAAGGCCTACTCAACCGGAAATATGAAAACTCCCGTAGAATCGCAACTACACTTGACAAAGAACTCTAGTGAAGCTGTGTCACAAGTGGAATATGCAAGGGTCATTGGAAGTCTAATGTACTTAACCAATTGTACACGACCAGATCTTGTGCATGCTGTCAACGTGTTAAGTCGTTACACAAGTAATCTAGGTCATACACACTAGAAAGCCATAACAAGGGTATTAAAATCTTTGCGATACATCAAGAGTTATGGGCTGCACTACGGTAAAGAACCATCTTTGGAAGGATACAGTGATGCAAACTGGATATCAGACTCAAAGAATTCAAAATTCACAAGTGGATACGTCTTTACTCTTGGAGGTGCAGCGGTATCTTGGATATCTTCCAAAACAAACTCTGTTAGCAAGATCCACAATGGAATCTGAGTTCATACCGCTAGATAAGGCAGCAGAAGAAGCAGAATGGCTACGGAATTTCCCTGAAGACATCCCCATGTGGGAGAAACCAGTGTCAGCATTATGAGTGCATTGTGACAGTCAATCAGCAATAGCTAGGGCATTGAGTTACCTTTATAATGGTAAGTCTCGCCACATCAGAAGGAAACATAAAACCATTAGACACTTGATCTCAACAAGTGTAATCTCGGTCGATTACATCACGTCAGCTGACAACCTTGTGGGTTCGTTCACTAAAGGTTTAGAAAGAGATCAAGTTTTGAAATCATCAAAGGGAATGGGTTTATCACCTATGACTAAAGAGAATGTTTGATGGAAATCCCACTTATATAGTTGGATATCCCGAGATCTAAGTTCAAAGGGACAACCAAGTTAAACAGAGTCTGATGAAAGCACTAAAAGACATAGCGTATGTGCCCATCTCCCAAAACGATGTACAGTGCTCCCTGTAAGTATTAAAGGATAAGTTTTATACTTTTAATGATTTTGAGTAGCTTTCATAATATATAGTATAATATGATACTTGTGTATATGTCAGTTGCTCAAAGAAATCACCTAATGAGTGTGAAATGCAGTTGTTTCTAGGAGGATGATTACAAGGCTATATCTTCAAGTTCACTCATAACAACCAGGCAAGTTCACGGCCAAAATGAACACAATAGAGAACTTAGTTCTTAGAGAAGATGAGACTGGGTTATACCTGTTTTCTAAGTTTGCATAAAAATCCGGGTGGTTCAAGACATTATGTTCACCTCCTGGCCAAGTAAACTTGACAGATATCAACAATGAATAGTTCAAGGCTGAAATATGCTACTATATCTTACACAGTTAATTTTTTGCTTATACTCTCGAAAAGTCCTAGGGTCAAGTTCTAGTGTGTCTACATAGTCTTTCTATTTAGTAGAGTTTGCATATGTTTTAGAGTAATTTGTATTATGGGGGGGGGGGGGGGGGGGGGGGGGGGGGGTGATGGTTGGAACTTATTTTTGACAAATGGTTCAGGCCAAATTTTCAGCAAAATTTCCGGTGAGGACAATTACCAAAATGACCGGATTATGGATTCTTTGAATTCTTTTTAATGAGTATTACAAGTAATGTATTCACTTGTCAAAAATGAAGTTGATTTGAATGAGAAATCTTCGGTCAAAGTGGGCATGTAATCAAGACAAAAAGTCAACAAATGTCAAGATGAGCATTTGTCCCACATTGAAAGTTGGAAAAATTTTCCACTAGTATATATAGTGATACACTCTCAACAAGGTTCAATAGCTTTGAGAAGAAGAAACTATGGAAAAGGAGAGAAATAGCTGTTATGCAAAACCACACAGACGCTCGCGCACCATGTCGTGCCGAGCCGGGCTTGGGCTTGGTCTTGGGTCTTGGGTCTTGGTGAATATGGGCTTTAGCCCACAAAAGATGTTCTTTTTTGGAGTAAATACTTATTAGCCTATTTTCACAAATATATTAATATTCCTTAAAAGATTTTTGCAGAATTTGATAAATATTTATGATTGAGTCAAAAATTAATGAAAGAATATTTTCGTAATATTTTTGTCTCGCCCTTACACTTATCGAACAAGGAATAATTTATTTTGGAATATTTCCGATACGTATATATTTTTGCAATAAGGAAAAGAGTGGCGGCCAAGGCAAACCCTTGTGCCCCAATCCTTTCTTCTGCTATATATACTCGCCTCTCTCATTCATTACTCTTCATCAGCAAAACACATAGCTTTAGAAAACACAAATATCCAACAAATCCCTCTCGTCTCTACAGTCTTAGGTATGTCTCAAGAGCATAGTGTAGTTTCTAAGTTCGTAGATTCTATAGTCGGGTGCTGTGACTTTAGTCTTAACATGGTTGTATCCTGGGATTCTGAATCTCTTTAAACTGCCGCCACACTGCAGGAGATTTAAAGAATTAAGGAAAGAGATCATATCTCGACTACATGAATCGTCTTTCCTTAAAGGATTTATTAAAAAAAATTATGCTTTATAATCGTTTATTATTGATTTCAATCGTTCTTTGATTTGTTATTTTCAATCTAGATTTTTGCGGTCGTACAAGTTGAAGGCTTCGTCATCGTACCACCAATACATTGATCTCGGCTTCTTTTTCTTCGGCTCTATGGTTTCGAACTCCTTCTCGTTATCAATGATGATTGCATCAGTATAGTAAGGTTGTGATCCCAAGGAGTTGAATGTATGAGGAACATGGTAGCGATTGGTGAGTCCGATCTGCGACGACTCTTGTTTCTCTTTCGTCATGTTTCGTTTCGTACTGATTATTGAACCAAAGATGAATCTGGAAAGAGATTTGGAAATTAATCATACTAGGATTTTGTCTGCTCTACCTGTGGGCTAATGTTTTTAATTTTTATTAAATTTAAATTTTATTTTTCTTCTCTATATTATTAATATATACTGGTTGTGTATGTTTGTTAGAATGAGAACATTGTATTATTTTTGAATGGTATTTTAGTTTCGTTTGTATGTGATATTTGTTTTAAGTTAGTAGTTTTGTATATATAATTATTGTATCATTTGTCGATTACATTTTGTTATAGTTAAGAATTTGATGTAAAATTGGATAGATTTATAATTTGTAAGAAAACAAATTATTGATAATTTGATTATATAAAACAAAATATGAAATTCAAATTATTGTTAGTTGTTGTTAGAAAACAAGAAGTTATGTAAGATATTTACAAAATTCAACAAATATAGTTGATAGATGTAAATTATTTGTATAATGCATCTATGCAATCCGGAAATCCGATATATTTTAGTTACAGGTTTATGAATAGAGGTTAAGTATTTTTTTTACCAAATTTTTATCTTGTCAAAATCGTTCCATTACATTCTACTTCTGATCTCAAATTTCGATTTCATATAGAAATAAGTATTTCTATAAATGTTTATTTTTCTATAGATGTATTGTATTTCTGTTAAGTTTTATTTTTGATTTATATGTATTACATACATTACTAAATTTTAACCTACCATGAAGACGTGTTATTATTTTTTAATTTGTTTTTATTTATATATTATTGATTCAACCCAAAAATCCTGCTATATTTGAGTCAGTTAGGTTAATTAACATAATTATTTATTATCAAATATTTCATTTCATCAAATTCATCCCATTACATTCTCTTTCTGATCTCGAATTTTGATTTCATATAAAAATATATTTCTATATGAGATTTACTATAGTTTTGTTTTGTATAATATATCCATACAACCCATAAATACAACTACATTTTAATTTGGTTTATGAATAGAGTTATGTATTTTTTTTTAATCCAAATTTCATCTACTCATTTGTTAATATCGTCCCATTACATTCATCTTGTCAATATCGTTCCACTAGAAACTATACTATGTATATTGTTTTTTTAATAAAAATAATTTATTTGATGAGAAAAACAAAAAAAGATAATGATATATTACAATTAAATTAAAAAATTATTTGAAATTTTTAAACACATATTCAGATCGCTGTCACCGATCTTCTCCGTCGCCATGAATTCATTGAGTTAAATGCTACTCCGATTAAATGCTGCCACCAGTTTTATAAAATTAACTGATAAAAAATTGTAATATTTGATTAAAAAGGGAAAATTTAATAAATGACCCAAGTTAAGTAGGAAACGAAATATTCTGAGCAAATAATCGATATTTTGGTCAACACATAATACACCCGCAGATCGTGCTGATAATACCCCTACTTTCTATAGTGGATGGTGGATTTTGGGGAGCATTACATGCGAGGTGACGTTGAAGAATCTTACGCCGCCGACAGAAAAAATCTGGTGGATGAAGTTGCTTAGGCAACAAAACCGATAAAGGTAAGGAAACTATAAAAAATATAAAACTTGTTGGATAAAAATATATGCGGAGCTAGGCGAGTAGTTAAGGTGCATCAAATGGTGGACCTTTCAGTTTCTCTTCTTCTTTCCAAAAGAGATAGTTGACTCAACGGTTGCTTTCATCGTATTAACTGCGAAACAAGATTGTTGATCCTGCAATAACTATTCGTCCGCAAAGGTGACGAAACATATAAAATAGGGAGATTTCGTAGACTTATGCTGTTACTGTAGTGTAAGTTACGGGGCTAACATGATTCTAACCTATTTAGGAAAATGGCACATTTGGTGGGAGTGGTCTGCGGAGAATGGATCAGGCATGAGGAAGGATGGTGGGACTATGAGCCGGATCGAACCACCCTGAACTACGCAGTCACTCTCAGCAAGCATGCAGATATCTTCGCAATGTAAAAGGTTGTGAGGGAGAAATTGCACCTGCAGCCTCAAGAGCAAATCGAGTTGAGTTACCAATAGCCACACTAGATGCTGGATCCGGAATGGAGGCGAGCACTGCCCATTCAAATTTCGGATGACAAAGGCGCCAGCTTGTTTATAGCGATAAGAGCGGCCTTCCCGAAGTGTTCCTGCGAGTTAGCGTTAACAAGCCGGAGATCGCTAACAATGTCGTTGTTAGCGATAATAGAGTTAGTGGACGCTCAACGGCCCTGCCTGCTACCCGTGTTGCCGGAGCTGCGTGCCTTCAGGCAAGCCAGTTGCCCTATGCCTCACTGCGGCCGCTAGCAATATACTATTCCAGGGCCCCGCAAACCGGATACTACAGACCAGTAAGCAACAAAGGGATTATATGACCAGGTATTAAGTATAGAGAAGTCCTGAAATACCCGTGATATGTTTTCTTTTTTGCTTATCTAATTTATAAATTGACAATCACTGGTGATCCACCCATGCAGTTTGTCTACTACTCCCCACCGGAAAGGGAGCTGTTAGTGGTAAGTAAAAATTTGACGCAGTGACATATTCACAAAAAACCAGTTAACATAAATGTCGTCTTTGTAGATGGACGAGAGAAAATGACACTAGCAAGTCGACCAGGGCCGTCTAATGTCCTAGTGTAGCTCTTCTATTCCTCTGGCATACTCCTACGAGGAGGTGACTAATCTTCTAACAATGGTGTTAGCGTTGATTTAATAAAAAAAAATTAGCTGATTATATCTACTGACTTAGATTCAGATTCGAGCAACCACCCCGTGTCGAGGCTGGGGAGTCTTTGATCCGAACACATACCTGGGTTCAGAACCTCGACAACGCATTGGCCGGGATATTTTCTCCAGCCGTCGTCTGATGTGCCGCAGAGGTCTACGAACTGTAAACCCCCCCCCCCCCTTCGGGAGAGCATGGTTAGTATATGTACTATAAATCGAAAGTGTTATGTGAGTCAGACCCGTGATCGGTTTTATTTACTTTCCGCGCAGTCCACGGGAATCAACCACAAGATTTGAATGAGTAATGATAGTTGTTCAATGCGGAACCAGCCAACAACAATTTGTTTCCCCGGACCGCAAATATGGAAGATAAATGACGCCATATCGAACCACAAAATCTGGACATTGAGCTATAACTAAGTCTAACTAATGCGTACATTGTCGTGTCTGCAGCCCGGCAAGCCAGCGAAGTGCAAGTACTTATGATCAGCTCTACCGATTCTATATCCACGCCTACTGGCAGCCTTTCGATGGATTACAAAACCTCAAATGAGTGAGAGATCCCAAAGATGGAGTTTAAGAATATATATATATATCGATAACAGGTTGGTTAGCGGTGGTACTATATTGTAGATAATAAATAACTGTTCATAAATAACTGTTGTTGTGAACGTAAAATTTAGCTTTAACTTTATAGAGCTACTATATTGCAGAGGATACAATGGAACCAACTGAAATAGATTTAACAGAAGCAGAACCACATTGCAGAACAACGCCTCCTTCTGTGGAATTGGGGTGCAAGAGAACACCGGTTATGGACAAAGGGAAAGGTATCGCACTTAGGTTGGGCTGTGGGGGCAGAGATGTGGGTATCGAGAAAGGCAAGGGTTTGGGTAATGCGCCAGTGGTCGACGGATGTTGACAGTGTCGCAGAGGAGGGGGGGGGGCTATCGGCCTTAGTGCTACAACAATCAATTTGAGAAGCTTCACTGATCTTTAGCTCTAGTCTTTTGCTTTAATACGTCTGTTTCTTCACTCCCTCTTAAGACATTTCACTGCTAATTCTGCTAATTTTTTTACTTTTTTCTTCAACGCACAAAAATCAACATCAGATGTGGATGCTAATATCATATGTGAGTGAATCCAAAATCTTTCTCAGCATAGTGAGAGAAAACAGACCTATCTGTGTCTTGGGGTCGAAAAATTCAGTCTCTTTTATAGTTACTCAAAAACACTACTTAAATCTGTCGATTGCATGCTAGAACAGTAGAACCCGATGAAGATACGTGTTGTTTTTCTTCTGAAGCTTGAAAATAACCCATCAGTTCCATGTTAGCAAATCACTAGCAAAAGTGATTCTAGCTATATAGAGTTTGATTGAGATATATAATAGCTCAGATGTGCTTTATTTCGACCTGTACGCATATTATGGTGATCAAGTTCGTTTGTGGATGAATCGCTATAGGTTCTGACTTTTGATTATTAAACTTGTTTAAAAATAAATGCAGTTTTTTTATAGAATTAATCGCAAATGGAAACATTAAATCTAACTCTGATATAGACGATTGATTAACAAGATGAAGAACATACTATGATTTACGAGATCACTCTTGTTCTACATAAAAAACAAATTAAGAAGCGATTAAAGGAAAAAAGAAGCAATTAAGCGTGGGAATTAATGAGGACAGAGCATGTCTCTGACGTAGCCGCCAAGCCATGGGTCCATGGTCTCTGACCTATCGCATCAAACGTCCCATGGCATACTCTTGAGATCTTCCACCGTAACACCCAACTCCTCAAGGGACACGTGTCCATTACTCTCATCACCGACATTCTCGTCATCGCTCAAATCAATGAAATTATCTTGATGACTTGATGGTAATGGTCTCTCATCATCCTCCTCTTTCTTCGTCTTCGTCTCGCGGTGAAGATCAGTAGTAGAAGTAGAAAAGCTTGAATCCATTATGTCTCTGACGTGGCCGCCAAGCCATGGATCCATGATCTCTGACCTAATCTCCCAAGTGGGATCAAACGCTTCCCATGGCATACTCTTGAGATCTTCCACCGTAACACCAAACTCCTCAATTGACACGTGTCCATATCCAACCCGATCTTGGTTTTCTTTACTCTCGTCTTCCTCGCATAATGATGATCTCTCATCGTCTTTCTTCTTCGTATTGGTTTCCTGAAGAACGGTAGAAGAAGAAAAGCACGAATCTTGAATTTCTTTACCCTCGTCTTTCTCGCACAAATCAATGAAATTTTCATGATGATGACTTGGTAATGATGATCTCTCATCGTCTTTCTTCTTCGTATAGGTTTCTTGAAGAACAGTAGAAGAAGAAAAGCACGAATCTTGATTTTCTTTATTCTCGTCGTCCTCGCACAAATCAATGAAATTATCATGATGATGACTTGATAATGATGATCTCTCATCTTCTTTCTTCTTCGTATTGGTGGTATCTTGAAGAACGGTAGAAGAAGTAAAGCACGAATCCACACTTGATGAAGCGTCATTCTCCTTCGCCTTCGATAACCCTTTGACCACGCAACTTAGTTCGTTGAAGGCTTCAACGTCGTCCCACCAAGACCCTAATCTCCGCTTCTTCTTCTTCGGCTCTAGGGTTTCCTTCTCCTCGCCATCGTCGTCGATGATGACAATTGCATCAGTAAAAGACGATCCCAAGGAGTTTAATTGCTGAGGAACGAGGAATCCGAGTTCGTCATCGGTATGACTCGAACGTTTCTTGGCGAGTGCGATCTGCGACTCGTGCTTCTCTATCGCCATGTTTCGAATTCGTAAACTATTATTGACGAATTTAAGAAGAGATTTGGAGAGAAATAAAATCCAATCGAGAGAGACTATGAAAAACTAAACTCTTAATCTGGATTTTGGTGGTTTGATTAATCGTATGCGTTCTTTAATTTATATAGAAAAGCATAGGAGTGATCACTCTCGAAAAAAAGGAAAACGAAACCTAAACAAACAAAAAAAAAATATTGTTTTCTCAGATAAGGGAAAAATAAAAGGAAATTGTTCTCTCAGAAAAAAAGGAAACTTTAGCCGTTGACTTTGTCAACTCTCTGTACAACGTAAATAAGTAACAATTAAATATAAAACATAATTATATAATTTTTTTATAAAAATTACTGTTTCTTATATATTTTCGACATCTTTAGAGCATGATTAGCATGATTATTGGACAGTTTTTAAGAGTTTTTTAAAAAAAAGAAAAAAAAATGACATGGTAAAATTTGAAAACAGAATCACCTTTCTGCATAAAGACTGCAGAAACGCCTTTTAAATGACGTGGTGAGATATCACTGGTCAATTGTTTTTTTCTTTTTTCTTTAAAAATCATTTTTTTTTTAAAACAATTTTTTTAATAATAAAAAAATTTAGGAGCTTTTCTCTTCGGCGCGGTTGTGATGAAACATATGAAAATCATTGATGGTTTAAACTTAAAACAACCCAAACACAAGACATTATCACTACAAGAGTTTCATAACATCATAAACCATATCTTTCCAAAATACTACCAAAAGATAGCTAGAGTCATATATATACTCACCAGCAACATTCAACGAAAGATAACTTGACACCTGGGAGTACGTTCTGTGAATCCAAGAAGCTCCTTGGTGATATCTGAATCTGTGAGACACAATATGAAAGTCTTAAGAACTTCCGAATTCTCAAGAAAGTACCTCACCACTTCCATCCAAATTCTCTTCTTGTGATTCACTACTTTCATTGCAGCTTTCTTACTCATCTTCCCAGTTTTCTCTCGGGTAAGTACTTCTTTGACCTCAACACAGTCTAGAGTGGACTGTAAACAGAGAGGCACCTTGGTAAGTTGAAGATCCTCTGGCTCTAGCGTCATCGAGTAAGCAAAGTACTGCCAACAGAAACGAGAAGACAAAAACAAAATCAGGTACTTCCCACAATCATGTTCCTAAAACAAAACCACAAGTTTATCAACAGGGTTTATTACCATGGTGAGGTGTTTTAGATTCGGGCACATGTCAAGAAAATCAGGCAGCGAATCTAATAAGAGATTGCTGAATTTGGCCTCCAAACGTGTTAGGTAATGGAATTTGGGAATCGGTAGTTCCAAGCATTGTTTCAAGCAAAAATAGATGCGGAGGATCTGCAAGTAAACATAAATGGATACATGTGAGATTTTTTCCTGATAGAGCAAGTTTATTAGTTTTCATATATATATATATATATATGTTACCTCAAGAGTACGCTCAGATATGACCATGTGTCTTCCACTTGAGACACCAACAAGAAAGTCATGGATTAAGTGCAATTGCATAGTAAAGCCAAGCTCAGTATTAAATTGCGTATCAACTTCAGTCATGACCAAGGAACTCAGATCTTTTGCTGCAAATCTATAAGAGTAACCATCTCGGAAGTCAATGTATTTGACTCCTGGAGAATCTATCTCAATCGCATATGCTGAAGAGACCCCAGGGCCAGACCTTACACATAACCTCTCAAGACTTTTGGATCTTACAAGCAGAACCGGTACATTATCATCATGAGCCCTACACACTGTCAGATCTTCAAGAATCGGGCACCCTGAGATGAGGCTCGCCATGATCAAAGAACCATCACTGTGCTGAATCTGAATGTTTTCAAGGTGCATGATCTTCAAGCAAGGCAGATGAACATCAGACTCTGGATTCAGCATCGCTATGTTGACAAGCTTCAAAGACACAAGTGTCTTGCTCTTGTACATATCTAGAGGCATGGGGTCTTTGATGAAAGGACGCCTAAGCGTGTCAACTTCTAGATGCTGAACTCCAAGGTGAATAGCTGTAGCGAACCAATGGGTGATTCCAAATAGATACATGTTGCATTCATCGTATTTTATCTTGAAACTTTGGAGGGGTGACTCGCTGTTAAGCTCAAGAAATCTATCAGTGAACTTCTTGATGGCAGATTTGGATGAGGAAGGAAAGTCATCTGAGTGCAGCTCTAATCCTGGGACACTAAGCCATATATTTCTCCATCTCGTGGATAAAACAGATGTCCTTACCGAATCTTTGGTTGGAATGCATAACAGTATCTGAGTTAGCAATGAATCAGGAAGTAAGCTAATTCTGTCGAAACCCATCACGAAACCCTAAAATTTCCAAATGAACAATACCAAATGTTATGATTCCGAATTTGAAGAACTAACCGTCGATTTAATTCGCCCAAGTGTTCGATTTGGGAGACTAATCGATCAGTAGAAGCAGCCGAAGAAGTTTTTCTCAGAGAATAATTTCATCGGAAGGGAAAAAGACGCCTGAAGAACTTAAAGCGACGGGAAAAGAAATAAACCGTATCGAACCGAAACTTCTTAAAATCGAAACCAAACCAACTTTTAATTTAACCGTAAAAGTTAATAAAATTATAATAATATTTAGAGAAATACTTCAAACTAGGTGTACTGCCCACGGCTTGCGGAGACTAGAGAATTTACAAATAATTGTTTGAGCTTTATAGCTATATGTCGTTGTTGCAAAAATTAGCTAGGTACAAGCCATTATAAATCACAAATAAGTTAAATAAATTAAAATATAATTCAATAAAACATATTATGGATCCACTCATAAAGCCTACCTTTGTATTTTGAAAAATATTAAATAAAACCCAAACAATCAATAAAAAACCAGTGATTATAATTAAATTCAAACCGTATCCGCCCACACGGTTTAATTTAATCAATATCACATGGTTTAATTTAATTAATATTTCTATTAAGATAAATAAAGATTTTTTTTTATATGAGGGGTAAAAAGTAATCAACCATGATAACTTTCAATCACAGTCCAACTTGCTTCTTAATTAATAATATAATGACTTTAGAAAATAACAAAATTACCAGAATAATTTTAAAAAAAAATCAACAATTTAGAAAAGATTTTTAACTTTTCTAAAACATTTAGTTACAAAAATCTCATTCTCAAACTAATTTTATGATTCAATAATTTTTTTTTTAATAATAGAAATGAATTTTATAATAAAAATAACTTATAAAATTTTATAATAAAAACAAGTGTTTTTTTAAAAGAAGAAAAACTAATGTTATAATCTATTTATACTAAATAAAAATAACAATTTAGATTCCGGAAACCATTCACGTCAGCTACTATTTAAGAGTTTTTTTCCATCTATCATGTCATATAGTTATTTATATTCACATTTTTTAAATTATAAATCGAGTAAACAAAAATATTCACCGTATACAGCAATTTCCACTTATGTCATTCATATCATAAGTTTCAATCTAATAAATTGATTCATTGGAGATGCTTTGGATCCCTGCTTCGTTATTAATTGGTAACATTTCCGAATGAACTTTTTCTCCAAGTTAGTTTTCGTTGGTGATGTTAATCGTCAGCTTCTTTGTTTTGATTGTTCTATTTTGAGTTTTTAGTAATAAAACTCCCCAACTAAAGATTAATCGTATGAGAACCCCTCGATTACTAATTTAGTAACAAAACCCCTCACATTAAAGTCTGTTAATATATAAGTTCCCCTCCGTCTATAGTGTTGTTAAAACATAACAGAACACAGTTAAATAAAACACCGCGTTTAATTAACTAAAAAACAACATACGGATCTCCGGAGAGATGGATTGATAACTTTTTAATGTCAGTTTGGGTGTAGGATCTTCGGATTTTATGATGTTTTCCTATTTTGTCTACTGAAAGTAATGCTATTTTTTTTTCTCTGAATTCATAAGGTCTATTAATTTCGAGTTTTGATCGTCTTCCTCAAAGCTTTGCTTCTTATTATTATTTTAGGGTCTCTCTTAGATGTTCTCTTTTTACAGATGAGAGAAGTGGAGCTTTATTGAAACGAAGAGATCATAATAAGAAAAAATAGCAGAGAAGTGGGTGGCACGATTTGGATGGATCAGAGAAACTGTAACACCTTTGACCGCCCTTAACAGCGAGTCATCCATCCCTCTGTCGGGTTCATGGGCCATGTTCCTGTCCCAACCGACTTATTTACTGACCCTGCAATCACTAAATGATCTTTTTCCGTGTTTTGGCCTCACTCACACAGTTTCGGAAATCACTTCTCGAAAGTTCACTAATCCTAGTCCTGCTCCAGCTCAAGCACGCTTAACTCTGGAATTCTCTCAGACCTACTAACAGAAAAGATAAGTGCACTTTGGTGACATAGGTAACCGAATCAATCCATTTAAACTTATTCAAATGGGCCGGACCCGAGTCATTACATAAACAATGCTCATGTGATGTCTTTTGTCTTTAATCGGTTTGCACTTCAGTCTACAAAAGAAAATAGGGAGAAGAAAACTCAGCACTATGGAGCCGGTAGAGAACAGATCAAGCGACTAAAAGTTTTCCATTCATGGAAGAGTATATAAGCGTACAATGCTGAAAGATGTTTCTTCAGCTTCAAATCACGAAGGAGAACCACATACTTGTATAACCAGAGCCTTTGGATCGGCTCTAAAGTTAATGTTCCTTCATTACTGAAAGATGTTTCTTCCTTCCTAATTTAATTATTCACCCAAGTGTTCTTCAAATTCGTCTCTCGATTGTACAATGCTGAAAGATGTTTCTTCCTTCCTTATTTAATTATTCTTATAAACATCACTTCCTCCTCTACTTCTCCTTTCTCCTCTGCTTTTAGCCCAGATTTAGATCTTACACATCTCCAGTTTCAAACCTACATAACTTGCTATACAATGGCATGCCATAACGATAGATTCTCAGGTTACTGATAAATAGAACAACCTTACATTTCCTTTATTTCGAACCATTTTTCTCCACATACTTGTGTTCCAAAATCTAATGTAGGATCCCGTTTTTGTTGCCCAGGATTATGGCAAAGCATGTGATGATGTTAGAAGTCCACCTCACACATCATTTTCTCATTTCATGAGTTATAACATTGCATTGGAACAAAGCTTATAGCTTATTGATTAACAAAAAATGACTCCAAGCGAAGTTAAAGTGATGTACAGTTTAAAACGATAGTAGTTTAATCTAGATCTCTAGATATTTTGGTTGGAGGCATTTTTTCTTTTTAGTGAAGAGATAAGATGATGAGCCATTGTTATGGAGCCTGGGGAGGGCTAATGAGGTAATCAGCTATGTTCTTTCTTCTCTCTTCCTCTGGTTTTAAAGTGTTACAGTTCGAGCAAAAGAAAAAAAAACAATCCCACGCTTCCAAACCTCAAAATCACAGTAGTTACACCGGTTTACATCAGCTTTACCATGAAAGATACACTTCAATCAGAAAGATAATTTTCCTGTTTTAAGGGACAATATGAAATATAAATCAAATTTAGGCTCAAAGGTGAAGTAGGGTCATATAATTCATCTTTTGATGATCATGTAAGCTTTCAAATCATACTAACTACAGTTTTAAAAACTCCAAGTTATCTTTATTACATATGGTGAATTCGTGAAGCTACTTAAATCTATCAAAGATAGCAAATATGTAAAGCTAAAAAGTAAAAAGCAACCACATATATAAAGGAAACTTCAGGTACGTAGAGCATCAATGTTATATAAATTTTGTACCATTACCCATACTAAGGTGTCGTCTATTCTCACATAGACATACTCCTGTTTTCGCTACAAAAAATGGCCTGCTCTCTTTTTGTGGGGAAATCATATAGATGGATCACTGTTTGGTATTCTCACTCTTTTTTCTCTTATCATCAAGCTTGGATGGACTGTAGAAGAAGCTTCCTAACTGAAGCTATTATTAAAAGTAAAGTTGGTACGATGGCAAATCTGTGAACTAGCTGATTAGTTTGTGTTGCGTGGTCAAAGTTGTCTGTATCTCTAACTCACCATATCCATAAATAGAACCAAAAAACTTGCTTGATTTTATTACTAAATTTGAATTAGCAAACTATAAACTGAGTAGCCATCATTTTTTTTTTTTTTTGAGTTATCCATAAGCCATCGTTATAGAATTCAAAGAATGGTGTAAAGAATAACTCTCTTTATTGCTTAAGAAAATAACTCAAAACTTAAGCTATCTCAATCTCTAAACTCATAAGCTATGTCACACAACCGACATCTTCTTATATATTGCAACTTAAGACCAAAACCAAAGGATATTAGAAATCGAACTTATATTTAGACAACTCCTAAATATATTCCTAACCTCTATCTACTTAGAATTGCTTATATCTCAAGTTTTCTTCAAGCTTAATCCAACATTTTCCCTCCTAAGCTTGAAGTCAAATGTCTTTGAAGTCTTGAACACTAATGAGATTCCTCATCTCCTTAAATTTGATTCTTCTAAGTGCCTTTGTCAAGATGTCCGCATTTTGCTCGTTTCCAGGAACATGTTCAACATCTATTAATTCATCTTCAACACATTCTCTTATAAAATGAAACCTTGTGTGTATGAGTTTACTCCTGCCGTGGAAGACTGGATTTTTAGTAAGGGCAATTGCTGACTTGTTGTCGATTCGAATGGTAACCTTCTCACATGGTAGTCCAGTAATCTCACTAAGCAAATCTTGCAACCAGATTGCTTGTCTTGCTGCCTCCGTACCCGCCATGAACTCGGCCTCACATGAAGACAACGCCACAGTCTCTTGCTTCTGTGAGCATCAAGTGATCGGACTCCCACCAAGATAAAATATGGGACCAGTTGTACTCTTTCCATCGTCCAGATCAACGTTATGGCTACTGTCGCTATAACCTACCAGTTTTGGTATCTTCGAGTTAGAACGATCAAACTTTAAACCGAGAGTAGTAGTACCTCGCAAGTACCTCAGACACTGCTTCATTGCGGCTCCATGAGATTCCTTTGGATTCTGCATGTACCGACTAAGTACTTCTACACAGTAATTTAAGCCAGGTCTTGTATGAAGTATATACCGAAGACAACCAACATTCTTTCAGTACATCGTTGCATCAATGTCTTTCTCATATGTGGACTTTGACAGTTTCAAACCGGACTCCATTGGTGTGTGAACTAAGTTGCATTCTTTCATCCCTGCTTCTTTTAGGATTTTCAGAGCATATCGTTCTTGTTTCAGTAATATTCCTTCTTCATATTGATATACCTCGATTCCAAGATAGTATGTTAATAAGCCAAGGTTACTCATCTCGAACTTAGACGCCATCTCGTCTTTAAACTCGTGGATAACTTCTTTTTTTGATCTAGTGACAAACAAGTCATCCACGTATACTGCTATGACCAGGAGACTCTCGCCTATTTCCTTTTGATAAATGGATGGTTCTTTCAAGCACTTCTTGAACTTGATTTCTGTGAGGATTTGATTTAGTTTGTTGTTCCACGCCCTTGGTGCTTGTCGTAAGCCATATAAAGCTTCGTTTAGCTTATAAACTTTATGTTCACTCCCCTTCTCTTCAAATCCCTCTGGTTGTGTTACATAGACAGTTTCTTTTAACTCACCATGAAGGAAAGCAGTTTGAACATGAAGATGATGTATCTCCCATCCGTATGTTGCTGCGAGATTGATGAGTATCGTATTGTCTCAATCCGAGCAACTGGGGCAAACACCTTATCAAAGTCAATCCCGTAACGTTGCACATATCCTTTTGCTACAACTCGAGCTTTGTGCTTGTTAATACTTCCGTCCGACTTGCGTTTGAGCTTAAAAACTCATTTAAGCCCAATTGGTTTCGCTCCACATGGTAAATCCACAAGATTCCATGTGCACTTTTTGATGGATGCAATCTCATCTTTGCAGGCATGTATCCACTCTTCGGATTCCATGGCTTCATAGAAGTCATACGGTTTGTTTATGCATAGTAAAAGTCTTTCTCCTTCTTCTTTTGCTAGCACCACATAATCTTTGTGCCATGCCGGTTTCTCTCTCTCTCTCTCTCTCTCTCTCTCTGTGTTCTTCGTAACTCTGGTAGAGGAGTCTCTTCGTTCTCTGCATACTCTGTTTCTTCGCTCATCACTGCATTCTCTGTTTTAACTTCACGTGTTATGTGTGAAGTGTCTTCTCCAATCTCGTTATGTTCGCGGTGATGCTCTGTATTATCGCTATCTTCTTCCACTTTGCGGTTCTCTTTTGTTTCTTGGATACCACGATTACCAAACTCCCCAAACTCCACTGTAAAGTCTTCATCATGAACCGATGCTGAATTGTTGTTGCTCCAATTCCAGCCCTTTGTCTCATCGAACACAACATCTCTACTTACGATTCTTTTCTTTCTTTGCGGGTCAAGTAGATGATATGCTTTTGATCCCGGTTCTGTGCCTAGATGGACAAGCATGCATAATCTATCATCTAGTTTTTTCAACTGTGGTTTTTCAACCTTTGCATATCCAATGCATCCGAAAACACGCAGGTGTCCAATGTTTGGCTTCTTATCATGAAAACCTTCGTATGGAGTGATGTCTTTAAGCGCTCTTGTGACTATTCGATTCAAGAGATATGTTAAATGCCTCATTGCTTCTCCCCATAGGTAGTTCGGAACATGCATATGTTTCATGATGCTTCGTGTTATCTCCATTAAGGTTCTGTTTTGCCTTTCAACCACTCCGTTTTGTTGAGGAGTGTATGGAGAAGTAATGTGTCGCTTTATGCCGCTGGTGTCACACAACGAGTTAAACTCTTCTAAGAGAAATTCTTCTCCTCTATCAGTTCTGAATGTCTTGATGTTTTTGCCTGAATCTTGTTCTACCAAGCTCTTAAATTTGTTAAAAGCATCATTCTTCTCTTTTAACAAAATCATCCACATGTATCTTAAATAATCATCAATGAGAACGAAGATGTACCTCTTTCCGGCATGTGTACTTGGCGTTATTGGTCCGCAAAGATCCCCATGTACAAGCTCGAGTTTCTTACTTGCACGATATGAGGTTGCTTGAGGAAATACTTGTCTGGTCTGTTTTCCAAGTAAGCATGATCTGCATACTTTCTTCTCGACGTTAATGCTGAGAATTCCTTGAACAAGTTCCCGTTTTATCATTGGCCTCATTATTTTGAAGTTTATGTATCCTAACCTTGCGTGCCATCTGTTTGACTCAGTTGTTGTTGCTAGGTGTAGGATTGCGTTGTCTCTGATTCCCATATGCACTTTGTATAAACGATTTCTAAACTGTTTTGAGATGACCAGTAGCTTTCCTTTGTGTTTATACATTATTAGGCGCTCTCCCCTCATCTGGACATCACATCCCGATTATGTTGCTTGTCCAAGACTGATGATGTTACTCTTCAAATCCGGTATGAAATAAACGTCAGACATCACTCTTGGTTCTCCCTTCATATCGATGAATGATATTGAGTCTTTCCCTTTGATGTATATACGTGAATCATCGCTAAACATCACCTTCCCGGTTACAAAATGATCCATCTTCGAGAAGTATCTTATATCTCCAGTCATGTGATTACTAGCCCCATTGTCAAGGTACCAAATATTCTCCTCTCCGGTGTTTGTCTCGTACTTGCTTGGTATACACTTCTTCTCATTTAGATATACTACTTCATGCATCATGAGTTCATCAGCATTCTCCGTGTCATCATTATATGCGTCTTCTTGTGCTTCCTGCAATTTAAGCAATTGATCCGGACAGACAGGCGTAATGGCCATATTTATCACATCGGTAACACATGATTTTTGAGTGATCTCCTCTGCCATTAGATCGTCCTCGACCCCTTCCTCTGTATCATCCTCCTCGTCCTCTGCCCCTTTGGTCTCTACTGCCATCGCGACTTGATTCGTTTGACCGTGTTTTTGAGTTGGCATACATGAGCTTGCTCTGTTCTTCTTGGACATCTTCTCCTTCAGATATCTGTTCTTCATATGCCTTCAAGTGCCCAACTATTTCTTCGAAGCTTGTGGTGTTTAGGTCTAGCACTTTTTCTAGAGATGCTACGATGTGTATATATTTTCTTTGATGAAGACTTGTAAGAAACTTCTTCACAAGCTTCGATTCTTCGATAGTGGTTCCTAGGGCAGCTGATTTGGACAATATCTCAGATAACTTCCCGGAAAAGTCATCAATTTTCTCAGAATCCTTCATTTTAAGTCGATCAAATTCGGCTAATAGAGTTTGCAGTCTCGCTTCTCTTACTCTCTCCGCTCCCACATGTCTAGTTTTAATCGCTTCCCAAACCTTTTGTGCTGTGTCAAGTTCTCCAACTTGGAGTACAAGCGCTTATGGTATCGACTGGAACAGCAACGCTATTGTCATGTTATTCTTCTTGCTATCAGGCGGATGTGTTCCTGGTTCGGTTACCTCCCACACCTTGTGAACCTTGAGTGTGATCTTCATCCTCATGGCCCATATGGTGTAGTTTGTTGTGTTGAGCATAGGACATGTGATTGAGGAGGATCCTCCTCCTTTTTTTGGCCTTGCCGTTGCTGCGACAAGATCTCTCATAGTTTCACAATCTTAGAGAACTCTGAAGCTCTGATACCAATTATAGAATTTAAAGAATGATATAAAGAATAACTCTCTTTATTGTTTAAGAAAATAACTCAAAACTTAAAGCTATCTCAATTTCTAAACTCATAAGCTATGTCACACAATCGACATCTTCTTATATATTGAGACTTAAGACCAAAACCAAAGACTATTAGGAATCTAACTTATATTTAGACAACTCCTAAATATATTCATAATCTCTATCTACTTAGAATTGCTTATATCTCAAGCTTTCTTCAAACTTAATCCAACAATCGTTTCTTGACGACATAGAGTTTTAATTTGTGCTTTACATTTTTTGAACTCTCCACTTGCTTCCCTAATGGCTACCAGTTTGGTTTTCAATTCAGTTCGAAATTGTGGACTTCCCGAGCAGCGGAACTTCCGTTGCTTCTTCATCTTCCTGAAAAAACAGGGAAATAACTTGCTATTGTCAAGATGAAAGGGAAATACAGAGTTGGCTAAAGACATCTATGATTGTATTATGCCGTCATTGCATAGAATTCTCTCTCCCTTTGGGGAAATTACACATTATATAATAATAAAAATGCTATATAAAAAAATCTAATTGTGGATAAAAAGCTATTTTAAATAAAAATCATATACCAAATTCAGTTAAAACAAAAAAATAACAATATTTTTAAAATTGGTGAACAACATTGAGTTTCTATACGCATTTTAGTTTTTAGTTTAAGAGTTAATTTTTCACATATCTAGTTAGTAAGACTATTTAGTTAAATCACAATACTTTTTCAGACATGTGAAAATATTCAAGATGTATAAACATACACATTAAAACGATTATATATCAAATAAAAATTAAAAATTAATTTAATTTAAATAATAATCAAATATTTATAAAAATAATTCGCACGTAGCGCGAAAACATCATTGGTCTATACTAAATGAAAGGAAGAGTTTAGCACAAAAAAACTCTCTATAATCATGTCACATCAGCAGACTTCTAATAAAAATAATTTTTTAATATATATAACATGCTTAAAATTAAATAGTATTTAATCAATAATAATATTAATATTTAAAAATTGATTAAATTATATATATTATAGTAACAAAAAGCATATGACAAATAACTTGATATGAACCCAAAAACAATTATTATATGTTTAATATTTTAACTTCTTACAGCCCAAATTAAAAATAATCACACGTTTACACTAGAAATTCATAAGATATAATATTATAAGATATGAAGTTCGTCCACACAATAATAAAAAAAAATCTCATTTTCTTTGAAAATACACATAATATATTTTGGAAAACGAATTGCTCCAAAAAAACTTAAATAATATTTAATAGAAACAAAGTTACAAAATAGTAATTTCTAAAACAAAATTGAAAACATTCACAGTTTAGAAAAATCTAAAACATTCGTCTTTTAGAAACATACATAGTGTATACATAACAAATAAATAATTTTTTTTTGAAATTAGCATAACTATATTTCACATATGTGGATACAAAATTGTCTATTATATCTACAAAGCTAAACTTATAAAACTTTATTAATATATTACTTATTACAAAAAATATATGCAATATATTTACAGAAAAATATACTAGCATAATTCTATTTTAAACATTAATATATGACATTCCTATATTTGAAAATGGTATACACATTTTTATGTAAAAGAAATTATCATAAAAAACATCATTAACCATCCACATCAACAAAAAAATATTCTTTACAAACTGGACATGTAAGATAAACTAATATGATTTTTTATTGGGTTTAGAAACTCTTTTAAAAATGATATAATATATATTATTAATTTAATTATAAAAACTCATCAAAATATATGTGTGGTGTAAAAATAAATATAAGTTAAATTACAAACCAAATGCAAATGAATCTTTTATACCTTTTGAGTTTTGAGAAACTCGACATACTTTGTTTAATAAAATAAGTTAGTATAAGATTGTATTTGTATATGTATTACTTGCTTTATTCATCTACACTTCTATAGTTTACAAATGCTTCAGTGACCATATTAAAATTGAGTTTATCAATATGATTGTGATTTTTTATTCTATGTAAATATTATTTTTATTTACGTGAACAATAGTTCTTTTAAGGATTTGTAAGAGTTTTAAACATTGACTGCTGTTTGTATTTGAGACTGCTAATGAAAAAAAAAATTACACGAACACAATTGAAATGAAAAAAAATACAAATTAATTGGAACTATAATCAGATGCTTCAGTTGTAGTCATTTGTTTTATTAAGTGATTTTCTTTTATTTAAAATGAAAAAATTGTTTTAAATTAGAAAACTTATAGTCGTTGAATTCAATTATATATCAAATTTAGTTAAAACAAAATTAATTTTAATAATTTTTTGAAAGTTGTTGTACAAGTTTATATGAAATATTAAGTTTTAGATTAACAGTTAATTTTTACATATATCAAGTTAGTAAATTTTTAAATTAAATCATAATATATTTTTCAAAAAGATTAAAAATATATCAATATATAACCACATCAAAACGATATTGTAAATAAAATATTGTATTTAAAACATTAATCTAAAATTAAAATAATTTATTTTAAATAATAATTATATATATAATATATGCGTAGCGCGAAAACATCCCTAATGACCACATAAATGAATTTTATAATAAAAACAAGTGGTTTTTTTTGGAAAAGAAGAAAAAATAATGTTATAATAATCTATACTAAATAAAAGAAACTATTTGGGCTTCAAAGACTTTTCACATCATTTTTTTTGTGAAAACTCTCTCCTTCTACCATGCTATCTATTGTGTACATAAATAAAGTAATAAATTGATATGTTTCTTTGTAATATATATAGTCTTTTTGGAGAATAGGTTTCTTCTTCACCTAAAAAAAACGTTTATAATACCTCTTTTTTTTGGTAAGTGTTACCCAATCTCAAATCGTAGAATCAATTTTTGTTTGTCTCTTCCCTCGACCATGCATCTGTTGTTAGGAATTCAATCTCAACGTCTTTGGATGTTTTTTAGTGAAAGTGTTCAATTATGTTGGCAACAGATTGCACAAACCGATCTTCAGTTCTTTTTCCTATGCCCATTAACAATTTCGCCAAGCCAGTAAAAAACTGCCCACAAGCTCATCGCAAAAGTGCAATGATTGTTTTCATCATATATATGTTTCTTTTACAGATTGCTATTTTTAAAGAGAATAATCCACCTGAAAGTAATGGTTTCCTATTTTTCTTTGGTATATTGAGAATGAATTTATTCGATTTCTGTTTCTGTTTTTTTTTTTTTTTGTAAAGAATATAGAGAAATGTTGATCATGAATTTGTTTTCGTATTTGTTTTTGATAAAGAATCTAAGTTCGACTCTTTGATAGGATATTTTTATTATTATTTATTTAAAACAATATACATAATTCAGTGTTTTTAAATTTTTACTAAATACCTACAAAATATATTTGTTGTCATTTTTGAAACTTCTATAAATTAATACTCAATTCATTAATATCTCGATAAATTAATATTTTTGGTTAGTTCTAAAATTAGTTTATCAACCAAATAATATATATAAATTAATAATTATTATAAATTAATAATTTTTTTATAAACCTTCAAAGTCCTAACATTATTAATTTATAGAGATTTTACTGTATTTGGTTCTAGTTCAACATTTTCACTAACTTTGTTATTTACAGAATAACTTTGTCTATATTCAAAAAAACTAAATGACATGTACAAATTATTGATTAAGTATACTAATAGTTTAAGAAACAATTTGTAATAGTTCATTTACAATTTGTAATAGTTCACTTTATGTTCAACGGGTGTCTCCTTATCCTTCGTACCAAAATAAAAAATTGTAAGTTTTATAATAAACAAAAATATATATAAGAATTTACTGTATATCAAATTTGTAAAAATAACAGTAAAAAATCTATAAATTAATATTCGATAAATTTATAATCTATAAACTAATAACTTGGTAAATCAATAATTTTGCTTAATCTCAATATTATTAATTTCTACTTATACAAACAAATCTGCGTGTAGGGTAGAACAATCTCTAGTGGATAACTACTACCAAAAATCCGTAAATCTATTGAGTGTTAAATATCTCATGCTTCTTGGTTTTTTGGTTAACACCCCAGTATATGCAGTGACAGCTTTGTGGTGTGGATATGTTATAAAGACAATTTGCATCATGTATATTGTATTGATCGCTTGTATCATTTCACAAGATTTTCTTTATTGCCTAGTTATTGGGTTTTACTCTTGTTATGGTTTTGAAATCCACGTAGACCAATTCATTATGCTGATACAGTGCATTCTCAATACTGAGAATAAGATTTCATCTGTGATATTGAAGAATATGTGGCTTCTCATTGGTTACAGTGAGGTTATATATGGCGTACATCAAATTTTCACTTGCCTCTAGAAAGTTGGCACACCTTTTTTTTCAAATGTAATTTTGCGTAAGCTCATAATATTTCATTCCATAGGTGAATTCCTCTAATGGCAGATCTCATACAAATAAAATGTATCTTAGTCTTACATTTTACTAGATTTAATTCAGGGTTTAGTTTTTTTTTTATAGGTTTTCCTCAGTCTCTAAGATTGAATATTATGTTGGAATAGTACATTTGATATTAATTGAATATTATGTTGGAATAGTACATTTGATATTATGTTGAAAAAATTAGTATATCTTTAATATCAAAATTAAGTAAAAAACATTGTTCCCTATAAAAAATATAAAAAAATAACTTTTAGTTTTGAAATATTTTCCATTTATTCAAAAACAATTCAATCCAGATATGTTAAAATTTATTATAATGTAGAAATTATAAATTATTCAGTTTCTACATATTAAAAAAATACAATATAATTAAAAGAGAGGTAAAAATGATCTATTACTAGAAAGACAAATCTTAGAATTAACTATGAGTATAATCCTTATCATATAAGAGATATGACAGAATTAACTATGAGGATATACTTTATTATTAAATTGATTTTTTAAAACTTATTAAATTATTAAACATATTTATCTCATAAAAACATTATAATAAAAAGTAAAATATTAAACATGTGATCTTAATTTGAATGCATTAATAAATTATGATTAATGCTTTTAAAAGCCATTTAAACTTATTTATCAACCATTCCATATTCAACTTTTTTTTTTTACTTGAGATAGATATGAACAAAAATCCAGCCAGCTGAATATATTTGAAAATTTATTTTCAATTCTATCACCTGTATTAATTTTCTGGTTCAGTCTTTTTCATTAAAAATCTACAAACAAAAATATAAATTAGGTGTATATGTTACGTAATATTTATTTCTTCACATCAAACTATTTTATACTAACATGAATAATAATATAGGTTTGTTATCATTTGAGAACATAATTGGCATATAGTCATATACTACTTATGTTTAGATGAATGCATGCATTTTAATATACTACATAACTATAGAATTGTTATAGAATTGATATATGAAATATAATTGAACAATGAGATAGAAAATATAACTATAAGTTTTAAAGTATAGTAAAAATAATACAATTTTAACATAAAATAAAAGAGAAAATGACATATAGTTGAGAAGTTTAACGTCTATAGAATAACAATATATATAGTAAAATAAGATTGCATTCTGTATAAACATACAAAACTGGATCTTTAGATTGCATTCTATATAAAACATACAAAAGCGGATCTTCACTGTACTAGTAAATACTATAAAAACAAAATAGTATAATAGACATTTTTTGCCCAAAAAAAGTATAATAGACATTTCAAATAATAAAAAGTATTATATTACAAAATACTAACCAATAAAATATAAAAATGGTAAAAAAGGACAATATCATCCAAGAAATTGCTATGTTATAGAATAAATTTTGTTCCTCAATATAGACATTTAATGATATTTTCCTTGCACGTTTGTACCAAGTACCAAGTACCAACAAAGAACGAAGACCACAACAAAAAGAAGAAGAAAAAATTCCAGAATTTAAAAACAAAAATGAGTTCTTCTTCTCCATCCCGCAGTAAGCTTCTGGATCTAAGATCTGTAATCGGACGAAAAGAAGTCTTACGAATCTTGATTCTGTTTCTTGTTTTGACTGCCTCATGTCTGGTTTTATACAAAACCGCATATCCTCTGCAACGACTTTATGTCAACAATCTCACCTCTCTTCTCTCTTCTCCATCTCAACCATTTGCAAATCTCAACTCGTCAGATCTATCTACCGAAACAGTAAGCTCTCCTCGATATTCAGATCTGATACATACTCTGCTTCGTCTGTTTTTTTAAATAGGGTTTGTATCTGTAATTAATTTTGAGTCCAATCTTGTTGTTTCAGACAAAACAAAAGATGAGTTTCGAGGAGATTTTGGAGAACGCGTCGACTAAGAACAAGACAGTGATTATAACGACACTGAACCAAGCTTGGGCAGAACCAAAATCTATATTTGATCTCTTCTTAGAGAGTTTTCGTATTGGGCAAGGAACACAGGAGCTTCTGAAACATGTAGTCGTCATTTGCTTGGATCCCAAGGCGTTTGAACGATGTTCACAGCTTCATTCTAATTGCTACCAAATTGAAACCTCAGGAACTGATTTCTCTGGCGATAAAGCTTACAACACTCCTGATTACGTCAAGATGATGTGGCGCAGAATCGAGCTTCTTACACAAGTTCTCGAAATGGGCTTTAACTTCATTTTCACGGTATGAATCTATGTTCTTAATTCTCCATAACTGTGTTAATCGTGTTCAAGATATGGAATCAATGACTGTTTTTTTTAAGAAAAATATATAGAATCAATGATTTATAACTAATATATTACAGAATAATAAATTAGCATACTAGTCAAAGACTTACAGGGTCAGTATTGTAACTTAATTGACTAGCTAAGGATCGGTCCGAAATTTAAAGACTGAAAGAGATGATTTTCTTATGTTTTAGTCTCCGGTGTAAGGTTGGAATATGGGGTCAGAATTTTTTAGTCAAAAAAAAAGTATAATGGTTTTACAAATATGCAATTTTTTCGCAAATAACATTTAGCCAACTTTTCGCAAACCGCCAATTTCTTCTTCTTCATTTATGCGTTTCGCAAACTTTTGTTTTTTTTTCCGCCAAAACACTATTTCTTTTTGTTGCAAACATGAAAAATGTAAAAATCATTCAATAACAAAAGTTTTTTTAAAAACCGCCAAATTATAAGTCTTGTGTTGATAGTTATTAATTTATTGTAGTTACACTTACACCATAAATCAGTATTTTACCGTTTGTTAAATTCCGCTATTCTATTCTCAAAGTTATTTTACTTACACTAATGCCAAAACTTTTTATTATATACTTGCATAGTTTTAAAGTTAAGTCAACTTTTCTTTGTTCGATAAATTCCGCCTACATTTTCTTATTTTCCATGCTTTTATAGTGTTATCAATCTTAGCCAATCATTTATCAATATACTTGTGTATGCAATTGTAAATCTAGGACGCAGATGTAATGTGGCTAAGAGATCCATTTCCTCGGCTATATCCAGATGGAGATTTTCAAATGGCGTGTGATAAATTCTTCGGAAATCCTATCGGTTTAGACAATTGGGCCAATGGAGGTTTCGTATACGTGAGATCTAACAATCGGAGTATTGAGTTCTACAAATTCTGGTACAAATCTCGTTTGAATCATCCAGGGTTACATGATCAAGATGTGTTCAACAAAATCAAGTATGACCCTTTTATCTCTGAGATTGGAATCCAAATAAGATTCTTTGATACGGTCTACTTTTGTGGGTTTTGTCAACCGAGCACCGACATCAACGTGATTTGCACAATGCATGGTAATTGCTGCCTTGGTTTGGAGAAGAAGCTTTATGATATAAATCTTCTTCTTGATGATTGGAAAAAGTATCTGTCTTTGTCGAAATATGTACAGAACACGACTTGGAGTGTTCCCATGAAGTGTTTGAATAGATCATGAGGATTTATATAGATTTGGATGAAAAGTAATAAGAATTTTTGAAATTTGGTAAATGTGATCTTTGTTGGAGACATTTTTTTGGAGTCATTTGTTATAATATCTACTTTAGCAATTTTATTGTGAAAGAAGGATTTTTCTTTTAAAAAAATTGTAATAAGGATCCACTAGTACATTTTTAATCTGTCGTTAATCTATTATTAATGTATTTATTTAATATAATTTCAATTGTATGACCAATTAATCTTCTACTCGTTTATATTTAATTTATCATTAGCCTGCATGAGAAAATAAACAAAAACCTAATGCTAGTAATTACAAAATATTTCTTAAAACAGTCATTTATACAATGAATCTTTCAGAATGGGCTATGTTTCCCATTATTTTCTTGTTATGTGTCATTTTTTTTTTCTGACATTAGATATACAACTCACTTGGCTATGCAGATTCAAGTGAAACTGAGATCAGAAGCAACAAACTTTACACTAATCTAAGTTTTTAATAGACATATAAAATCATCAATGGGTAATCAAAATCTAAATGTGTCCAAAACATTGACACAGTTAAAACATCACGATATACCATCCCACTTAAATTCTAGGCCTAACTACATTTTAAAAAGCAAAATTTTAAGTTGATCACAAAAAAAAGATTACTACACTAATGTTCTAAATAAACACTTTTACAAATTTCACTTGCAAATGAGACATTTTTTTACTATGAGTTTGAATGGTATATCAATTTAATAACAGAGTAGCAGAACAGGTGAACATTAAATTAGCGAAATCAATAGGATATGATGGATAAACTGAAAACTAAATAAATTCAAAATGCTAAAAATCTAGTATCTATTAGATAAATAGATTTTTCTCTAAATTAGTAATAAATTTAAAACGTGCGAGATATATTGAAAAATAACATGTTAATTTTCACTTTTTATTATTTGGTACTTAATATGTTTATGATATGCATTTAGTTTTAATCCAAAACTAACCGGCATGTACATACAAAAATTATGGATATAAAACTTACCGTGAAGTAATGGATATAAAACTTACCGTGGAATAATTAATAATAATATTTTTTTCTGAAGAAAAGTGATCATTAAGATGAAGAATCCAGTGGCCCAGTGAGCAAGTCTGATATATCCATATTGGCGACGCTCCATACTTCCTCCTGTTTGTGGAATGCTAATTGATTAGATGATTTAGTGACATATTGGCTCATGTAACGTGTTTTTTTTTAACCTTCAAAGCAAGATCTTAGTTCAGCCGTGATACGTACTTGACTAAATCATCAAATCAATCATGCGTACCATTCAATTATTATGTTGCGTTATTTAAGATCGGTCATTGCCAAAACAGATATGAACTGTGTTGATGTTGTATTCATCAGTCGTGAGTTATATACACGAACAAGAGAGTAACTTTAGGAGAAGATTACATCAATTACACCAATCAAGCTTAATCTACGCATGTCATTCATCTGTCATCATTATATGATCGTAATTAGTCAATCAGAATATTTCAAGATATGTATATTTTCTTATATTCCCCCTCAAGCTGGAGCATGTAGATCGTGAATGTCCAGCTTGCCAATCAAGTACTCAAATTGCTGTCGCCCAAGTGTTTTGGTTAGGATGTCTGCAACTTGCTCTGTTGTATTGACATACTTTGTCGCAATGATCTTGGCTTCTACTCAGTCTCGAACATAATAGCAATTTACTTCAATATGTTTTGTTCTCTCGAGGAACACCGGATTGTTGGCAATGTGGAGTGCCGCTTGGTTATCACAGAAGAATGGTACTTGTGCCGTTTGTGTAATGCCCAATGTCTTCAACAGAGAGATTACCTATGTGAGCCTCGCCATACGTCATAGCCATAGCGCGGTATTCTGCTTCAGCTGAAGACCGAGACACCGTTTGTTGCTTCTTCGTTCGCCAAGAGACCACCGAATTTCCAAGCATAACAGCGTAACCAGTTAATGATCTCTGCGTGATCGGACACAAAGCCCAATCGGAGTCGCAAAAAGCTGTAAGAGAGAGATCACTGTTTGCACTAAGAAGTATTCCACGTCCGGGGCATCCCTTAAGGTAGCGAACAACTCGCAGTGCTGCTTCCCAATGTCGTGTGCAAGGTGTTTGTATAAATTGAGCTAATGTATGAACAGCGTAACTTAGCTCGGGTCGTGTAATCACCAGATACACTAATCTTCCCACAAGACATCTATATTTCTCAGGATGAGGATAAAACGCTCCAATATCCTTGGCTAAATTATGATTCTGCTTGATAGGAAACGTCACTGGTTGAGCGCCAAGTAATCCATATTCTATAAATACATCTAGTGCATATTTACGTTGACAAACATAAATACCTTGCTTCCCCCGAGAGACTTCCAAACCCAGAAAATACTTCATTGGACCAAGGTCTTTCATGTGGAAGCCATCACTCAAATAAGCTTTAAACTTCGAAGTAAGTGTAGGATCACTGCCACCAATCACTAAATCATCGACATAAACCAGAACGTATAATACTGCACCGTTCTTTGAATACGTGAAGAGAGAGTAGTCAGCCTTGTCATGTGTGAATCCAAACTCCAGCAGCGCGTTGGAGAGCTTGGCAAACCAACATCGAGGGGCTTGTCGCAAGCCATACAATGATTTGCGTAGCTTGTAAACCTGATTTGGTTTCGAAGCTTTGAATCCGGGTGGTAGACGCATATATACTTCCTCCTCTAAATCACCGTGCAGAAAAGCGCTATGTACATCTATTTGATGAAGTTCCCATCCTTTTGGAGCAGCAACTCTCATGAGGATACGGATTGTTGTCATCTTCACAATCAGAGCAAATGTCTTTGTAAAATCCAGGCTTTCTTTCTGTCTATTCTCCAAAGCAACAAGTCTTGCTTTGTAACGCTCAATAGTCCCATCTGAATTGTATTTAATCTTGTATACCTATTTGCACCCGATTACATGTTTCCCAGGTGGAAGAGTTGTAATATCCCACGCGTGACTGAATTCCAAGGCAACAATTTCAGTCCCCATTGCATTATTCCATCGAGGATCACGAGCTGCTTTCAAGTATGATTTCGACTCAACGTGAACGGTCACCGATGCTAAGAACGCGTGATGAGAGGGGGAGAATCGTTGACATGAGACACAATCAGTTAGTGGATAGAGACACTTACTTGAAGACTGTTGATTTGAGTTGGAAGGAGCGTGATGGGTTGTGCCGAGTTGTTGAGTGGAGTATGTGACAAAATGTTTGAGCAATACAGATTTCTGTTTGTCGCGTTTGCCACGACCCAGGTGATCCGAATGAGATACCTCATGCTTAGGCGATATTGCAGAATTAATAGCTTTCGTGGGTTCTGCATCAAAAGCTGCCGTACGATCAGAATCCAGAGGTTCAGTAGAATTAGAAGCAAGGGGTTCTGTAGGTTCAGACCCAGAAGGCGCTGTGTCTCCCCTTGTCGCTATTGGTTATGTGGAACCCTCTGCTTCTGCGGGTTCATACGAGTTCTCCATTGCGACAGGTTCATTGGATTCAAAGAAGGAGGCATGCATTTTGTTGCCCGCAACAGAGTCCATACTCTGTTTCTTTCTGGGATCTGTAGCAAACGGGAAAATGTCTTCTTGGAAAATAACATCACGAGAGAAAAATTTCACCTTATGTTCAAGGTCATAGATTATCCATCCTTTTTTGCCCAGCTCGTATCCTAAAAACACACAACGGATGCTTCTAGACTGGAATTTATCTTTGTCGCGTTGTACTCGGCGTGCTAATAGAGAGAGCCAAACACCTTGAGTTGCGAGTAATCTGGTGGTGAATCTGAGAGAAGTTCAACTGGTGTCTTCCCGCCAAGAAACACTGAAGGAGTACGATTAATAAGATAAGTTGCTGCTAAAATCGCTTCACCCCATAACCGTACTGGCAAGTGAGCTTGAAACAACAATGCCCTTGTAACGTTGATGATATGTCGATGTTTGCGCTCCACTCGCCATTCTGTTGAGGAGTTGCTACACATGACGTTTGATGGATAATGCCTAGATCCATGAAATACGTCCGTAAGCAGGTGAACTCTGTGCCGTTATCACTTTGAACAATTTTGACTTGTTTGCCATATTGTCGATCCACGAATTCTATAAAGTTCTTTAGTATTTTCAGAACTTCCGATTTTTCCATGAGAAGAATAGTCCAAACTGCTCTAGAGTAGCCATCAATGATCGTTAGAAAGTAGTATGCCCCAGACATAGATCGTGTACGGTAGGGACCCCAAAGATCGCAATGAATCAGTAAAAAAGAAACTTCAGCTTTATTCAAACTTTCATTAAACTTGTCACGTGTTTGTTTTGCTCTAATGCAGACATCACAAGAACTCTCCAAAACACCAACTTTATTCTTAAAATCACCAACACCCGATAGAAAAGATAGTACTTTGGACGACGAATGTCCCATTCTGCGATGCCACAAATCTCGACACTGTAGTTTTGTAGCATTCCCAGCTTGAACATCAATCGTTCCTGTGTAATGGTAAACCCCATCACGCTCCTCATCCGCACCAATCAAAGTCTTCGAAGTTTGGTCCTGTATCACACAAAACCGTTTTGTAAATGAAACGAAACCAGCAACATCTCCAGTAATTGTGCGTCTGAGATGAGAGTAATGTCAAGATTCGGTGCAAGAAAAACATTGTGTAAAACAAGTTTTCCTCCAAGATTCAATGTGCCATGCCTAGTTGCCCATGTAACTCCTCCATCGGGTAACTTCATAGGACATGGTGGTATTGGAACAACATCCTTTAAAAGATGAATATCTCCTGTCATATGATGAGATGCTCCAGAATCGATAATGACATCAAATCGGCTTTGATAACCCATAATGAGAAGTTTTTCACTCTTACTAGATAATTTCTCATTGGTACCGGATTTCTGAGAGTTCATGAATTGAGCCAGCGACTGCCATTGTTCAGCTGTGAAATTCGGAATCCCAGATGCACCTTCTGCAGCAGTTTGTGCATGATTGGCACGCTGCATAGTCCCTCGTCCTCTACCACGACCAGAAACATCAGCGCCTTTGCTTCGCCCTGCACCACTTCCTTTGGATTTATCGTTCCACCATTCTGGAAATCCATAAAGTTGAAAGCAAGTGCTCACTTCATGTCCAGTCTTGTTGCAATGAGTGCATCACAAGTGTTTGTTGTTGGAAGTGCGAATAGCAGCCGCCATTGGTGATGCCGAGGATGAGAATCCAACGGTAGTGCTACGTTCTTCCACCACACGAGTAGCGCTCAAATGTCGCTCCTGTTGGACGATCTGAGAGTATACTTTGTCGAGGTTGAGCACTGATTCAAGGCTGAGAAGATTTGAACGTGTTGTCCCAAAGCGTACACCATCAAGTCCCATAAGAAATTGATGCACACAAATTTTCTCACAATGCTCCTCATACTTCACCATGGCAGGACACGATCCATCGCCACAGCAACACTGAAATCCAGTCTCGAGATCGGCCAAATCATCCCATAGTATCTTCAATTTTCCAAAATATGAATCCACCGGTTGACCATCTTGTCTACATGCTAACAAATCGGCCCTCAATTGATGATTATGAGTACCATCGCTAACAGAGAATCTCCTCTGCAAACCATCCCACATGAGCTTTGCACTGTCTACAAGAGAGACAGATGATCGCAACTTCGGCTCAATGCTGCTGTATATCCAGCCAATAATCATAGAATTGACCATGTCCCATTGCTCAGCTTCCACCGAGTTTGCAGACGGTCTTTTCAAAGTCCCATCGAGAAAGCATACTTTCCTCTTGGTTCCTAGCGAGTTTCACCCATCTCTCGTAGTTATCACCATTCAACATAATCGGTGTTTGTGCTTGACTTGTGTTGTCAGACGGATTCAAATAGTAAGGAGAGACAAGTGTTGCCTCAGATGACGTCGCAACTCCCGTAAATCCCATTGGTTTGTTTATAAGAGGATCGAACAAAGGAAATAAAAAAGCGATATAAGAGAAAAAAAAATTTAATTGTTTTTGTTTTCCTACTCTGCTACCACACCAAAACAGATATGAACTGTGTTGATGTTGTAATCATTAGTCGTGAGTTATATACACAAACAAGAGAGTAACTTTAGGAGAGAGGATTACATCAATTACACCAATCAAGCTTATTATACGCATGTCATTCATCTGTCATCATTATATGATCGTAACTAGTCAATCAGAATATTCCCAGATATGTATATTTCCTTATAGTCATCCAATCTTAAAATATGATTATCGATGTAGAATATCGGATTATCATACGTATATGCATCAAAATGATTGAAACTCGAATTCAAATACCATAGAGACAAGTATCCTTTAAGCTTAACTTTAGATTCATATTTATATAGAACTACGCATGCACGCAAACAAATACAAAAGGCCACTTACTTTATTCCACCTACGTACCATCTAAGATACGTTCATATTATCATATCATATTATTAAAACAAGCTGCTTAAAGTGGCCATACGTTATACGGTAACATGTTCATGGTTTAGCTCCCTTTTTCAGGGTCGGCTCTGAGCCCAAACCCGAGAAGCCTCCTCTTCCATAGGCGATTTCTCTGCGACTTGGCTGTGGCTTCGTTTCCCCACACTGTTAGTTTCCTCGTTAGCGTAACGACAGCAGCGGAGGCAGCCGTTGCGTCCCGCATAGCAGCAACCGTGCCTGCACCAACCTGTGTATCCTCCACCCCATTGTTCTGGCTCTTTCACACCGGTATCAATATCATTGGGGTTCACCATTTCAGCTGTTTATATATATAATATGTATATAAGCATCAGACTGTACACTAATGACTAAATGTATGAGACAAAGAACATAGATGTAACTAGACTAACCATGAAAATGTATTAAAAAACCAAGATGATTTACATATTATATATCTATTGATATTACGAGAGGGTATATAAAGATGAACTGGATATATACACTTACTTTGTTCCCAAGGTTTGCTCCCAAAGGGGGCTGAATTAGCAAGAGCTAAGCAGGTAAAGAACAATGCCAAGACAACAATAAACTTGGAGCTTGCCATGTTTTTTTTTCTGTTTTTTTTTTCTCCAGTTAAACGAGCACACTCTGGTTTAATTAGTCTTATAAGTATATAGAAGAAAGGAGGTTTTGGTGTGAAGGATGTGTAAGCTGAGCATGTATTTATAGTGAATATGGCGACAAGAGACGGTAAATCTAGTCATGAAAACTATTATTACGAGAAGATTTATATATATATAGATATATATATATATCATACATGATCATATTATGCATTAAATAGCCAATAGAACCATAATCGGACAAAATACATTTGTGATTTTTGGATCGTATATGTACTTAATACTGGAAGAATGTTATAGCTATATAGAGATAATTTACAATGTATAATTAGTTTAGTTTTTTTTTTTTTGCTTTTTGTATTATTACAACAATCAAAATTTGGTCCATATTTTTTTCGAACAGAAAAAAAAATTAGATAAATTAGTTTTTTTTACCAGCAATTAAATTTGAACTTGAAACTTGAGAATATTTTCTATTTATGCTTGTTTTATGAATTTATGTTACCATATACTCCTATTAATTAAGATATTACATTGTAACAGTTAATACTGGTCGATAATAAAAAAACATTAAAGCTGCGATTTGGATTAACTATATCATTGTAATAATTTGCCGTGGTGGAGATACTGTTCCTCGTCAAACTATTGGTGGAGATACTCATCATCAAGTGTTTTGTGAACCTAGACCCGACCGGCGACCGGTTTCGAGTTTCTTTGTCCTGAAGACTTTTCTAAAGCCATAGGAAAATATAAATTAAAAACTATAAAAAGCTATTGAAAATATTGCTCAATCGAAATTTGTCACGCTTAAGTAAGTGTTCTTGATACAATCTACTTGGCAACCGGCACCACCAGTAATGTTAGAGAAACTGTTTCGAAAATAGTTCAGTGATACTTTTACCCCACATTATTTTAATTAACTTTAATCACGCATTTAGATTACGGTCCAACTCAAACGTATTGAAGATTTGAGTGCTGTGATGAGTGCTTTTATTAAGTAAATATAATTTGATTTCGGAACATGAGTTTTATTCTCATTCATCACTGCATCAACATTCTTTTAATATTTTAGTAGATGATAAACAGAAAATATAAATAGTTTACCAACCATATTAATTTAGACAGTACATCAAAGATAAAGCATAGAATTTCAGCCAACTCCGATAGAATTGTTGGAAATTAATGGGCTTAACTTTAGTATTGGGGTTTTTGCCACTTAGTAAACCAAAGCAAAAACGGCTGCGTTTACCTCTGCATGTCGTTGCGATTGAAGGCGGTTATTTTGTTTAAGCTTTGACGGCTTGTTCAAACGGTTTAATGGCAACTATGGTCAGATATAAGCATAGCTAATCGCTCTTGGTAATTACACATTCAGTCACTTTCTTGTTAGCGTTTTTCTGGTGTTAAAGAAAAATATCCGGATTCATCCAACCCTAACTGATATAAATGTGGTGGGTTCAAGCAAAAAAAGTGTCGAGTAGGTGAAGCGATTAATATTATGTGGTCAAAGCAAGGATTTGAGTCTTAAGTTTAATACACTGGATTTCTAGTTATTCCATCCAACTTTTTTTATTAATAACAAATGATTATTTTTTTTTTGATATAAATTTTGGGATAATTTTTGAAAAAATTCATTTGACAATTTTATTCCAGACTTTCGATAAGATAGGTTTACTAGTTTGCTTTCAATCTGCTATTAGCTTGACAGTAATTTGCAATTAGTCTATCATTAGTCTGCGAGTAGTCTACATTCAACTATTTGACCAATCAGTCTATCACTAGTCAGTATTCGGTCTGTCATTAGTCTATTATTAGTGTACAAATAACAGTAGTTAAAAGAGTAGTGCTGGTATTTATAAAAATTGTAAAAAGAGATCATTTTCACAATTTTCCCTCAATGGAGGTACCCATTTCATAGAATTTTATTATTCTGTAACATTTTGGAGCATTTTCTCTAAATCAAATTTTGTTAGTCTCAATTAGATCACTGAATAAAAGAAAAATAGAAAGATGGGAAATAGAACAGTTTTTTCCTGATTTAATGTAAAAGCAATTGTATGAATGAACAAGTACTGGATAATATAGTTTGAAGATGCAGCTGAGATGGAGTGAGCAACGCATACACGTGAGGAGAGCAAAGACTTGGAAAGCTCTGTACACGGAAGAGAAGATGACGTGCTAAGGAGGCTTTCTCAAGGCCCTTTCGTATATTTCAGTATATGCGAAAGGTGGAGAGAAAAAGAAACTAAAGCTTAGAATTAGGAAACTTAGGTTTTTCTTATTCTAGGGTTTTAGTATATAAGGGGTTAAAGGTAGAAGTAAAGAGGTTAACACTTCTAACCTGAGCAAGAGATTATACGGCACCTAAAGCCTTGAGCAAATCAGAAGAAGAAGCTTTGAGGTTAGTGTTAGAGTTGTGTAAATCCAAACTAAGTGTAATCGTGATAAGATTAACTTATTGATTCAAGTGAATAAAATCATTCGTCTTGGTGCTGTCCAAGACACATAAATCTGCGTTGTTTTGTCTTATGTTCTTTTAATTGGTATCAGAGCAGACATCTGTTAAAGAATGTTTATTCTTTCAAATCAGGTGTGATCTGGGAAGAGGATGGAAAAAATGCAACAAGTGGTTTTAATGAGATCATTGACACTCGAGAAAGAAAACTTTGGTTGGTGGAAAGTTCAAGTCCAAGCTCTCATCAAGGGGATAGATGAAGATGCATGGACCATGGTTGAGGAGGGATGGACACCTCCAAGCATTGTTGATGCAGATGGAAACGACTATCCAAAGCCAAAACTGCAATTGACAGTCGAGGAGAAGAACATGTCAAAGTTCAACTCCAGAGCGATGACAGTCATTTGAAACTCTCTCACCAAAGACCAGTTTCAACAGGTTCAGGGCTGTACAACTGCTAAATAAATTTGGGACTATCTAACAACAGCGTATGAAGGGACCAACTCAGTCAAAAGAACCAGGATTGACATGTTGGCTTCACAGTTTGAAACGATCACTATGGGAGAAGATGAGACGGTCGAGTCATTCAGTGGGAAGTTGAAATCGATTGCCAATGAGTCGCTGATTCTGGGTAAAAAGTACAAGGATAAGAAACTCATGAAAAAGTTCATGAGCTGTCTGCCAGACAAATTTCAAGGACACAGATCAGCTCTTGAAGTGTCACAGAATTCTGACGAGATGAAGCACAACCATGTTGTAGGGATGATGCAAGCACATGAACTGGATTTGAAATCCAAGAGGATTGGAAAGTCTAAGGAAATTGCTTTCACTGCATAGGAGGCCACTGTATCTGATGATCTGAATGATAAATTTGGTCTGATGGTCAAAAAATACTTCAAACGGTTTGACAAAGAACAGAGGAGATTTGGGTTAACAACATAAGTTTGAGAAACATTCCAGGAAGACAGAGGTTCGGTGTCATGAATGTGAGGGGTATCGACACATTCGTTCTGAGTGTCCTACAATCAAGAGGAGGAAAACTCTTAGATGCACCGAATGCAAATGTATGGGACATTCGAAGTTTGAGTGTGTTGGAACAAACCGGAACAAGGAAAATTCATATGTGTGTGTTGACTCTGACTCTGAAGATAGTCATGAAGATGAAGTAAACCTGCTGGCCTATCTCGGCATTATCAATGAGGATGTTGAATCTGATAGAGGAACGGATAACGAAGCTGATGATTTTTCAATCATGTCTGAGGAAAACAAAGCTCTGTGTGAGACAGTGATTGAGCTTCAAGCCAATAGAGATCTGTTAAACAAGGAAAAGGATGCTCTACAAAAATTTTGTCATGAACTGAATATCAAGCTCAAAATAGAAACTGATGGTAACCAGTTGCTTCGTGACTCAAATGCAGCTTTGACTGAAGCTCTTGAAAAGGAAAGGCAGATGATCAGAGAACTGGAAGGAAAACTGAGTGACCAACTTCAAAATATCAAGATGCTGACAAAGGGAACATATGGACTAGACAAAGTTTTGTCAATGGGGCGCACAGGCAAGGAGTGATTTGGTCTTGGTTTTCAGTACGGCAGCACATCTAACAGGCAGACTAAGTTTGTCAAGGGAAACTCAGATTCTCAAGGCTCTGACATGGATAGTCTGAGACCTAGACCACATATATCTGGTCAGCATCTTAACTCTAATGCGCATTACAGGCCTGTGAGTCGAGGAAAGCAGATGCATGCGTATGCCAAATGTCCTTACTACAACATAAGTGGTCGGAAGACCTATGATATGTCTCGATGTTATTTCTGTGGAAGGACTTTCTTAAACAAAAAAGATCTGTGATCCGACCTAGTCAACACGGCTTTGAGAATCGAAGACCACAACAGATGTGAGTTGAAAAGGAAAATCAACATAGTTATATTGCGTACACGGTTGATGCACTGAAGTCTGAGTAGAAGACATGGTACTTCGGCAGTGGATGTTCTAGGCACATGACAGGAAGTCACCAAAATGTCAAAGTGCTTGAAGATATTGTTACTGGAAAGGTCACGTTTGGAGGAGGAGCACGAGGTAAGATTAGAGGTAGAAGAGACACATCAGGTCCAAATCAATCGCATCTGGCTAACGTGTATCTGGTGGGGGTCTCAAAGAAAATCTTCTCAGTGTCAATCAGTTATGTGATGTAGGGATGTCGGTAACATTCACCAGTACCGATTGCCAAGCTTACGATCAACAAGGTGTGGTCAAAATGCAAGGAAAGCGATCCGGCAACAATTGTTATATGTGGAAACCAGACAAAGTGTGCTTGGCTGTAACTAAAGCTAGTGATCTTGAGATGTGGCATCAGAAACTTGGGCATATAAATGTTCATACAATGATTAAGCTGAGTAATCAAGAAGTGATTACGGGAATGTCCAAACTAAAGCTGCAACAGGATTTTGTCTGTGGACCATGCACTAAGGGAATACAGGTTAAAGTTCATCACAAGGGTATACAAGAAATACAGTCAAAGCAGCCGCTGGATCTAATTCACATGGAGATGGGGCCCGTTAAAACGGAGAGCATTACTGGTAAGAAAAAAAAATATATATATATATGTACTTGTCGATGACTTTAGCAGATTTACTTGTCGATGACTTTACCAGTCTGAGAGAAAAGTCTAAGACTGTCAATAGTTTCAAGATTCTGGCGTTGCAACTGATGAATGAGAGGAAAACTGGCATCAAGAAGATCTGCAGTGACCATGGAGGTGAGTTTTAAAATGCTGTTTTTGATCAGTTTTGTGCGGAACAAGAAACTGTTCATCAATATTCTGTTCCTCGCACACCACAACAGAATGGTGTTGTCGAAAGGAAGAACATAACTCTCCAAGAAATGGCCAGAGCCATGCTTATCGGGTATCAAGTTGCTAAGCATATTTGGACTGATGCAGTCAATACAGCTTGTTATGTAATCAATCGGGTATATGTCAGAAAAGGTACAAACAAGACATCCTATGAACAATGGAAGGGAAAGACACCGACTGTGAAGTACTTTCAAGTGTTTGGAAGCACTTGTTGCATCTTGAATGAAAAAGATTAACTGGGAAAGTTTGACTCCAGGAGTGATGATGGAATTTTCTTGGACTACTCGGGCACAAGCACAACTTTCAGGTGTACAAAAAACATGAAAGACAGGTTCAGAAAACGGTTAATGTGGTGTTTGATGATGCCTCAGGAATAGCTGTCAGACTTCAGCTGTTGAACACCTCAGACAAGGTGCAAACCCGAGAAGGTGAGGAAACATCAATCCCGTGCAACACACAAGACGGCAGTCCTGAGTAAAGATCAGATTCAGAGTCTGATATAGAGGATCAGATGTCCAATCATGATTCCCGGAGTCATTTGGATGGAGAGTCTCAGAACACTGAGTCAACAATGGTTCCCACTCCAACAGCTGTTGATCATAGACACAAAGCTCTGACAGAACGTCAAGCTGGTCCCATTCACAAATATCATAACAGGACAGATGTGATTGGGGATATATCAGGCAAACGTGTGACACGTGAAAAGAAGTATGACTACAAGCAAATGGCCAAGGGCAACTACTCAATTATTGGCTTTGCATGCTTTGTTGCGAGTTTTGAACCCAAGGATCACAGAGCAGCTATTGTTGATGAGTTCTGGATAATGGCTATGCAAGAGGAGGGAGTCAGTTAGTTTTTTTTTTTTTAGTATGGGGGAGCATTTTTTGTGTGAACTTATGTCTCCTTGTATTTTTCTATTTCCGGAACCTTACTCTCGGCTGCTTATGTGCTTCTTTTGAACCTGACTTTCTTTGAACCCAATTTTTAAAATATGCATGTCTTGGTAATCAATTTTGTTGGCTTGTGCATTTGTTTGGTATATTGGCGTGTGCGTATTTGGCTGTTGCAGGCAAGCTATGAGCACCAAGTCAAGTCAAAAAGGAGGAGATTGAAGATGCAGCTGAGATGGAGTGAGCAACGCATACACATGAGGAGAGCAAAGGCTTGGAAAGCTCTGTACACGGAAGAGAAGATAACGTGGTAAGGAGGCTTTCTCAATGCCCTTTCGTATATATCAGTATATGCGAAAGGTGGAGAGAAAAGGAAACTAAAGCTTAGAATTAGGAAACTTAGGTTTTGCTTATTCTAGGGTTTTAGTATAAAAGAGGTTAAGGGTAGAAGTAAAGAGGTCAACACTTCTAACCTAAGCAAGAGATTATACGGCACCTAAAGAAGAAGAAGCTTTGAGATTAGTGTTCATATTGGGTAGAACTAGAATCACTTGTTGTGAGTTCTAGTTTAGACTTGAGATTAGTTGGTGCAATCTAGAGTTCTAGAGTTGTGTAAATTCAAACTAAGTGTAATCGTGATAAGTTTAACTTATTGATTCAAGTGAATAAAAGCATTCGTCTTGGTGCTGTCCAAGACACATAAATCTGTGTTGTTCTGTTTTCTGTTCTTTTATAGTTATATTCCCATCGTTTGTAATCTTGGTTGATGTCAGCTATCGGAACCTACATCTTCAAACAATAAGGCATTAAAGGCTAACCAGTGGAATGATAAAAGTGGAGCATAAGGGTGCAGCTTAAATAACTAACCATATCAGTTTCCTCTGCATTGGTCCAGAAAAATTTCAGCACTGGATGCTTTTCGTATAATGGCTTCCTCACCATATCAAATGCTACAACATACTCGCAGCAGGTATCAAATAAACTGGAATTTACATCATCAATGAAAACATACATATGTTATTTGCCTTCCTTACCTAATATATTTTCTGACGGCTTTCCAGGCTGTAGAATTTTTTTTACAATGGCCTTGTTCTGCGAAATATAATTAGAGTAATATGAACATACAAGCACTTTGACACAAAACTTAACCAAGAAAATCACTTTTAAAAACATTCTATTTTTCTGGTGTGGATAAGCATAAACAGAATTGAGAGATATAACCAAATTTTTTATATCATGTTGGGGATTCAAAATAATTACGTTGTATGCATCCCCAATATGAAAATATTCAACAAGGCTAGAGAAAATGAATTCCATCATCTCAGCATCAACTTATCTTAGAGCATTTTCCTCATCTCTATTACCATACACAAAAAAGAAGAGAGAATCATATAGAAATGACACAGAAAATGAGAATCAGGACAACCACTTGCAAGCATTAGCAGCTATCAGGAGTGACTTTAAGTTGCCATGCATAAAAAACTGACCAGTAACGGACTTCCATAAGACATAAACTGAAACAAGAAACCCTTTGAAATGTATTACCTATTGGTAGAAATGTCATCCTTGCGTGCTAAAACATTCGATGGCGCGTTCGACTACTGATGTGACATTTTCACCCATTTGTATAGCATGAACAGAAAAGCTGACAAAAGGAAAACAAAAATGCCCAATTAGCGTTTAGGTAAAAGCAACACCACCATTGCGAATGAACCGCCAGGAAACAAGTTAGAAAAAAGATGACTGCACTTATAGTTGAGGCGACTGATGATAGGAAGATGATGTTTCGACTCCTTTTCAAAAGGATTGAGAACTTCTTTGGTTTGTGGAACTCGTGTATGCTCAAACATGTGATCAATTTTGTTGAACTAACGCTCAAGTTCCTCGGAAAGGAGTTTGAACTTTGGAATATGTGTGGAGAAAAGAGAAATTCAGTGACATGCTCCAGTTCAAAGCAAAAGCAAGATAGGCAGTATCAATTTCCATAAGCTCAAGGTAACTCGCAACATTTCCTGAAAAGATTCAAGTCAGGAACAGAGTCGGCTCTGAGAATTTGTAGGCCGCAAGCCCAAACCAAAAGTGGGCTGCATTGGTTTAATAATTTTTTTTTTACATATGTGAGGTTCTAACTCATGACTTTTAGTAAAAAAAAGAGGTCATTTGCCACTAGAGTGAAGATATTTTTGAACAAATAGAAACCGAAATTTTATATATAAATATGGGGCCGCAAACCCATGCTTGTCCTGCTTGGGCTCAGGGCCAGCTCTGGTCAGGAACCGAAAACAAGAAGAAGAGCTGTTTAGACTGATATTGTCAAATTTGATTGAGGTGTTGCTAAATGAGCTATTACGTCCTTTAGAATTCACAGGAACTGAAAGAAAAATGAAAGGAATCACCTGACTTTGTGTAATTCAGCACACCGGAATCTAGGCATCGTCTTCTTCTTCTCCTAGCAAACGATAAATCGTACTAGGGTTTTGCTCTTTCCTCCCGCAAAATTTCCTACACTGCCCACTGTATTTTTCGTTCTCTTCCCCACAAAATTGATTTTTCTTCTTTAATTAGACCAACAAAAAGTTCCGCCTCTTATATCATAAGAGGACTGTTAAGTCAATATATTTGTACTTAAACGTCGAAAATATAATAAACAAATTAGTTAAATCAACAAAACTCAAACAAATTAGTTTAAATTTCCAAAATACTGACAATTTAATATATAAATGTTATTGTATCAAAAATATATACTGACAATCAAATATATAAATGTTATATATATATATATATATATAAGTGTAACTAAGTTTGCATGAATTGGAACTGAAAATCCTTCTTAATCCATGGAAAAGGCTAGAACAAAAATGCTCAATTAGTTGATAGATTAAGATGATACTAAGTAGTAACAGAAACGCATTGGATACTATGCCACGTATCTGTCAAAGGGGTAAAGAGAATATTCTGTCCTTATTCCATCCGAAGAGAGTTATATACACATACATAAGATATGGTCGCCCTAGATATGATATCTATAATAAAGGAATATTAACTTATACGATATATAGAATCTCCTCTAATATATTTACATATTTCTCTAATACTCTTCCTCAAGTTCGAGCATGCCCAACTTGTGTCTCAGATAAGTAAATTGTTAAGACCCCAACGCTTTTGTAAATATATCCGCCTACTGCTCCGTAGTACAAACGTGAGAGGTAGTAAGAAAGCCATTCTGTATTTCATCTCAGACAAAGTGACAATCCGATTCAATGTGTTTTGCAGCGATGTGTAGAGCTGTTTTGTTATCACAATGGAGGTGTATGGGCTGCTTGTGATCTATGCCAAAACACCTTAGGAGTTCATGATTCCACTTCAACTCCCTTGTAGTAAAGCCCATAGCTCTATATTCTGCCTCAGCTGATGAACACGAAACTGTGTATGGTTTCTTCGTCTTCCATGCAATCGGAGAGCTTCCCAACATCACAATAAAACCCGTAAGTGATTTACGAGTCATCGGACATGCTGCCCAGTCGGAATCACAAAATGCTGTAATTTGTAGTCTGACTTCGAACTCAACAATATTCCTTGGCCCGGACATCCCTTAAGATATCGCACTACCTGTACAACTGCATCCCAATGTTTAACACGGGGATTCTTCATAAATTGAGCCAGCATATGCACAGTGTAAGCTAATTCGGGACGAGTGAATGTAAGATACACCAAGCGACCAACTAATCTTCTATACCTTTCTGGATCGTGAAAGAAATCCCCTTCATCAGTCGCCAACTTGTGGTTTTGTTCCATTGGAGTAGTAACCGGTTTACTACCCAACAAGCCGCATTCCCAAACAATATCCAAAGCATATTTCCGTTGCGACAAATAAATCCCTTCCTCCGACCGTGACACCTCGATTCCAAGAAATTATTTTAGGTTGCCCAAATCTTTCATTTTAAAGCATTGGCTTAGATATCCTTTGAACTTCGCAATTGCACCAGGATCATTGCCACCAATCAATAGATCATCCACATATATGAGAACATATAATCACATGGAACCACGAACGAGAGTAAACAATGAGTAATCCGGTTTCTTTTCTTTTGAACAAAACCATAACCCTTTAGTGCAGCCGAGAGTTTCGAGAACCAACATCGTGGCGCTTGGCGAAGTCCATACAATGATTTTCTCAACCTACATACCTTCGATTTATCTGTGGTTTCAAAACCTGGAGGTAACTTCATATATGCCTCCTCCTCAAGTTCACCATGCAGGAACGTGTTATGAACATCCGTGTTATGAACATCCATCTGGTGAACCTTCCATTCTTTGAAAGCCGCAACTTTGAGAAACATTCGAACCGTAGTCATCTTCACCACCGGGGCAAACGTTTCATCATAGTCTAACCCTTCTTCTTGCCGATTACCATATGCCACTAATCTTGCTTTATATCGCTCAACCTCACCAGAAACTTATACTTGATCGTAAAAACCCAACGACAGCCAATCGCGCATTTGTCCGGGGGAAGGTCTGTAATGTCCCATGTCCTCTGAGCTTCAAGGGCATTCACTTCACCCTTGACTGCATGTCGCCACTTTTCATCCTTCATAGCTTCACGAAACGAAGTAGGCTCCGACTCAGCAGTAATAGCCGCGAGAAACGCTCTATGAGACGAAGAGAATTTGTCACAGTTTACGTAGTGGGATATCGAATATTGGACCGTACCTGTATCAGAGGACGATGATGACAACGATGCGTGAGCGAGTGTGGGGGGGTCTTGATCGCAGCGTGTCGTGTATAACACGAAACCTTTAAGACGCGTAGATTGTTTCTTTTCTCTTTGTCCTCTTCGAACAGCAGGAGGGTCAACTCTCTTCGTAGGAGGATCAGCCAATACTGGTGGATTAGAGATTACCAACTCATTATTCAGTTGAGATGGGCTCCCACTATCATCGATCTGTGGTGTGGAGAATCCATCATATTAAAGATGGTTTATATTCGGTGAAAGTGAAACCATGACATCATTTACAGCGTAGTCTCTCTCAAACTCTGACAATTGCTCTCATTCCTCAATCTCAAATAATGATCCATATAAAGCTATATTTGAGATTGAGGAATGAGAGCAATTGTCAAAGTTCTCCCTCCCAAGAACAAGTGAAAATAGTGCTGTTTCAGGGTACATATTGACCCTAAGATGCAAGGCCATATGTTAAGAAGGAATTTGTTTGGTGTGTAGTACATTTGATATCCCCAACATCGTAATAAATGAGCAAAACTTCCCTTAATTAAGGAATTAAAAAGAACGATACGGAAGAGCTTTCTTCTTCTTTTTTTGTCTTAAAAGTATTTCAGAGCTTCAAAATCTCATTACAGGTTTTGTTAACGTGTCTCTCTGTCATACTCCAAAACGCTGATCTTTCCCTTACAAGTTGAAATGGGCCATATTTCCTGTACATTGCATATTAGGAATGAATATATACAAAATGTTAACTTCAAAACGTGATTCATTCTTTGTGGATGCACCTGTCAAAAGCTATGACTCTCTTATTCTTTGTTTTTCTTTTCCAGATTGATGCAGCGCATATATCAATGATTATATCTTTACTCTAACACGTTTAGGGTTTTTTACGTGTTTGACAATACTTTTTTATTTACACTTTGTTTTCGGTTTTCTTTTACTTTAAGAATTATGAATTCTTTATTGATTAGGATCTAGAGATTTAAGCATATCTTCATTCTTAAATATAAAAGGGATGTTCTAGGGCTTTGTAAAGACACCCTTGATTTGATTTTTAATAAAACTTAAGAGCTTTAACAAGCACTAAGAGGAGTAGTATTAATCGTTAAGACACGATCCCATTTCGTTTACGAGTTCTCCTCGAGTTCTTGTATCGATCTGGTTACTTAGCTTCTGCTCTCTATCACTGATCTACACAGATTTCTGCTTTTCTCTCTCTCACTAAGAGAACAGATCTGTTTGAGATGAAGAGAATTATCTCTATCACCTTAAAAGAAGGTATATATATATATATGAACACTTCTTTTTTTGGATTGTTTGTTGTGCATTACTTCTTCTAATGTTGTTGTTTTTCACTAAATATTCCATTTTCAAACAGATTCAGTTCCTATCTTCCTGCCACCATTTCATCTTGAATAGATGCTACATTGCTGAGCCATATTCACTCATGGTTCTTCTGCGCAAGAGAGAACCTGATGTTTTTTGGGCAGCTCATTTCTCTGTGGAGCTAATCAAGCCAACTACTGCATATTCACTGATCATTGGATCACCAGCTCATCTTCATATAATTGGATTGTTTTAAACTCCCACAGAATCTCTTCAGATGTCCTTCTCTGCTGAAACTATTCAAGCTTCTTTGTTCCTAAAACTACCCCCACATATTGGTATTGGTTGCCTTTTTGTGCAAAGTTTGCACAAAGTTTACTCTACTAGGACCTTTGAACAAAAGGCTCATCACATTTAAAGGAACCAATACCGAGAACATTTTCAGAATAAAACATATTCACAGATTTTCAATCTCCCTGAATAAGTGGATCATTGTAGTTTTGAGTTGTAAATGGTTGGCATATATATAGAACCTTGATATGTGTTCATTGACTCCATTTAATTTGAAACATATGGTTATTCTCTTGATTGCATGATTACCTTTTTAATTTGTTTAGTAAGACTAAGATATACCTTCGTTAAGCTAATCTGATATGTGAATCTAAAACCCAAACACAATTAATAGATCAATCCATGGCCTTTTATAATAAAAATTTGTTAGAAGAATCACATGTTGAGGGTTGATCAAATCCTTTCATTAGCAGCAAAAATTCCACACTGACCATGTTGACAAGCTTGCATCAACAAATCCGTCTATTTCTAGTTTTTCCAGAGTTCTAATATTGGATATATAACTTACCGTGAAGTAATAAATAATATTTTTTATAAGAAAAGTAATCATTAAGATGAAGAATCCAGTGCCCCAGTGAGCCATTCTGATATATCCATATTGGTGACGCTCCATAATTCCTCTTGTTTGTGGAATGCTAATTGATTACATCATTTAGTGAAATATTGGCTCATGTAACGATTTTTTTTTTTTATCTTCAAAGCAAGATCTTAGTTCAGCTGTGAATCCTACATGACTAAACCATCAAATTAATCATGCGTGCCATTCAATTATTATGTTGCATTTTTTAAGATCGATCATCCAATCTTAAAATATGATTTATCGATGTAAAATATCGCATTATTCATACGTATATGCATCGAATGATTAAAACTCGAATTCAAATACCATAGAGACAAGTATCCTTTACGCTTAATTTTAGAAACATATTTATATAGAACTCCCTTTTTCACATGTCCATGGTTTAGCTCCCTTTTTCAGGGTCGGCTCTGAGCCCGAATCCAAGAAGCTTCCTCTTCCATAGGCAATTTCTCTGCGACTTGGCTGCGGCTGTGTTTCTGCATCCCCACACTGTTAGTTGCCTCATTGGCGTAACGACAGCAGCGGAGGCAGCCATTGCTTCCTGCATAGCAGCAACCGTTCCTGCACCAACCTGTGTATCCTCCACCCTCCGGCTCTTTCGCAGCGGTATCATCATTGGGATTCACCATTTTAGCTGTTTATATATGATATGTATGTAAGCATCAGACTATACACTAAATGTATGAGACATAGTACATAGATGTAACTAGACTAACCATAAAATGTATTAAAGAACAAAGACGATCTACATATTCTATGTTTATAGATATTACGAGAGGGTATAAATTAAGATGAACTGGATTATAAACTTACTTTGTTCCCATGGTTTGCTTCCAAAGGGGGCTGAATTAGCGAGAGCTAAGCAGGTAAAGAACAATGCCAAGAAACCAATAAACTTGGAGCTTGCCATATTTTTTCTGCTTCTGTTTCTGTTTTTGATTTTGTGAGCACACTCTGGTTTAATTACTCTTATAAGTAGTTAGAAGAAAGGAGGTTTTGGTGTGAAGGATGTGTGAGCTAAGCATGTATACGGCAACGAGAGCCGTAAATCTAGTCACGAAACTATTATTACGAGAAGATTAATTTTGATTTAGTTCATATCTATTCTATTAAAAAAGAAGCATTATTTTAAAATATCTAAAAGCTACGATGATATTTACTAAATATGCTATTGCATTTGTTAAACAATTCATTAATTCAGTATAGGTAATAGCATCTAATTATAAATACACAAAATGATATGAGTTTATATTGGATTTTATTGTAATAAGCTTAGTAGTTTTTAATAGGATGTACTGATTTATTGATTTTGAATTTTAATCTTATAAATACAAGATAAAGAAAAAAAATATTTATATAGAATAGGATTTTAGGAAATATATTACAAGATTTCATAGATACAAGTTGAAAATTTTAGGAATCACATGGTTATATATTATTTTCTGATGTTATACATGATGTTATATCGATTGAATATAAAACAAATTAATTGCAAAACCACATAATTTACGAATATAAATCTGCTTGAGTTTTTTTTGTTTTTTTTAACATATTGCTTCAGTTATTCCTTAAAAGAATTTATATAAATATTGATTGAGAACTAAAACAAAAATCACAGGTGTTCACATGTGTCTTAATAGAAGTACTCTTTATACAATGTTCAGAATCGCATATCTTAGTTTTATGTATTGTAATCTTTAATTGTATATAGATGATTCTAAACGGTTTTCGTGTTTTCTTCTTCTCAAATGATTAACAGTAATATACCAGGTTCTATAGAAGTTTTTTGAATACAAATCGTGAAGAATTACCAATTTTTTAAGCAAAGAATCGAAGCTAAAGATCGAAAGAAAATCTCAATCGCAAAATTTAGAATTTGAAAGTATCCAATTTGAGAAAAAAAAAATTATGTTTGCATGTATTGCTATTGAAATAATAAAAAAAAAAACTTCTCGAATGTTTTAAAATGTTAGACACAAAATTTTGGTTTTAGCTTCAAAATAAAACACTAGTCCAAAATGTTACTAATAAAGTTAAAACAAAATTTTAAAATGGGTCAAAATATTTTCTTAAACAAAACCTGTTACATACACAATTTTATTTAAAAATAGTTTAAAAGTTATTTTAAATTTGTAAGGAAAAAAAATAAAGTTAATGTTAATAATAACTAATAAAATGTGTCAAAAATACATACATATTTTATTTTCTGTTGGCCAATATATAGAATTCAGAGGGAGAATATTACAGTTTAGAGCACCAAACTATTATTACATGAAAAGATACTTCCCTCAACTGGGGTACTTTCTCTCTAGCTTCATTGGTTTCTAAATTTGTGATTTCTCCAAACTACCCTCAACCAATTTTCTCACCTGAATCGATAAATTTACTTTTTATCTTACTTCTGTTTACCACAGAATTATACAAATCACATGCCTCCCCCTCCTTCTAGACCTAGCCACCGCCATTAACCCCATTCTCCCATTGAACACACACTCACCCATTTACGTATTTACCAACTCACATACCATCTCGGCCGATCTTCTCCACTATTAAAATTTCTCTTCTCCTTTAGGTTTTTATTTTGGTACTCCACACACCGACCGCCATAGATTCCAGTTGACGGTATTTGTCTGATACTCAATCCCAATTCCCGTAATCCTTTTTCACAAGAGACAACTACAGGGAGAGACATTTGTGGGGAGAGGTAATTCTCACACCAGCCACCACCCTCATCTTTACTCCCGACAATCTGTTTACCCTTCCCCCCCCCCCCCCCCCCCCCCCCCCCCCCCCCCCCCCCCCCCCCCCATAATCTGCTCAGGGATGATTACTCGCTCTCAGCATATCCACACCAGACGCCCGTAATGGATGTACTAGATAACATAATATGGATGCATAAAATTCATCATACTCATCATAACCAGTAATAAATAGAAAGGTGGACACTGTATATTGTCATCCCCAAATCATATTCTACTCATCCACAAATAGCTCCCATTATCCATAGAAATATACACTTCATATAAAATGTAACATGTCGACCATCTGATCCAACTCGTATATTGTACTTCTGGATCTACATCGAATACTATCACATAGTCATGGTTGTAGTTTTATGGATGACTATCCTACAAACACATCCACGGATTTCGAGCTTGGTTCCCATAAAAATAAATCTTTCAAAGTTAATGCATCTTAATAACCCACGGTCAGTAGACTATTCCGGGTAACTTTAAATCTCGTCCACCTGGTATTCCTTTTAGGTAAACCTGAACTGCATCCGACGGTGGTGATCTTTTTCGTGGATTTTCGTGCCATGTGCATTCGCGCCGTCGCTAGGGAAAACAGGCCGTGCACACCAAATACATGGTCGTAGTTTTATGGATGAATTACCACCAAAGCACATCCACGGATTTCAAGCTTGGGTTCCCATAAAACTCAAACTTTGATAGATAATGCATCTTAATAACCCGCGGTCAGTAGACTATTTTGGGTAACTTCAAATCTCATCCACCCGATCTCCCTTTTTGTTAAATTTGAACTCCATCCGACGGTGGCGATCTCCTTGATAGATTTTTGTGCCATGGGCATTCGTGCCGTGGCTAGGGTAAACAGCCATACTTTAGTACGTCCTCGTAAATGTACCCCCAAAAACCGTCGGCTCTCAGTTTTTACCTGCCAAAAAATCCATCCAGATGGATGAACATTGCTTGGTCATGTGCGGCAAATGGATTAGTGGAGATGACAGAAAGTGGGATTTCATTATTGACAAGCAGATGATGTCGAGAGTAGTCCAATTGAGTGAGCATATGGGTTTGATTGAGTTAAAAGAAAGCGTTCTCAGAGAATTCTACGGCGAGGGAGTCGTCGCCATTTCCCCTTCCCTCAGTTATTGGCCACTAAACAACATGGAGCTGGCAACCGGGAAAACTACACCGCCGGTGCTGGTTACAAATACAGGGGCCATAAGCTTCTTTTTCAAACACCTCCGCGCAGAAAGGAGAATGAACATGTTTGTGTCTTTCTCTTCCGATGCTGGAAGCGATGGGCTGAGGGCAGACCTAAGTAAAGATAACGATTACATCACACCAGCTCAACCGAAGAAGAGGCAAAATATCTTCCAAAATCAGAACGAGCCAACAAGGAGTGGTTCTGGGTTCGAAGAGTTCGGTGGTTACGATTCATCTGTTGGGTCAAAGAACCTGCCTGTATACTGCAAAGATGAAGATATTCTTAGCCACATCCAAGAAGCGGAGGCTAAGTGGGCAGAGGGCAGCACCCGTAAACAGAGCAGATGCAGTAGCAAAGAGACAATACTGTCAGACACTGAAGACAATTTCCGTGAGGTTCCACCTGATGTCGAAGTTCGGAAAGCTGGCTAAGACAAAGAGTTTTGGGAGCACATCATTGACGATCCGCTTGTCGGAACCAATGCCTTCGATGTACTCTGTCCTGAGCACGACAACCTTAATGGGAAGAAAATCAAGAACGACATGAAGGTAGAGTAGTTCTGTACAACAAATGATGCTTTCGACCACAAAGTCGTCCCCGAGGGCACCCACGTCGATGCTTATCCAAAGGTCGAGACAGTCATCAATGGATCCACGTGGACGGGGCATGGTGTCCCGAAAGTTGTGGATGGCAGACCAGTTGGACGTACAACAATGCTAAAGGATGTGGTTGATGACGAGTTCGATATTCCGCCTATGTTTGACGACACAGCTTACCACTCTGCAGAAATCCCTGATCAAAGTGCAGGGGAGGGGGAAGCAGAAGTCCATGAAGGTAAGATCTATGCTAGCAAATCGGACTGTAGGATTGCCCTCGCCTTGTATGCAATCAAGGGACAGTTTCAGTATAAACAAGACCCCACAAAAAGACATTATTTTGTGGTGAAGTGCGTTGACGAACGGTGCGATTGGAGGGTTATGGCCCACGAGATGAAAGACTGTGGATACTACGAAATCAGGAAGGCCCGGCTGGAACATACCTGTTGCGTTGAAACTCGAAATGCCTTTAAGAAAAAGGTTTCATCAAGAGTTATAGCTGCAGTTTTCAAAGCCAAATTCGGCGATCATGCTAATGGACCCCGAGAATCGGAGCTTCAGAGACTGGTGCTCGAAGAGATTTTTTGCTTTGTTTCCTACATGAAATGTCACCGCGCCAAGGAAATAGCCATTACCGAAATCAGGGGTTCTGATGATGTGTCCTATACTGCCCTTCCAAAGTATCTATATATGCTAAAATTGGCGAATTCAGGCTCAGTAGTGAATTTGAAGACCTTAGTTGATGAGTATGAAGTTGAGCGTTTCCAGTATCTTTTTCTTGCTTTTGGTGCCTCCATTTTTGGTTTTCATAAACTCAGGCATGTCATTGTCATAGACGAGACTCATCTGACTGACAAATTGCAGGGAGTTCTTCTTACCGCCTGTGGCCAAGACGCTAATTTCCGGGTCTTTTCTCTCGCGTTTCGGGTTGTAGATTCAGAGAACGTCGAGTCATGGACATGGTTCCTTTAAAATCTGGAAAAAATTCTGGCCGACAATCCCAATCTCACAATAATATCGGATAGACATCAGTTGATATACAAAGCCAAGTCACGGGCCTACCCTCTAGCAAAACACGGTGCCTGTATAGTTCATCTGGAGCGAAACATCTCTACCCGATTCCACGGCAAAGGATTAGGGAAACTCGTTGGGCAGGCAGCATTCGCTTGGAGGATCTGTGATTTCAGGAAGTTCTTCAACCAGGTCAGAGCCAGTAAAAGTGAATGTGCGCTGTACTTGGAGAAAATTGGCATTGCCCATTGGTCACGAGCATATTTCCAGGGCCAGTGGTACAATCTAATGACTAGCAACGCGGTAGAACAACTCAACAATGCATTGATCGAGAGAAGGGGTTCCCCGATTGTTGAAGTCATCCAATTCATCCAGGAGATGATGACTAGGTGGTTTGCTGATCGTAAGAAGAAGTCACTGAGGCATCGAGGTAATGTACCCCTAGAGGTGGACAAGGTAATAACATAGCAGATGAAAGATTCCAAAGGGAGCAAGATCACCGCTGTATCCAGCTGGAGCTGTTAAGTTGTTTCCGTTTGGGTGACACCAATCATGTTTGGTTGCATGAGAAGCGATGCTCGTGTAAGAAAATTCGATTGCCTGAAGATTCCTTGCGGTCACGCGTTACTGGCGGCGGACACTTTTGGATTGTCCCCCATTTCGTTGGTTGGAGATGCGTTAAAAATGGCCACATGGGCTGCCACATACACTGGCACTATCATCCCCGCAGGCGAAGCCGCAGACCAAGAAATCCCTGACTCCGTTGCCAAGATGGTATTAATGCCGCTGAGAACTAGAAGACCCTCTGGTAGACCCAAAGAAAACCGTCACGCATCCGTGAGAGAGTTTCCAGTAAGTCTGTCCACTATATTCGAACGTTCCCTTTGTACATTTGTTTATAGATGCCGAGACATGGACGAGATTGCAAATCGATCATGTGCTTCCTATTATGTAAGCCGCGAGGAACAAGAAAACTGTGCTGAATAAGTGTGGATGTTGCCAACAACCGGGGCATAATCGCACCAGATGTTCCAACCCATTATGAGCTTGGTTTTGCTTGTATCCACCCACTTTTTTGTTGAAGGATACCTCAAAAACCATCGCCTTCTTTGGTACCTTTTTGTCGCATCCCGTATGTTTTGACCTATTTTGATAGTAAGGCATATTTACATGTCCACTAATCTACATCCATCAGGTAGGTGTGTTAAGCAAAAGAACTTTTAACTACTCTAAAGACTTAGTTTGCTTCTTACACCTTTAAGCATTTCTTTTTACTATGTTTTCAACACATCAAAAATGTTGTAATATTCCCTTTCACCACGATCGTCATTTCGCCTACAATTTTCTTATTGCCCACATAACCACACCCACACATCTTATAAACAATCTCATAAAGTTTCGCTTCATACATCATTCGTCATTCATAGTATCCCATCCATATTGCCCCATCCATACTGCCCCATCCATACCGGCCCATCAATACTGTGCCATCTATTCTGCATCATCCATACTGTCCCATTCACAGTCATCCACCCAAGTCAGAGCAATGACAGTGAGTTCATTTTCATGAAAAGTACAAACGGTGTGTTTCACATTTTGACAACTAGGGCTTCATATTAGGAGCCTACTAATTTTCATCATCTTCTCCTCGCCGCCATCCAATTCATCATTCTATACAAGGGTATTTTCTCATTACATCTTTCATTAGACTAAATCCAACCCTTCTAGTTATTGTCCTCAGTACAATGTTGCTCGCAACGATGCCTTTCAGCTACGCTTTGAGTTCTTCATCCAGGACTAGTATTAGCTCAAGCGGTCGCCATCACGGCATACCATCTCGGTGCTTCTGTGGAGGCATGGTCTTAATTCAAACGGATCATACTATAACTAATCCCAATAGGAGATACTATTCATGCCAAAACTTTGCGGTAAGCCAATAAACCACCTTCAATTCCGCATATATCACGCGCATGTCAAACCTGACCACCCGATATGTCAGGATGGTGGTTGTCACAAGTGGAAGTGGTGGGACAAAGCTATAAATAAGGAGATCAATGATCTGAAGTTTGTCACTGCGGCTCTGTCTGCAAGTAAACGCACTGAAATCCAAGCAGCGGACCAGATCAAGGTTTTCCTATCAGATTCACTACAAGTTGAAGAAATGCACAGCAATCTCGACAAGGTACTCGGTGAGATAGAAGTTCATAAAGCCCGAACAAACCCTCTTCAATCCTCTTTAAAATTGAATTTTCCAAAGCACATCAACGACCCAACATTGTTATTGGTAGCTGTTATATCCCCGCTCTTGGGAGGGTTAATCGGATGGTTCTCTAAGTAAACAGGATAAATGACCCCCTTTTAATCCGAGGATATTTTTCGATAGTTTAAGCCGTCTTAGATGTATGCACTATCCATGATTATTGCGCGCTAGATAATGTTCACATCTTTCTTTGTCCATCCATCTTTATGTGTCCACAATTTCGTGCTAGACAATGTCTACACTTATGTGTCTATTTATGTTCTACAATTATTTCGTGCTAGATAATTTCACGTCCATACGCTCATCCACCAATTTTATCGTCTCGTCAATCACATGTCCACCATACAATATCATCCTTCCAGTTTCATACGCCCCTAACATCCTGCGATTTTCATCCATCCCCTAACATCCATCTCCTAACATGCATCGTATTCTGTCCATCCACAAATACACTTTCACTAGCATACATCAACTAACATTCGTTGACTAAGAAGCTTCGACTCCTAACGAATGTGTATTGGTTCACAAGAAGCATCGTCTACATGCCATGAACAACGTATCATCAACAATGCGTCATCCAAAACGAATGAGTATTGGTTCTCCACTCTTATGCATTCACATATTTGCATCCACATATTCGCATCCACAAATTCGCATCCACATATTCGCATCCACAAATTCGCAACCACATATTCGCATCTACAAATTCCTCGTGGGTGGTCGATATGGCTTCCTACAATTAACCATCCACAATTATCCCACCAACTAAATACGTCCATATTACCCCTGTTACAGACTATACCAATAAACATATTTCCCAAAATAAACAAAGAAAAAATAGCAACAGCTCCTAACTTAATTAATGTAACATTACAATCAGCTTTTTCCTTAGCCATATACAATAACCCACGACCAATGCTACTGGCCGTGAACAAAAATAGATGGCTCATAAGTTCTTCAAAACAACACCTACATCTGTGGCCACTACTAACCATCAACGGTGAAAGCCTGTCGAGGTAACAAAAAATTACTCGCCTTTAAGTTCTAAATAGGCAGCCACATGCCCCATTAAATCATTGTCTTACAAAATACACAAACACATACAACATTATCCCCAGTCAACTACCTTCTTCGTACAGCAGAAGCACCAACTCCTTGTACAGGTCCATAGCGTATTGCCTCTGAAAATCATCAACCAGCTCGTCTGTTATTCCACTCATAGTGGCGCAGGGTCCCCAAGCGCGTGCATTTCCATAAACTTTATTGCAACTGGACCGCAGTCCCTGCTTCTCTTATTGACGTACACATCCCGCACCCTATGCCACGTATACGGCGATGGATCTGCGGGTTGAGAAGGGTGTGATGGGCAAAGGTTGCGGATGATATGCGGCAGGAACTCAAGTACAGGGCCCATGATTTTATCAACATGCTGTCATCTTTCCATATGGGATTTGGGTCAAGTATATGCACCCATTGTATCTTCAGGTCAATCACAAGCCCCACCCAATGCTTCGACAGCCATATCATTGGCACGTACACAATGTCCACATCGGTGATCCAAGTTTTTCTTGGAGCTGCCACGAAGTGTTGGAGCCTGTCATCCCACCTGTAAGCATTCTTGTTTTTTGCGGATTTCCATGATCGGTGTTTAATATCGATCGTGTTCATTAGCTAAGGGGCAGCAAAGTAAGCATGTTCCTTCTCAAGGTGCTCAGCGTGTCTCTCCCCCAAAAAAAGATATCAGCAATTCAATGTGCTGCATTCAAAATCCAGAGTTAGTTCATCTCGACAGCTAACTCTCCATAATTACAGGGGAATACAAAACATGGTAGATGAACTGTGGAAGATATACTACCTATGGATGGTTACATGCAATAACCTAATGGATGACAAAATGGATGACAAAATGGATGACCAAATATGGATGACCAAATATGGATGACCAAATACATATAACCAAATACGGATGACCAAATACGGATCACCACATATGGGTCACCCAAGAGTTGGATGACATAACATGGACGACAAAATATGGACGACTCGAAATGGATTGAATTTGACATACTACTAATAACAAACTATGAGTGACAACGATCTACGAAGAGAAAACAATCATTTTTAAAACTATCAATGCAAACATGTCGACGATTATGTTTTGAATCTAGATGGACGTAAAAATCATAATATCGAACGATGTAATACCTTTGTGTTCACCCAGTTCCTAGGTTTCGCCAGGCCAAGCAAGAAGTTGTTGTTGATCTCGATCCCCATACGCGTAAGGTGTTTCCTGTGTTTTTAACAAACCAAGTAATTGGTTGGGATGAAAAAAAAAAAGTTCACTATATAATGACGATGGAAATCGCAGAATCAGGTAGCGTATATTACACAGAGCCACACGAGCCAAGCGTTCGCTCGAATTGCTTCCATATGTCAACGTCTAATGTGGGAAGGACACTGACTAGTGCTCTACTTTGAATCGCTAGCAATGTCACTGCAAGCTTCCTTTCCACTTCAGTAGGCTTGTGCGTAGTCGATTTCTGACACAGCTGAACAATCACTAACACAGATTGTATCAACATTCGTACCGTCACGGCTTGGCAAACTAGACATATCCATCTGCTGGACCTGTACATTAATCTATTATAACCCATCCAAAAAATCATCTGTCGGGAATCAATAAATGTTGACGCCAATAACCTGTTTTTCTGCAGTCTCCTCAAGATCTTTCAGGACGCAAGCAGTTACTGTTCCTGGAGATTTTTCATCTATCGGCTGGGGGGAAGTCAACACAGAGGCCGCCCTTGGTGTTCTTGTTGGCGACTATAAAACACGCACTACTTGTTAGACTCCCTCATGGCAATTATGTAGCACAAAGAAACGGTGACTACATGTACCTTTTAACCACTAGGCGACCGACTCTCCACCTCTACTGCTTGTACGGGGGAAGAGGCTAGAAACTGGTCAGCGAAAGCATGCTCAGACTTGGTTTCAGCGGCCATTTTCTCCTCTGCAAGCTCTGCTGGACGGCCTTTATCAGAAGTCTCCTGCAATTGTAAATGTTATTAGAATGGGCAACAACTTGTGGATAGTTAAGTATGGACGATAACGTATGGATGCCATTTGTGAATGATATTCAGATTTCAATAGATGGACGGCAACCTATTGTTAAAAACCCACCGAACAGGAGCATAGAAAGGTTTACGATACTAAACCATCGAAGAGGAGGATATAATCAAAGTAAGCAGTATCATACAAACGCCAACGGAAAATTATAAAGTTATGAGTGTTACCATATTTGCTGCAGCCTCCCCATCAGATGACGGTAATGCCTCATCTGTGAAGCTAATTACCGTAGATTCCTCCCCCACGTCAGTTCCTCCTCTACGCACCTCCTGCTTGTTTTGTCCATATTTAGAGAACAAGTGATTTATCAGGTCAATGATAATATGTGAGTTTATAATAGACGTGACAAAAAAACGATAATAACTTACCTCATCACCCATCTTTAACTCTTATTTCTCTTCCCTCTCATTCCCAGACGGAGAAATGCTCCTTTTTCTCTTCAATACACCCTCTTTTTTCCCAACTAGCCTCAGCAATCTATCCATTTTGCCACTTTCCTGTGACTTATCTCCTACCTTCTCCGGAGATACATTAGGCTCCTCCATCCAATAGGGGGGGGAACTCAGTGCCTTCTTTCAAACTAACCTCAAAAGAGAGTGAAGCCATGTTTTCATCTTCATCGATTTGCACACCAAAAATATGCACATTCAATGATTATTTTTTGCAATTTCGTATCAAATTTCCGAAACGCATATAACAACCACACAAACACATCCACAGTCACACAACATTTTGGATTAAAAACTATTGATGAGTAACAGGTGTAACAAACATCCAACCAACTCCGTACACAGACAATAAGGAAAAATGCATAACAAATAACATATGATCTTAACCACATCTAACCACATGCGAATATGGATGATGCACCCCGTTTACACACTATCAAATTGCCTGCGATTTTTTCTCAACTGTTTTTTTTTTCTCAACTGTTTCATGCGCCTGCGGTTTTTTCATCTTCCTAGCTGAAAGGAAAAGCTGTGATGAACATTTACTCGTTTCAACACCTCATCTCCCCTTCAAAATCTTCTCCATCTCATCCTGCCGTTGCTGCAGTTTTTTAATGTCTTCACACCTCTCTTTCATCTGCGCCAACAGCCACTCCAATTGATTCTTTGTGGTAACACTATCCCGACGCCTCCTTCGGCCAGATGAAGATGCCTTCGACGTGGAAGGTATGTCTCGGACACCAAGTTTAGACGCGACGGACTTGCTTCTCTTAACACTCCTCCGATCATGGACATGTTTAATGTGTTCTCCTTTGGGAATAACTTCCTTCACCACGACTAGTGGTTCCGTGTCGTGGCCACCCCCACCATTCGCCCTTCCTAAATAAGTGCCCTCCCTTTAGCTTCCTCTTTAGGTACTTCACCCTCCTATCTTTAACCTCTTCATCCCACTTACCCCACCCTTCCTCCGCTGGTTCTCCCTTTTTTCCAACCTCTATCATTGGCTGCACAATTAGCTGCAGGAAATATAGTCAGACACTTGTCCATACCTATAAGATCAAGTTAATAAGCGTACAAGCTTAGAAATGCAGGCGGCTATAAACTATAGACACAATACAATGGACTACAATTTGTGGATGACCCAGCATGAACGAACAACAATGTGGATGGTAAATAAACAGCCACACTCAATATCCAATAATGGATGCACTTAATTGAATGACTAAGTATGGACGTTGCAAATTCCATATAACAATACGCAATGCATTGCAAACGCGACAGTCAAATTTCAATATAAAGTAAATGGATGCCTCAACGTGTACGCGACGTTACTGACGAAACCAACGACGACTGCTAACGATGTATGATTTCAACAAATAAAAGTTAAAGTCAACCAACTAGTTCACCTTGGGATCGTTCTCTACTTCGACTATATCATCCATCGACATGGGTCTGTGTCTAAGAATGTTCTCACCGCTAATTTCCAACAATGGAGTTTCGTCCGATATATTAGGTAGTTTCGCAGCTAGAAGAGGTATCGCTCTATACGCAACCATTTGAAGAATCAGTGGGAAGCCCGTCACCCGCATTGATCCTGCCAATAGTTGATCATAGAACACCTGATAGGATCATTATATTTACCATTACGCAGTGGCCTTGTCGTGATAATAGTGCGGAAGAAAGACTCTCTCCCCCAAGGGAATCTCAGAAACGTTTCCATGTCATCGAGCATCCTAACGTATTTGGGTGTAGGTCTGTGAACCACCGCACTCGCAATGAGGACGCCGTCATCTATCGAATAAGCGCCAGCTGTATCCTTCTCTTTGGTGGTATCTCTGGATTCGCTCTCAGCTCATCGACTAAGTTCCCAATTGTAATGTGAATTGAGTCTCCAATTATCTTCCTCTATAAAGCGTCTGGCTCTCGTGGGTGTTTTTCCATCAAATTTGGATCATAGTTGTCGGGATAGTCTCCACACGGGAGTCCAGATACGCTACCAAAATCAAAATCAAGAAGACTTAATCTTAAGGAATGTCCACCGTACACCGTCCACATCTTGTACTTGTTCTTGGACAAAAGCTGCCTCTTCAGCAAAGCGTAGACGAGCTTCCCGGAGTTCTGGCATAAACTCGCTGGGAAATCAAATAAGACCCCAAAACACGTAGACCGGATGAAGTCAAACTCCGGTGTATCGCCGAGTATCTCATGAATTGTTGTAAGCAAGTCAGGTTTTGAGTAGATATTCACCCTCGCAGCAGGAAACCGATCTGTCGCAAACAACCGTGGCGGCAGCTTCGCGTCATGAGTATGATTTCCATCCACTTCTGCAGCTTTCCCTTCTGCAATATCGAAACAATTAGAGATTCGCCCCCAAACATAACTCTTCCACTTCAGTAGCTGAGAATCGGAAACCAGTCTGATCAAAATATAAAATTAGAGGTTACCCGGATCTACAGTTTCCACCGCCGTTATCACCAACACCAAAGACAAAGGGTCCTCAGAAATCGATTATGGACCCTCCGTCAGGATGCACAGTTAGGGTTCCTTTACGCCGCAGTTATGATTTTTAGATCTATCCCCGACCCAGTAAATTTGTTATTTTCTGCATGTGTAAAATCCAATCCATAAATCTTACAGAAGAAGCTAAGGTAAGGGCATACTCGTTATTCCATCACTTAGAAGTACTCATGTTGTTGTAAGTGCCTTTCTGTGAAATATCTTACGTCAAAGTACCTTTTTCCGTTAATCTCTCATTCAGACACAATAACAAATAAATTAAAACATCTGATCGAATTTCTCTTATTTTCAACCAATAATATTTTTAAATCATCAAACATGCGCTAAGCGCATATCCAAAATCTAGTTTACTTTAAATAAGAATCTTTCATTGAATATGTATATACTACATATCAATGTATCATACATGATTATATTATCTCTTCAAAACAATATATAGATAAATAAATTAGGGAAGATGTGAGTACCTCCGCTTTGGGGGCTCAGATCACCGGCCATTTATAACTTTTTTCAATCCCCTAAATAGGAAAAGAAGAGGTCTGTTCGCTATGACAGAAGGCTGAGACACAATGAAGAAATAAAAAGACTTATGGAAACCATATGGAGCCGAGAGGACTTACGCTCAGTGGAAGCAAATATTGGCAAATCGAGAGCAGAAATCATCCACTGGAACAAGGAACAACAAAGAAACAGCCGTAAGCAGATCGAAAAACACAATACAAGACTTGAAGACGCTATGACAAATCAAGACCCAAATGAAAATCTCATTCGAGAGATTAATTAAGAACTAAGCAATGCATACAAGCAGGAAGAGGAGTACTGGAAACAATGAAGTAGACAACTCTGGCTTGCTTTGGGGGAGAGAAACACAGGCTATTTTCATGCCATCACCAGAGGAAGGAAAGCTGTAAACAACATATCAGTCATTGAAGACCCCTCAGGACTATCAGTGTACGAGGAAGACAAGATAACAGCAGTGATACAAAATTACTTCCAGGAAATCTTTACCTCAGGGGAAGGAGAGAGGACTAACATAGTTCAGGAAGCCCCGCAAACCCGCATCACAGCGGAGGAAAATAACAAACTAATTGAGATACCCACTGCAGAGGAAATCCGAAGGGCCTGCTTCTCTATTTACTCGGACAAAGCCCTAGGACCCGATGGGTTTTCAGCCAGCTTCTTCCAGACAAATTGGGGAATTGTGTCACCACACATCGTAGAGGAGATTCAGAACTTCTTCTTCTCGGGTAACCTGCCAAGAAACATAAATGAGACTCATGTCAGGTTCATACCAAAAACTCATGGTCCAAAAAGAGTCTCAGACTATCAACCCATAGCCCTATGCACGGTTTACTACAAGATCATCTCTAAGCTCCTAACAAAGCGGCTACAACCTCTACTCAACAACATTGTGTCTGAAAATCAATCTCCTTTTGTCCCTAAAAGAGCCATTTCCGACAACGTCCTCATCACTCACGAGGTACTACACTATCTTAAAAAGTCAGGAGCAAGAGGTTCCATGGCCGTGAAAACAGACATGAGCAAGGCATACGACAGGCTGGAATGGGACTTCATAAAGCTGGTCCTAGAGAGACTAGGGTTTCACAAAACTTGGATTCACTGGATCATGGAATTTGTAAGCACGGTCACCTATTCTTTCCTACTGAATGGAACAGCTGAGGGACAAGTATTACCTCATAGAGGCATTCAACAGGGAGACCCCCTCTCCCCTTATATCTTTATCCTCTGCAGCCAAGTGCTCTCGGGTTTATGCATCAAAACCCAGAATGAAGGAACTCTGCCAGGTATCCGAGTTGCAAATGGTTGCCCGAGAGTAAATCATCTGCTATTCGCGGATGATACCATATTTTTCTGTGGATCGGATCCAGCCAGCTGCAAGGCCCTCAAAAAAATCCTGGAGCAGTATTTGAATGCTTCTGGACAAACAATAAACTGCTCAAAGTCAGCTATCACATTCTCAGCAAAGACTCCAGCTAGCATAAGAGAAAGAGTGAAAACAGACCTGAATATTGACAAAGAGGGTGGTTTGGGCAAGTACTTGGGGCTCCCTGAACACTTCGAAAGAAAGAAAAAAGATATGTTCAGTGTAATCTTAGATAGGATCAAATAGAGAGCCGGAAGCTGGTCCTCAAAATTCCTACCTAGTGCGGGTAAGATGACATTATTACAATCAGTGCTTTCAGCAATGCCTACCTACACAATGTCCTGTTTTAAACTCCCATCGTCACTGTACAAGAGAATCCAATCAGCTTTTACCCGCTTTTGGTGGGATACAAACCCGGAGAAGAAAAAGGTGTGCTGGATCCCCTAGAAAAAGCTAACTCAGTCGAAAAGGAATGTAGATCTTGGCTTCCGAGACTTAAGTGCTTTCAACGATGCCCTCCTTTGAAAACTCAGCTGGAGGATCTTACAAAACCCCTCATGTCTGCTTGCCTGAATCCTACAAGGAAAGTATTACAGCTCAAATAGTTTCCTGGAGTGCAAGGTACAAGCTTCAGCTTCGCATGGTTGGAAATGTATTCTCATTGGAAGAGATTTGCTTACTACAAACCTGGAATAGCGATTGGATCTGGACTTTCCACCCCAGCGTGGAACTCCCCATGGCTCTCCCTGAGCTCACTGATGTCCCCAATGGGCCCGGCACCCCTACAACATCAGGAGATGCGAGTTTCAGACCTAATGCTCCCAAGTAGTGATGGCTGGAATCTACAACAAGTGCGAGAGATTCTTCCTGCATACGAAAAGGAGATCATCAGTATTCACCCAAGCAAACTTGGCGCCCCAGACAAGTTTTTGTGGCTAGCAACAGAGACAGGCGCTTCTCGGTAAAAACAGGATACTACTCAGCTCTCGAGGAGACTAACACTACCCACAGAGTGGTATCCACCACCCTAGACGTTGACTGGAGAAAAGAGGTATGGTCTTCAACCATCTCTCCAAAAATCAAGTTGTTCCTCTGGAAAGCACTTCAGGAGGCGCTCTCGGTTGGCGAAAACATGATGAAAAGAATCCCTGATTCCTACTTTGAGTGCCCATGCTGCCCGGAACTGGAATCCACTACGCATCTTCTCTTTACCAGCCCATTCGCAGAAGAAACTTGGAGTCACACACCTTTCCTCAATCCAACGGAGATGGCGATATTCCCGAACCTAATTACTGGTTTGAGAATAGGCAAAAACTGGAAATGCTTACCACCCTCCGGAATTAGTGACACTCCCCTCTTCCCCTGGATATGCTGGTCGCTCTGGTCCACGCGAAACCAACGAATCTTCAACCAAAGGAGCATATCTGCAGAGGAAACAGTTTCAAAAGCGATCTGCAGTGCAAAGGAATGGCAAGCGGCACAATCCAAGCAAAAACAAATTGAAGTAGAGGCCTCAAAACCTACCGTTCCTGGTTATCGCCGATCTGTCAGAGCAATCAAGACGACCTGCAAGTTAGACACAGCCTAGAGAGAGGAAGACGGCCAAGCGGGATTCGGCTGGGTAATCAGTGACCACACCCACAATCGCAATTGGAAAGGCTCAGGCTCACAGAAGTGGATTGGATCACCCCTCATGGCGGAAGCATTAGCGATGAAAAAAGCAATCCTGCATGCACATGAACTAAACATCAAATAGCTCCTTATCAGATCCGACTCCCAAAAGCTTATTAAAGCTCTAAGGGATGAAGATCCACCGAAGGAAATATATGGTATCTCTCATGATATCAAAAATCTATCTTTCGTTTTCTCTGTTGTTGATTTCGAGTTTGTTCGAAGGGAGAAGAACTTGGATGCCGATTCCTTAGCAAAGGAATCGCTCCACTTGTGTAACCCAAACCCGATTTAATTTTTTTTTATGGAATTTAAGTATTTGAACAAAAAAAGAGATAAAGGGATTAGGGATAATTTTTGAAATAATTCATTTGGCAATTTTATTATGAAATATAACCCTTTGTAAAATGATTCATCAGAAGGGTTTAATAGTGTGCTTTCAGTCTGCCGTTAGTCTGTTAGTAGTTTGTATTTAGTCTGCCATTAATCTGACTATAGTCTACGTATAATTGTATGATCAATAAGTTTACCATTAGCCTACAAGTAAAAGTGATTAAAAGAGTAGCACTGATATTTATAAAAATTGTAAAAGAAAATTCATTTTTACAATTTTCTTTTGATGAAATATCTGTTTTATATTATTTTCTTATTACAAATTATTTTGGAGTATTTCTTTAATAATCTGTAAATTATACATAAACAGCCTAAACAGCCATAATAGGACAAAATACTTTTGTAATTTTTGGATTGGATATGTACTTTATATACTGGAACAATATTCTTAATTTGTTTTTACTTTTCATTTAAATTTGTATAAATTGTTGATTTGTGTGGGTATGGATGCTATAGCTGTGTATAGATCATTTGCAATGTATAATATTATAAGTAGTTTAGTTTTTTTATTTTTGAATTATTACAACTATCAAAATTTGGTAAACAAAAAAAAAGATAAATTAGTTTTTATCCAGCGATGAAATTTGAACTTGAGACTTGAGAATATTTTCTATATACATGCTTGTTAAATAAATTTATGTTACCATATTGTAAAACTTGTAGGAATTATGCTGTGGTGGTAATGGCTTATTTACTGCATTTAATTTTGCATCTGAGATAAATGCTCCCTTTTGCAATCCATATCTTATATAATTTGGTGTGTTCTAGGGGTGAATTCCAGAGTGTGAGGCTACTAGTTCTAAAGTTGTATAATAAGGAATACAAAGAACAGTTTGATCATATGCGGAATTATGTGGAAATATATATATATATATATATATATATATATATATCAAATCCGGAATCACGTTTTGAAAAATTGGTTCTTTTTAGAGTACTTTTTGTCGACCAATTATCGGGTCTGGTGACACATTCTTACAGATTGCACTTAAGTGTGTCTTGTTGTATGTGGTTAATTGGCCATGATATAAATAACCAAATATATCACTTGGTTGGACTGTAGTACAATTTGAAAACAGGGATAAGAACTTGTATACACATCCGTGATTTGCTGGTTTGTACAAAACGAATTCACAATGTTAATCGGTATGTAGTAAACCGGCAATAAACAAGACACTAAATGCCATTTTGAAAGTATATTGGAATGAAGAAAAATAAATTGTGAAGAAGAAAAAAAGGATAATTGAAACGTATGATCGTGCTGATATAATAAAAAGAATCATAAAAGGAATCAATAGGAATAAGAAAAGAATAGGAACGAGAAGGAAAAGAATGAAAGAAACAAAAAAAAGAATTAATAGAAATAAAATATATATAAAAAAATAAAGAATATTTTTTGTTCCTCTCCATATTTTATAAGAAATACTTTTATTCTATAATTCTTTAAATAATAAGGAATGAGAGGAAATAACATGGAATAAATATTACTAATGAATGGTAAAAAATTTAAGGAATAAAGAGGAATTCATTATTTCTCCTCATTTCTTTGGTCACCGGTTAAAACCAAAATATGGTAGGTTCAAGTTAAAAAAGTGATGAGCCGGTGAAAAGAGTTATAGGGTCAAAGCAAAAGCAAGGATTGAAGTCTTATGTTTAATGGGGTCATCATACACTGGAATTCTATGTCACTCCATCTAATTCCTTATATAAATTACAAATGACTAATTTCCTCTTCTTTCTTTTTATAAATCTTGTTGGTGTCAGTTAGATCACTAAATAAAAGGGAAACAGAAAGATGGGATATAGAATAGTTTTGGACTGATTTAATGTTAAAACAATTGTATGTATGAATAGCTATTTTTTGTCAATTGGTTATATAATGTACTTGAGAATCTTTACAGGTATATATACGAACTTTGTCAAGTCTTAGAGAGAGTACAAGTTTGTGATGCATCTATCTCGCAACCAAACAGATCAACATAACTCCAAACCTTAGCATAAACACCAGCTGGTTTGCATCAGGTTTCTTCAATAACCAGATTAACCACAAATGCAGAAACCGATACCAATTGAGATCAAAAATCTTAAACAACACTTATGGTCTCATCAATTGATTTCAAGAATCACACCGAGAATACTTTTTCGAAGTTGACTCTTTACACACTAATTAACGAGGGTCTAACTCAGTGATTGTAACATTATTCAAAGTCATTGTTGGTGGAGTACTACTACTTGTTGATTCTCCATCTCCTGGGTAAAATCCAGGTTGCGAGGGTCTTGATAAAGTGAAAGAAGTTGCATTGAGCATTAGAACAACTGTAGCCATTGTTGGTCTACTCTCTGCTTTCTCCTGAACACACAACAAAGCAATGTGAATGCATTTCATTATTTCCTCACTAAGACCTCTTGTCTTAATCAGACTTGGATCCACCATGTTTAACACTTTCCCTTCTCTCCAATTTTTCCATACCTATACACATAAGAGTTGAAATTAAAGTTAGTCCAGAACTAGAATCTGAAAGTCACTCTAGACTCTAGAAAACTCTGCTTTCTCATTCACTTACATAGCTAAGGAGGAATAATGAGCTATGTTCTTCAGGAGACCAATTGTTTCTCTTGCCTGTAATGATCTCAAGGACTAGTACACCGAAGCTATATACATCGGTTTTCACCGAGAATTTCCCGTTCATCGCATATTCTGGAGCCATGTAACCGCTGCAACAACCAAATAAAAATTTTGTGAATTTTTTTACACAAGTTATAGCAGTTTAATGGTACTTTTTTGTTATGTTTCTGGGCAGCTTACTAGGTTCCTGCAACTTTGCTTGTACACCTAGTCTGATATGGTTGGTCTGTATCAAACAACTTAGCCATTCCAAAATCCGAGATCTTGGGACACATTGCATCGTCCAATAGAACATTGCTTGCTTTTAGATCTCTATGAATAACTTTGAAACGAGAATCTTCATGGAGATAAAGAAGACCTCGAGCAACACCTGCGATTATCCTATAACGTGTTTCCCAATCTAATATCGTTCTCCTGTTGTTATCTGAGAAAGAAAAACGATTTCGATCAACCACTATATGTATAACTAGATATAGAGAATAACTAATTCACCATATGTAACTAGATATTGAGATGCTATATAGTAGATCAAAAGATACCAAATATGAAATGGTCGAGGCTGGTGTTCTTGAAGAACTCATATACGAGTAGTCTTTCGTGTCCTTCAAGGCAGAAACCTAAAAGCCTAACAAGATTTCGATGATGAAGTTTCTCAACTACTGAGACCTCGTTTATGAACTCTTTGTCTCCTTGTCCTGATTTCATTGACAATCTTTTCACAGCTATCTCTTTTCCACAATCAAGAACACCCTAATGATCATTAAGACAACATTTACGACAATGAATCGTTAAAAAAAGGTGTAATTAAGATTATAACATAAGATACAATCAATCTAATTACCTTATACACTGCACCGAATCCACCTTCTCCAAGATGATTGTCAGGAGAGAAGGCATCAGTTGCTAATCTTATGGTATCAAAGTCAAGTTGCAATAAGTGTACATCTGCAATCTCATTGTCGTCAACATCTATGTCTGATCCAAAAGCAGTAAAACCAAAAAAAATAATGAGCTTTGTTCTTCAGGAGACCAAAAAAGGTCAAACAAAAAGTTTCGGGCTAAAGCCTAAAGATTTGACTTTTGACTAAAACATTTCTCACCTTCATGTCTTTGTTTTTCCTTTCTTTTATTCCTTATCAAGAAGAAGTAAATGCACGCAACAATAATGGCAACACCAATAACAGAGCAAACGGTGGCGATTATTATTTTTGATTTGTTTACGCTTGGCAACGAAATATGTAAAGGACCTGCCAGAAACAAGAAACTAATTGGAGATTACAAAGTTAAATAATCTCAGTTTCTATAGATATGGATATGTATGCAAGTAGCTAATGCAGAATGCTCTGTTTTTTCTTTAAGGGGAGGGGGCAAAACAGGGTACTCTGTTTTACCTGGTTCTGGTTCTGATGGTGGATCAGACTCATACTCGAGATAGTAGAATATCAAGTTAGTCTGTATCTGAAAAGTACAGCTCGGACAAAACCACCTGAGCCCTGTTCTCCCTTTCGTCGCGTTCCCGAAAGCATAAATGAGACAGTCGTTACAATCTTTCTCAGATAAATCGGGCGTGCACTGCACGGCACCGAAGAACGTCGTGTTAGGCAGAGGACCAGTACCGTTTCCTTGATAATACTTCCTCTTAGATCCACCTGCTGCCGCAATTACCCTGAATCTGTTCAGTAACTCGCTCTGTAACCGGATGAACTCGTTTCTATCACCCGTTGTTTTGTTCGGGTTTAGTGCCTCAAATACAGGAGTCATTTGGAGTTTTCCGAAAATGGGTTTGTCCGAGTAACGAAACATACAATCCGTGGCCCTTAAGTAAGCTTCTCTACGGTTTGGAGACCTTGTGGTTAGATTCACTGCGGCTTCGTAGATACAGTTACGACAATCTACTCGAGGGACTACTCTGTTGCAGATTCCGATGGCTTCTACTCGTTCTTGATCTGAGATTTCTCCGACCGAGAGGTTGTAGAACAAGTAGGTGTTGGGATGGAGAAAAGGGATTGAAGAGATAAGACTGTTGAGGTTGTTGGAGAAGTTGCCGGTTGAAGCTGAAGAATGTGAAGGGAATTCCCAGCCCGAACCGTTTACATTGACGTCGTATTGAAGTGATAAGCTGAGAAATGAGATGAACAAGAACAAGAACAAGAACAAGTGTTGTGGTCGAGAGGAAGAACAAGAACCAATCATGATGAAGGTGGATTCTGAATGTTTTCGCTTTATTTTTTCAATATTTTTTTAGTTCATATATGTTCAACGAACCAAATGAAACGCAACTCCAAGTCTCCCTGACCCAAAAAATAAATAAATGAAAAGCCAAGACTTCTGAAAAGTCTATGCCTTATTAAATTAGATGTGACGTGTTGTTGATTGCGTCAAAGTACACGGTAGCTGCTACATATAGTAGATTAATGAGAGTAGCAATAATTTGAACTTTTTTAAAAAAAATATACATATATATATATATATAAATGACTTTTTGTGTGGAACAAAAAGTTTGATCAAATGTTTTTGGAAGAAAAAATATGAAATTGCGGTTGTAATCAAATTTGGGTGTTGAATTTAATATTTTGTAAGGCGTATGTATGAACACAACTTGTCTACTATCTTAACATTTAAACCCAAAAAAACTTGTTACCGACTTACCAATGCATGCATCTATCTACCAGACTAATTCATCATTTTATTGTGTGGAAGAAAAAATAGTCGTATGTATAAATTGAACGTTATCCATATGCCACAATTAATCTATTTTATTTTATAAAATTAGATTCGTTAACACAAAATAATTATATACTTCACTAAACCGTGATAAAACTGATGTTTATTGGGATTGATGTGAAAATATAGGCTTCTCATCCAACCACTTATCCTCTAAGATGAGAATCGCTCACCATTTTGACTAGACAAATAAAAAATTCCATATTTGAAAATCGATCCCTATACTAAACTAATATTAGAGAAACTCCTCTAGAAGTGGAAAGTTGAAACCACTAGCCCATCATTATTTTGGATGTGTGAGTTTGAGAAATTAGTAGTTACTGTGATGAACTCTCATGTCTTTTTTACGAGGTAAAAAATGCTAGATATTTTGGCGGCGACCATTGTTAAGTCCCCCTTGTGAGCAAACTCAAAAGAAGATAGATTTGGGCTCAAATTATCTTAGCAAAATATAAATCTAAAATTGAAAAATAGATAGCTAACTTGTTCACATATCAATCATACTTATACTAATCTATTTGACAGAAACCCTAACACACATGGGCTAATGGTTGTCACATTGGGCCTGATAGCTTTGTCTTGCGTTATTATAGCTTTCATTTCTGTTCCGAATTCAATTAAACCGAAAATTTAACAAAACATGAGATATAACAAAACACAAATTCAGAAACTTAAGCAACTTGGACTTGAATAGTCTTTGGTTTCTTAGGCTCAGGAGGCGGAAGCTTCTGAACAGTCACTTTCAACACACCGTCATGACAAACAGCAGAAATCTTGTCCAAATCAGCATTCTGAGGCAACTGAAACTTCCTCATGAACTTGCCCATTCTCCTCTCCGTCCTCACATACTTCACACCATCGTTCTCCTTGTTCTCTCTCTGCCTCTCTCCACTCACCACAATCACGTTCTCGTTCTCGACCTGAACCTTGATCTCATCTCCTTTGATTCCAGGCATGTCCACGACGAAGGAGTACGCGTTCGGGTGCTCGATGACGTCAGCTGGTGTAGCCGCCATTGCCTTGGCATCGCGCACGTAAGCTCTCGATGGATTGTTGTTGTGGCTCTTCTCGTTGTGATCTTCGGGGACTTCAAGCATGTCTTCCAGGATTGAGATTATCGGAAACCTTCCGAAATCCATCGTTCACTTGCTTTCTTGATTTCTTCTTCTTTGATTCTTGTTTTTGGTTTCGATTGATGGAGACTGTTAGAGAGTTGCGAGATTTAAATAGTTGGCGGAGATGGAGATTTCTAGAGAGATGTAGAGAGAGCGAAAGTCCGGTCTGATGTTTTCATTTTGAAGCGCTTCCGTATTTTTCGAGAAGCGTCTTGAATTGTCTTGGTTTTGTGACAATTGTTGTAATCCGATTTTGGATAAAGATGGGCCATCTATAGCTTTTACTGATTTTTGTTATATGTTAGGCTTTTAAATTATGAGTGCCAAGGCCCATTGTTTCTCTTTCGGAAATTTGTTACAAGGAGGTCGTTAAAGGTACGATTTCATTCGAATTTAGTGTGAAAATTGACCTAAAAAAGGACTATGGTGGATATAAATTCTTTTTGATAAGGAGTATGATTGGTAATAAAATTAAAAAAGGTTAATGAGAAAACGACGTAAAAAGAAAACTCACTACATGTGTATAAATGAAAACTTATGCAAGATTAGGCTTTATAGATGTAAGAAGTTCCTTGTAGATATCTCTGCATTCTCATCAGTCATAAAAGAATCTGTTAAAACTCACAGAAATTTTTGAATACAGCCGAATTCTCAAGAAATTAATTCACTAGTGTGTTAGTTAAATGAGAAGGTTTTTCCATTGTTCAAAATTAAAATCAAAGTAATTAGGCATTCATGAAGTCCTTTGGGTGACCAACCACAAGTAGGCATCCATCTAAGGCACCCGAAAGTGATCATCCATAGAAACATCATTCATGAACTTTCATTAGCAGTGATACTAATACATACATAAATTTTAGAAAAGATCTTGGAGAAGCATACTAACAACAGAAATTAAATTCCAATGGCATAGAGACTTTCATTAGCAGTGATACTAATACATAGATAAATTTGTTTCCATAAAGCTCCCTTTTCTATCTACCCTAAGCAAGAAAAAGCCTTTGCTCTCTCTCATTAACCAAACAATCCAATCCACACATTCTTGTCTCAATGGGTGTGATATATCCAACAAACCAACAATGTTTAATCTAAACTATGATTTTTCCAGAGGAGCTAGGAACAAGAGGATAGTGACAATTTTTCGGTGGAGGAAAAGTGAGATTCCGATCAAAGAAATAATAAAAAATGCATAAGTTTATCAAAGAATCTAAACTCAAGTAATCAAAGAATCATATATATCTTTACACTAAGTATCCAGGTTCTAAACGACAGCAATCAGAATGATCATTTCTTAGACATATTCTACATCATGCATTCTTTTGTTCAGAGTTTAAACATAACACACACACACACACACGAGTATGATAGTTCTCACGCAGAACCACCACATTATCATCAAGAGTCAGATATTCAAGAACATGACAGCTTCAGACAAGAATCTCCATAGATAAAGGATCCATGAGAAATTTACGAAAACCAATGTCTTACATAAATTAAATATCCAGAGGCAAGAAAGGTCTGAAATAAAGCAACATAAAGAAGCAGTTGACAACTAGGTCACGACTAATCAAAGTAACGATCCACTCAATGGATTTGGAAATAAGAGTTTAATAATGTATGACAAATGCAAATTCCAATGACACTGATCTTGAGGGACATATCAATATGCGAAAACCTGACACTCGCGAGAACGCCTAGTGGATGCAAAACGGTCCATGTAGGTGTGTCGCTCTTGGTTGGTGATAGAAGAATCTGTGAAACTCACAGAAAGTTTCTTAAGTACTGCTGAATTCTCAAGAAAGTAATTCATGAGTTCAATACCAGTTTCCTCCCACATAATCAGATTGTTAATCTCAACACACTCCAGAGTAGATAGTAAACACTTAGGCACATAGCGAAGTCTGTCTTTCGGCACCGTAAAAGAAAAGTCCTACAAAGAAAAACGAAAAAAGTTTTAAAAATATATCAAATATGTTCTTACTCAGTCAAATCACAAGTTTAAACAACTTCTTACCACGATGAGCTCCCTAAGATTTGGACAGCTTTCAAGAAAGGCAGGCAAATAATGTAACGCGTAGCTAGGAAACGCAATTTCCAAACGATACAAGTTACCGAATTTGGGCCATAGATAGCGATATGGATAGAAGAGCTGCAAGAAGAAAGCAAATATTACATGATAGAGAATTAGAGAACATTAGTTTAATTGTTATTTATGAATCACAAATAATATAAATACTTGCCTGTAAAGTAAGCTTAGAGATAATCATATGTCTTACACCTGAAACACTGGTGAGAAAATCACGGATATTATCTTTCTGGGCTGGTGACAATTGTATACCGCCAAACTCAACGTTGAACTTGGTATCAATATCGATCATGAATAAAGAAGTCAAGTTGTTGACTAGAATCACATCAGACTGGTTATCACTCAAACTCAAATACTCGAGTCTTGGAGCATCAATCACAACCGAGTAATCTGTACCAGCCATACCATACGCAACGTTAAACAGGATACGAAACCTTCTAAGGGATTTAGACCTCACGGTCAGAATCTTCGGAACCTCTCGATGCCTGTAATGCCTAGACCTAATCAATGTAAGATCTTCAAGAGCAGGACAGCCTGATATGATCTTCTCCATTATCAAAAGATTACAACTATACGAAATGTTTTCTAGAAACATGGTCTTTACGCGAGGTAAAGAAACAACGAGCTCGCGTTGCCGGATATCTCCCGTATGTGAGCTTTAAAGAGACCACATCTTGGCTGTTGAAAATGCTCGGAGGCAGATAAAAAGCATCTGTTGTCGCAACATCTAAATGTTGGACACCACGATCAACTGCTGTCCCAATCCACCTCGCGAGTGGTCCATAATAGAACATCGGTTTGCACTTTAGCTTGAACTTTTGCATCCGTTTATCGGAGTTATACTCCAGAAATTCGTCGATGAAGCTCTCGCAATCTTTCTCAAGGTGAGTAGGAAAATCACAGTCATCCAAGTCAAGTAGAGGAGCACCAACCCATACACCTTTCCATCTCTTCGACAAAACGCTTGTCGAAACGGAAGCTTTGGTGGGAAGGAATGAGAGTATATGATGGAGCAATTCATTCGGTAATTTGCTGATCCTATCGCGATCCATTGCGAGAAATCAAATCCTAAACTTTCAAAAAAATATATTTCAGAATTGATTCCAAGTTACATACATAAACTATGCAATATGGGTGTAAAGAACTTACCGTCAATTTCATTCGCAGGAGAATTGTTGTTGACGATATCGCCTAAGAAAGAGATTGAAAAGTGATGGCTGAAAAATCAACACTCGCTGCTGTAAGATTTCTGTTAATTACTCATAAGTGGACGATATCATTTTTGTTTTCATCTTCTTCCTATCATCTTATCCTACGAGAGATTTTTATTACCATGTTAGTTTTCAATTTTAACATTTTCCTATAAAATAATTAGCTATAGTATTTTCTATACAAACTTTTTCTTTTGAAAAGTATTTTGTTTCTTCTATAATAGGCTATAATATTTTTTATAAAAACTACTATATTTTTGTTGGAGCTATTACCATTATTACTATTACACACTCACACTTTCTTTGCATTCCATCTTATTAAAAACAAAAAGATTCTTCAAACTCTTTTTTCCTTTCATCTTATTGTACGTCTGATTTCTATTACCATTTTGGTTTTGAATTTTAACACTTTCCATTACAATAATTGGCTATAATTTTTTATATAAACTACACCATATTATAGTTAAAAAAAACTTTATATATTATTAGAACTATTATCATAATTCTCAACTATTACACAGTTATACAGTCACGCATTTTTCTACAAATGACGACGATACTAGGATTTTTGAAAGAGGACAAAATTTTTATGTTAAAATCAATAATTTAATATAATCAGGAACACATTGTTATATTATTTAATATAATAATATTTCATTCTGTCCTTCTTTATAAAATATAAAATATTTATTTAAACAGTTAATTATCCAATTTGGTTTTGATATTTTGTATATGTTTCTTGGCCTTTAAAGTTTAAACTATGTCATATAAGATTTAAAACTTGTCTTTTAAGTTATGCTTTAATATTTTGTTTTTCAATTAACTGCAGAAATATTAAACCTATAATCTCCCACAATACCTAGAACTAATCCGTTATATATTCCAATTTAAAAAATACTAGGTATTTACCCGCGCTACGCTGCACGATATTTTTTAAATTATATATATTTTTAATATAATAAAATAATTTTTATAATATAAATAAATAAATTTCTATTATTTTAAGTTACATATTCATATGTTTTAAATCTGAATACGCATTGTATATCCTTTTTATTTTTGAAAATTGTAATTTGCTATCAAATTTGTTTAACTAATTATATATGTATATATAAAAATAAAATAATACATTTTTATGTACCTCCATGCCAATGGCAAATATAATATATTTTCTATACTAAATTGTCACTTGATCCTCTCTTATAATTATATAAAGCAAAATGTCATTATAAATAAAAATTTATTAATTAATATTTTTTTTGAATTATAAAATTTATTTATTTATCAAATATATATTATAAATATATATTTCTAAAACTACCAAACTATAATCAATAACATTCATATCGAAACCATTGTTATTGCTTTTGAACTAAATAAAAAAATTATGTTTGAACTGTTAAAATATCGATTTAGCAGAAGTTAAATAATTAAATTTTGGTTACTGTAAACATATGGTAATTTGGAATTTTACCACCAAGAAATTTCATTTACTTACAAAAACTGAAAAAACTCATTTCCGTTTAAAACAAAAATAATTAACTGCGGAAGTATTAGACCTATAACCTCCCACAATACCTAGAACTAATCCGTTATATATTCCTATTTAAAGAATATATCTCCAATGGGTTTCAACCCGAAGCACAAAAAACCAGCATTTTTTCACTATCACTAGACCATCACCCGATATAAGAACATTCGAAGATCGATAGATTTAATAATACTTGTTGCTTAAATCTCAAGTTCTCTCCGAGAGAATACAAGACATTAAATTTGAAAGCAAATTCTCTGTAATCAAAAACCAAGTTACACAGTTAGAACATAGAACCCTAACATAAAGATGAAGTCATAAAAAAAAACCTAACATATATAGGAAAAAACCCTAGCGTAAATAGGCTCAATAGTTTTTAATATCAATTATTGTAATTTGTAAACGACAAGACTAGTAACACACTTACATAGCTGTGCTAGTAGTACATATATGAGCATTTAAGCTTTTGAATTTATGATATATTATTTCGGATTTTAAATTTTTTTATGAAATTTTGATAAATGGAGCAAAAACAAGATTCACATTAGTATATATAAATTACATATATTGACATAAATTATACATTAAAAATCATAGAATGTATCAATTCTTTTCAAAAAAAGATATATACCACGTTTTAGAATTTTGAACTTAGTCTTATAGAGTTTCAGACTTTGATAACACTGATAGAAAAAACAAACTTTAGTAACATTGTAAAATTGATCAACTGATAGAATGAGGTACAAAAAACTTGGTGTACACAAAACACAACAGAACTGTATATAAAGAAATATAGATGTTGATGTCTTAGCACTCACTTCTCTCTTTTACAAAACATTTTTATGTGAGAAGCAATATTATGATCTATATACAACTTATATATAGTTTCAAATTTGCAAATATTTTTGAAAAATGGATAAGTATTTAAATATGTACATGTCATTTTATATAGATCATAATAACATTATATTCTATATATTTCTGTATAAAATGATTGTTTTTACTTATTTATCAATATTTTAGAAATTTGTATATATTTTTGAAACTCTAAACAATGGTAGATAAGGTTAATTGGATACACCATGCTTTGAAGTTTAAAAAAACATATAAAATGTTTTTGGAGAAAAATGAATTTAAGTATATTTTTTTAATTTTATGTAAAAAAATAATATTTATTTTCTATATAAAATAACATAGATGAAGTGCTTCAAAATGACCTATAATGAGAAAATAATGTGAAATAGGTACTCTACTAAGGGAAAATTGTGGAAATAACTATTATTTATAATTTTTATAAATATCAGTACTATTGTTCTAATTATTTTTACTTGTAGACTAATGACAGGCTAATGACATACTGAATGTTAATTACTGGTAAAATGATTATTCATACAGTTGAACGTAAACTTCAAATTATTAGTAGACTAAATATAAATTACTAGCAGATTAAAAATATACTAATAGATCCCTTTTATGGATAATTTCAAAAAGGATAATGTTTCATAATAAAATTGTCAACTGAGTCATTTCAAAAATTATTACCATAACATATTTATGCTTTAATAAGGGAGATGAGCAATATATTGATGTAATAAAAACTTTGAATGGCTATATGCTTTAACATCAATCTAAGCTGCATGTATAATTTGTACCATCCCTTCTCCATTTACATAATAAACGGAAGATCTTCATAGTTTGAGCCGTCAAACGGAAAAGCAGCTAACTAAAAAATTATTCACGAGGTAGGGATATCAAGAACAGGACAGCCTGAAATGAGCTTCCCTATAATCATAGATGATAGAATTATAATTTTCCAGAGGAGCCAGGAGCAAGATGATAGTGACGATTTTTTGGTCGAGGAAAAGTGAGATACAGATCAAAGCACTAAAACCAAATTCATAAAATGGCTTCTATGCATGTACGTTTATCAAAGAATCCAAACTCAAGTAATCAAAGAATCATGTCTTCCACTAGATATCCGGGTTCTAGCAATCACAATGATCATTTCTTAGACATATTCTACATCATGCATTCTTCTTTTCAGAGTTTAAACATAACACACACAAAAAAAAAAAAAAAGACTCTTTAGAGTATGAGAGTTCTCACGCAGAACCACCACATTATCATCAAGAGTCAGATATTCAAGAACAAGACAGCTTCAGACAAGCATCTCCATAAATATAGGATCCATGAGAATTTAAAAAAATCAATGTCTTACTTAAATTAAATGTCCAGAGGCAATAAAGGTCTGAAACAAAGCAACATAAAGAAGCCGTCAACAACTAGATCACGACTAATCAATGTACCGATCCACTCAAGGATTTGGAAAAGAATTTTAATAATGTATAATAAATGCAATTTCCAAAGACATTGATCTTCCATGACATATCAATATGCGAAAACCTGACATTCGCCAGAACGCCTGGTGGATGCTACAAGGTCCATGTAGGTATGTCGCTCTTGGTTGGTGATAGAAGAACCTGTGAAACTCACAGAAAGTTTCTTGAGTACTGCTGACTTCTCAAGAAAGTAATTCATGAGTTCAATCCCAGTTTCCTCCCACATAATCACATTGTTAATCTCAACACACTCCAGAGTAGATATTAAACACTGAGGCACATAGCGAAGTTTAGTTCTCTTGTCCGGCACCGAAAAAGCAAAGTCCTACAAAGAAAAATACATAAGTTAAGAATATATCAAATACACGTTCTTACTTAATAAAATCACAAATTTTAAACAAATTCGTACCAGGATGAGTTCTTTCAGACGAGGACAGCTTTCAAGAAAAACTGGCAAAAATTGTAACGTGAAGCTACAGAACGCAACTTCCAAACGATACAAGTTACCGAAATTGGGAAATGGCCATAGATAGGGATATCGATAGAAGACCTTCAAGAAGAAAGCAAATATTACATCATATAAAAAAAATTAGAACATTAATCTAATTGTTATTTATAAATCACAAATTGTATAAATATACTTGCCTGTAAAGTACCCTGAGAGATGATCATATGTCTTACACCTGAAACACCGGTGAGAAAATCACGGATAGCATCTCTCTTGGCTGGTGACAATTGAATGCCGCCAAACTTAACGTTGAACTCGGTATCAATATGGATCATAAATAAAGAAGTCAAGTTCTTCACTACAATCACATCAGATTGGTTATCACTCAAACTCAAATACTCGAGTCTTGGAGCATCAATCTCAACCGAGTAATCTGTACCAGCCCTACCATACGCAACGTCGAAAATGATAATAAAACTTTTAAGGGACCTAGACCTCACGGACAGAAGCTGCGGAACCTCTAGATACCAATTATCCATAGACCTAATCAATGTAAGATCTTCAAGAGCAGGACAGCCTGATATGATCTTCTCCATGATCAAAGGATTAGCTCTATACGAAACGTTTTCGAGAAACATAGTCTTTACGTGAGGTAAAGAAACAACGAACTCGCGTGCCGGGATATCTCCGTTTGTGAGCTTTAAAGAGACCAGATCTTGGCTGTTGAAAATGCTCGGAGGCATATAAGAAGCAATATCGGTTGTCGCAACATCTAAATGTTGGACTCCACGATCAACTGCTGTCTCAATCCACCTCACGAGCGGTCCATAATACAATATCGCTTTGCACTTTAGCTTGAACTTTTGCATCCCTTTGTCGTAGTTATACTCCAGAAATTCGTCGATGAAGCTTTCGCAATCTTTCTCAAGGTGAGCAGGGAAATCACAGTCATCCAAGTCAAGTAGAGGAACATCAACCCAGAGACTGTTCCATCTCCTCGACAAAATGCCTGTCGAAACGGAAGCTTTGGTGGGAAGGAATGAGAGTATATGAATTAGCACTTTTATCGGTAATTCGCTGATCCTATCGCTATCCATTGCGAGAAATGTAATCCTAAAGTTTCAAAAAAACAATCATATGTATTTTTTTATTTCAGAATTGATTCTGATATTGTCACAACCATAAACTATGCGCACGAGAAAGCAATATGAGTCTGAAGAACTTACCGTCAAACTGATTCGCAGCAGAACTGTTGCTAAGATTATCGCCTAAGAAAGATCAACACTCGCTGTTGTAAGATATCTGTTAATTACTCCTAAATGGACGATATCATTTTTGCTTTCATCTTCTTCCTATCATCTTATCCTACGTGAGATTTTTATTACCATGTTAGTTTTCAATTTTAACATTTCCAATAAAGTAATTGGCTATAATATTTTCTATAAAAGCTTTCTCTTGTAGAGTATTTTTTTTTTGTCTATAATTGGATATATTATTTTCTATAATATTTTTGACAGCATAATGTTTTCTGTATAAACTACTATACTATTATTGGAGCTATTACCCGAATTATATATTACACACTCACACTTTCTTTGCATTTCATCTTATTAAAAACAAAAGGATTCAAACTCATTTTTGCTTTCATCTTATCCTACGTGTGATTTCCATTACCATATTGGTTTTAAATTTTAACACTTTCCATTAACCTAATTGGCTATAATATTTTTTTATATAACCTATACCTATATTTAATAAAAACAAATATACCATATGATTGAAGCTATTACCATAAATCTTAATTATTTACACAGTCACATACTCACACCTTTTTCTGCATATGCCTACAGATACTAGGACTTTTGAAAGAGGACACAAATTTTATCTAAAAACAATAAATTAATATAATTTGGCACAATTGTTATATTTTATAATAATAATACAATAATATTTTACTCTGTGTTAATTTCTATATAAAATGTAGAATATTTATTTGAACAGAGTTAATTATCCAATTTAGTTTTGATATTTTGTATATGTTTTGTGGCCGTTAAAATGTGTTATAAAAGATTTAAAACTTGTCATTTTGGTTAGGATTTAATGGTGCAACGAATATATAAGAGTTTTTGAAGATCAATGGATTCAATAATACTTATAGCTTAAATCTCACGTTTTCTTTTTAAGAGACTAGAGAGAATACAAGACTTTTAATTTGAAAAGACATTTTTTTAGTAATAAAATACGGAGATTTTACAAAAATAACCCATAAATTTAAGTAAATTGCTAAACTAACCTCCCATTTTATCATTTTTGAAATTAACCACTTTCTCTCACTTATATCCATATCAGTTCTATTTATTCATGAAAATATGCCATTAAATTTTTTTTTTATTATTACAGAAATTTATTTTACCAAACAATCCTCATCTTTCTCACTTATTCACGAAAATGTCATCACCATCAATTCACTCAACCACCATTTTCAGCCAATTCGAAGCTTTTATTGCTTCAAAGACCCATTTTTTAGCTTTGTAACCTCACTTCCTCTTCTCCTAACCTTCTGCTCTTCCATTTTTCACCATTTTCAGCACACGAACTCTCTAATCTAAGTTTTTGAAACTTGATGTTTGCCATATTTGGTGATTTGGTCTGGCAAATCGATTGGACTTGTTTGGTGGTGGCTGGAATCAAAGAAATCGGTGGTTGAATAAGCTAAATACCACTGGTAGGTGATTTTTCGGTCAACTTTTATGAGTTTTCAGATCTGTGCCTCGAAAGTAGACTTCTTAAGAAGTCTACTCGAAAAGTGTACTTCAGAGTCTACTCGAAAAGTGTACTTCAGTATATTTTTCGATTTCGATTCCCGCCCAATTTGTTCCGATTCCCGCCCAATTTGTTAATTTGATTTCCCGCCATGTTTTTTTTAAGTCTACTGGAGAAGTCTACCCGAGAAGTCTACTGGATATGTTTGTTCCATAAACCCTAAATCAAATATTTTTGATATAAAATTTGTATCAAAAGATTAATTTTCTTACCATTTTCACATTTTAAAGTTCAAATAACAATGATATGGACTCTAAATCATTAATCAAACCATAAACTATAATTCATATAGAATTTGGCTTTACCCTATCAATACCCTAAACTTTACATCTCAAACCCTAATCTTTTGAACTTCAAACCTTTTCAATCTTATACTTATGAAACTTAAAAATTGGTTTATTTTCATGAAATTTTATTTAACAGAGATGCCATATGTCTATGTTTTGATTATGTTTATAATCTTTGTATCATAATATTTGTTATAATTTTAGTAATTTTTTTAAAAGATTTAATTATGTAGTAGACTTCATTAGTAGACTTCTAAGGGGTTGTATGTTTTCTAGTTAATTTTCTTTCTGCATTTAAATTGATTCATTTGTATGAAATTTTGTATTCTATACATGTCAAATATATATGTCTTACTTATGTTTACCAATTTTTTAGAAATTTATTTATTTTATATTTTCTAATTAATTTTAAAAAAACTAATTATGTAGTATACTTCAAAAGAAAACTACTTATGTAGACTTCATTAATAGTCTACAAAAATAGACTTCTTTAGAAGTCTACGATTGTAGACTTCTTACGTAGACTTCCCGAAGGATAAAATCCTAACTGTGGCAAACGTTTTTTGTTTAGTCACAAATGACTGAACTGTAATTTCACTACTCCTTTGGGTTAGTTTTGCCAAACATTTAATAAAGGGTCTACATATTGAGAAAAAAATCAACTTTTAGGTTATAAAGAGCAATTCCCCTATAAAATACCAATATAAAATTGAACACAAAACCCTAATTTAAGATGATGTTGTAACAAAGAAAACCCTAGCGTAAATAAGTTCAATAGTTACACACTAACACAGCTGTGCTACATCGCTAACTCACATATCCTACACCATTTAAGCTTTTGAATATATATATATATATATATATTGTTTTGGTCAAAAAGCTTTTGAGTTTATGATAATAGTATTTTGGATTTTAAATTTAGTTAAGTATGAAATTATGATAAAAAGAGCAAAATTAATATTCACATCAGTTATATAAAATACATAGATTGATATGAATTATACTTAAAAATCATAAAATTTATCAATTCTTTGCAAAATAAGATATATACCACATTTTAGAAGTTTGAGCTTAGTCTTACAGATTTTTGAACTTTAGTAACATTATAAACTTTTATCAACTGATACTGCAGTATTAGAGTAATGAAAAAGATAGAATGAGGTACAAAAGAACTTGTTGTAACAGAACTGTATATAAAGAAAATAGATGCTGGTGTATTACCACACTTACTTCTCTCTTTTACAAAACATTTTCATGTAAGAAATAATACCATGTTCTGTATATAGTTTCAAATTTGCAAATGTTTTTGAAAAAAATGATAAGTATATAAATAGGTACAGTATATGTCATTTTATATAATCATAATAACATTATATTCTATATATTTCTATATAAAATGAAATATTTGTTTGACATATATATCAATAGAAATTTCTATATGTTTTTGTAACTCTAAAATATTGATAGACAAGGTTATTTACATATGCCATGATTTGAAGTTTTTTAAAAAATTAAAAGTTTCAGAAAAAATGAATTTTGATAATTTTTTTATTTTATGTAAATAACATAATTATGCTTTAATAAGGGAGATGAGCAATATATTGTTTTAATAAAATCTTTGAATGGCTATATGCTTTAACATGAAGCTTAGAACTTATGATTATTGTTTGTTCTTCTTTTTTTTTTGGTTTTTGATATATAATTTAATTTAGTTATTTTTAAATTTCAATAATGAATAGTTGAACTTTTGAAATCTAACTTTTTGTTTTTGTTTTTTAAAGTTAATTTATATGCTGTGTTTATTAGGTTTTTTACTTATTGCATATAAGATAAGATAAGTTGTTTATATATGTCGGTGTGCTTTTCATGTAAACAATGTTGCGGTGAAGATTCACCTTAAGTTCAGTATCAAATTTTAATATTTAACATTTCTTTTTTATGTTTGAATTTCTTCTTTATAAAAGATATTAGATTATTTGTAAGTCATACTATTTGTTAGTATTCATTAATCAAATTTTGAGAGCTTTGAATTTTTTTCTCTTTTCTGATGGATTTTAAAACTTTTCTTGCATAAATTTATCGCTTGTGAACTTAAATTTTAATATAGGTTTAGTGTTTGCTAATCCTAGATACTAATATATATATAAATTTATGAGAATATTTTAAAATTACCCATTTCGGAAAAATATTGTCAAACATAAATTCTTTTTTAAAATAATTTTAAATATCAGCGTTATCCTTTTTCCATTTAGATTTAGCTATAATTATTAATTACATTTGATTACTAAAATGGTTATTTACTATTTAACTCTGGCCAGTAGTAGTTCAGCCCTTGCAATATCGTTGCTGGAAAGCAGAGACTACGTAGGAAGAAGAAGTATGCCAGATGAGAGGCATACTTATGTCATTTTAGATGATTTAAAATTACAGATCACTTCCCCTACAAGTGGGATTTATTGAGTTTATGTAAAAAACGGACTTTGACAATACTTTTAGTATAATTGGGGGTTATTGGTTTATGACAAGAAAACAACGTGGAGACGTTAGACAGACATCACGCGGACTGATGGTGAACATATATTCTTCCTGCAGGTGAGAAGCAGTGGCTGACCAGACTAACTTCACCTTTTGACTGCTATCTTACCATGTGACGATTTGGCCAGTTGAATTCAATCACGACGTGCCATAGTTTCTCTCGGTGAAATGTCACAAAATGTGATATTGACACCAGATAAACTCGGGTTGTGGGACAAGAAGACAAGAAGACGAGGGCATCCTATGTTTGGCGAAACACAGGCATTAGACAGGCGTCTCGCAGACGCAGGTGAGAAACAGAGGCTGTGCAGACTCGTTTCACCTTTAAATACTATTTTATCCTGTCACGATTTCGCCAGTTCAACTAAATTACGAAGTGCCATAGTTTCTGCGCGTGGGGAAAAAGTCACAAAAATGTTACATAGTCACCAGAGAAACTCGGGTTATGGGACAAGAAGACGATGGCATCCCATGTTTGACAAGTTGCATACGTTAGATAGGCGTCTCGCGGATGCATGTGAGAAACAGAGGCTGCGCATACTAACTTCACCTTTGACTACTATATTGACACCACCAGATAAACTCAGGTTGTGGGACAAGAAGACAATATGACGAGGGCATCCTATGTTTGACGAGACGCAGAAGTTAGACATGAATCTCATGGACACAAGCGAGAAGCAGGAGCTATGCAGACTCACTTGACCTTTGACTACTATTTTATCCTGAGACGATTTGGCCAGTTTAACTTAGTCACCAAGTGATCTCATCAAATTAAATTGGGATAATACCAAATTCTTTTTCTCGGCAGAGTAAGTCTTCGATCTTTTTCCTACATTACTTCTCTTGTTGATTATTTGTTTTCTTAATAAATTTGTCGAACTAATGTTTTTCTGAGTAATGCTTGATGGGTTTCATGTATTTCATAATAAAAAAAATATCAAAATTTGCACTATAAATTGTAGATATGTAAATTAATATCACCATAACCTATATAATTATAACAGTTTTATACAAAATATGTTATTATGATATAGCTATATAATATACTAAATATCTTATAAATGCTAAAATGTGTATTTAAAATTTTTAAATTATGATAATAAACCATCATGGGATGTAAAAAAACCCGATAAAGTAGATCAAGGAGAAGCTAGAAGTTCAAGTCCAAGTACAATTCTTACTTTAGGCCCTTTACCAAAAAAACAAAAAACTATGATTACCAAAAAAAGAAATGATGCAGAATAAACAATAGAGGATAAATGGAACAAGAATTGAATAGTGACTTTAATAAATATGATATAAGTAATTTATCTAATAAGCATATTTTGGATAGTCTAAATATGTTTTTTTGAATATAAACTATATTGATCTATGAATAAAACTACTGGTCAAGAGTTAAATATTTTTGATTTAGTTTTTTTACAATTTTGATTAATTTTTTAGACAGTTTTTTTGAAATAGTTCGTTCAGCAATTTTAATTCCAATAGAGGACCCGTCTTTGGAAATATTATGAGAATGAATCCAATTTATGCAGAAAACACTTTTTAACAAATGTTTTTCAAAATAATAACAACATCGTCATTTATTTATTAATTATCCGTAGTTCATTGATATATGTTTATATTAGAACTGCTAGCTAAAAACACGTTTTCCATATATTTACAAGTGTTGCCACCTCATTCTCAAAGGTGGGATGCCTTCGTCAATTAGTTATGCTAAACTGACATATACAAACCGCCATTGCCTTGGCATCGCGCACGTAAGCTCTCGATGGATTGTTGTTGTGGCTCTTCTCGTTGTGATCTTCGGGGACTTCAAGCATGTCTTCCTGGATTGAGATTATCGGAAACCTTCCGAAATCCATCGTTCACTTGCTTTCTTGATTTCTTCTTCTTTGATTCTTGTTTTTGGTTTCGATTGATGGAGACTGTTAGAGAGTTGCGAGATTTAAATAGTTGGCGGAGATGGAGATTTCTAGAGAGATGTAGAGAGAGCGAAAGTCCGGTCTGATGTTTTCATTTTGAAGCGCTTCCGTATTTTTCGAGAAGCGTCTTGAATTGTCTTGGTTTTGTGACAATTGTTGTAATCCGATTTTGGATAAAGATGGGCCATCTATAGCTTTTACTGATTTTTGTTATATGTTAGGCTTTTAAATTATGAGTGCCAAGGCCCATTGTTTCTCTTTCGGAAATTTGTTACAAGGAGGTCGTTAAAGGTACGATTTCATTCGAATTTAGTGTGAAAATTGACCTAAAAAGGACTATGGTTGGATATAAATTCTTTTTGATAAGGAGTATGATTGGTAATAAAATTAAAAAAGGTTAATGAGAAAACGACGTAAAAAGAAAACTCACTACATGTGTATAAATGAAAACTTATGCAAGATTAGGCTTTATAGATGTAAGAAGTTCCTTGTAGATATCTCTGCATTCTCATCAGTCATAAAAGAATCTGTTAAAACTCACAGAAATTTTTGAATACAGCCGAATTCTCAAGAAATTAATTCACTAGTGTGTTAGTTAAATGAGAAGGTTTTTCCATTGTTCAAAATTAAAATCAAAGTAATTAGGCATTCATGAATTCCTTTGGGTGACCAACCACAAGTAGGCATCCATCTAAGGCACCCAAAAGTGATCATCCATAGAAACATCATTCATGAACTTTCAGTAGCAGTGATACTAATACATACATAAATTTTAGAAAAGATCTTGGAGAAGCATACTAACAACAGAAATTAAATTCCAATGGCATAGAGACTTTCATTAGCAGTGATACTAATACATAGATAAATTTGTTTCCATAAAGCTCCCTTTTCTATCTACCCTAAGCAAGAAAAAGCCTTTGCTCTCTCTCATTAACCAAACAATCCAATCCACACATTCTTGTCTCAATGGGTGTGATATATCCAACAAACCAACAATGTTTAATCTAAACTATGATTTTTCCAGAGGAGCTAGGAACAAGAGGATAGTGACAATTTTTCGGTGGAGGAAAAGTGAGATTCCGATCAAAGAAATAATAAAAAATGCATAAGTTTATCAAAGAATCTAAACTCAAGTAATCAAAGAATCATATATATCTTTACACTAAGTATCCAGGTTCTAAACGACAGCAATCAGAATGATCATTTCTTAGACATATTCTACATCATGCATTCTTTTGTTCAGAGTTTAAACATAACACACACACACACACACACACACGAGTATGATAGTTCTCACGCAGAACCACCACATTATCATCAAGAGTCAGATATTCAAGAACATGACAGCTTCAGACAAGAATCTCCATAGATAAAGGATCCATGAGAAATTTACGAAAACCAATGTCTTACATAAATTAAATATCCAGAGGCAAGAAAGGTCTGAAATAAAGCAACATAAAGAAGCAGTTGACAACTAGGTCACGACTAATCAAAGTAACGATCCACTCAATGGATTTGGAAATAAGAGTTTAATAATGTATGACAAATGCAAATTCCAATGACACTGATCTTGAGGGACATATCAATATGCGAAAACCTGACACTCGCGAGAACGCCTAGTGGATGCAAAACGGTCCATGTAGGTGTGTCGCTCTTGGTTGGTGATAGAAGAATCTGTGAAACTCACAGAAAGTTTCTTAAGTACTGCTGAATTCTCAAGAAAGTAATTCATGAGTTCAATACCAGTTTCCTCCCACATAATCAGATTGTTAATCTCAACACACTCCAGAGTAGATAGTAAACACTTAGGCACATAGCGAAGTCTGTCTTTCGGCACCGTAAAAGAAAAGTCCTACAAAGAAAAACGAAAAAAGTTTTAAAAATATATCAAATATGTTCTTACTCAGTCAAATCACAAGTTTAAACAACTTCTTACCACGATGAGCTCCCTAAGATTTGGACAGCTTTCAAGAAAGGCAGGCAAATAATGTAACGCGTAGCTAGGAAACGCAATTTCCAAACGATACAAGTTACCGAATTTGGGCCATAGATAGCGATATGGATAGAAGAGCTGCAAGAAGAAAGCAAATATTACATGATAGAGAATTAGAGAACATTAGTTTAATTGTTATTTATGAATCACAAATAATATAAATACTTGCCTGTAAAGTAAGCTTAGAGATAATCATATGTCTTACACCTGAAACACTGGTGAGAAAATCACGGATATTATCTTTCTGGGCTGGTGACAATTGTATACCGCCAAACTCAACGTTGAACTTGGTATCAATATCGATCATGAATAAAGAAGTCAAGTTGTTGACTAGAATCACATCAGACTGGTTATCACTCAAACTCAAATACTCGAGTCTTGGAGCATCAATCACAACCGAGTAATCTGTACCAGCCATACCATACGCAACGTTAAACAGGATACGAAACCTTCTAAGGGATTTAGACCTCACGGTCAGAATCTTCGGAACCTCTCGATGCCTGTAATGCCTAGACCTAATCAATGTAAGATCTTCAAGAGCAGGACAGCCTGATATGATCTTCTCCATTATCAAAAGATTACAACTATACGAAATGTTTTCTAGAAACATGGTCTTTACGCGAGGTAAAGAAACAACGAGCTCGCGTTGCCGGATATCTCCGTATGTGAGCTTTAAAGAGACCACATCTTGGCTGTTGAAAATGCTCGGAGGCAGATAAAAAGCATCTGTTGTCGCAACATCTAAATGTTGGACACCACGATCAACTGCTGTCCCAATCCACCTCGCGAGTGGTCCATAATAGAACATCGGTTTGCACTTTAGCTTGAACTTTTGCATCCGTTTATCGGAGTTATACTCCAGAAATTCGTCGATGAAGCTCTCGCAATCTTTCTCAAGGTGAGTAGGAAAATCACAGTCATCCAAGTCAAGTAGAGGAGCACCAACCCATACACCTTTCCATCTCTTCGACAAAACGCTTGTCGAAACGGAAGCTTTGGTGGGAAGGAATGAGAGTATATGATGGAGCAATTCATTCGGTAATTTGCTGATCCTATCGCGATCCATTGCGAGAAATCAAATCCTAAACTTTCAAAAAAATATATTTCAGAATTGATTCCAAGTTACATACATAAACTATGCAATATGGGTGTAAAGAACTTACCGTCAATTTCATTCGCAGGAGAATTGTTGTTGACGATATCGCCTAAGAAAGAGATTGAAAAGTGATGGCTGAAAAATCAACACTCGCTGCTGTAAGATTTCTGTTAATTACTCATAAGTGGACGATATCATTTTTGTTTTCATCTTCTTCCTATCATCTTATCCTACGAGAGATTTTTATTACCATGTTAGTTTTCAATTTTAACATTTTCCTATAAAATAATTAGCTATAGTATTTTCTATACAAACTTTTTCTTTTGAAAAGTATTTTGTTTCTTCTATAATAGGCTATAATATTTTTTATAAAAACTACTATATTTTTGTTGGAGCTATTACCATTATTACTATTACACACTCACACTTTCTTTGCATTCCATCTTATTAAAAACAAAAAGATTCTTCAAACTCTTTTTTCCTTTCATCTTATTGTACGTCTGATTTCTATTACCATTTTGGTTTTGAATTTTAACACTTTCCATTACAATAATTGGCTATAATTTTTTATATAAACTACACCATATTATAGTTAAAAAAAAACTTTTATATATTATTAGAACTATTATCATAATTCTCAACTATTACACAGTTATACAGTCACGCATTTTTCTACAAATGACGACGATACTAGGATTTTTGAAAGAGGACAAAATTTTTATGTTAAAATCAATAATTTAATATAATCAGGAACACATTGTTATATTATTTAATATAATAATATTTCATTCTGTCCTTCTTTATAAAATATAAAATATTTATTTAAACAGTTAATTATCCAATTTGGTTTTGATATTTTGTATATGTTTCTTGGCCTTTAAAGTTTAAACTATGTCATATAAGATTTAAAACTTGTCTTTTAAGTTATGCTTTAATATTTTGTTTTTCAATTAACTGCAGAAATATTAAACCTATAATCTCCCACAATACCTAGAACTAATCCGTTATATATTCCAATTTAAAGAATACTAGGTATTTACCCGCGCTACGCTGCACGATATTTTTTTAAATTATATATATTTTTAATATAATAAAATAATTTTTATAATATAAATAAATAAATTTCTATTATTTTAAGTTACATATTCATATGTTTTAAATCTGAATACGCATTGTATATCCTTTTTATTTTTGAAAATTGTAATTTGCTATCAAATTTGTTTAACTAATTATATATGTATATATAAAAATAAAATAATACATTTTTATGTACCTCCATGCCAATGGCAAATATAATATATTTTCTATACTAAATTGTCACTTGATCCTCTCTTATAATTATATAAAGCAAAATGTCATTATAAATAAAAATTTATTAATTAATATTTTTTTTGAATTATAAAATTTATTTATTTATCAAATGTATATTATAAATATATATTTCTAAAACTACCAAACTATAATCAATAACATTCATATCGAAACCATTGTTATTGCTTTTGAACTAAATAAAAAAATTATGTTTGAACTGTTAAAATATCGATTTAGCAGAAGTTAAATAATTAAATTTTGGTTACTGTAAACATATGGTAATTTGGAATTTTACCACCAAGAAATTTCATTTACTTACAAAAACTGAAAAAACTCATTTCCGTTTAAAACAAAAATAATTAACTGCGGAAGTATTAGACCTATAACCTCCCACAATACCTAGAACTAATCCGTTATATATTCCTATTTAAAGAATATATCTCCAATGGGTTTCAACCCGAAGCACAAAAAACCAGCATTTTTTCACTATCACTAGACCATCACCCGATATAAGAACATTCGAAGATCGATAGATTTAATAATACTTGTTGCTTAAATCTCAAGTTCTCTCCGAGAGAATACAAGACATTAAATTTGAAAGCAAATTCTCTGTAATCAAAAACCAAGTTACACAGTTAGAACATAGAACCCTAACATAAAGATGAAGTCATAAAAAAAACCCTAACATATATAGGAAAAAACCCTAGCGTAAATAGGCTCAATAGTTTTTAATATCAATTATTGTAATTTGTAAACGACAAGACTAGTAACACACTTACATAGCTGTGCTAGTAGTACATATATGAGCATTTAAGCTTTTGAATTTATGATATATTATTTCGGATTTTAAATTTTTTTATGAAATTTTGATAAATGGAGCAAAAACAAGATTCACATTAGTATATATAAATTACATATATTGACATAAATTATACATTAAAAATCATAGAATGTATCAATTCTTTTCAAAAAAAGATATATACCACTTTTTAGAATTTTGAACTTAGTCTTATAGAGTTTCAGACTTTGATAACACTGATAGAAAAAACAAACTTTAGTAACATTGTAAAATTGATCAACTGATAGAATGAGGTACAAAAAACTTGGTGTACACAAAACACAACAGAACTGTATATAAAGAAATATAGATGTTGATGTCTTAGCACTCACTTCTCTCTTTTACAAAACATTTTTATGTGAGAAGCAATATTATGATCTATATACAACTTATATATAGTTTCAAATTTGCAAATATTTTTGAAAAATGGATAAGTATTTAAATATGTACATGTCATTTTATATAGATCATAATAACATTATATTCTATATATTTCTGTATAAAATGATTGTTTTTACTTATTTATCAATATTTTAGAAATTTGTATATATTTTTGAAACTCTAAACAATGGTAGATAAGGTTAATTGGATACACCATGATTTGAAGTTTAAAAAAACATATAAAATGTTTTTGGAGAAAAATGAATTTAAGTATATTTTTTTAATTTTATGTAAAAAAATAATATTTATTTTCTATATAAAATAACATAGATGAAGTGCTTCAAAATGACCTATAATGAGAAAATAATGTGAAATAGGTACTCTACTAAGGGAAAATTGTGGAAATAACTATTATTTATAATTTTTATAAATATCAGTACTATTGTTCTAATTATTTTTACTTGTAGACTAATGACAGGCTAATGACATACTGAATGTTAATTACTGGTAAAATGATTATTCATACAGTTGAACGTAAACTTCAAATTATTAGTAGACTAAATATAAATTACTAGCAGATTAAAAATATACTAATAGATCCCTTTTATGGATAATTTCAAAAAGGATAATGTTTCATAATAAAATTGTCAACTGAGTCATTTCAAAAATTATTACCATAACATATTTATGCTTTAATAAGGGAGATGAGCAATATATTGATGTAATAAAAACTTTGAATGGCTATATGCTTTAACATCAATCTAAGCTGCATGTATAATTTGTACCATCCCTTCTCCATTTACATAATAAACGGAAGATCTTCATAGTTTGAGCCGTCAAACGGAAAAGCAGCTAACTAAAAAATTATTCACGAGGTAGGGATATCAAGAACAGGACAGCCTGAAATGAGCTTCCCTATAATCATAGATGATAGAATTATAATTTTCCAGAGGAGCCAGGAGCAAGATGATAGTGACGATTTTTTGGTCGAGGAAAAGTGAGATACAGATCAAAGCACTAAAACCAAATTCATAAAATGGCTTCTATGCATGTACGTTTATCAAAGAATCCAAACTCAAGTAATCAAAGAATCATGTCTTCCACTAGATATCCGGGTTCTAGCAATCACAATGATCATTTCTTAGACATATTCTACATCATGCATTCTTCTTTTCAGAGTTTAAACATAACACACACAAAAAAAAAAAGACTCTTTAGAGTATGAGAGTTCTCACGCAGAACCACCACATTATCATCAAGAGTCAGATATTCAAGAACAAGACAGCTTCAGACAAGCATCTCCATAAATATAGGATCCATGAGAATTTAAAAAAATCAATGTCTTACTTAAATTAAATGTCCAGAGGCAATAAAGGTCTGAAACAAAGCAACATAAAGAAGCCGTCAACAACTAGATCACGACTAATCAATGTACCGATCCACTCAAGGATTTGGAAAAGAATTTTAATAATGTATAATAAATGCAATTTCCAAAGACATTGATCTTCCATGACATATCAATATGCGAAAACCTGACATTCGCCAGAACGCCTGGTGGATGCTACAAGGTCCATGTAGGTATGTCGCTCTTGGTTGGTGATAGAAGAACCTGTGAAACTCACAGAAAGTTTCTTGAGTACTGCTGACTTCTCAAGAAAGTAATTCATGAGTTCAATCCCAGTTTCCTCCCACATAATCACATTGTTAATCTCAACACACTCCAGAGTAGATATTAAACACTGAGGCACATAGCGAAGTTTAGTTCTCTTGTCCGGCACCGAAAAAGCAAAGTCCTACAAAGAAAAATACATAAGTTAAGAATATATCAAATACACGTTCTTACTTAATAAAATCACAAATTTTAAACAAATTCGTACCAGGATGAGTTATTTTCTATACAAACTTTTTCTATACAAACTTTTTCTTTTGAAAAGTATTTTGTTTCTTCTATAATAGGATATAATATTTTTTTATAAAAACTACTATATTTTTGTTGGAGCTATTACCATTATTACTATTACACACTCACACTTTCTTTGCATTCCATCTTATTAAAAACAAAAGGATTCTTCAAACTCCTTTTTCCTTTCATCTTATCGTACGTCTGATTTCTATTACCATTTTGATTTTGAATTTTAACACTTTCTATTACAATAATTGGCTATATTTTTTATATAAACTACACCATATTATAGTTAAAAAAAACTTTACTATATTATTAGAACTATTAGCATAATTCTCAACTTTTACACAGTCACGCCTTTTTCTGCAAATGACGACGATACTAGAATTTTTGAAAGAGGACAAAAATTTTATGTTAAAATCAATAAATTAATATAATCAGGAACACATTGTTATATTATTTAATATAATAATATTTCATTCTGTCCTTCTTTATAAAATATAAAATATTTATTTAAACAGTTAATTATCCAATTTGGTTTTGATATTTTGTATATGTTTCTTGGCCTTTAAAGTTTAAACTATGTCATATAAGGTTTAAAACTTGTCTTTTAAGTTATGCTTTAATATTTTTTTTTCAATTAACTGCGAAAATATTAAACCTATAATCTCCCACAATACCTAGAACTAATCCGTTATATATTCCAATTTAAAGAATACTAGGTCTTTACCTGCGCTACACTGCAGGATATTTTTCTAAATTATATATATTTTTAATATAATAAAATAATTTTTATAATATAAATAAATAAATTTCAATTATTTTAAGTTACTTATTCATATGTTTTAAATCTGAATACGCATTGTATATCCTTTTTTATTTTTGAAAATTGTAATTTGCTATCGAATTTGTTTAACTAACTATATATGTATATATAAAAATAAAATAATATATTTTTATGTACCTTCATGCCAATGGCAAATATAATATATTTTCTATACTAAATTGCCACTTGATCCTCTCTTATAATTATATAAAGCAAAATGTCATTATAAATAAAAATTTATTAATTAACTTTTTTTTTTGAATTATAAAATTTATTTATTTATCAAATATATATTATAAATATATGTTTCTAAAACTACCAAACTATAATCAATAACATTCATATCGAAGCCATTGTTATTGCTTTTGAACTAAATAAAAAAATTTTGTTTGAACTGTTGAAATATCGATTTAGCAGAAGTTAAATAATTAAATTTTGGTTACTGTAAACATATGGTAACTTGGAATTTTACCACCCAAAAATTTCATTTTCTTACAAAAACTGAAAAAACTCATTTCCGTTTAAAACAAAAAAAAATATTTTAACACGAAAACACAGAAATTGTCTATTCCCGCCAAAACGAAGAAATTTTATTTTCTCTTCAAACAAAAAATTTCATTTTCCCACTAAAACCGAAAAATTGCATTTTTCCGCAAAAACCAAAAAATTACATTTTCCCGCGAGAACCTGTATTTTTCTCCAAAACCGAGAAATCACGTTCTCTCACTAAAACCAAATTTTTTTATCTTCATGCAATAACCAAAAAATATTTTCCCTTCAAAACTTAAAAATTCATTTTTTCACGAAAACTGAAAAAAATCGCCTATTTCCGCCAAAATCAAGAAATTTCATTTTCTCGTCAAACCAAAATTCACGTTTTCTACCAAAACTGAGAAATTATATTTTCCCGCGAAAACCAAAAATTGCATTACCTCGCGAGAAATTGAGTCCCCAGGCAAAAACTAAGAAATCCCATTTTCCCACGAAAACTAAGAAATCCCATTATCCGTCAAAAATAAAAATTTGCATTTTCCATCAAAGTCGAAAATTTCCTTATTCTTACCAAAAATCGAGAAATTTTATTTTTCCATCAAACCAAGGAATTGTATTTTCCGCCAAAATCGCCAACTTGTATTTTTCCGAAAAAACTAAGAAATTGCATTTTTCCACGAAAACCAAGAAATCGCATTATTCGTCAACTCAAAATTTTCATTTCCTATCAAAACCGAGAAATCGTATTTATCTGTCAAAATCAAAAAGTTGCATTTCCCATCAAGACCGAGAAATCGCATTTTTCTGTCAAAACCAAGATATTTTGTTTTTCCGTCAAAATTGATTTTTTCCGTTTTCCCTCCAAAATCAAAAAATACAGTTTCCCGACAAACCCGAAAATTGCATTTTTTTGCCATAACTGAGAAATTACGTTTTCCACTAAAACTAAAAATTACATTTTCTTGCCGAAACCAAAAAAGATCTTATTCCAGCCAAAACTGAGAAATCTCCTATTCCCGTCAAAATCGAGAAGAATTATTCGTGTTTTTCCAACAAAACTGAAAAATTGTATTTTCGTGCCAAAATCGCCAAATTGCATTTTCTGCAAAATAACCGTGAAATTATATTTTTCAGCGAAAACCAAGAAATCGCATTATCCATCAAAACAGAAAAATTGCATTGCCCACCAAAACCGAGAATTCGCATTTCTTATCAATAACCGAGATATTTTGTTTTCCGTCAAAATCGAGGAATTTTATTTTAGCGCCAAAATCGGAAAATCTCATTTTTCCGTCAAAATCGAGAATTTTCATTTCCCAAGAACTTTTGTCTTCCTGTTCAAACCATGAAAATTTGCTTTCACGTCAAAAAAGCCAAGAAACTGAGCAAAGACCGAGCCGGAAACAGAGGTGATTCCGACGTTTCTGATGTCAATGATGCTAAGATTGAGGTTTTCACGAATGACTGGGAGGAAGCCCGAGCTGCAAAGCTGCAAAAGTGGAGACAAATCAGCAGAATAAGTGAAACTATGAGAGATGGAAAGCTCTCATGTGAGGCTTAGCGACGGAGAATAATCGAAAAGTTATTGGTTTGTTCTCGGTAACCACAAGAAGTGCGAATCTCCTAGCTGTCGTGGTTTGAGCTTCTCCTCCTTTGCTTTCAACCTTCATTTTTTGTAAACTTTGGGCTTTTTAATAGGTCAGCAAAATAGTATACTGATTTTATTATTGTGTTGATGATATGTATTATTGTTATGTTTTTATTAGTTCAAATTTTTGCTGATGTGTGAGCTTCTTATGACATACGACTTTTTGCTTTGTTCTCATGGAAGCATAGTTGATGTTATGCCTACATTTTCTTCAATCATACATGTCTGTTTCAAACAAACGGGTAGCTGTAAATTTTAATTTTTCTATTTGTTATTATTTCTTGTTTGGGTTTGAAAAAAGATAAAACAATTTCTTTTTACTATTATTTATTATTTTGGCCTGGGTTTGGCAAAAATTAAATCAATTTTTTTTATTTGCCGTTATTTATTATTTGGGCTTGGGTTTGGCCAATAAAATAAAACTAAAATTAACAATAAAAAATATTTGGATTTTTAATGGGTTTAAATTTAAAATTAAAAATAAATAGATGACTTGTATTAATAAAATATTTTGATTGATGATTTGTTTTGCTAAAATATAATGTTTATAAAAAAAAAAAATATATATATATATATATATATATATATATTAACACTTTTTTTCAAACCGCTTCATAATCACTCGTAAAAATTATTTGGAACTATCTATGAAAGCAGTAAATCAATGGCACAAGCACATTTTTACAAGATATTCACTTCTTTTATGCTTCCAAATGTTTTCATTATATAATTTATAGTGCTGGTTTAATTAGTTTATAGATGGTTATGTATATTTTATCTTTTGGGTTTTTATAAATGAAATGGGTGATAAATAAAATGGGTGATGTGTATTAATGTTTTAATTTGATTAGTGAATTTTTTTGCTGAAAGATCCAAAATGCTGAGGTGTCTTCACCAGGAGAGACACTTGTGTTTTTGTTGTATTGATTGATATCTCCAAGGGAGTTTCAATCCAGAGCACAAAAAACCAACCCCTTTTTACTATCACTAGACCATCACCAGATATAAGAGTTTTCGAAGATCGATAGATTTAATAATACTTGTTACTTAAATCTCAAGTTCTCTCCAAGAGAATACAAGACATTAAATTTGAGAGCAAATTCTCTATAATCAAAAACCAAGTTACACAGTTAGAACATAGAACCCTAACATAAAGATGAAGTCATAAAAAAAAAAGCCTAACGTAAATAGGAAAACAATCCTAGCGTAAATAGGCTCAATATTTTTTAATATCAATTATTGTAATTTGTAAACGACAAGACTACTAACACACTTACATAGCTGTGCTACTAGCACATATATGAGCATTTAAGCTTTTGAATTTATGATATAATATTTCCGATTTTGAATTTATTTATGAAATTTTGATAAAAAGAGCAAAAAGAAGATTCACATTAGTATATATAAAGTACATAGATTGACATAAAATATACATTAAAAATCATAGAATGTATCAATTCTTTTTTAAAAAAAAAGATATATACCACTTTTTAGAATTTTGAGCTTAGTCTCATAGAGCTTCAAACTTTGATAACACTGACAGAAAAAACAAACTTTAGTAACATTGTAAAATTGATCAACTGATAGAATGAGGTACAAAAAACTTGGTGTACACAAAACACAACAGAACTGTATATAAATAAATATAGATGTTGATGTCTTACGTTGATGTCTTACCACTCACTTCTCTCTTTTACAAAACATTTTCATGTAAGAAACAATATTATGATCTATATACAACTTATATATAGTTTCACATTTGCAAATAGTTTTGAAAAATGGATAAGTATTTAAATATGTACATGTCATTTTATATAGATCATAATGACATTATATTCTATATATTTCTGTATAAAATGATTTTGTTTTTACTTATTTATCAATATTTAGAAATTTGTATATATTTTTGTTACTCTAAACAATGGTAGATAAGGTTAATTGGATACACCATGATTTGAAGTTAAAAAAAAAACATATAAAATGTTTTAGGAGAAAGATGAATTTAAGTATTTTTTTAATTTTATGTAGAAAAAAAATAATATTTAAATCTTTATTTTCTATATAAAATAACATAGATGAAGTGCTTCAAAATGACCTATAATGAGAAAATAATGTGAAATAGGTACTCTACTAAGGGAAAATTGTGGAAATAACTATTATTTATAATTTTTATAAATATCAGTACTATTGTTCTAATTATTTTTACTTGTAAACTAATGGCAGGCTAATGACATACTGAATGCTAATTACTGGTAAAATGATTATTCATATAGTTGAATGTAAACTACAAATTATTAGTAGACTAAATGTAAATTACTAGCAGATTAAAAACATACTAATGGATAAATTACTAGCAGATTAAAAACATACTAATTGATACCTTTTATGGATCATTTAAAAAAAAAATCATGTTTCATAATAAAATTGTCAATTGAGTCATGTCAAAAATTATTCCGACAACATATTATGCTTTAATAAGGGAGATGAGCAATATATTGTTGTAATAAAAACTTTGAATGGTTATATGCTTTAACATCAATCTAAGCTGCATGTATAATTTGTACCATACCTTCTCCATTTACATAATAAACGGAAGATCTTCATAGTTTGAGCCGTCAAACGGAAAAGCAGCTAACTAAAAAGTTATTCACGAGGTAAGGATTTTCAAGAACAGGACAGCCAGAAATGAGCTTCCCTATAATCATAGATGATAGAATCTGGTTTCTAATCCAAATTATAATTTTCCAGAGGAGCCAGGAACAAGATGATAGTGACGATTTCTTGGTCGAGGAAAAGTGAGATTCAGATCAAATCACTAAAACCAAATGCATAAAATGGCTTCTATGCATGTACGTTTATCAAAGAATCCAAACTCAAGTAATCAAAGAATTATGTCTTCCACTAGATATCCGGGTTCTAGCAATCACAATGATCATTTCTTAGACATATTCTACATCATGCATTCTTCTTTTCAGAGTTTAAACATAACACACACAAAAAAAGACTCTTTAGAGTATGAGAGTTCTCACGCAGAACCACCACATTATCATCTAGAGTCAGATATTCAAGAACAAGACAGCTTCAGACAAGCATCTCTATAATCAACGGATCCAAGATGATTTTAAGAAAACCAATGTCTTACATAAATTAAAAGTCCAAGGCAAGAAAGGTCTGAAATAAAGTAACATAAAGAAGCCGTCGACAACTAGATCACGACTAATCAATGTACCAATCCACTGAATGATTTGGAAAAGAAGTTTAATAATGTATAATAAAGGCAATTTCCAAAGACATTGATCTTCCATGACATATCAATATGCGAAAACCTGACATTCGCGAGAACGCATGGTGGATGCAACAAGGTCCATGTAGGTATGTCGCTCTTGGTTGGTGATAGAAGAACCTGTGAAACTCACAGAAAGTTTCTTAAGTACTGCTGACTTCTCAAGAAAGTAATTCATGAGTTCAATCCCAGTTTCCTCCCACATAATCATATTGTTAATCTCAACACACTCCAGAGTAGATATTAAACACTGAGGCACATAGCGAAGCTTAGTTCTCTTGTCCGGCACCGAAAAAGCAAAGTCCTACAAAGAAAAATACATAAGTTAAGAATATATCAAATACACGTACTTACTTAATAAAATCACAAATTTTAAACAAATTCGTACCAGGATGAGTTCTTTCAGACGAGGACAGCTTTCAAGAAAAACTGGCAAAAATTGTAACGTGAAGCTACAGAACGCAACTTCCAAACGATACAAGTTACCGAAATTGGGAAATGGCCATAGATAGGGATATCGATAGAAGACCTTCAAGAAGAAAGCAAATATTACATCATATAAAAAAATTAGAACATTAATCTAATTGTTATTTATAAATCACAAATTGTATAAATATACTTGCCTGTAAAGTACCCTGAGAGATGATCATATGTCCTACACCTGAAACACCGGTGAGATAATCACGGATAGCATCTCTCTTGGCTGGTGACAATTGAATGCCGCCAAACTTAACGTTGAACTCGGTATCAATATGGATCATAAACAACGAACTCGCGTGCCGGGATCTTCTCCATGATCAAAGGATTAGCTCTATACGAAACGTTTTCGAGAAACATGGTCTTTACGTGAGGTAAAGAAACAACGAACTCGCGTGCCAGATCTTGATCTTGGCTGCTGAAAATGCTCGGAGGCATATAAGAAGCAATATCGGTTGTCGCAACATCTAAATGTTGGACTCCACGATCAACTGCTGTCTCAATCCACCTCACGAGCGGTCCATAATACAATATCGCTTTGCACTTTAGCTTGAACTTTTGCATCCCTTTGTCGTAGTTATACTCCAGAAATTCGTCGATGAAGCTTTCGCAATCTTTTTCAAAGTGAGTAGGGAAATCACAGTCATCCAAGTCAAGTAGAGGAGCATCATGCCAGAGATATTCCCATTTCTTCGACAAAATGCCTGTCGAAACGGAACCTTTCGTGGGAAGGAATGAGAGTATATGAACTAGCACTTTTATCGGTAATTCGGCGATCCTATCGCAGCCCATCCCGAAAAAAGAAATCCTAAAGTTTCAAAAAAAACAATCATATGATTTTCTATTTTATTTCAGAATTGATTCCAAGTCACATACATAAACTATGCGCACGAGAAAGCAATGTGAGTCTGAAGAACTTACCGTAAATTTGATTCGCAGGGGATATGTTGTTGACGGTATCGCCTAAGAACGAGATTGAAAAGTGATGGCTGAAAAATCAACACTCGCTGCTGTAAGATATCATTTTTGCTTTCATCTTCTTCTTCTTTTTTTTTTTTTGGTCAAAGCTATTCATCTTCTTCCTATCATCTTATCTTATGTGAGATTTTTATTACCATGTTAGTTTTCAATTTTAACATTTTTCAATAAAATAATTGGCTATAATATTTTCTATAAAAAAAGCTTTCTCTTGTAGAGTATTTTTTTTTTGTCTATAATTGGATATATTGTTTTCTATAATATTTTTTGACAGCATAATGTTTTCCGTATAAACTACTATAGTAACTATACTCTTATTGGAGCTATTACCAGAATTATATATTACATCAGTAACACTTTGTTTGCATTTCATCTTATTAAAAACAAAAGGATTCGATTCCAACTCATTTTTGTTTTCATCTTATCCTACGTGTGATTTCCATTACCATATTGGTTTTAAATTTTAACACTTTCCATTAACCTAATTGGCTATAATATTTTTTATATAACCTATACCTATATTTAATAAAAACAAATATACCATATGATTAGAGCTATTACCATAAATCTTAACTATTTACACAGTTACATACTCACACCTTTTTCTGCATATGCCTACAGATACTAGGACTTTTGAAAAAGGACACAAATTATATCTAAAAACAATAAATTAATATAATTTGGCACAATTGTTATATATTATAATAATAATACAATAATATTTACTCTGTGTTAATTTCTATATAAAATGTAGAATATTTATTTGAACAGAGTTAATTATCCAATTTAGTTTTGATATTTTGTATATGTTTTGTGGCCGTTAAACTATGTTATAAAAGATTTAAAACTTATCATTTGAGTTAGGGTTTAATGTTGCAGCGGATATATAAGAGTTTTTGAAGATCAATGGATTCAATAATACTTATAGCTTAAATCTCATGTTTTCTTTTTAAGAGACTAGAGAGAATACAAGACTTTTAATTTGAAAAGAAAATTTTTAGTAATAAAATATCAATATAAAATTGAACACAGAACCCTAATTTAAGATGATTTTGTAACAAAAGAAAACCTTAGCGTAAATAAGTTCAATAGTTACACACTAACACAGCTGTGCTACATCGCTAACTCACATATCCTACACCATTTAAGCTTTTGAATATATATATATATATATATATATATATTGTTTTGGTCAAAAAGCTTTTGAGTTTATGATAATAGTATTTTGGATTTTAAATTTAGTTAAGTATGAAATTATGATAAAAAGAGCAAAATTAATATTCACATCAGTTATATAAAATACATAGATTGATATGAATTATACTTAAAAATCATAAAATTTATCAATTCTTTGCAAAATAAGATATATACCACATTTTAGAAGTTTGAGCTTAGTCTTACAGATTTTTGAACTTTAGTAACATTATAAACTTTTATCAACTGATACTGCAGTATTAGAGTAATGAAAAAGATAGAATGAGGTACAAAAGAACTTGTTGTAACAGAACTGTATATAAAGAAAATAGATGCTGGTGTATTACCACACTTACTTCTCTCTTTTACAAAACATTTTCATGTAAGAAATAATACTATGTTCTATATATAGTTTCAAATTTGCAAATGTTTTTGAAAAAAATGATAAATATATAAATAGGTACAGTATATGTCATTTTATAAATCATAATAACATTATATTCTATATATTTCTATATCAAATGAAATATTTGTTTTGACTTATATATCAATACTTTAGAAATTTCTATATGTTTTTGTAACTTAAAAAAAAACGATAGACAAGGTTATTTACATACGCCATGCTTTGAAGTTTTTTAAAAAATTAAAAGTTTCAGAAAAAATGAATTTAGATAATTTTTTTATTTTATGTAAATAACATAATTATGCTTTAATAAGGGAGATGAGCAATATATTGTTTTAATAAAAACTTTGAATGGCTATATGCTTTGAGATGAAGCTCAGAACTTATGATTGTTGTTTCTTCTTCCTTTTTTTTGGTTTTTGATATATAATTTAATTTAATTATGTTTAAATTTCAATAATGAACAGTTGAACTTTTGAAATCTAACTTTTTGTTTTTGTTTTTTAAAGTTAATTTATATGATGAGTTTATTAGGTTTTTTACTTATTACATATAAGATAAGATAAGTTGTTTATATATGTCGGTGTGCTTTTCATGTAAACAATGTTGCGGTGAAGATTCACCTTAAGTTCAGTATCAAATTTTTATATTTAACATTTCTTTTTTTATGTTTGGATTTCTTCTTTATAAAAGATATTCGATTATTTGTAAGACATATTATTTGTTAGTATTCATTAATCAAATTTTGAGAGCTTTGATTTTCTTTCTCTTTTGTGATCGATTAAAACTTTTCTTCTATAAATTTATCGCTTGTGAACTTAAAATTCAATATAGGTTTAGTGTTTGCTAATCCTAGATACTAATATATATATATATATATATATAAATTTATGAGAATGTTCTAAAATACCCATTTCGGAAAAATATTATCACACATAGATTTTTTTTTACAATAATTTTAAATATTAGCGCTACCATTTTTCCATTTAAATTTAGCTATAATTATTAATTACATTTGCTTATTAAAATGGTTATTTATCATTTAACTATGGCCAATAGTAGTTCAGCCCTTGCTATATCGTTGCTGGAAAACTGAGACTACGTAGACTAACGTAGGAAGAAGAAGTATGCTAGATGAGAGGCATACCTATGTCATTTTAGATGATTTAAAATTGCAGATCATTTTCCCTACAAGTGGGATTTATTGGGTTTATGTAAAGAAACGGAATTTGACAATACTTTTAGTATAATTGGGGGTTATTGGTTTATGACAAGAAAACAACGTGGAGACGTTAGACAGACGTCACGCAGACTGATGGTGAACATATATTCCTCCTGCAGGTGAGAAGCAGTGGCTGAGCAGACTAACTTCACCTTTGACTGCTATTTTATCATGTGACGATTTGGCCAGTTGAACTTAATCACGACGTGCTATAGTTTCTCTCGGTGAAATGCCACAAAATGTTATATTGTCACCAGATAAACTCGGATTGTGGGACAAGAAGACGAGGGCATCCCATGTTTGACAAAACACAGGCGTTAGACAGACGTCTCACGGAAGCAGGTGAGAAACAGAGGCTGCGCAGACTCACTTCACCTTTGACTACTATTTTATCCTGTCACGATTTCACCAGTTTAACTCAATAACGACGTGCCGTAGTTTCTGCGCATGGGGAAAAAGTCGCAAAAATGTTACATAGTCACCCGAGAAACTCGGGTTATGGGATAAGAAGACGAGGGCATCCCATGTTTGACAAGTCGCAGACGTTAGATAGGCGTCTCGCGGATGCAGGTGAGAAACAGAGACTGCGCATATTAACTTCACATGTGACTACTATATTGTCACCACCAGATAAACTCGGATTGTGAGACAAGAAGACAAGATGACGAGGGCATCCCATGTTTGACGAGATGCAGAAGTTAGACAGGAATCTCGTGGACGCAGACGAGAAGCAGGGGCTATGCAGACTCACTTCACCTTTGACTACTATTTTATCCTGTGACGATTTGGCCAGTTTAACTTAGTCACCAGGTGATCTCATCAAGTTAAATTGGGACAATACCAAATTCTTTTTCTCGGCGGAGTAAGTCTTCAATCTTTTTCCTACATTACTTCTCTCGTTGATTATTTGTTTTCTTAATAAATTTGTCGAACTAATATTTTTCTGAGTTATGCTTGATGGGTTTTACATAATAAAAAATATCAAAATTTGTATATAATCTAAATTGTAGATATGTAAATTAATATCACCATAACTTATATAATTATAAAAGTTTATACAAAAATATGTTATTGTGATATAGCTATATAATATACTAAATATCTTATAAATGCTAAAATATGTATTAAAATTTTTAAATTATGATCATAGACCATCATGGGATGCAAAAAAAAACCCGATAAAGTAGATCAAGGAGAAGCTGGAAGTTCAAGTCTAAGTACAACTCTTACTTTAGGCCCTTTAACAAAAAAACAAAAAATTATTCTCACCAAAAAAAGAAATGATGCAGAGTAAACAATGGAGGACAAATGAAACAAGAGTTGAATGGTGACCTTAATAAATGTGATATAAGTAATTTATCTAATAAGCATATTTTAGATAGTCTAAATATGATTTTTTGAATATAAACTGTATTGGTCTATGAATAAAACTACTGGTTAAGAGTTAAATATTTTTGATTTAGTTTTTTACAATTTTGATTAAATTTTTTAGACAGTTTTTTTTGAAATAGTTTGTTCAGCAATTTTAATCCCAATAGAGGATCCCTTTTTAGAAATATTATTAGAAGGGGTCCAATTTATGTGGAAAATACATTTTAACAAATGATTTTCAAAATAATAACCACATCACCATTTATTTATTAATTATCCGTAGTTCATTGATATATGTTTATATTAGAACCGCTAACCAAAAACACTTTTTCCATATATTTACAAGTGTTGTCACCTCATTCTCATATCTGGAATACCTTCGTCAATCGGTTATGCTAAACTGACATGTACAAACTGAGTTTTTCTAGTGATACTTTACTATTTTAAATCATTTTAGGCTGCATTTCATGCATCTTTTTCTCTGTTTTTGCATTATAATTTAGCATTTTAGTATTATTTGCACTTAGAATCAATATGGCATGCATTTAGCTTAGGATTGCATACATTTGCATACATGTGCATGCTTGTGGTGGTTTTCAGGTGTTTTTGGAGTTTCTTGGAGCTGGGAAGGAGATGAAAGCAGCTCATGATCAAAGAAGATGTCAGAAATGGAGCTCTTGCAAAATCTAATCCATATCGAGCAAGCATATCGAGCAGAACACCTGTGGAGTATGCTCGATTCAAACAGCAAGACGAGAAGAAGAGGATCAGCACGAGGATTCCAAGCCGTTGGTCTGCATCGAGGACCAGCATCGAGGAAGGAAGTCGATATGCGCTGCACGGACCATATCGAGGTCGCATATCGAGCAGAACATCATCCGTACAACATCGATGCAACTTATCCGCGTTGACCACTTGATTTTTGTTAACCTTATCCTATCTTTTTAGGTTTTTTATGCTTCTTTTGGCTCCCTACTATAAAAGGGAAGCCACAAAACATTATCTTTATCCAAGTTTAGCTTTCTATTAAAAACTCTCTCTTCTCTAAACCTTAATGGAAGATTTGCCTTAAGGATCTTAATCTTTAAGAAAGTTTGTATTTTTATAGTTTAATCTTATCTCTTAATCTTTGTTCTTGCACCCTCGTAGTTTAGATTTATCATCTTTGCATTTAACCTCATCTAGTTATGTTTAACTCCAAATCAATGGAATTAAATATGATTAGTAAGTAGTTTACTTTAGATTTAGGGTTCTAAGTAGGAAAAGTAGTGATTAAGATGTGATTAAGGGGTGATTAGGCTTATTTAATTATTCTCTGTTGTCTCCTTCTCTTGCAAAGTGGTTATTGTTCATAAAGCTTGCTCCTTTTGATTGAATATGGTATTGATTGATGCATATGGTTCACTAAATGGCTTGTTATCTCATCTTTAAGTATGGTTCGCTTATTTGGCTTGATAGTTTGGCTTGGTCTATGTTTTCTTTGTTCAGTGACACCAAAGTGATAGTTTACCATTGCTAGATGATTTGCTTAGGGCTAGTTAATGCTGGTTTTGATATTCTTGCTTGATGGTTAGATAGTATGCTTCAAAAGATCTTGCCTTTGTTTCATTCCTTTTCATTGCTTAGCATTGTTAGGATGTAGCATCTGTGTGCTTAAACCCATGTTCTTGATTGGTGCTTAGCTAACTAGGTCCTTATTGGTTCACAAGATTGATAAGTTGATCTGAATTCTCGCTTAGGTGAGAGAATGATTGCTTGATTAGTACATCTCTTAGGCTAGAATGGTTATGATCTTTATGCTTATGGTTGAAGAATACGCCATCACAAGTGGGTCTGGCACTTCAATCTTGTTGAATTTAAACTGCTTATTGACGCCAAGCTGGTTCCTTTTAGATACCTTGTCTAGGAGTACAACATTGAGAATTGCTTGCCTTTGAATGCTTGATGTTTGCCTTTGTTAGAAATCCTCATTTTCACTCTTGAAAACCACTATCCCACAATTGCTTAGAACCTTGACTCTTGCTTTTAATTAATTATCTTTAAGATCATCTTGCTTAGTTCTTGCTTTAGTAGTCATTCTTGCTTAGTTCTTGTTTAGTTATTGCCTTAAGTTCATTGCTTAGTTTTGTTCAGTTGCATTTAGTTTATGTTTTCTTTCCATTGCATTATTAGGTTGTTAGACTTGTCATTGTTCAATCAAAACCCCATTATTGCTTAGCTTATGGCACTGTTTGCATCTCATCTTCCAGAAATTGGATTGATACATGATCCCTATTCTACAACTGATTAGAGGCTAAGGACATTTGAGTTTAGACCTGCAAAAGTCTTGTTTCATCTAGTGATAATCAAACTACGACACGTCGTCTTTGAGGTCTTCGCGAAATCGTCAGAATAAAAAAATTATTCGTCTTGTTTGAGCTCAACTGGGCAAATCGTCACAGGATGAAATAGTATTCAAATGTGAAGCGAGTCTACGCAGCCTCTGCTTCTCACCTGCTTCTGCGAGACCCCTATCTAACGTCTACGTCTCGTCAAACATAGGATGTCCTCGTCTTCTTGTCCCACAACCCGAGTTTATCTGGTGACAATATAACATTTTTGCGGTATTTATCCGAGAGAGAGAGAAACTACGGCACGTCGTGAATGAGTTCAACTGGCCAAATTGTCACAGGATATCAAAATAGTAGTCAAAGGTAAAGTGAGTCTAGGCAGCCTCTGGTTCTCACCTGCGGGAGAAATATATGTTCACCATCAGCCCGCCAGGCCTGTCTAACGTCTAAGTCTCGTCAAACTTGGAATGCCTTCGTCTTCTTGTCCCTCACAACCTGAGTTTATCTGGTGACAATATAATATTTTGTGGTATTTACCCGAGAGAGAGAAACTACGGTACGTGGTGAATGAGTTCAACTGGCTAAATCGTCACTGGATATCATAATAGTAGTTAAAGGTGAAGTGAGTCTACGCATCCTCTACTTCTCACCTGTGGGAGGAATATATGTTCGTCATTAGTCCGCCAGACGCCTGTCTAACGTTTGCATCTTGTTTAACATGGGAAGCCCTCGTCTTCTTATCACCACAAACCAAGTTTATTTGGCGACAGTATAATATTTTTGCAGTATCTACTTGAGAGAGAGAAACTACGGCACGTAGTGAATGAGTTGAACTGGCCAGCCTCGGCTTCTCACATGTGGGAGAAATATATGTTCGCCATCAGTCCGCAAGACGACTGTCTAATGTTTGAGTATCATCAAACATGGGATGCCCTTGTCTTCTTGTCCCCATAACCCAAGTTTATCTGGTGACAATATAACATCTTGCGGCATTTACCCGACAGAGGGAAACGACGGCACATCGTGAATGAGTTCTACTGGCCAAAGCGTCACATGATATCATAACAGTAGTCAAAGGTGAAGTGAGTCTGTGCAGCCTCTGCTTCTTATCTGCAAGAGGAATATATGTTCGCCATCAGTCCGCCAGACACATGTCTAACGTCTGCGTCTCGTCAAACCTGGGATGCCTTCGTCTTCTTTTCCTCACACCCCGAGTTTATCTGGTGACAATTAACCTTTTTGTGGCATTGAACCGAGAGAGAGAGAAACTACAGCACGTCGTGAATGAGTTCAACTGGCCAAATCGTTACATGATATCATATTAGCACACCCTCTGCTTCTCACCTGCAGGAAGAATATATGTTTCCCATCAGTCCACCAGACGCTTTTTAACGTCTGCATCTCGTTAAACATTGGATGCTCTAGTCTTTTTATCCCCACAACCCAAGTTTATCTTATGAAAATATAAAAAATTTGCGGCATTTACTCGAGAGAGAGAAAATACGGCACCTCGTGAATGAGTTCAACTGGCCAAATCGTCACAGGATGTCATAATAGTAGTCAAAGGTGCAGTGAGTCTGCGCAGCCTCTGCTTCTCACCTGTGAGAGGAATATATGTTCGCCATCAGTCCGCAAGATGCATATCTAACGTCTGTGTCTCGTCAAACATGGGACGCCCTCGTCTTCTTATACTCACAACTCGAGTTTATCTGGTGACAATATAACATTTTTACGGCATTTACCTGAGAGAGAGAAACTACGGCACCTTGTGAATGAGTTAAACTGGCCAAATCGTCACCGTATATCATAATAGTAGTTAAAGGTGAAGTGAGTCTATGCAGCCTCTGCTTCTCGCCTGCGGGAGAAATATATGTTTGCCATCAGTCCGCCAGACACCTGTCTAATGTCTACGTCTCGTCAAACATAGGATGCCCTCGTCTTCTTGTCCCCATAACCCGAGTTTATCAGGTGACAGTATAAAATTTTGCGGCATTTACCCGAGAGAGAGAGACTACGGCATCTCGTGAATGAGTTCAATTGGTCAAATCGTCACAAGATATCATAATAGTAGTCAAAGGTGAAGTGAGTCTGCGCGGCCTCTGCTTCTCGCCTGCAGAAGGAATATATGTTCACCATTAGTCCGCCAGATGCCTGTCAAACATCTGCGTCTTGTCAAACATGAGATTTCCTCGTCTTCTTGTCCTCACAATCCGAATTTATCTGGATGATAATATAACATTTTTGAGGCATTTACCCAAGAGAGAAAAACTATGACACTTCGTGAATGAGTTCAACTGGCTAAATCGTCACAATATATCATAATAGTAGTCAAATGTGAAGTGAGTCTGCACAGCCTGTGCTTCTCGCTTGCAGGAAGAATATATATTCGTCATCAGTTCGCCAGACGCCTGTTTAACGTTCGCGTTTTGTCAAATATGAAATACCCTCGTCTTCTTATCTCATAATCCAAGTTTATCTAGTGACATTATAATATATCTGTTAATTACTCCTAAGTGGACGATATCATTTTTGCTTTCATCTTCTTCCTATCATCTTATCCTACGTTAGATTTTTATTACCATGTTAGTTTTAAGTTTTAACAATTTTCAATAAAATAATTAGCTATTCTTTTGAAAAGTATTTTGTTTCTTCTATAATTGGCTATAATATTTACTATTTAAACTAGTATATTATTGTTGGAGCTATTACCATTATTATTATTACACACTCATACTTTCTTTGCATTCCATCTTATTAAAATAAAAGGATTCTTCAAACTCATTTTTGCTTTCATCTTATCGTACGTGTGATTTCTGTTACCATGTTGGTTTTGAATTTTAACACATTCCATTACAATAATTGGCTATAATCTTTTTTATATAAATTATACCATATTATATTTAACATAAAAGCAATACCATATTATTGAAACTATTACCATAATTTTCAACTATTATATAGTTACGCATTTTTCTGCAAATGACGACGATACTAGGATTTTTGAAAAAAGACTAAAGTTTTATGTTAAAATCAATAAATTAATATAATCAAGAACACATTGTTATATTATTTAATATAATAATATTTCATTCTGTCTTTCTATATAAAATGTTGAATATTTATTTAAACAGAGTTAATTATCCAATTTGGTCTTGATATTTTATTATATGTTTCTTGGTCTTTAAATTTTAAACTATGTCATATAAGGTTTAAACTTGTCTTTGAAGTTATGGTTTATTATTATTTTTTTTTAATTAACTGAGAAAGTATTAGACCTATAATCTCCTACAATACCTAGAACTAATCCATTATATATTCCAATTTAAAGAATATATCTCCATCCCAAAGGGGTTTTAACCCGGAGCACAAAAAACCACCCCATTTTTATTATCACTAGACCATCACTAGATATAAGAGTTTTCGAAAATCGATAGATTTAATAATGTTTGTTGCTTAAATCTCACGTTCTCTCCGAGAAAATACAAGATATTAAATTTGAGAGCAATTTCTCTGAAATCAAAAACCAAGTTACACAGTTAGAACATAGAATCCTACCATAAAAATGAAGTCATAAAAAAAACCCTAACATAAATAGATAAAAAAACCCTAACGTAAATAGGTTCAATAATTTTGAATATCAATTATTCTAATTTGTAAACGACAAGACTAGTAACACACTTACATAGCTGTGCTACTAGCACATATATGAGCATTTAAGCTTTTAAATTTATGATATAATATTTCGAATTTTAAATTTATTCAAATATAAAATTTTGATAAAAAAAGCAAAAACAAGATTCACATCAGTATATATAAAGTACATAGATTGACTTAAATTATACATTAAAAATCATAGAATGTATCAATTCTTTTGGAAAAAAGATATATACCACCTTTCAGAATTTAGAGCTTATAGTCTTATAGAGTTTCAACTTTGATAACACTGACAGAAAAAACAAACTTTAGTAACATTGTAAAATTGATCAACTGATAGAATGAGGTACAGAAAACTTGGTGTATACAAAACACACCAGAACTGTATATAAAGAAATATAGATGTTGATATCTTACCACTCACTTCTCTCTTTTACAAAATATTTTCATGTAAGAAACAATATTATGATTTATATACAACTTATATATAGTTTCAAATTTGCAAATATTTTTGAAAAATGGATAAGTATTCAAATATGTACATGTCATTTTATATAGATCATAATAACATTATATTCTATATATTTCTGTATAAAATGATTTTTTTTTTTACTTATTTATCAATAATTTAGAAATTTGTATATATATTCGTAACTCTAAACAATGGTAGATAAGGTTAATTGGATACACCATGATTTGAAGTTTTAAAAAACATATAAATTGTTTTTGGAGAAAAATTAATTTAGTATTTTTTTTAATTTTATGTAGAAAACATAATATTTAAATCTTTATTTTCTATATAAAATAACATAGATGAAGTGCTTCAAAATGACATATAATGAGAAAATAATGTGAAATAGGTACTCTACTAAGGGAAAATTGTAGAAATAACTATTATATATAATTTTTATAAATATCAGTGCTATCGTTCTAATTATTTTTACTTGTAGACTAATAGCAGGCTAATGACATACTGAATATCAATTACTGGGAAAATGATTATTTATACAGTTGAACGTAAACTACAAATTATTAGTAGACTAAATGTAAATTACTAGCAGATTAAAAACATACTAATGGATCCCTCTTATGGATCATTTCAAAAAGGATCATGTTTCATAATAAAACTGTCAACTGAATCATTTCAAAAATTATTCCGATAAGATATTTATGCTTTAATAAGGGAGATAAGCAATATATTGTTGTAATAAAAACTTTGAATGGCTATATGCTTTAACATCAATCTAAGCTGCATGTATAATTTGTACCATCCCTTCTCCATTTACATAATAAACGGAAGATCTTCATAGTTTGAGCCGTCAAACGGAAAAGCAGCTAACTAAAAAGTTATTCACGAGGTAGGGATTTTCAAGAACAGGACAGCCTGAAATGAGCTTCCCTATAATCATAGATGATAGAATCTGGTTTCTAATCCAAATTATAATTTTCCAGAGGAGCCAGGAACAAGATGATAGTGATGATTTTTTGGTCGAGGAAAAGTGAGATTCAGATCAAAGCACTAAAACCAAATGCATAAAATGGCTTCCTATGCATGTACGTTTATCAAAGAATCCAAACTCAAGTAATGAAAGAATTATGTCTTCCACTAGATATTCAGGTTCTAGCAATCACAATGATCATTTCTTAGACATATTCTACATCATGCATTCTTCTTTTCAGAGTTTAAACATAACATACACACAAAAAGACTCTTTAGAGTATGAGAGTTCTCACGCAGAACCACCACATTATCATCTAGAGTCAGATATTCAAGAACAAGACAGCTTCAGACAAGCATCTCTATAATCAAAGGATCCAAGATAATTTTAAGAAAACCAATGTCTTACATAAATTAAAAGTCCAAGGCAAGAAAGGTCTGAAATAAAGCAACATAAAGAAGCCGTCGACAACTAGATCAAGACTAATCAATGTACCAACCCACTCAAGGATTTGGAAAAGAAGTTTAATAATGTATAATAAAGGCAATTTCCAAAGACATTGATCTTCCATGACATATCAATATGCGAAAACCTGACATTCGCAAAAACGCATGGTGGATGCAACAAGGTCCATGTAGGTATGTCGCTCTTGGTTGGTGATAGAAGAACCTGTGAAACTCACAGAAAGTTTCTTGAGTACTGCTGACTTCTCAAGAAAGTAATTCATGAGTTCAATCCCAGTTTCCTCCCACATAATCACATTGTTAATCTCAACACACTCCAGAGTAGATATTAAACACTGAGGCACATAGCGAAGTTTAGTTCTCTTGTCCGGCACCGAAAAAGCAAAGTTCTACAAAGAAAAATACAAAAGTTAAGAATATATCAAATATATGTTCTTACTTAATAAAATCACAAATTTTAAACAAATTCGTACCAGGATGAGTTCTTTCAGACGAGGACAGCTTTCAAGAAAAACTGGCAAAAATTGTAACGTGAAGCTACAGAACGCAACTTCCAAACGATACAAGTTACCGAATTTGGGAAATGGCCATAGATAGGGATATCGATAGAAGACCTTCAAGAAGAAAGCAAATATTACATCATATAAAAAAATTTAGAACATTAATTTAATTGTTATTTATAAATCACAAATTGTATAAATATACTTGCCTGTAAAGTACCCTGAGAGATGATCATATGTCTTACACCTGAAACACCGGTGAGAAAATCACGGATAGCATCTCTCTTGGCTGGTGACAATTGAATGCCGCCAAACTTAACGTTGAACTCGGTATCAATATGGATCATAAATAAAGAAGTCAAGTTCTTCACTACAATCACATCAGATTGGTTATCACTCAAACTCAAATACTCGAGTCTTGGAGCATCAATCTCAACCGAGTAATCTGTACCAGCCCTACCATACGCAACGTCAAAAATGATAATAAAACTTTTAAGGGACCTAGACCTCACGGACAGAAGCTGCGGAACCTCTAGATACCAATTATCCATAGACCTAATCAATGTAAGATCTTCAAGAGCAGGACAGCCTGATATGATCTTCTCCATGATCAAAGGATTAGCTCTATACGAAACGTTTTCGAGAAACATAGTCTTTACGTGAGGTAAAGAAACAACGAACTCGCGTGCCGGGATATCTCCGTTTGTGAGCTTTAAAGAGACCAGATCTTGGCTGTTGAAAATGCTCGGAGGCATATAAGAAGCAATATCGGTTGTCGCAACATCTAAATGTTGGACTCCACGATCAACTGCTGTCTCAATCCACCTCACGAGCGGTCCATAATACAATATCGCTTTGCACTTTAGCTTGAACTTTTGCATCCCTTTGTCGTAGTTATACTCCAGAAATTCGTCGATGAAGCTTTCGCAGTCTTTTTCAAAGTGAGTAGGGAAATCACAGTCATCCAAGTCAAGTAGAGGAGCATCATGCCAGAGATATTCCCATTTCTTCGACAAAATGCCTGTCGAAACGGAAGCTTTCGTGGGAAGGAATGAGAGTATATGAACTAGCACTTTTATCGGTAATTCGGCGATCCTATCGCAGCCCATCCCGAAAAAAGAAATCCTAAAGTTTCAAAAAAAACAATCATATGATTTTCTATTTTATTTCAGAATTGATTCCAAGTCACATACATAAACTATGCGCACGAGAAAGCAATGTGAGTCTGAAGAACTTACCGTAAATTTGATTCGCAGGGGATATGTTGTTGACGGTATCGCCTAAGAACGAGATTGAAAAGTGATGGCTGAAAAATCAACACTCGCTGCTGTAAGATATCATTTTTGCTTTCATCTTCTTCTTCTTATTTTTTTTTTGGTCAAAGCTTTTCATCTTCTTCCTATCATCTTATCTTATGTGAGATTTTTATTACCATGTTAGTTTTCAATTTTAACATTTTTCAATAAAATAATTGGCTATAATATTTTCTATAAAAAAAGCTTTCTCTTGTAGAGTATTTTTTTTTTGTCTATAATTGGATATATTGTTTTCTATAATATTTTTTGACAGCATAATGTTTTCCGTATAAACTACTATATTATTATTGGAGCTATTACCAGAATTATATATTACACACTCACACTTTCTTTGTATTTCATCTTATTAAAAACAAAAGAATTCAAACTCAATTTTGCTTTCATCTTATCCTACGTGTGATTTCCATTACCATATTGGTTTTAAATTTTAACACTTTCCATTAACCTAATTGGCAATAATATTTTTTATATAATCATACATTTATTCTCTGTACAGAAGTGCTAATTTCAAATTTAAGAAAAACAGAATGGAAAAAATCTATTACATGGATGAAAGTTGTACGGAGAAGTCCGGCGGTCTCACATATATTATCTGCAGACGATAGTTTATTTTTCTGTAAAGCAACACAGACAGAGGCAACTGTACTATTGCATATTCTAAAACAATACGAAGCAGTCTCCGGCTAACTTATCAATTTTGATAAATCTTCGATACAATTTGGCCATACGGTGGATATGGCAGTGCGGGGACCTGTACAAAATTTACTAGGTATCACTAATATTGGGGGAATGGAAACATATTTAGGGATTTCAGAAAGTCTTGGAGGGGCTAAAACAAAAATATTCAATTTTCTAATAGATAGGCAAGGAAAAAGGATCAATGGATGGACATCTAAGTTATTATCGAAAGGAGGTAAAGAGATCCTTATAAAATCTGTGGCCACTGCAATGCCGACATATGCTATGTCCTGCTTTAGATTGTCGAAAGCAATTACCAGAAAACTTACAAGCATGGTGGCCAATTTTTGGTGGAGCAATAATGGGCAAACTCGGGGTATGCACTGGCTTGCTTGGAAGAAGTTATGTAAGTCCAACCCGACGGTGGCCTAGGCTTTCGTGTTATTGAGGATTTCAACACAGCTCTCTTGGCCAAACAGCTCTGGAGACTTATTAAATATTCGGACTCGCTTTTTATGAAAGTTTTTAAAGGCCGCTGTTTTAGAAAGGGAACACCATTAGACCCAATTCGTTCTTATTCTCCTTTTTATGGGTGGAAGAGTATTATTTCTGCTAGATCTCTAGTACAAAAATGGCTTATTAAAAGAGTTGGTTCTGGTCATTCCATTTCTGTATGGAATGACCCATGGATTCCATCATCACGCCCGAGATCAGCTTTATGCAAAGGGTATAATTATTACCCAGAGCTCACAGTTAATCAATTAATTGACCCAATAACCTCAATGTGGAATTTACCACTACTTGAACAATTGATACTACCGGAGGATATACCCTTGATCACTGGGATGGCAACTACCAGTGAGCAACGTCCAGACACTCTGGGATGGAATTTTACAAAAACAGGGAGATACACAGTCAAGTCAGGATATTTAACGGAGCAAGTTTATCCCACAAATGGAGACATCAATATATGTTATGGGCCAGATGTGAGTCAATTACAGGCCCAGGTATGGAAAGTCAAATGCCCACCAAAAATGAAACATTTTATGTGGCAACTACTTTCGGTATGCTTGGCAGTTCTGGATCGTCTTCGGAGTAGAGGAGTTAGTGATGATTCTCAGTGTCTAAAATGTGGAGCGGCCAAATAAACTATTAATCACACACTCTTCGAGTATCCACCAACCTTTCAGGTTTGGGCATTGTCACCAATACCTACACCTTCACATCAGTTCCCCACAGATGCTTTATTCTCAAATATGGCAAATTTGTTTTGGCATTTACCAAACCATAATGATATGAAAGTTTATCCCTGGTTTTTATGGTATATTTGGAAGATGAGAAACGACAAATTCTTTTCAAATATTGATCGGGATCTCCGAGAGGTAGTAAAACTAGCGATAGCAGAATCAAATATCTGGGAACAGGCACAGACATGTGACTTAGTGAAAAATATTCCACAGGAAACACAAATGGAAATTCCAATACTGGGGTAATCTGTCATACAGATGGATCATGGAAACAAGGGGCACCCAATGCAGGATTGGGTTGGTTTAGTCAAGATGTGGGTACGGTGGGAACGCTCTTGGGTACACGTAATGTACGATGCAGTATATCACCTCTACATACGGAGCTGAAGGCATTAATATGGACAATGCATTATATGCTAGATGCAAGACAGATGTCGGTTGTTTTTGTCATAGACAGTTCTGAACTGGTGCAGATGGTGTCCAATCCAGTAGAGTGGCCTGCATTCTCTCACATTCGGAGGAATATGAAAGGAGCAAAAGAGAGTTTGTTTTCTTCTCAATATCAAAGATCCCCTGTGCGCAGAACACAAATGCGGAATAGTTAGCACAGAGTGCTCGAGACTACTTTTATCATCTAAATTATGTAAACTCAACTCCACCGATCTGGTTTTCTGGATTGTTCTAAGAGTAAGAGGTTGTTGACAAAAAAAAAATCTATACCTATCTTTGACCAAAAAAAAAAAAATAGCATATGATTGGAGCTATTACCATAAATCTTAACTATTTACACAATCACACACTCACACCTTTTTCTGCATACCTCTACGGATACTAGGACTTTTGAAAGAGGACACAAATTTTATTTAAAAACAATAAATTAATATAATTTGGTACACATTATTATATTATATAATAACAATAAATAATATTTCACTCTGTGTTATTTCTATATAAAATGTAGAATATTTTTTGGAACAGTTAATTATCCAACTTAGTTTTGATATTTTGTATATGTTTCGTGGCCGTTAAACTATATTATATAAGATTTGAAACTTGTCATTTGGGTTAGGGTTTAATGTTGCAGCAGATATATAAGAGTTTTTGAAGATCGATAGATTCAATAATACTTATAGCTTAAATCTCACGTTTTCTTTCTAAGAGACTAGAGAGAATACACGACTTTTAATTTGAAAAGACATTTTTTTAATAATAAAAAAAAATTGAACATAGAACCCTAATATAAAGATGATGTTGTAACAAAAGAAAAACCTAGCGTAAATAAGCTCAATAGTTTTTAATGTCAATTATTGTAATTTGTAAACGACAAAATTAGTTACACACTAACACAGCTGTGCTACATCACTAACTCACATATCCTACACCATTTAAGCTTTTGAATATATATATGTTTTTGGTCAAAAAGCTTTTGAGTTTATGATAATAGTATTTTGGATTTTAAATTTAGTCAAGTATGAAATTATGATAAAAAGAGCAAAAGTAATATTCACATCAGTTATATAAAATACATAGATTGATATGAATTATACTTAAAAATCATAAAATTTATCAATTCTTTGCAAAATAAGATATATACCACATTTTAGAATTTTGAGCTTAGTCTTACAGATTTTTGAACTTTAGTAACATTATAAACTTTTATCAACTGATACTGCAGTATTAGAGTAATGAAAAAGATAGAATGAGGTACAAAAGAACTTGTTGTAACAGAACTGTATATAAAGGAAATAGATGCTTATGTATTACCACACTTACTTCTCTCTTTTACAAAACATTTTCATGTAAGAAATAATACTATGTTCTATATATAGTTTCAAATTTGAAAATGTTTTTGAAAAAAATGATAAATATATAAATAGGTACAGTATATGTCATTTTATAAATCATAATAACATTATATTCTATATATTTCTATATAAAATGAAAATATTTATTTTGACTTATTTATCAATATTTTAGATATTTCTATATGTTTTTGTAACTCTTAAAAATGATAGACAAGGTTATTTAGATATGCCATGATTTGAAGTTTTTTTAAAATTAAAAGTTTCAGAAAAAATGAATTTAGATAAGTTTTTTATTTTATGTAAATAACATAGTTATGCTTTAGTAAGGGAGATGAGCAATATATTGTTTTAATAAAAAAATTTTAATGGCTATATGCTTTAACATGTAGCTCAGAACTTATGATTGTTGTTTTTTTTTTTTGGTTTTTGATACATAATTTAATTTAGTTATTTTTATATTTCAATAATAAATAGTTGAACTTTTAAAATCTAACTTTTTATTTTGGTTCTTTAAAATTAATTTATATGATGAGTTTATTAGGTTTTTTACTTATTGCATATAAGATAAGATAAGTTGCTTATATATGTCGGTGTGCTTTTCATGTAGATAAGGTTGCGATGAAGATTCACATTAAATTCCATATCAATTTTTTTATATTTAGTATTTCCTTTTTATGTTTGGATTTCTTCTTTATAAATAAAAAGATATTAGATTATTTGTAAGCGTATTATTAGATATTATTCATTAATCAAATTTTGAGAGCTTTGATTTTTTTTTCTCTTTTCTGATGGATTTTAAAACTTTTCTTCTTTAAGTTTATCGCTTGTGAACTTAAAATTCAATATAAGTTTAGTGTTTGCTAATCCTAGATATTAATATATATATATAAATTTATGAGAAAATGCTCTAAAATGATCTACTTCGAGAAAATATTGTCAAACATAGATTTCTTTTTAAAATAATTTTAAATATCAGCGTTACCCTTTATCCATTTAGATTATTTATAATTATTAATTATGTTTGTTTATTAAAACAGTTATTTACTATTTAACTCTGGTCAGTAGTAGCTCAGCCCTTGCAATATTGTTGCTGGAAAGCAGAGACTACATAGACTAATGTAGGAAGAAGAAATATGCCAGATGAGAGGCACACCTATGTAATTTTAGATGGTTTAAAATTGCAGATCATTTCCCCTATAAGTGGGAGTTATTGGGTTTATGTAAAGAAACAGAATTTAACAATATTTTTTGTATAATTGGGGGTTATTGGTTAATTACAAGAAAACAACGTGGAGACGTTAGATAGACGTCACGCAGACTGATGGCCAACATATATTCTTCATGCAGGTGAGAAGCAGTGGTTGAGCAGACTAACTTCACATTTGACTACTATTTTATCTAGTGACGATTTGGTTAGTTGAAATCAATCACGACGTGTCATAGTTTCTCTCGGTGAAATGCTGGAAATGTTATATTATCACCAGATAAACTCGGGTTGTGGGACAAGAAGACAAGGACATCCCATGTCTGACTAAACACAGGCATTAGACAGGCGTCTCGCGGACGCAGGTGAAAAACAGAGGCTGCACAGACTCACTTCACCTTTGACTACTATTTTATCATGTCACGATTTGACTAGTTCAACTCAATTATGACGTGTCTTAGTTTCTGCACATGGGGAAAAAGTCACAAAATGTTAATAGTCACTAGAGAAACTCGGGTTGTGGGACAAGAAGACAAGAAGACAAGGGCATCCCATGTTTGACGAGACGCATACATTAGATAAGCGTCTCGCGGACACAGGTGAGAAACAGAGGCTGCACATACTAACTTAACCTTTGACTACTATACTGTCACCACCAGATAAATTAGGGTTGTGGGACAAGAAGACAAGATGACGAGGACATCTCATGTTTGACGAGACGTATACATTAGACAGGCATTTCGTGGACGCAGACGAAAAGCAGGGGCTACACAGACTCACTTCACCTTTGACTACTATTTTTTCATGTGACGATTTGGTCAGTTTAATTTAGTTACCAGGTGATCTCATCAAGTTAAATTGGGACAATACCAAAAAAAAATTCTCGGCGGAGTAAGTCTTCGATCTTTTTCTTACGTTACTTCTCTCGATTATTATTTGTTTTCTTAATAATTTTATAGAACTAATATTTTTCTGAATAATGTTTGAAGGGTTTCATGTATATCGTAACTAAAAAAATGTTAAAATTTGCACTATAATCTAAATTATAGATATGTAAATTAATATCACCATAACTTATATGATCATAAAAGTTTTATACAAAAATATGTTATTGTGAGGTAGCTATATAATATACTAAATATCTTATAAATGCTAAAATGTGTACTTAAGATTTTTAAATTATGATAATAAACCATCACTGGATGCAAAAAAGACTGATAATGTAGATCAAGGAGAAGCTGGGAAGTTCAAGTCCAAATACAACTCTTACTTAAGGCCATTTACCAAAAAAACAAAAAACTATTCTTACCAAAAAAAGAAATGATGCAGAATAAACAAGGGAGGAAAAATGGAACAAGAGTTGAATGGTGACCTTAATAAATGTGATATAAGTAATTTATCTAATAAACATATTTTGGATGGTCTAAATATGTTTCTTTGAATATAATCTGTATTGGTCTATGAATAAAACTATTTGTCAAGAGGTAAATATTTCGGATTTTACTTTTTACAATTTTGATTAAATTTTTTTAACAAACAAAAAAAACTCACTCTCTAAAGAGGAATACAAGTATGATCTCTCAAGTTTTCTGACATTAGAAATAAATGATTGCATCACACTTATTCAAAAAAAAAACCATCAATGTCTATTGTCTACGTCTCGTCAAACATGGGATGCCCTCGTCTTCTTTTCCCCATAACCCGAGTTTATCTGGCGACAATATTGCAGTATTTACCCGAGAGAAACTACGGCACATCGTGAATGAGTTCAACTATCCAAATCGTCACTGGATATCATAAAAGTGAAAGGTGAAGTGAGTCTGCGCACCCTCTGCTTCTCACCTGTTGGAAGAATATATGCTCGCCATCAGTCCGCCAGACGCCTGTCTAATGTTTGCGTCTCGTCAAACATGGCATGCCCTCGTCTTCTTCTCACCATAACCTGAGTTTATCTGGTGACAGTATAATATGTTGCGGCACCTCGTGAATGAGTTAAACTGGCCAAATCGTCACATGATATCATAATAGTAGTCAGAGGTGAAGTGAGTCTGCGTAGCCTCGGTTTCTCACCTGTAGGAGGAATATATGTTCGCCATCAGTCTGCCCGATGCCTGTCTAATGTCTGCGTCTCGTCAAACATGGGATGACCTCGTCTTCTTGTCCCCATAACCCGAGTTTATCTGGTGATAATATAACATTTTGCGGCATTTACCAGAGAGAGAAACTACAGCATGTCGTGAATGAGTTCAACTGGCAAAATCGTCACAAGATATCATAATAGTAGTCAAAGTTGAAGTGTGTCTGCGCAGCCTTTGCTTCTCACCTGCGGGAGGAATATATGTTCGCCATTAGTCCGCCAGACACCTGTCTAACGTCTGCGTCTCGTCAAACTTGGGATGCCCTTGTCTTCTTTTCCTCACAACCCGATTTTATCTGGTGACAATATAACATTTTTGCGGTATTGGCCAGAGAGAGAGAAACTATGGCACGTCGTGAATGAGTTTAACTGGCCAAATCGTCACATGATATCATAATCGTAGTCAAAGGTGAAGTGAGTCTGCGCAGCCTCTGCTTCTCAGCTGCGAGAGGAATATATGTTCACCATCAGTCCGCCAAACGCCTTTCTAACGTATGCGTCTCGTCAAACATGGGATGTTCTAGTCTTCTTGTCCCCACAACTCGAGTTTATCTGGTGAAAATATAAAAAATTTGCAGCATTACCCGAGAGAGAGAAACTACGGCACCTCGTGAATGAGTTCAACTAGCCAAATCGTCACATGATATCATAATTGTAGTCAAAGGTGAAGTGAGTCTGCGCAGCCTCAGCTTCTCATATGCGGGAGGAATATATGTTCGCCATCAGTCCGCCAGACGCCTATCTAATGTTTGTGTCATGTCAAACATGGGATGCCCTCGTCTTCTTATACTCACAACCCGAGTTTATCTGGTGACAATATAACATTTGTTACGGTATTTACCCGAGAGAGAGAAACTACGGAACCTCGTGAATGAGTTAAACTGGCCAAATCATCACAAGATATCATAATAGCAGTCAAAGGTGAAGTGAGTCTGTGCAGCATGTGCTTCTCGCCTGCGGGAGGAATATATATTTGCCATCAGTCCGCCAGACATCTGTCTTACGTCTGCGTCTCATCAAACATGGGATGGTCTTCTTGTCCCCACAACCTGAGTTTATCTGGTGTCAGTATAATATTTTACGGCATTTACCCGAGAGAGAGAAACTACGGTACCTCGTGAATGAGTTCAACTGGTCAAATCGTCACATGATATCATATTGGTAGTCAAAGGTGAAGTGAGTCTGCGCAGCCTCTGCTTCTCATATGCAGGAGGAATATATGTTCGCCATCAGTCCTGCAGACGCATATCTAACGTCTCTGTCTTGTCAAACATGGGATGCCCTCGTCTTCTTATACTCACAACCCGTGTTTAACTGGTGACAATATAACATTTTTGCGGCATTTATCTGAGAGAGAGAGAAACTACAGCACCTCGTGAATGATTTTAACTTGCCAAATCGTCACATGATATCATAATAGAAATCAAAGGTGAAATGAGTATGCGCAGCCTCTGCTTCTCGCCTGCGGGAGGAATATATGTTTGCCATCAGTCCGCCAGACACCTGTCTAATGTCTGCGTCTCGTGAAACATGGGGTGCGCTCGTCTTCTTGTCCCCCCAACCTGAGTTTATCTGGTGACTGTATAATATTTTGCGGCATTTACCTGAGAGAGAGAAACTACGGCACCTCGTTAATGAGTTCAACTGGCCAAATCATCACATGATATCATAATAGTAGTCAAAGGTGAAGTGAGTCTGCGCAACCTCTGCTTCTCGCTTGCGGGAGGAATATATGTTCGCCATCAGTCCGCCAGGGGCCTGTCTAACGTCTGTGTCTTGTCAAACATGGGATGTCCTCGTTTTCTTGTCCTCACAACCCGAGTTTATCTGATGATAATATAACATTTTTGCGGCATTTACCAGAGAGAGAGAAACTACAGTACTTCATGAATGATTTTAACTGGCCAACTTGTCACAGGTTATCATAATAGTAGTCAAAGGTGAAGTGAGTTTGCGCAGCTTCTGCTTCTCGCCTGCGGGAGGAATATATGTTCTCCATCAGTTTGCCAGACGCCTGTTTAATGTCTCCACGTTGTTTTCTTTACAAAAACCAATAATCCCCAATTATACAAGAAATATTATCAAAATCCTTTTCTTTACATAAACCCAATAACCCCCATTTATAGAGGATGTAATCTGCATTTTTAAATCATCTAAAATGACGTACGTGTACCTCTCATATGACATACTTCTTCTTTCTGCGTTAGCTGCATAGTCTCTGCTTTCCAGCGGCGACATTGCAAGGGCTGAACTCAAGGTTAAATGGTAAATAACCATTTTTATAAACAAACATAATTAATAAATATAACTAAATCTAAATGGGTAGAAGGATAGCATTGATATTTAAAATTATTCTAAAAAGGGGTCTATGTTTAACAATATTTTCCCGAAGTGCATCATTTTAGAGCATTTTCTCAATTTTTTAACAAACAACAAAACCACACCCTCTAAATAGGAACAAAAGTGACTTTCAATATACCACTTAAAACTGGCCCCTTGATTTTTTCATGCTTCGCAGCCAACTGCCATTGCTCATGAAAATGGATATGTACTTCTCTGCGATATATGGAAAAATAATTTAGTTAGTCCGTAAATAAATGAAAATGTAAACTGATCATGTATTAACATCACTACGTATTTTGGATTTTATTTTATATAATTTCGATTAAAATTTTATAACAAACAATAAAACCTCACCCTCTAAATATGAACATAAGTATGACCATCCACTTATTTAAGAAAAAACTTGATCCAAAAAGACGTCCGCTTGCATTGTTGGATGAAGGAGAAGCTATTTAAGTAAATTTAACATTAAGATTTCTTGAATCTCCCCACAAGATTGTAAAATCCACTTTTTTCACTTCTTCTTAATTATACGGTCATTCTCAATGTTTACTTCTGCTTCTATAGAACTTGAAGTTGGAACCTTATTCCTCAATGACTATAGTTTTTTTAACAATATATTTTCTATCATTTTAGTAAAGATACCATTCTATTCTAGTTGTATTCTAACAGCTGTGCACTCGGATTATGACACTATAAAAGCATTATAGCACAAAGTACGAAACTATGTATACCATGGTCGAGTTATATAAGTTAGTAATCCTTAATATTATTTGACAAGCAGCTTTAATAAAAAAAGATGATGTGTCGCAACCAGAAAAAAGTTAGTATAAATTAATGATGACTTCAAAATGCGACATGACAAATTTTCTAAAATAAACGAAATATTTTGATTGGTTAAGTTAAAACTAAATAAATCTCATTTTTAAATAAAAAAAGATTATACCATATGTGAATGCATTCTCATTATATAGCAAGAATTCGAAATTATATATAAAAAAATTGATAGAAAAAAAATTATAAGTATCCTCTTAGCAAACTTTTTTTTATAATACTGTATACATGAATAAAACGTAGAAGTAAAAGTAAAAATAAATCTTTACGACTTTGGTTTTTGGTAAAAATATCAGGTTATATTTATGGTTTAAACCATCTACAACCCACATTTATTTTAAATCTTCTAATAAAGAAAAATAGAGATGTTATTCTTTCCTCTATAAATAGAGGAAAAAGTAACAATCTTTCTTTTTCCTGTAAAATAAAAATAGGTTGGTGAGAAATCCACCTATATTTTAGAAAAAAATAGAAAATCACATTGAAGATGATCTTAATATTTAATAAATTATTAAAAGTTAAGAAAAACAAACTGAGTCAAAGAAGATAAAAAAATTAAAAAATAATAATTTTGATTAATTATATTTTTATTTGAAATATTTAAAAATACTATCTTACACATATTAATTCTTTCATGCATATATTTTTTTCCAACATATTAAAACATTATTTCATGAATCAAATTTTGTATATGTTGTGATCTATATTATATTTTATATTAACAATATATCAAAGTTACGAACTCTTAATTTTTAATATAACAATCATATATTTAATATATTATTTTACACCTCACGCACATATAAGTTTAAATTCTATTGGTTTAAACGCTGGGGTTATGGAGAGTTTGTGTAAGCGAGCGATTGCGGACTATAAAAAAATTTGACGAAGAGATGAGCGGAGAGATACTAGAAAATATCATAAAATATGATTTCACAAATTTTAGAATAAATATTTATTATATTTTTTATTGAGAAACCATATATCATTAAGCACTGAAAAATAAGAAATTTTGATTAAATACAAAATGATAGAAACAATTTTTGTGATTGTTGTTAAACGTCAAAAACTACATCATGTAAAAATATAACATTTGCGAAAAATATCATAAAAATTAACCAACACCTAAATATTAAAGTTCACTAATTTCTAACGCATACCTACATGCATAAATAAACGTATTATTTTTTTTAAAAAATCAACCATATATTATAAAACATATACTTTGTTATTTTCTTTTAACACATAAAAGCCATACGTCAATTTTATCACAAATATGTGTGTTACATGTAGATATAAATATTAGTTATGCAAGAGTCAAAGTCGCATACGAACTTGTCGTGTATATATTTTGTTAACCTCGATTACAGTCTAATTTTAATTTTAGTTGTTAGATAATCTATATATATATATATATATATTAATCTCTATATGTCTTAAGAGCGGCGAGGTGGTTGGTACGCACGAATGTGTGGAACAACCATCTATCCGCTCTTAGGATAAGTAAAGATAATAAACCTATTTTGGTTTAATTATTAATAGGTCAAGAAAAAATGTATACTTAAAAAAACAAAATATATATATATATATATTGGCAAGATTATATTATGTAAAGAGAAAAAGAAAGCATAGTATATATAATATTCAAAACTTATTATAAGAATTTAATTATTAATTAATATAACTTTATATTTATAATTATATATTACTGTAAACGCTAAAAAAATAAAAAAGTTTTCAAATGACACAGAAGAATAGAAACGTTTGTGTGATTATTGTTAAACACTAAAACTGTATATATATAAAAATATAACGTTTACATAATATATACGAAATTAATCAATACTTAAATATTACAACTAATTATGGCAATAGAAAATTATATCGGCACATGCGTGCTGGCTAAAATAAAAATTAAATAAGTTACTATATATTTTAATGTTTGTCAGTTTATTTAATTATTTTATTTACACTTTTTATCTAAAGAAGTATTTTAAAATTTTGATTAATTTTTGATTATATATTAAACATATAAAATATTTTATAGCTGGCACACGGTGCGGGCTGATCATCTAGTTATAAAATATATGACAAAGTAAATTTGTAAGTTTTCATTTTTCTTACGCCCGCTTTAAGTGCAATGGGTTACACATAAGATAATATCTTTATTAGTAAATTTCATGTTATTGTTACTGAATTACTGTTCAAAACTTAATAAATATTTAAATGAATGGGAATTACTGTAAGAAATTAAATAATTATATATAACTGCACAATTTCTAGAGTGTTTTGAAAGCCAATGTTTGATAATGTTAGTAGAATTTAAGTTTCTATCTATTACAATATATTTATATTTTATGTTTGGGTATCAATTTTAAAAGGAAAAGAGTAAAATGTAAGTCAAAAAAATTATTAACTTATAAATTATAGCTAACATACACAGATGTAGCAAGAGTAAAAATTTCGAATAAAAAAGATACGCTATAAAACTAACTTATTTGAAAATAGAATCCTATTTTATCTTCAAATTATTTGTTGCATAAACAAAAAGAAAGGTTCTACACATTATCCAAATGATTTTTTGAAGAAAATAAACATGTAAAACCATTAACAAGAAAATTAATGGGTCATTTGGTTATTTTCTGTCCATTAATGATCATGTTAACTATTAATATAATCAATTCATTATATGTCCAAACGCGTTTTTAGGATTAATACACTTTTGAGTTTTGACAGTATTAATATACTTGAGAAAATACAATTTGTTGTGATTTTCAATCTTAATAACAAATACTTATAAAAAATCACATTGTGTATTAATAACTAGATTTCTTGTTATTAATTGTATTTTAAAATTTTAGAAAATAAATGTTGAAAATAACCATAGTCATTATTTATTTTCTTAATAGATCTGTTGAACTAAATTTTTTTTGAATAATGATATTTTCAATAGATTTTATGTATATCATAATTAAAAGGCTAATATGTTAAAATTTGTATTATAATCTAAATGATAGATACGTTAATTGATATCATCCTATCATAAACGTTTTATACAAAACATGTTATGCTGATGTAGTTATTTAACATACTGAAAATCTAATAAATACTAAAATGTGTACTTAAGATTTCAAATTATGATAATAGACCATCATTGGATACAAAAGAGACAGATCAGGCAGATCAAGGAGAAGCTGGCAGTTCAAGTCCGAGTACAATTCTTACTTTAGGTCCTTTACCAAAAAAAACAAAAAAAGAAATGATGCAGAATAAACAATGGAGAACAAATGGAACAAGAATTAGATGGTGATTTATGTTGTGATATCAATATTATAATTTATCTAATAAATATATTTTGGATGGTCTAAATATGGTTATATGAATAAAAACTGTATTGGTTTATGAATAAAACTACTGGTCATGAGTTAAATATTTTAGATTTTATTTTTTACAATTTTGATAAAAACAATTTAAGAAACAACAAAACCTCACCCTCTAAATATGAACAAAAGTATGATCTCTTAAGTTTTTGGACGTTAAAAATAAATGATTACATTACACTTATTCAAGAAAAACTTGATTCAAAAAGCTGCCAGCTTGCACACTTTCTTTGTATGGCAAAAGGATTGATAAATACATGAATCCCCCTTGATAAATACACTACACAAAAAGCTTTGATAAATTTGGGCGTGAGTTCATAACATCATCGTGTTCCATTTTGACAAAACTCGTTGATAAGGCTGTCCAAATTCTTCCAAGACGAACCAATACCTTCCTCCAAAGCCTTCTTCGCCATCTTACCATATGCTTCAACATTCCTCCTCAGCTCTTTCCCTTTCTCTCCCTATATCAACTCCTTCACTTTCTCTGCAATCTCTTCTCTTCTTACAGTCCCGTCACTCGCCGCCACCACTCTCTCTGCCACTTTCAGCTCATTCAGAGGTTGCTCTACCGCTACTGGAAACACCAAGATAGGAACCACCGAGCAAATTCTCTCCATCAGAGAATTCAACCCAACTCACAATGGCTTAAGAATCCTCTAACACTCTCGTGATCTAATATCTTTCTCTGATCAACCCATTCATCTCTCACCATCATCCCTCTCTCCACTACTCTCTCTTCGAACCCTTTTCCTAATTCATTTCCTTTCACCACCCACAAAAAGTTCACATTTGATTCTTCTAACCCTAACGCAATCTCCTCTAGTTGTTCTCTCGAGATCTCGGCTTGTGACCCAAAAGACACGTAGAGAAGATATCATCATTTGTCTCGCTTTTCATCAAGCCATTTCATCAAAACAGATTTCACCTTCTCTTCAACTAATAAGTTAGGTTTTTATACTTTTTGACATGGGATCGTTTAAATTAGGTATTACATTTGTTGCTTCAATTTTGTAAAACCTAAAAATTTCATTTGTAATGATATTTACATTCTTAGCACACAAAGAAAAGATTAATTTCTTCGCAAAAAGTTAATGGGTCATTTGGTTAATTTTCTTTCCATTAATGATTATTTGCCAATAAACTCTTAATGTAATCAATTCGTTATTCTGATATGAATACTTTTGCATTTTTAGTGATTAATATACTTTTGACAGCATCTTATTGTACCAAAAATATTTTGCTTGTTGTGGTTTTTCAATTTTAATAACATTAAAAATTCACATTGCATATTAATAACTATATTTCTTGTTATTACGTGTGTTTTAGAAATTATTGTTGGATAATGAAAATAACCATGGTCATTATTAAATTTAAATATATATGTCCAAAATATAAGTACCAAATATTCAATTCTAGAGTGTTTAGAAATCTTTTTTTATGATATTAATAGAATTTACATTTCTTCGATCTTGTATCAAATTTACCTTGTCTATATGTAGGAAGATTTTTTGTAAGAGCAAAAAAAAACAAAAACAAAGTTGATATAAATACAATTATACATAATAAGAATAAATAATTAATTAAATCTACAAAGTTGTAAATTTAGAAAAATTACATATCCTTGCAAGTAACTGAATTTAGAGAATTTTTGTTAAGAACATTAATATTATTAGTATAAACAGAAAATGTTAGAAACATCATTTTGGCCGAGAGCTATATATAGATATATGGTTTGAGCTCGTCAAACTCTTCAATTGTTTTAATTTTATGAAAGCATTTTCTTAATTATATTCCTAAAATTATTTTTAAAAATTAATATAATAGATCCAGATATGATGATAACAAAAACGTTAACAGATACCGATCTTTCTCATAATGGAGCATTATTTTTACCAAAAGAGAATGTCGAAAACATACTAATAAAAATGAATAATGACGTTACCTAAAAATAATATTCAAGTGGAAATTATGGATGATAATATTCATTTGGTTATTTTCTATAATTAATGATCATATGCCAATAAATTCTTAATATAATCAATTCATTATTATGATATGAATACTGTTGCATTTTTAGTGATTAATATACTTTTTAGTGATTAATATAATCAAATTATCCTCCATTTGGCTTGGTCTACCTCTTTATTAGGCTTTGTTTACCTCTGTGTGAGGATTGGTTATATCTCATATGTTTCTCCTTTGTGGAGTTTTCAAAAGTGACAGTAGTTCTCAAAGACTTTTTATGTTATTTGATTTGACTTAGTATACTAACTCACAATCAAGTTTCCTCCTTTCTGGAGATGCCAGACCTTTGTTCTTCCCCTTTAGAAGGGAAAAATTATTTTGCAGAATTTGAGATATGTAAGAGTTTTAGTCATGTTGAGGATAAAATCTATGTTTTTCTCCAATGTTCTTTTGCTGGATACTGTTGGGACCTCATCTTTCAGTCCAAGCTCAGTGAAAACTCACAAACATCTCTGCAGTTGCTGCCTCAAGAAGCCATTATTCTCCCTTTGGCGCTCAAGGATGCTCCCTCCGCAAGTTTTACTTTGTCCCAAGTGGTTTTGGACTCAGATGTCCTAGTTATTGCTCCTCTGTTGAGCACAGATCTGTTCGAGATAGCAGGCTCTCTACATGATGTACAAAGCCTTGTTATACTCTTCTCCTCCATCTATGTTTATGATTTCTCTTATTTCTGCACTATGTATTGCAGTTGTTTTAATTTTGGTAGCGTTTTCATTTGTATTTCCTCTTTGTATGGACCATCTTCAGATTAGTTAAATGAAAACAAACCTTTTGACCAAAAAAATAAATAAATATACTTTTGAGTTTTGACAGCATAAATATACTTAATTAATGCACAAAAAATAAAATTAGTTGTGATTTTCAATTTTAGTAACAAATACTTATAAAAATCACATTGTGTATTAATAACTAGATTTATTGTTATTAATTGTGTTTTAAAAATCATAAAAATATGTTGAAAACACCCATAGTTAGTTATTTACAAAATTGTCATTATTTCAAATTATTTTTTTTATTTTTTGATATCTAACTGACCAATCCTCATCTTCCTCACTTATTTACAAAAATGCCATCATCATCAATTCACCCAACCACCATTTTCAACCAATTTTGAACTTTAATTGCATCAAAAATCAATTTTTGAGCTTGGATAGCTCATTATCTTCCTCATAAGCTTCCATCCATTTTCTCTCTATTTTCTTCCTAAAAACTCTATAATTTGACTATTAAAAAGTTGAAGTTCATAGATATTTCTATTCCATCGAGTTGGTCATTTATTGCGATTGAGTTTCTTTCATGGTTATTAGAATCAAATATATTGGCTAGAAAAGAAGCTAAAGACGAGTGGTAAGTCAAATTTTCAGTCAATTTTAGTGTTTTTTATATCTGGACTCCAAAAGTAGACTTCTCTTCACCACTGTGAAGTCTACTAGTCAACGCCCAGGTTAGTTTTGTAGTTGATCGCGTGATAAAGTAAAGTTCTTTTGATTCGAATGAAGTTTGCGCCATTTCCTTTGATAACAAAAAAATGGCGCAAACTTCTCGGGCAGACTTTTTTAGAGGCAGATCATTTCTGCAATTGATCAACCTTTGACTTTTTAGAGTAGACTTCTCCAAAAAAGTATATTTCTCCAAAAAGTTTGGAGTAGACTTCTCACATGTCCTTTTTGCAATTGAACAAAAAGTCAATGTTTGGTCAATTGCAAAAATGACATGTGAGAAGTCTACTTTTCTTGGAAAAGTCTACTAATCTTTTGGCAATTGCAAAACTTACAAAATCTACTTTTTGTTTTTTAAATGCATTTTTATACAATATATAACAAATTTTTAATATTTTCATGATCCTAAGCTTATGTTGGTAAGTGTTCTTGCCTATGTATAAGTTATATGTGTTTATGTTTTATAGGTATGGTTGAATCATTTTTTATGTATTATAAGATACTTAGCTTATTGATCGCAGACTTCTCCAGGAAGTATACTCGAGAAGTCTACTGAGTAGACTTCATCAGACTTTCAGAGAAGTCTACATATTTCTTACGGAAAATGGTTCACATACCCACTGTTTATGGAGAATGGGTGAGGAGTGAATTATTGTGGCATTTCGAGGTGGATAATAACAAAGGAGGGTGAATGTTGTTCTTGAGAGATGGACACATGCTGAGCTTCTTGGAATGGCACACGAGGATTATATGCTGGAAAAGAAAACAAATGCCTCCTGATTCTTTGCATATGTGTGTCAGAAACGATAGACACATTCAAAGCTTGATTGAGCTAAGTAAGATGCATGGTCTACGCCTTTGCATTTCGAGTAGGATAATAGACCATGCGAATGATGATGTGGGTCGACATACAGATAAGTGCTCTGATGCTGAAGAAAATTGGGATGAAGACGCTGAAGAAGATTGGGATGAAAACGTTAAAGATGAGGATGAAGATGATTGTTCAAATGAAGTTGATCCGAATGTGAAAGATAAGTACGACGACTCAGATGTGGATTACATTACAGTGAGTACGGGAAAGTTAAAGATGAGGTTAAAGTTGAGGGTGTAAGAGAGCATTGTGGTGGTTTCGATGGACCGAATACTAGTTGGTCTTCTAAAATCTTTGTTAATCAGAGTTTTCTTAGCAAGGAGAAGCTTGTATCTGAGTTGTGATTGATGGCAGTTATGAAGAGATTTGCTTTTAAAGTATATATGTCTACGACGGTTTTTTTTGTAGCAAAATATTCTGTCGAAGGATGTGTTTGGATGCGTAGAGCGGGTGTGAAGAATGAAGCAAACACATTATGGGTGACAAAATATCTAAAGGATCATACTTGTTCTGTGTTAGACCGATCAGCTCATCGTAGACGTTGTGCACCTAATAACATTGGGGCTCTGTTTGTAGAACGAGTTGGCATAATCGATGGAATTATGCCAAAGCATATCAAAGATTCTATGAAGGTGATGTTTGGTCTAAACCTCAATTACACCACATCTTATAGAGCTTTGATATATGCTCAACAACTGGTGAGGAGAACACCAGAAGATGGATATGAGAAGCTGCCTTTTATTTGCGTCAAATTGAGAGAGAGCTAATCCGGGAAGTGTCACCGACCTTGTATGCGATGAGATGAATCGATTTAAGTACCTGTTTATTTTATTTGGAGCTTCCATAGCTGGTTTTCAGTACTTGAGGCGAGTGATTGTTGTGGATGGGACTCATCTAACTGGGAAATATGGAGGTGTTTTTCTAGTGGCAGCCGGACAGGATGATAACTTTCAAATATTTTCTTTGGCTTTTGCAGTTGTAGATTCTGAGTTTAATGCTCCATGGAATTGGTTTTTCACCAAATTGAGTACATCTTTCTCAGATGGATATCCACTTGTCATAGTTTCTGACCGGCACGACTCCATCGCTGATGCATGGAAGGATGTGATACCATGGGCAACACAGAGTATATGTTATTATCATCTACAACAACACATAGTGACAAAGTTTCACTGGAAGCAACTCATGTACTTGGTGAAAAGTGTTGCATATGCACATACGACTTACGATTATAATCAATACATGGACGCAATCCGAGATGTAAACCTCAGACTTGCTCAATATATGGAGCGAGGTTATGGTCACAAGTTCATTTCCCGTGAGACAGGTACAACATAAAGACTAGCAACATCGCCGAATCGATCAATGCGGCTGTTAAGGAAGCCAAAGGGTTTCCCATCACATTTCTGTTGGATTTTATAAGAGCAAAGCTCAGGAGATGGTATCATAGAAGGCGTGAAAATGCTCTAAGTCTCGCAACGAGCCATACCCGTGGTGTAGAATATCTATTGGTAATTTGATAAAATGATGCGGGAGACCTGAAGGTAGAACCCATAGATGGCTGGCGTTTCTTTGTTAAGAGTGGCACGAGATTTCATTGTTGATTTGGAACAAAGGAAGTGTTCTTGTGGTGTGTATAATGTTGAAAAAATCCCTTGCTCACATGTTATTGCAGCCGCAGAAGAGGCTAACGTGAAACTGTCGATACTTGTATGTTCATCTTACTCAGCAGAATCGTTATATGCGGCCTACTCCCATCCCATTAACCCCCCTATTTATGATGAAAACGATGTCAAAAAGGAACCATGTGTTGTTCTGGTTATGAAGATTCCTCCTGGAAGAAAGAAAAAATCTAGGTTGCAAACTTGGCTAGAAATGTCAAGGAAGAGAAGCACATGACCAAGAAAGATACACAAGCAATACAGTTGCTCCAAGTGCAAGCAACAAGGTTATACTCGCGTCTATTGTGTAAGTTAATCTTTACATTGTACTTGTTGTGTATTGTTTTATCTCCTGCCAAGTCGTTATAGAGTATGATTTTATTACGTAGGGATTCAATTATGGTGCTGAATGAATATGAACAAGTCGAGAAGTCTACTATGTATTATAAGTCTACTGGAGAGAATTCTACTTTAGAAGTCTACTCGGGAAGTCTCCTCAAGAAGTCTTTTGTGTACTATAAGTCTAATAAATAGAAATCTACTTTAGAAGTCTACTCAGGAAGTCTTCTCGAGAAGTCTACTGTGTACTATACGTATATTGGAGAGAAGACTACTTGGTTAAAAAGTTATGTAATATAAATGTCCCTCTGAATCACCTTTAAGTTATGTAATATAAGTGTCTTTAAGAAGTCCGAGAGAGAGGTCTACTCGAGAAATCTACTGAAGAAATCAATATTATCTATGTTTTATATTACCTGTATATACTGTTCTCTGACGGGTTACACCAAAAACTTTCTAACCACATCAACAGTTACAAAAGATTACCAGTGGGGTCTTAAACCTTCACCACCATAATTAGTTCGTTACAAAATATAATACACTTTACCACTATAACTCGAGAAGTCATCAGGTACCGTCGTATCCTGGTTTGAAGGTATGTGGCACTGGGTCTTGTGGAATATATCCACCAAAATTTTATGTCTGATAACTTTCATGTTGGCTGGACACAGTGACGAAGGAAATGGCAGTCCCAGAGCATGATATTCAATAAACTTCAAGGCAATAAACTCCATAATCACCACCTGGCCCTTGTTGTGGCACCTCCTCTGCTTCTATCCGTGTGTGCGTGAAAGACTCAGCAGGGAACTTCTCTTTATCTTCTCGGCTAGCCACTTCCCGAAGCAGATAAGGCAGCATGACTGCAACAGGCTCAACTGCTTTCATTATCTCTTCAGCTCCAGAATGATGAACGAGGCTGTTCCAAACGAGAATGTACCTCTTAGGTATTGAGATACATAGAGCAACCCAATGATCATCTTTTACATTCAAAGGCATGTATAAGTCATCGACTTCGATCCCCCCCCCCATGTCTTGCCCGTTTTGTAATACACATGTGTCTCACCATGGTAATAATCATAGGCACCAAGCGGCAGCATTCTACCTGATCCATCGAGATTTGGTTCGTTGGCAAGAAAATCCTGGTATTTTGTACGCCACATCATGCCAAAAATCGTATCAAAGACGCAGATATGATCACTCCTAAATTTTTTGGATGTTTCGTAAAATCAAAATCTCAGCTGGTTGATGATGGCATCCATGTACTACATAGATAAATAGAAAAGTCAAGAAAGTTAAAAAATGAAGTCTGCTCGAGAAGTCAGCACGAGAGGCCTGAAATGAAGTCTAAGTGTGTCTGCGAGCCATTGCTATGGCGTACTCAGCAGCCACTACCAGTGGTTTATTGGGAACTTCTTACTGTGTCTATTCGGCCAACTACTGCAGACATAATGAGTACATAATACTCAGATTAATAAATATATATAGTAGACTTTATAGAACTTGTTTGACAACTTACGGAAGACGTTTCAGCCAGTCATTTGAGCTTTATTCTTTTGTGCGTTAATAGGAGCAAAAAGATGATATCCAGCGCCTAGGTTTGCCATCTCAGGAACCTGTCTAGAAGATAACCTCCTTAACTTGTCGGTCTTGGCTCGTGACACAATTTTTGCGGCCTTCTTTTTTTATATATGTTTCCTTTACTGCTCATCCACATCCTCTTTTGATGGTTTCCTTTTCCCTACATAGACGACACTTGGTTCTACATCTTCGTGGTTGACACTCTCACATGGATGTACTTGTATTTTTTTGAAATAATAGATTATAGATGTCACTGAGAAGAACAAACATAACAGAAGTGACGACTTAATTTATTGGAAATGGTTCAATACAACAGTCAAAAGGTTCAAAATTTTCAAAACATCACAAAATACAACAACATCAATTCGACGCAAGCAGTCTATTTCTTTACAGACTGCGTTCCCCTCGTTCTTGTCCTAGTAATCCTAAGGAATAGAATCAACAAAGGCCTAGCAATCTTAGAGGTCTTTTTAGTAGAATTGAGAGAGGGATCAGAACTAACCCGACCATTATTTGACTTGACATGCTCCATATCCCTTGCCTTTTTAATCTTCGCAACAGTATGCTCCACGGCATAACCTTTTCAAAGAGGAGGTCAAACTTCTTATCGCACGCCTCAAACCCAGCCTTAATTTCTCTAGACAATGTTTTGAAACATTATGATAAATGTTGTTTCATCGTCTCGGCCAGACTCATCCAAACCTCCTCTTCTATGGTAGAAGGAAGCTCTCGACAAGTCTTCTTCAGGCTTTCATTGTCTGGTTTAACGCAGGTTTCATCGTCTGGTTTAACGCTTCTTTTTTGGTCCTTTGTGGCCTCTAACTTCACGACTAACAACTCCTTAACACCTTTGGACCGCCAAACACTGGACTTTCACTTCTAACCACCATCACCAAACTCCTGATAGGGTCAGGTTTTAACCAAATAAAACTACTGCAAGTGCACAGCAAAAGCAGTTGTAGTACAAGGGGTTATCGAATCCCAAGGGAGTATGTAAACCACACTAGCGATTATAGATTCAGATTAAGCTAAGCGATAAATAATGAATGTAATGCAAAACAGTAAAATAAATGCAAGAGGGCGTTTTTATGCTTGTTCTTAAAGTTCAGAAGGCTAAAGACGCTAAGTCAGGACAGTTCGCAGGTTGAATCCGAGAGTGTAGAATGCATGCAATCAGGAATGAATTAAAACCGTCTTGAACATGAATCGCAAAGATATAACTAATCAATTCTCATTGCAGAAGTTATCTATGTCTAAATCACAGAGTTTCAAATCTCTTTGCAAACCCTAACAACATAAACATGCAGTAATGATCAGGTTCAATTGTTCACAAAACTCCTAAGCCAAATCTCTTTGTACTAGGGCGTTTTGCTCATCTAATACTAGTTCAGATGATTAATAATGCTCTCACATCTATCAAACAACCTAGGGTTTCGAAATCCAGATGATGTGTCTAAGAAATCGATATGAATGCAAGCACAGATGAAGAACCAATGAATTTCCTAGAAGTTTTTAGCAATTCTACAAACTCTTCTTCAACCTTTGAAAAGCCCTAACTTAACTAAAAAACTACTCAGACATGGTGATTTGTGAAAACATCATGAAAAGAATAGATTGCATAAAAGAAATAAGAAGTAGAAATAAAGGAGTTCAAAATCTGCTCTGAAGGAGTCTGATTTGTCTCTCCAAAAGCTCTGCTACAAATCTCTCTCTAGCTCTCTGAATTCTTAAAAACTTAGATAATAGCCAACAATGGCTGAAAAACCTAATAAATAGAAGCTAAACACGACCTGGGGTCTTCATGTAAATAAAGGAAACTTCTGGGTAAATTCTGCAATTCTTCTTGATACTTTTAATAAAACGCCACGCTCCTTCCTTAGTGGGTGATGAGCGTCACTAAAGGGGTGACGATCGTCACCATATGCGATACTTTTCTGCTTCGAGCTTGGTACTTCGTGGCTTCCACTCAGAATGCTCCAAAAGGTTCCAAAATCTCCAATTATGCTCTAGACATGCTATAACCTGCAAAGACTCTTCTAGGACTCTAAAAATACCAAAAAGACTCAATAAAAAGGACTTATATCATGGTTAAAAACCATAAAAACCATGATATATCAACTCCCCCAGACTTAGCTTTTGCTTGCCCTCAAGCAAACATCAGACAAAGAATAAGGTCGAGGTTTGAAAACAAGAAACAGTCAGTCAGTCATCAGGAACACCACACTAGTTAGAGCTTTCGAATCCACATACCACATAGTGAACACAAGATCAAATTTCAGCCTAATCATCACAAGCTTAGCAAATCTCTCAAGTCCAGTCTAAATCCCTTCAAGAAATCCGAAATTTCTACTGTCAACTCCTTATTTTTTTATCTAAGTGTGAAGTCTCATCAAGGCTCTATCATCTTAATCACTTTACAGATTCTTTTCCCTTTCTAACAACTGAACAAATCAATCTCAACACAGCTCTCCTATTTTCTCTTCCCTTAATCTTTTTCCTTAGGATATTTTCGATTTTTCACTTCTTTTTCTCAACTTTTTCAGTCTAAGATATGATGCTACTCAATACTTGTGTTCCTTGTGAGGAGACAGGTTCTTGAGTGAGTTCACTACTGTTGTTCCTTGTGAGGAGACAGGGTCATGAATGCACCATTCTTTGAACTTAAACTTTCAAAAACTACATCTGGGAAGATTAAAGAGAGACTGTATCTTAACCTTATTGTTAGTGCTTAAAGAGAGAATCAAGATCAATAAGAATCAATCACCAAGACAAGAAATTTAAAGTTCATTAAGGTGGAGCTAACAGCAAATTTTCCAGATTCTCTAAGAACCTAAACCTTCATTGCTAGACTGATCTACCTATGACTTTTAACTTAGTAAGACTTGTAATCAACTACTGTGGCAATGGTTCTTATCAGCAAAAACGTCCTATGGTTAGTTCCAAAAAAAACTAACAGTTTCAAAAATTTTGACTCTAGAAAAACAGGTTTTTGACTCAACTTTAAGACTCTATAAACATGACACAAAGCACACAACGTCAGTAACCACCTCCCCCAGACTTAAACAACACTGTCCCCAGTGTTATTAAGCCAAGAGTTAGTCAGAAAAATGAATGAGAAGTCGAAAAACCAAGGTGGAAGAGTGGTACCTCGCAAAGGATCTGGTGACGAGCGTCACCAGATTGGTGACGAGCGTCACCACTCTGAAACTTCAGAAATCGTCATGTTGGATGTTGTAATGTAATGCCATCATGTGTACTCCAAAGTCAAACTGTAAGAGCACTAAAAACACACATCAAAATATCCAAACAAAGCATAATCCATGGTCCAACAAGTTCACAAGACATCATCCAAGCAAACTGAACAAAGTGACTCTTTTTTTTTTTTTTTTTTTTTTTTTTTTTTTTTTTTAAAGGAAACGAAAATAGACTAGAGTATGATAGCTAGATAACTTACCAGTGGGTTGCCTCCCACTAAGCGCTTTTTTAAAGTCATTAGCTCGACTTTGAATGCTGCTCAGACAGTTGGTGGAACAGAATGTGGCATTGAATGCCTTGGAGAAGAATGTCTCCTCATCCATGGTGGTTTATAGGCAGTAGATGCATGGATTCTTTCAAGGAAGTGAGGAACATCAACAGGGTGGGTCGTGAGTGTGGGTGGGACATTTCGTTTTCCTGCAGAATCATCAAAAGAAACACCAAGCTTTCTACGAGAATCTCGTTGCTTGCGTAAGTGTGAAGCAGCTTTTTCACCTTTTAAATTCTTATTGATGAGATTAGGAGGTTTGGAACTGGTTCCAGGAAGTGCATACCTTTGCTTAGTTGCAGGTTTCTGGGTTGTGGACTGTTGAATTTTCGGATTGGCAACATATGATGGACTTGTAGAGCAAATATCATGTTGCTGCTTTGTGTCCAGGTTGGTGACGAGCGTCACCAGGTCGGTGACGCTCGTCACTGACTCTACAGTTCGAGTTTCTGCAGTTTTCCTGCAATTCAGCTCTGCAAGTGTTGCTTCCATCACATACACGTCTTCCTCCAGCAACTTGGCATTCGTTAGAACCTCTTTTTCAAGCCCAGTCATGAAGATATGATCCTCACTGCAATCCTCAAACCCAACAGCTTCTGCAGAAGTTTCAGATATTAGCTCTTCAACAGCCATCTTGCTCACTTGCCCACTTATATCTGATTCATTAACACACTCAGCAATAGTGTCTTCTGAATGTTCCATGGCATTCTCTTCATCTCTGGAAGTTCTTACAGAAAAGGTCTGACCATCAATGGTAGAACTCCCTCTTAACTTATCCATGTCAAAGTTCATGACAACATCACCAAGATCAACCTCAATGTTCCCCTTTCTAACATCAATGATGGCTCTAGCAGTAGCCAAGAATGGTCTTCCCAGAATAAGAGGATCTTTAGGTTCTTCAGCATATTTCAGAATCACAAAATCTGTAGGAATTATGCAGCCTTCAATGTTAACATGAACATTCTCTAACATGCCTTTTGGGGTCCTTATGGATCGATCTGCTAGGATGAGAGAGATCCCAGCTGGCTTGAAATCAGTCATTCCAAGTCTAGCAGCAACAGAGAAAGGCATCAAGTTAATACTTGACCCTAGATCACATAAAGAGTGGGGAAAACGTCCTGCAGATATTGAGCAATCAAGCACAAAGGTCCCTGGATCAGATAGCTTCTCTGGAACTCTGCTTTGAGTGATGGTATCGACTTGTTCAGAAACAGTCACCTTCTTCTTCTTCTTTGGAACTGTGCCTAAAAGAATTGCACTGATGTCTCTGGTAAGCAATGCTCCTTCCTCAGGACTTACACCATTCACAACCATTCTCTTAACATACCTTCTTAGAGCTGGTGAAAGCTTGACTGCATCAACAAGTGGGATCTCAAGCATCAGCTTGTCTATCATAGCTTTACATCTGGCTTCTTCTATCTTCTGTTTAGACTTCCTAGGATGCTTGGGGAATGGTGTTTTGGGTTTATAGACACGTTCCTGGTCATAATTTGCAGTTACAGGCGAAGCAGCTTCGTTCTGGGGTGGGTGACGACCGTCACCAGGAGGGTGATGCTCGTCACTCACTTGTGACAACCCCCGATACCCTTGTAGGTTGGTGACGAGCGTCACTCCTCCTTGGTGACGCTCGTCACTCACCTCTGAGACAGAAAAATTTTCATCTTCAGACTCCATGAGTTGCACGATCTGTTCTGCACTCAACCTCTTTTTCTGTACTGTTTTAAGCTCCTTTTCATTCCTGACTGTGATGGCATTAACCTGATGCTTGGGATTGATATCAGTCCTTCCAGGAAGGAATCCCTCTTGCCTTTGAACAGCTCCTGCAGTTTGAGAAACCTGCACATCAAGCTTCTTCATGTCAGAGTTCAGACTCTCAATTTTTCCATTCAGGTCTTGATACAGCGAATCTAGCTTGCCATTGAAGTTCACTGTCATCTTCTGCTGTCCTTCAAGTACCTGCTCCAACATAGCTTCCATTTTATTGTCTTGTGGAGGTGCAGTTTGATAGGAAGTAGAACCATAGTTTCTGTAATTTCCACTGTTCTGGAATGGCTTTTGATACTCTGTCTTCTGGAAAGGGGGTCTAGGAGTGAAACCAGGCGTGTTCTGTCCTCCTGTAGGAGCGTTTTTCTGATTGTTGTTGCTGTATCCTCTGTTCCACTGCTGATTCCCATACCTTTGCCCCTGAAATCCGCCAGAATTGATGAAATTTACATCCTCCTGCTCAACTTCCTCTGGAGCTTCGAAAGTCTCTACTTCTGCAGCAAAGTGAACTGACTTCTTCCCTACCAAAAGGCTGTGCATATCATCCAACTTAGCCTTAACTTCAGCAATCTGATTTCCATCAGCTACACCAGCTTGTTTTATTCTCTGAAAGTCTGCATTTTTAGTGCTATTGCTGCAGACCAAGTTCTCAATCAGTCTCACCGCCTCCTCTGGTCTGTTGGTGTTGAAGTTCCCTGCACTTGCTGCATCCAGCGCCATCTGATATTTCCAGTCAATGCCTCTGAAAAAGATCCCAAGTAATTGCACCTGACTGAAACCATGATGAGGGCAGTCCCTTTGATAAGACTTGAACCTGATCCAAGAAGCCTTGAAAGCTTCAGTAGGGTCTTGTGTAAATGATGCAATTTTCGTCCTCATGTCTTCTGATCTGGCATCATCATAGAAATTGTTCAGAAAGGCATTCTTGGTGTCCTTCCAAGTAGTTAATGAAGCAGGTTCCAGTTGCTTCAGCCAATATGCAGCTTCTCCTTCAAGAGAGTATGGAAAAAGCTTGCAGAACAGAAAGTCATTGCTAACCCCATTAGCTTTGACACTGGAAGCCAAGTCCTCAAATCTCTCTATGTGATCCATAGGATGCTCATGAGGTAAACCATGGAAGGGATGCTGTCCAACTAGCTGATAGTAGACAGGTTTAACCTCAAAATCGTTCATCTGGAAGGCAGGAGGTCGGATTGCAGCTCTGTTGGCATAGAACTGATCAGGTCTGTTGTAATCACCTAGAGTCCTCTGAACAAAACGCCCAGCAGCGTTATTGACAGCAGCAGGGACTCCCACGTTCTCAGCCACTTGCTGAACCTGCTGTTCAACAATGACATTCCCCTCTTGATCAATTCTCTGCCCCTCTTCGTTCCTCCTGTTTCCTTCCCTGTCAACCAAGTGACCTTCTGCATCTTCAACCAAGATCAGTGGAGCGACCATTGCAGATTGCTTCTTAGCTTTCCTGTTAGTTCTCTCTAACCTAGCAAGCTCGTCGATGCTCAAAGTCACAAGCTCCTTCTCTTTGTTGCTTCTGGTTCTGCGATTAGGCATACACCTGAAACAGGAACAAAGAAAAGTAGCTGAAAATCAGTAAAGAAATAAAAACTTAGACAAAATCCTAATACTAAAAATCGATAGGCAGCTATTACTCCCCGGCAACGGCGCCAAAAACTTGATAGGGTCAGGTTTTACCCAAATAAAACTACTGCAAGTGCACAGCAAAAGCAGTTGTAGTACAAGGGGTTATCGAATCCCAAGGGAGTATGTAAACCACACTAGCGATTATAGATTCAGATTAAGCTAAGCGATAAATAATGAATGTAATGCAAAACAGTAAAATAAATGCAAGAGGGCGTTTTTTATGCTTGTTCTTAAAGTTCAGAAGGCTAAAGACGCTAAGTCAGGACAGTTCGCAGGTTGAATCCGAGAGTGTAGAATGCATGCAATCAGGAATGAATTAAAACCGTCTTGAACATGAATCGCAAAGATATAACTAATCAATTCTCATTGCAGAAGTTATCTATGTCTAAATCACAGAGTTTCAAATCTCTTTGCAAATCCTAACAACATAAACATGCAGTAATGATCAGGTTCAATTGTTCACAAAACTCCTAAGCCAAATCTCTTTGTACTAGGGCGTTTTGCTCATCTAATACTAGTTCAGGTGATTAATAATGCTCTCACATCTATCAAACAACCTAGGGTTTCGAAATCCAGATGATGTGTCTAAGAAATCGATATGAATGCAAGCACAGATGAAGAACCAATGAATTTTCTAGAAGTTTTTAGCAATTCTACAAACTCTTCTTCAACCTTTGAAAAGCCCTAACTTAACTAACAAACTACTCAGACATGGTGATTTGTGAAAACATCATGAAAAGAATAGATTGCATAAAAGAAATAAGAAGTAGAAATAAAGGAGTTCAAAATCTGCTCTGAAGGAGTCTGATTTGTCTCTCCAAAAGCTCTGCTACAAATCTCTCTTTCTAGCTCTCTGAATTCTTAAAAACTTAGATAATAGCCAACAATGGCTGAAAAACCTAATAAATAGAAGCTAAACACGACCTGGGGTCTTCATGTAAATAAAAGAAACTTCTGGGTAAATTCTGCAATTCTTCTTGATACTTTTAATAAAACGCCATGCTCCTTCCTTAGTGGGTGACGAGCGTCACTAAAGGGGTGACGATCGTCACCATATGCGATACTTTTCTGCTTCGAGCTTGGTACTTCGTGGCTTCTACTCAGAATGCTCCAAAAGGTTCCAAAATCTCCAATTATGCTCCAGACATGCTATAACCTGCAAAGACTCTTCTAGGACTCTAAAAATACCAAAAAGACTCAATAAAAAGGACTTATATCATGGTTAAAAACCATAAAAACCATGATATATCAACTCCCCAAACATTGTTTTGATAATGTTCTAGATAAGGACATCATCTACCTTATCATCCCAAGTAGGGAACATCTCCTCCAGTTCCTTGAAAGTAAAGTTGTTGAAGCTAACCTGCAAACAATTGGGATATGTATGTTACAGACGTCTACGCAAAGAATTATACAAAAAAAAGTCTACCCGAGACAAGAGAAGTCTGCTCGAGACAAGGGAATTCTGCTCGGTAAGTCTGCTCGAGAACAAATATAGTTTTACCTGTTTCAGCATAGCCTCTTTGATGTACTTTTATCCTCGGCAACCGTTGTAAGCTAGCACCGGTGGAGTTGGGTTGTTGGGAAAGGGATTCCGTATGGCCTCCTGAACTCTGGCATAGCATAATACGCCCAAATTTAGAGAACTTAGGCAAACCCCGAAAGCGTAAATGTCCTCGTCAAATCCGCTTTTTTATAGACTTTATGAAGTTCTTGAAAGTCACTCTTCCCCATGGGTAATTTGCAAATGCCTCACCATCTATGACTAGCCTTTCATACTTTAACTGTGTGGGTGAATCCCTTGTCTTTGCCTCAATGAATCCAGCGTAGATAAAAATCCTAACCTAATCGTAGCATCCCTTGTCTAGTCCCCAGCATTCCTACACGCTTCTGTAAGATATTCAATGGTCGGACCAACATCTAGACTGACGCCAAGCTTCTCCCAAAAAACTTTTATCTCAGGGGTAACTTCTGGTTCCTGGAGTTCCACAATATACTCGCAGTTGAGACCGGTGAAGTGTTCAAACTCATTCAGTGAAAACCTCAATGGGTTTGCATTTTTGAGACTCCATATCTCGTACTTCTTCTTGCAATCAAGCTGAAAACCGATTATAAACTGAACCACCCTCAATGCCCAGCCGAAATTCAGTTTGTAAAACTGTAGAAAAATGTCCAGCTTTGATTCCAAAATCTCTTCCCATACATCCCTTTCCAGTACTGCTTCCAATGCAGGAAACAACTTCATATCATTGCTGTAGTAACATATACTTTTTCTAGGTTGGGGTTCATCGCCCTTTGTGAATAATCTCTTTGGAAACTTGGGTTTGTCCATCCTGCAAAACCAAGAACGACATAAATAGGCGAAAATTATATAATTATTTGCAAAACCCACAAGTCTAGTTCAGAAAAAAAAGTCTACTCGAGAAGTCTACTATAGAAGTCTGATACGAATTCCGAAATCAACCACTAGTTACATATAATTACCATTAAGAACACTAATATCACTGAAATCTAGCGGAGACAACCAACAGCGTCGTTGACATCTAGGGCAAAATTTTGTCTGACATCTGTAAATCCAAACCAAAAATTTCAAAATTAGAGGCGGTGATATCTAGGGAAAAATTTTGTCTCCAATATGCCGGAGAAAGAGAACGGTGGATAGAATTACCAGCAGTGAAGAGGCGACAAGGCAAAAGAGGCGGCGATGAAAAGAGATGAACGAAATCGATTAAGGTGTATATACAGATGAAAAGATATACAGATGTGAGAGAAGTGAGAGAGAGGAACAGAGATTACCTTCTTCGACGATTTCCAAATGGTGTTTACGAGTTTCAAGCGGCAGCGGCGACAATGGTAGAGGACAGCGACGTAAATGGCGATAAAAATCCCCCTTTCAGAGAAACTAGGATTTATGCGATAAAAAGTAAATGCTGCTCTTTGTGATAAAATGAAATATATATAGGTCGATTAATAATGGGTTAATAAAAATTTTTGGTTCAATTGGAGTGTTTTCATTTTACTCGAACAAAATTGGTAGTGGAAAGTCTACTTCGGTTAAAAAAGCCTAATTCGGCTCGAGAACTCCAAAAGAGAAGTCTACTTCGGTCCGAGAAGTCTGCTTAACTCTAAACTCTAAATTAAAATTTTTGGTTAATACTTATATGAAAACATTAATTTACTTACCATATTGACAACTCATAGTTAAAATAACAAATATATGAACCCTGATTCGTTAACCGAACCATAAACTATGATTCATATAGAATTTGTGCAAACCCAAATAATTACACTCTTATAACCTAAACTTTAAACCTCAACTCTAACCCTTTTGAACTCTATACTCATGAAACTTATAAATTGATTTATTTTCATAAAATTTTATTTTATATAGATGATAATTGTCTATGTTTTAGTTGTGTATATAATTCTTTTACCAAATTATTTTTTATAGATTATTTATTATTAACATTTAAAATTTGGTTTTCAACCTAATTTATCTATATTGATTAAAATTGATTTTTTGTATCAAATTTTAGTTTTAATAGATGGAAAATGTATATATTTTGGTTATGTATCTAATTTTTTATTAAATTATTTTTATAATTTTTAATTAATTGTAAAACAATTATTAGAGAGTAGACTTCTTGGTGAAGTCTACTCAAGAAGTCTACCTAATATTGGTTTCTAGCATAATTTGTCTATGTTGATTTGAATTGATTCTTTTACATGAAAATTTATTTAATAGATAAAAAATATATATATTTTTTGGTTATGTATCTAATTTTTTTATCAAATTATTTTTTATGATTTTTTATAATTATTGTAAAGAAATTATTAGAGAATAGACTTCCAAGAAGTCTACTTGAGAAGTCTACCTAGTATTGGTTTATAACCTAATTTGTCTATGTTGATTTTAAATTGATTCTTTTGTATCAAATTTTGATTTTTAATAGATGGAAAATGTATATGTGTGGTTATGCATCTAAAGAATTTACTAGAAACTAGCACTCTTACTTTAGGTCATTTACCAAAAAAACAAAAACAAAATAACGCAGAATAAACAATGGAGGACAAATGAAATAAGAGTTAAATGGTGACTTTAATAAATGTGATAACATATATTATAATTTATCTAATAAACATATTTTCGATGGTCTAAATATGTTTCTACGAATAAAAACTTTAATATTTTCGATGGTCTAAATATGATTCTATGAATAAAAACTGTATTGGTCTATGAATAAAACTATTGGTCAAGAGTTAAATATTTTAGATTTTATTTTTACAATTTTCATTAAAATTTTGTAACAAACAACAAAACCTTGCATTTTAAGAGCATGACTGGTTTAGCCGCTACCATCCTCAAATGCAGCGTTTTCGGGTGGTAGCGGTTGGTAGCGTTTGACAACAATCATGGAAAACACTTTCAAACGCTTTCAACTACTTTGTACCATATTTTTCCCTCAAAATTAAAAGCTTGTTCTCACAAGCGTTTGCAGTTGCGGTCGGTTGCGGTTGAACAATTATAATATAGAAAATAAAAAAATGCAAAAATTATGTAAAATTTCATTAAATAAAATTTTAAGTATTATAATTACAAAATATATAAATAAATTGATGCTTTTTGAAGTAATATTAATTAAGTATTTTTATATTTAAAATGGATATTCATTAACTATTAATCATAATTTTATATTTATAAGATTCTAAATAAAAGGAATATACATACATTTTCTTTGTACCACTAATAACTAAAATTATTTAATATTTATCTAAACTAAAAAATAAGAAATAAATGTAAGTATTTTACATATAATAATTCTTATAATTTTAGTATTTATTATATTGATTTTTTCAATAATAATATATTTTAATTTTTATATTATATAATATATTTATATTTTTATTTTGTTGTGTAATCGCTTTTGCATCCGTTGGTCAACCAGTCAAAAATGTACCGCAAATATACCCGCTCTTAATTATTATACCAATCATACAAACCGCTGGTTAACGCTATTAACCGCAACCGCCACTTCCGCAAACTTCCGCATCCGCAACTGTAGCCGCTACGTTTAAACCTGTATGATCTCTCAAGTTTTCTGACATTAAAAATAAATGATTGCATCACACTTATTCAATCACACTTATTATGGCGAATGTTGTCTTTTTGGGTTTTTTTTTGTTTGGGTTACGATAATTAGTAGTCTAAGGCTCTTTGTTGATTACTTCATTTGATAGTAAGCGATAATTAGTAGTCTAAGGCCAGTTGAACTTAATTATGACGAAGAATTTTTTCCTCTGACGATTTTACGAAGGCCTAAAACACATGTCGTAGTTTCAGTATCACTAAAGAAACTCGGTTTGTACATGTCAGTATAACATAACCGATTAACAAAGGCTTCCCAGATTTGAGAATAAGGTGGTAACACTTAAAAATATATGGAAAAGCATGCTCTTTGGTTAGCGGTTCTAATATAAATATTTTATCAATTTATTAGGATTAATTGATAAATAAATAATAATTTTATTCTTATTTTAAAGAAATTTAGTTAAAGGATACTTTCCGCATAATTGGATCCTTTCTTATAATATTTCCAAAAAGAGGTCCTCTATTAAAACTAAAATTGTAGAATAGACTATTTAAAAAAATCTCTCTAATTTTTAACATCAATTATTGTAATTTGTAAACGACGAGACTAGTTACACACTAACACCACTGTGCTACATCACTAACTCATATATGCTACACCATTTAAGCTTTTGAATTTATGATAATAATAATTTGGATTTTAAATTTATTCAAGTATAAAGTTATGATAAAAAGAGCAAAAATAATATTCACATCAGTTATATAAATTACATAGATTGACATAAACTATACTTAAAAAAATAACCTACGCAAACTTGCTAGATCCGACAGTATGCATGCATATACTATCACAATCACAGTGACATGACTAAGTGCTAATGCAAATATCACATGACCAACAATCAAGCAATGTAAATACTCACACTTGCTTTTCAGTAAAACAACAAACAACCTATACCGAGACTCACCTTAGCTTAGAAAAACTAGAAATTTTGGCAGTACTTCAACTTTTCACTTAGGACTTTAGGTTACAGAAATGGGTCCAAGATCACGGGAAAAGGAGGTCAAAAAGGGATTCAGGACGAAAAAATAAGCTAGAGAAGGGAAATCGGGATTAAAAGAGTAATCTTTACTTCTCCAGGAACTAGCCTCCCGGTGGTCCTGCGGTGGTGTTTGCGGTGGCAGGTGGTCGGATTCTTGTTTGTGGTTTCTCTGAAGTCGTGATGGATTTCTAAAGAGTGGAACCTCTCCTTATATAGGTGAGCTCATGGCCTGGACGAGTCATCATCCTGCCACCGATCTCTGCTGTGTTCTGCCATGTGTCACCGCTGGAGTAGCTTAGTGGCAGCTGCTGGCCACCCAAGCTGGTGATGCAGGTCAAGGTGGTGAAGCAGCTCAAGTAGTACGAGCCTCTAAGCTGGTGATGCAGGTCAAGGTGGTGAAGCAGCTCAAGTAGTACGAGCTTCCAAGCTGGTGAATCACGTCAAGTAGTTAACCAGGCTGCTAGGTCTCCAAGGCGCTTCTCTTGACCAATCCGACAAACCATCCGATCACACCGAAACATCCCACCGAGAACCCCGTTTGGTCCTATTGAGAAAATCATGGACTAAAATTAATTCTTAATCATTCTAACTCAACTAAGACTTAAATTAAACAAGTCACACTCAAGAACTCTCTAAACCACACTCAACTTCTCCGATCACTTAGATGAGCCGAAACTGCCTCGGGAAGGCACTACGAGAACAAACTAGTCATAATTTACATATATAATATGTATCAATCTAATTTTTAAATATTGACTCCACTTTTCTAATTTTTAGATTATTTTGGGCTATTTGTTAAATTTCTCTTGAAAAAAGATGGAAAATATGAGTGGATGAGATCAAATACCTTTAAAATTAAATTACAGCTGCTGTCATTTTCTCTTAGCTACTGTACACATAACAAAGTCGTCATTATAACTATCTTTATCAATTTATTACTATAATAATGTTGCTTTCTCTCTCTTTAATCCTCCTGTAAGAACATCAAAAGAAATAGAAAGAAGAAGGAGAAGAAGGAGAAGAATGATTAGGATGGTAAAGGTAGAGATTGGTGATAACAGTGGTGCATGGTATGACAGTCGACATAACACGACGATAATTGAGTTAATGATGTTGAATGGATGAGTTAATGATAACGATAACGATGATGGTGACGATAACAATGTAAAATAATGCTTATGGTAACACTAATAATACTAACACTGTATAACTAAATTATATAAATTTATTAAACTAACATAGTCAGTTTACCAACAGCTCATATTTTTGTGATATAGTAATTAAGTTAATATGATAATTTTATATGGAGAACATGTTTAACATGTAAATTGAGTTAACATGTGTAATATATAATTAGTTATATATATATATATATATTCTACAATATGTTAACTTGTTTAATATTTTAATCACAGAATAACAATGTTAACTTTTGTAAACAATATTTCCAGACATATGTTAAGAATGTTGTCAGAGTGTAAATAGTGTTATCGTAATAAGAAATGAACAGTATTTTAAATATTTCATATTGCTAATCTAATTTTCGGATGAATAAAATTTTATAATAAGTTTAATAAGAAAGAGATTTTGGGTTTGAAAAATATTGTTTCTCTATCCTATCTACCTAATTTTGAAAATTTATGTATCCCTTACCTAATTTATGAGTCATCCAATAGATTTATTTTAGTCAAATTTGATCCATTAATAATTTTTAAATTATTAAAATATTAAAGTCTTAATATATTTATTTATAAAATATTTAATGCAGCTGTATAAATTAGAATTATAAATCAATTATTTAAATTAATAAAAATATAATATATAAAATATAAAATCGGTTTAACATCAATTTTTTACAAAACTAAAAACTTGAGATATGCGTGGGTACTATCCTAGTTTTGATAAAAAGAGCAAAAACAATATTCACATCAGTATATATAAAAGTACATAGATTGACATAAATTGTACATTAAAAATCATAGACTGTATTAATTCTTTTCAAAATAAGATATATACTACCTTTTAGAATTTTGATCTTAGTCTTAGAGTTTTAAACTTTGATAATATTGACCGAAAAAAAAACTTTAGTAACATGTTAAATTTTATCAACGGATAGAATGAGGTACAAAAACTTTTTGTACACAAAACATAACAGAACTGTATATAAATAAATATAGATGTCAATGTCTTACCACTCACTTCTCTCTTTTACAAAACATTTTCATGTAAGTAACAATATTATGATCTATATAGAATTTATATATTGATTCAAATTTGCAAATATTTTTGAAAAAATGGACAAGTATTTAAATAGGTATATGTCAGTTTATATAGACAATAATAATATTATATTCTATATATTTCTATATAAAATGATATTTTTTTACTTATTTATCAATATTTTAGAAATTTGTATATATATTTTGGTAACTCTAAATAAAGAATTATTTGGATACGCTATGATTTTCAGTAAACTATGTTTTTGTAACTCTAAAGGACATGTTATTTGGATATGCCATGATTAAAGGACATGGACATGGCATATCCAAATAACATAGTCTACCATACATATTTGGATGGTGTATCCAAGTAACATAATAGATAGGTAGTTAATGGACATGGCATGTCCAAATAACATAGTAGGTAAGTGGCTAAAGGACATGGTGTATCCAAATAACATAGTCCTTTAGCCACCTACCTACTATGTTACCATGTTAGTTTTCAATTTTAACATTTTCCTATACAATAACGAGCTATAGTATTTTCTATACAAACTTTTTCTTTTGAAAAGTATTTTGTTTCTTCTATAATAGGCTATAATATTATTTATAAAAACTACTATATTTTTGTTGGAGCTATTACCATTATTACTGTTACACACTCACACTTTCTTTGCATTCCATCTTATTAAAAACAAAAGGATTCTTCAAACTCCTTTTTCCTTTTATTTTATCGTACGTGTGATTTCTGTTACCATTTTGGTTTTGAATTTTAACACTTTCCATTACAATAATTGGCTATAATTTTTTATATAAACTACACCATATTATAGTTAAAATAAAAACTATACTATATTATTAGAACTTTTATCATAATTTTCAATTATTACACAGTCACACAGTCACACATTTTTCTTGCAAATGACGACGATACTAGGATTTTTGAAAGAGGACAAAAGTTTTATGTTAAAATCAATAAATTAATATAATCAGGAACACATTATTATATTATTTAATATAATAATATTTCATTCTGTCCTTCTTTATAAAATATAAAATATTTATTTAAACAGTTAATTATCCAATTTGGTTTTGATATTCTGTATATGTTTCTTGGCCTTCAAAGTTTAAACTATGTCATATAAGGTTTAAAACTTGTCTTTTAAGTTATGGTTTAATATTTTTTTTCAATTAACTGCGGAAGTATTAGACCTATAATCTCCTACAATACCTAGAACTAATTCGTTATATATTCCAATTTAAAGAATATATCTCCAAGGGGGTTTCAATCCGGAGCACAAAAAACCAGCTCTTTTTATTATCACTAGACCATCACCAGATATAAGAGTTTTCGAAGATCGATAGATTTAATAATACTTGTTGCTTAAATCTCAAGTTCTCTCCGAGAGAATACAAGACATTAAATTTGAGAGCAAATTCTCTGTAATCAAAAACCAAGTTACACAGTTAGAACATAGAACCCTAACAAAAGATGAAGTCATAAAAAAAAAAACCCTAACATAAATAGAAAAAAAACCCTAGCGTAAATAGGCTCAATAGTTTTTAATATCAATTATTTTAATTTGTAAACGACAAGAATAGTAACACACTTACATAACTGTGCTACTAGCACATATATGAGCATATAAGTTTTTGAATTTATGATATAATATTTCGGATTTTAAATTTATTTATGAAATTTTGATAAAAAGTGCAAAAACAAGATTCACATTAGTATATATAAAGTACATAGATTGACATAAATTATACATTAAAAATCATAGAATGTGTCAATTCTTTTCAAAAAAAAGATATATACCACTTTTTAGAATTTTGAGCTTAGTCTTATAGAGTTTCAAACTTTGATAACACTGACAGAAAAAACAAAATTTAGTAACATTGTAAAATTGATCAACTGATAGAATGAGGTACAAAAAATTTGGTGTACGCAAAACACAACAGAACTGTATATAAAGAAATATAGATGTTGATGTCTTACCACTCACTTCTCTCTTTTACAAAACATTTTCCTGTAAGAAACAATATTATGATCTATATACAACTTATATATAATTTCAAATTTGCAAATATTTTTGAAAAATGGATAAGTATTTAAATATGTACATGTCATTTTATATAGATCATAATAACATTATATTCTATATATTTCTGTATAAAATGATTTTTTTTTACTTTATTATCAATATTTTAGAAATTTGTATATATTTTTGTAACTCTAAACAATGGTAGATAAGGTTAATTGGATACACCATGATTTGAAGTTTAAAAAAAACATATAAAATGTTTTAGGAGAAAAATGAATTTAAGTATTTTTTAATTTTATATAGAAATAAATAATATTTAAATCTTATTTTTATATAAAATAACATAGATGAAGTGCTTCAAAATGATCTATAATGAGAAAATAATGTGAAATAGGTACTCTACTAAGGGTGAATTATGGAAATAACTATTATTTATAATTTTATAAATTTCAGTACTATTGTTCTAATTATTTTTACTTGTAGACTAATGGCAGACTAATGACATACTGAATGTCAATTACTGGTAAAATGATTATTCATACAGTTGAACGTAAACTACAAATTATTAGTAGACTAAATGTAAATTACTAGCAGATTAAAAATATACTAATGGATCCCTCTTATGAATCATTTCAAAAAAGATAATGTTTCATAATAAAATTGTCAACTGAGTCATTCCAAAAATTATTCCGATAACATATTTATGCTTTAATAAGGGAGATGAGAAATATATTGTTGTAATAAAAACTTTGAATGGCTATATGATTTGACATCAATCTAAGCTGCATGTATAATTTGTACCATCCCTTCTCCATTTACATAATAAACGGAAGATCTTCATAGTTTGAGCCGTCAAACGGAAAAGCGGCTAACTAAATATTTATTCACGAGATAGGGATTTTCAAGAACAGGACAGCCTGAATGAGCTTCCCTATAATCATAGATTATAGAATCTGGTGTCTAATCTAAATTATAATTTTCCAGAGGAGCCAGGAACAAGATGATAGTGACGATTCTTTGGTCGAGGAAAAGTGAGATTCAAATCAAAGCACTAAAACCAAATGCATAAAATGGATATGCATGTGCGTTTATCAAAGAATCCAAACTCAAGTAATCAAAGAACTATGTCTTCCACAATGATCATTTCTTAGACATATTCTACATCATGCATTCTTCTTTTCAGAGTTTAAACATAACACACACACAAAATTAAAGACTCTTTAGAGTATGAGAGTTCTCACGCAGAACCACCACATTATCATCTAGAGTCAGATATTAAAGAACAAGACAGCTTCAGACAAGCATCTCTATAATCAAAGGATCCAAGATAATTTTAAGAAAACCAATGTCTTACATAAATTAAAAGTCCAAGGCAAGAAAGGTCTGAAATAAAGCAACTTAAAGAAGCCGTCGACAACTAGATCACGACTAATCAATGTACCAATCCACTCAAGGATTTGGAAAAGAAGTTTAATAATGTATAATAAAGGCAATTTCCAAAGACATTGATCTTCCATGACATATCAATATGCAAAAACCTGACATTCGCCAGAACGCCTGGTGGATGCTCGGAGGCATATAAGAAGCAATATCTGTTGTCGCAACATCTAAATGTTGGACTCCACGATCAACTGCTGTCTCAATCCACCTCACGAGCGGTCCATAATACAATATCGCTTTGCACTTTAGCTTGAACTTTTGCATCCCTTTGTCGTAGTTATACTCCAGAAATTCGTCGATGAAGCTTTCGCAATCTTTCTCAAGGTGAGCAGGGAAATCACAGTCATCCAAGTCAAGTAGAGGAGCATCAACCCAGAGACTGTTCCATCTCCTCGACAAAATGCCTGTCGAAACGGAAGCTTTGGTGGGAAGGAATGAGAGTATATGAATTAGCACTTTTATCGGTAATTCGCTGATCCTATCGCTATCCATTGCGAGAAATGTAATCCTAAAGTTTCAAAAAAACAATATGAATTTTTTTATTTCAGAATTGATTCTGATATTGTCACAACCATAAACTATGCGCACGAGAAAGCAATATGAGTCTGAAGAACATACCGTCAAACTGATTCGCAGCAGAACTGCTGCTGAGATTATCGCCTAAGAAAGATCAACACTCGCTGTTGTAAGATATCTGTTAATTACTCCTAAATGGACGATATCATTTTTGCTTTCATCTTCTTCCTATCATCTTATCCTAGGTGAGATTTTTATTACCATGTTAGTTTTAAATTTTAACATTTTCCAACAAATTATTGGCTATAAAATTTTCTATATAAACCTTTTCTATATAAATTATTGGGTATAATGTTTTCTATATAAACTACTACTAGGTAATAACCGCACCCTGTACGGGGTAAAATAATTGTTATTTATTTATATTTAATATAATTTTAAAATCATATAATATAATATAATTAAATTAATATAAATTGTATATAATATTATACAAAGATAATGTAATAGTAATGTATATTAATTTAAAAATTAAGTAGCATGCATAACACATGATATAGATGGATAAAAAATATGAAGTTACCATACAGATTTTCAATATCCTGTAATTGATGATATTAATCATTATTTTCACCAATGTCTAAGATTTGGATATACAATTTATGTACATATTTAATTAATTTTGACTCTTAAATAATTAAATACTATTAGTTAAATAGTTTGTTACTTATCTATTAAATATTATTAGTTAAATAAATTAAAACATTTTTTTAGTCCCCAATTGGACTTATTCAAAATATGATACAAATCGATAAGATAATATTTTTTTAAAAAAATATATATAAATATATAGTCCATTAATATCATAAATTAATAATTACCATAAATAATCTTATATAAAAATATAACTATGATCATTTACTAAAATATGAATATATAATGATTTGTTTTTTTTTAATTGAAATAATGTTATGGTTTATCTACAATTTAAAAGTGAAGTATTTAAAGATATTACTAACTTTTAAAACAAATACAATTTTTAATTAATTATTAATAAATAATTTATTTAGTTCCAAACCGATAATTTTATAAATTAAGAAATATATTGAAATCACAATATTATCAATTTATAGAATTTTCACAATAATTAAATTGATTGATTTAAAACAGATAAACTAAGAAAAAAAAATGAACAAATCTTGCTGAAAATTTGATACTCTATATGTTAAATCAAACATTAATTAAAAAAATAAACAATTAATATTGATATTATCATATTATGATCTCTTGCCAAAAAAAAGAAGCAATAATGCTATATACCATATTTGTCATCTAAGAATCATATATAAGTTAAATCATAATGCAATATATCATATTTCCTTATATAGTAAATCTGAATATTAAATAATATATATCATAATAATTTTGAAAATTCATCATTTTCTTTTTAATTGATGTTTGTGATAAAAATAACATATACTTTTAATTTATATTTTGTATATATTATTACGAATTGTTAAAAGATATTATATATGTTTTTACAGTTATTTTTATGCATGCTATAATTATAAAAATATGTGAATAAAATCATTATGATTTTCTTTTATTTGTTCTGATTGATTTTTGAGAAAATAAAATATTATCTTTAATTATTCTGTTGTATTTATAAAAATATTTTTAGTAAACAATTAATAAACATATTTTTGAGAAAAATAAAATTTTATTTTTAATTATTATGTCGTATTTATAAAAATATTTTTTTCTATATTTTTATTATAAATTAATAATTTTTAATAAAAAATTAAAAAAATAATATTTTATTTATCAAATAAAAGTAGTAAACATTAGTAAAGTGTTATATATTTGTTATGAATTTGAGAAAAATAAAATATTATTTTTTAATTTTTCAGTTATTTTTATAAGAATTTTGTTTTATAAATAATCAATAAAAAAATTTTTTTTAAAATAGTAAGCATAAATAAGTATTATATATTTTACTATGAATGATAAAAATAGTAAATATTAAAAAAATTATATATTTTATTATAAATTTATAATAAAAAATATATGGATAGTATTTTAAAAATATTATATAATAAATTTCGTGTATATTATATTTAGTATTAAATAAATTTTATTTTATTAAATTATTAATTCTAATATTATTGCTTTTGAATTCATTTTAAAAAATAAAATATAACATATTTATGGACCTAAAATATACAATGGCATATCATGTAATTAGTCTAGTAATCTAAGTCTTTTTAAAAAGTAGCTGAGAATGAATATGGGGTTGACACATCAGCAAAATGGCACCATTGTAATATTCTACAAATTTAAAGTTTCTCTTTAAAAATGCTTCTCTTTTAATATATAGGGGATACTATTATTGGAGCTATTACCACAAGTATTATTACACACTCACACTTTCTTTGCATTCCATCTTATTACAAACAAAAGGATTCAAACTCATTTTTGCTTTCATCTTATCTTACGCTAGATTTCCATTACCATATTGGTTTAAAATTTTAACACTTTCTATTAACAGAATTGGCTATAATGTTTTCTATTTAATATAATCATACTACAGTATAAACTCTATAAATTAATATTCGATAAATTAATAAACTCGATAAAACAGTAATTTTGTTCAGTCCCAAGTTGGACCGGTTTAAAATTTAATACAAATAGATAAATTAATAAGATAATAATTATTTTTGAAAACTTATATAAAATATAGTCTTATTGGTATCATAAATTAATAAATATCATATAAAATAATTTTATATCAATATATTATTATGATAATCTATTATAATATGAGTATACTGTTGTTTGTCATATTAAAATTGAAACATGTTTATCATTTATCTCTATTTTGTTATGAAAATTTTTAAAAATATTATAAATTTTAAAGAAAATATTATTTTAATTAATTATTAATAAACCATTTATTTTATCTAAAACCGTTAAATTAATAACTCTATGAAATAATAAAATATCAAGGTTCCAACATTATTAATTTATAGAGTTTCTACTGTATATTTAACAAAACAAATATACCATATGATTGGAGCTATTACCATAAATTTTAACTATTTACACAGTCACACACTCACACTTTTTTCTGCATATGGCGACGATACTAGAATTTTTGAAAGAGGACACAAATTTATTTAAAAACAATAAATTAATATAATTTGGAACACATTGTTGTATTATATAATACAATATTATTTCACAATGTCTACTTTATAAATAAAATGTTGATTTTTTTATTTAAACAGAGTTAATTATTATAATTTGGCTTTGATATATTGTATATGTTTCGTGACCGTTAAACTATATATGAGATTTAAAACTTGTCATTTGGGTCAGGGTTTAATGTTGCAGCGGATATATAAGAGTTTTCGAAGATCGATGGATTCAATAATACTTGTTGCTCAATCACGTTTTCTTTTTAAGAGAACATAGAAAATACAAGACTTTTAATTTGAAATTCTTTTTATAATTAAAAACCATTATACAATTGACATAGAACCCTAATATAAAGATGATGTCGTAATAAAAGAAAATCCTAACGTAAATAAGCTCAATAATTTTTAATATCAATTATTGTAATTTGTAAACGACAAGACTAGTTTATAATTAGGTACAAAAAAACTTGTTGTAACATAACTGTATATAAAGAAAATAGATGTTGATGTATTACCACTTACTTCTCTCTTTTACAAAAAATTTCCATATAAGATATAATATTATGTTCTATATATGATTTATATATAGTTTTAAATTTGCACATGTTTTTAGAAAAAAATTGATAAGTATTTAAATAGGTACAGTATATGTCATTTTATATAAATCATAATAACATTATATTCTATATATTTCTATACAAAATGAAAATATGTATATTGACTTATTTATCAATATTTTAGAAATTTGTATATGTTTTTGTAACTCTAAACAATGGTAGACAAGGTTATTTAGATATGCCAACGATTTGAAGTTTAAAAAAAAAAGTTTAAGAAAAAATGAATTTAGATAAGTTTTTTATTTTATGTAGAAAAAAATAATATATTAAACTTTGACTTCTATATAAATAACATATCTATGCTTTAATAAGGAAGATGAGCAATATATTGTTTTAATAAAAACTTAGAATGGCTATATGCTTTAACATGAAGCTCAAAGGCTAATAGAACTTTCTTAATATGAGTTTATAGTTGTTGTTTCTTTTTGCTTTTCTTTTTTTGTTTTTTTTTTTTGGTTCTTGATATAGATTTTATTTTAGTTATTTAACCTTCAATAGTAAATAGTTGAAATTTCAAAATCTAACTATTTTGTTTTTTGTTTTTTAAAGTTAATTTATACGATAAATTTTTAGGTTTTTAACCTATTACATATAGGATAAAATAAGTTTTTCATATATGTCGGTGTGCTTTTTCATGTAAACAAGGATGCAATGAAGATTTACCTTAAACTCAGTATCAACTTTTTATGTTTAATATATCATTTATTTTTAATATTTCTTTTTATATTTGGATTTCTTCTTTATAAATAAAAAGATATTAGGTTATTTGTAAGACAATTTATTAGTTATCCAATTATTATTATAGAAAGTTCTTCAAGTTACCATCTCAAAAAGATTAATAATCGTCATGCTTTGAGAGAAAACATAATTCTATCTAGAGTTTATTATGGAATTAATTTTAAAACTAACTATGAATGGCTTAATCCCTTTTTAAGGCTATATATACAGCATTTTTAAGGTTCGGCTATAACTTAATAAAAGCTCCAATTAGTTCATCTTTCCGATGAGCTACTTTCTATGTTATCTTCGAGCTCTAATATGATATTCTCTTAAACCCATAATTTTATATTGCTTATCGATATCTCCTGTATTTACATCATTTAGGCTTGCATTTAGTGCATGTTTTGGTTCTCTTTTGCATGTTTTCCTTATCTTTTGTCCCATTTTCTTCTCCTTTTAGACTTAAATTGTATTTAGGATGTAGTTTGCATTTTCTTTGCATCATGGATGTTTTTAGGTGCTTATGGAGCTATGAGGAGCATGGAGGAGCTTTGGGAGTAGACCAGGAAGCTAGCTGAGCTGAAATGGAGCAAGAGGAACCAAGGCAGACGATCTCTGCAAGCCCTATTGGTCAAGGCATGAAGCCTATCGGTCGAGGAGTGACCGATAGAGAAGCTATCGATCAGGCTATCGGTTAAAGAAGTGACCGATAGAAGTACACCGTATGGATTTCGGTCATCCTATCTGTCACCTTCTAGATCGATAGCAAGCCTATCGATCACCATATCGGTCACATTCTGATCGATAGGATCCCAGTCCGAAGTTGCTTTTATTTACACTTTTGCCATTACTTTTAGGGCTTCCCTCTTTATGTATAAATACTTATTTTTCTGGGATTTTCGACAAGTCATGTCATTCTACTGTTCTTGAGTTTTTTTATAGTTTGTAAGACAAATTTCTTGCTTTATTTAATATAAATTTGTATTTGTCTTTAATCTTTTCTTAATCTCTCTTTTAATCATGATTAGCATCTTTTCTTCTTGAGATTTGGTGTTAAACATGGTTATTAGTGAGTAGTTTGCTTAGGGTTCTTAGATGTGGTAGATTAGGAGAATTTAGGATTGATCAAGGTTTGTTTAGTGCTTAATAACATGGGTTCCTCTCTATTGATCTGTTCTTAAGCTAGATTTGTCTTGATCACACTTATCTAGGATTTAGGCTTTCTCTTATGCCCACCAAGTGTTTGATGAAATGCTGATCTTGTTTTATAGAAGATTTGCTGGCCTTGGCTCAAGAGATTGACTGTTTGAGGAGCATTTTGATATGAATAGGGTTGATTATTAATGCTTGTTGAATGTCTTAGCACTAATGAGAGTTAGTTCTTGTTAAGATGTTTAGCAAATGGCTATTTATCAAGAGATTGGACTTAGCTTGCTTGTTTGTGAACTCTATGTCTAGGAACCAGCATTGCTAGCTTGTTTGTTTGATCAATGATGCTTGAAACAACCTTAGTTAGTCTTTGAATTCCCCAAAATCAATAACCACATCTAGGAACTTGTCTTCTCTTTGTTGAATTTCGAATTTGTTTAAGTGCTCCGTTTATTTGCTCTATTCTTGCTTTATATGATCATTGCTGAGTGTTCTCTTTGAGTTCTATTGGTGTTTGATCATTTTAGGTTGTTAGTTTGGTTGATTTGCAACAAAAACCTTCCTGCTTTATTTGACTTAAGGATTTCTGCTTGCAGCTCTTTTGTATTCAACAACTCCCCATTGTATTGATAAACTCAATACTACAATGACTAGTGTAGGCTGAGGATTGAGATAGGCAAAACACCTACATCAATTTGGCGCCGTTGCCATTGGAGTTTTCTGTTTGAATCATTAGAGTTTGTAGAGTCTTTAAGATCAAGTTTTTAGTTTTATTTGGTTACTCACTCCTTTCCAAGTGATTTTATTTCAGGTAAACATCTACAAGTAGAGAAGATGCCCTGTTTTGAAACTCCAAGGTGCAATAACTTCCACCAAGAGCTTCTTCCTATGAACTACTTTGCAAACAGCTACAATCCCCACCCACAGTTTGCACCACTCCTTCTCTTCCTCAAGGTCAATTCACTGCCTCCACCTCTAGTGCAGCTGATACCAAGAGCATGCTCATTCAAATCCTCAACTTACAACTCCTTGAAACACTGGAGATGAACCAGAGATTTGATGAGCTGCATAACAAGATAGACTATGTTCATGATGAGCTCAACACCAAGCTTGATGATTTAGATTCAAGAATACAGACCTTAGAGAACAATAAAGGAGTTGCAACAGTACCATGCCCCCAAGGTACTCTTCCTGAAGAATATGAGAACAATCCTCAGGAATTCTGCCACTTGTTTGCTAAAGAGGATGAAGAGTTTGATGATGAAGATGCTTCATTGGAAGAGCTTGGCATTATGCTTCAAGAGATGCTAATACATGTGGACATGTTAAAGGTTGAGTATGGGGGGGAACTCACCAATGTCAACATTGATGATCAAGAAGCTACAGATATTGTAGAGGAGTTCCTCAAAGGACTAGATGACAGCTTGAACAGAGAAGAAGAACAAGAAAGAGCAGCACAAGAAGCTGCTGAGAAGGAAGAGGCTGAGAAAGCCTTAGTTTCTCCAGAATAAGAAGCCAAACCAGAGCTCAGTAAAGCTGACAAAGAGCTTGTAGAGACATACCATACCTTGATGGTCTTGGCTAGAGAAAATCCTGAAGACTCCAAGGAGTTGTATAATCGCCAAGTGGGCAGCTCCTCAAGCAGCAATGAGAAGGGTAAAGCTCCTGAATTTCAAGCTTACAAACCACCAATCATTTACCCCACAATGCACTTTACAAAGGCTCGGACGGAAGTCTACACAAAGTTCAGGAAAGACATACAAGATGTTGGAATAAAGCTTCCCCATGGCACCACTTTGCTTGAAGTGAAGGATCAGATCAGGTTCCTCAAAGAAGTCTTTGACAAGCTGGAAGTAGTGGAGCCAGTTCTGGAGAATGTGGGGGCTGATCTGAATAGAAGCAAGGAGCTGAAGACATTGACAAAGCTTCCCAATCCAGGAAATTTCCTCATTACTTGTGAACTAGAGATGCAAGACAATGTTGGGGCCTTGTGTGATTCAGGTTCAACAGTGAATATCATGTCTCTCCACTTAAGCAAACTTTAGGAATCAAGAAATTGAAGCCCTGCAAAGCCTCTATCACCTTTGTGGATAACACCTCAACAAGACCTTTGGGCATGGTGAAGGATTTCCTTTTGAAAATTGGGAATTGCTTAGTGCCAACAGATTTTGTGGTTATGGAGAAGACATATTTAAGAGAGGTGCCACTTCTTCTAGAAACACCATTCTTGGCAACAGCAGGAGCTCAGATGGACTTCAAGAGAGGCTCTGTTATTCTAAAAAATGTCGATGAGTTCAAAGTCTACAAGATTGTCTCTCCTTCCATAGCCTTTTGTGGAATGATCATTGAAGAAGAGAGTGAACAACAACAACTTCCAGAGCGTGTGAAGCATGCTATGAGCTTCACAATGAGTATGTTGATGAGTGACACTCTCCCTGAGGAGCCAGAACAGAAGCTGGACACTGAGTTGAAATTTGAAGATGGTTTGAAAGAGGATGAAAGCTTGATCACCAAGGAAGTGAAGCCTTTGATCACATCAAGTGTCAAAAAGAAGAGAAACAGGAAGTCAGCTCGTGAGAAAAAGAGACTGATGTCAGTGGGCACTTGGGTTTACCAGAAGAAAGAGGTAGGAGCACCAGCTCCATCAACCTATTCTCACTAGTCCTCCAATAATCAAAGTTAAGCTAATAGACTTTAAACAAGCACACTTGGAAGGTAGTCCCATGGTATCCTTTGAATATATTATGCTTTCTAGTTTATTTTTATGTTTGGTTAGTGTTTATAGAAGCAGGGATTTGGTATGGGGCTTGAGAAAGTGTCTAAGGGAACAAGAATAAGTGCATTTTGGCTACTATCGATCACCGTATCGGTCAAGACAAGACCGATACAGACCCTATCGGTTATGCTATCGGTCAGCTGGTGATCGATAGTGGTGGAGCCAAAATGCACCAGTCAACCTATCGGTCAGTTGTGATCGATAGGGAAAGGAGCTGCAAAGTATGAATACTATCGGTCTAGCTATCGATCAGATACTGACCGATGGAAATACATCGGTTGTATTTCGGTCACTCTATCAGTCTAAAGAATGACTGATACAAAGTAATCGGATGTATTTCGGTCAGTGTATTGATCAGATTGTGACCGATAGGATTTATTAGGAAGCCATCGGTCAATGCTATTGACCACAAGTGATCGATAGACATCCTATCGGTCACCCTGTCGGTCAAAACATGACCGATAGCCCGCAAGATAAGTTTTCAAAATTTTCAAAAAAATTTTCCTCTCTTGGCTTGGAGCCAATGAGATTTAAATTTGAATTTTGGCTTCTTCCTGACACTTATCAGAGCTCATGAGCACTTTTTTTCTTGTCCCCCACCCACTAGATTCCCTTGGTTCCCCATTCACCTCTTTAAAAACCAACAAACTTCCTCTCTTCTCTTCACACTTCATTTTCTAACTTCTTTCACATATAACTCGAAATTTTTAGCTCTCTCTCTCTTTATTATTTCTTCTAAGTGCTCAGAAGCTCCACAAAGGTTTGCTTTCTCAACTGCCCATTTCTTGTTTTTAAACTTTGCATGTGTTTAAAGTTGTTAAATCTATGGTTTTAAAAACAAGTTTTGTTTAGTTTAAGGTGTTTTGCTTTGGTTTTGCATGGTGGGTATGCTTATTATGAGCAAGTTGAATGTTTAAGCATTGTTTACTGTTCATAAATCCCATTCCTTGCTTGTTTTAATATCCCTTTACATAATCATCTCCACTTTTGCTTAGAGCCACCATGCTAGGTTCACATGCATGAATGTTTGATTTTTATTATGAACTCTAGCATGTCTATAACTGTTAGCTTATGAATTCTTTTAGCTTTTTGAAAGTTTAATCTTGTTTAAGGACTAGTTAAACTTCTTTTATCTTAGAGAAATTCTTTCTAAGGCTTTCAGTTATTGGTTTTTCAAACTGTTGTTCTTTTACTTATAGTATCTTCAAGCTTTGTTCTTGTATATACCATGGGAAAATCAAGAACTGCTGCTGAAAGCAAAGGGAAAGCACTTACTACTCCAAGAGTTAGAAGAGATAAGGGCAAGGGTACTGCTGCTGGGCAGTCATCAAAAGCTGCTGGGAAGAAACCTGTTGGGGACAAGGCTGCCAAGCACAAAGGAAAGGGCAGAGCTGTTGAAGAAGAGGTCCCATACAAGGAGCCAAGTGCTAGAGAGTTCATGGAACTGTTCAACCAATGTGTTTTCAAGCCCACAAGATACCCCTGCACCTCCACAATGAAGGCGCTTGGGATCTATATGGACTGCAAAACAATATTTGAGCACATGGGACTTGGAGACTTCATGGAGAAACCGCTCCCCTCCTACCAACAGCTCACTTATCAGTTTCTCTCCACTCTCAAGGTGGTTAGGTATGAAGAGAGTGAGCTTTCTAATGGAGATGGGTGGATCTCTTTCAAGCTTGGCAAGCAAAGATTCACAACAACCTTCCTGGATATCTCTCAAGCGCTTGGTCTGATATCCTATGCCCACAAGAGGAACAAATTCGATATCTCTCTAAAGCAGCACAACATGCTATGGGGCGTGATTGGACCTGGGCCATTCATTGCTGGAACCACAAGGAATCAACATCTGAAGCATCCTGCTGTGAGATATGCTCACCAGGCTCTTGCAAACACATTCCTTGCAAGGAAGGAAACAACAAACCTCACAGGAAAAGAGAGAGACTTGATATACCAAGGGGTGTATGAACTTGTGGCTACCACCAGTGATGGAAGACCTCTAGAGCCGCCAAGCAGATACCCATGTTATGTGACCATGCTGATGGAGCAGCTCCAGTCTTACAGGAGCTGGGTCTTAAGTAAAGGGAAGAGAGAGAAGAACCCACAGCTCCACATTAGAGGGGTTGTGACTGCTATTCTCATGGCCAGTGGTGTAGACCTTGAGAAACATGAAGAAGATTTTTTGGAGCCATTATGGATAGATATAGATTATCTTAGGAAGAGCCACTTCCTTGAGAAGAGCATCAATGGCAAGCATAACTATAACTTTATCAAGGACTTCAGAGAGCCAGCGAGATTTCTCCTCCCAAACCCACAGCACACATCCATCACCATCAGGAGCAACATTGGTTTCTGCAAGGATGAGAGTCAGCTTTACCATGGAGGCCCTGTTCCAGAAGAGATAGGAGAAGATAGTGAGGAAGTAGAACCAGAAGAAGGTGCAGAAGAGAGTGAAGAAGAGGTACAAGAAGATGCTACTGGTGACGCTGAAGGCCAAGGAGAAACCCAAGAAGAAGAGCTTGATGAAGATGAGGTGCTGAACTACAACTCTGAACGGTTCCACTTCAAGCCTTATGAAGTCCCAAGCCAAGAGGGCTCTCTGAAAGTTGCTCATAAGCATATCAACACCCTTCAGAAATGGTGTAAGTGGCAAGACAAAGCCATCAAGAAGCTGGTGAAGATGGTCAAGGGGAAGTTCAAAAAGAACAAAGCTACATCAGGAGAAGCTTCCCATCAGAGCCACACTCATGAGTACACTTCTCACCATGAAGAGCAATGCCACAAACTGATCCTACTGAAGAAAAGGAAGCTGTTTGGAACCCTCAAGGAAGACATTCTTTTCATGCACAACCAAGTGATCAATGGGGAACATGGGCACAACCAAGGGCTTCATCTTATGAGCCAAGGACACATACACCATCAGCATGGGAAGCCCCAGCTTCCACCCCTTCTGAAGTTCAACCAACATGGCAATGGGGTACTCAAGGTGATTCTTCTCAAGCTGAAAATATATGGTCAAGCTGGGTTCCTCCACCTCAAGAAGCCGCAGCATCTTCACAAAGCCAAGAGAGGAGAAACAAGAGGAGAGCTAGCAAGTCTCCACAGACATCTGAATCCTCCCACCACTCCACTTACTAAAAAGTACCACATCATACTCATTGTTTATACCACTGCATTTTTTTAAGTTTTGTAATATATTTTGTTGCTTCTCCATCTCATTACTTTCATTACACAAGGGACTGTGTAATTTAATTGTGGGGGAGAGATTTAGGGTTTGACTTTGTGTTCTGTTTTCTTAGGTTTTCATTTTCTTTCATCTTGAGTCACATGCATATCATGCATTCATCTAAGGCATAGAAAAGCACAAAATAAATCAAAAAATTTGAAATTTTTTGCATATTTTTGCAAACCAAAAAGAAAGCATATAGTTTCATTTCATTGTAATAGGATTGAGTCTAGTGTTTGCATATAGATTACATTGCATTTTCATATGGCATAATGATGAATCTTCCTTGTAAAATGCTTAGAGTTTAGAGATGATTTCAGTTTTTAAGTGATTAATTGTTTGATGCATCATAAGAAAGCTAGAAGTTAAGACTGAACCATGCTTGGATTGCTAATTTTGATCATCTCATCTCATACTGAAAGCATTTGTTCTCTGAAAATCAACTCTATCAATTTGAACCTTAATTTGGATTTTTAATTATCATGTCTTATGCATTGAAAAGTGAATTCATGGCTACCATATACATATTCGGATCATATTTTCCCTTCTTGCCACTTTTGTTGATCCAAATAGCTTATCCACTCCCTTAACCAAACCTCCTTTTGAGCTTAAACACTATCTTGAGAGCTGTGAGGCCTTTGCATATCATTTTTGATTTTGTCTTGGCAAAAATTGTTAGGAATAAGGCTGGCAATGATAAGCTCTCTTGTGGATAGCAGCTTGCATCTTGAGCTTGATTCTAGGTTAGGAGTTTTGGGTTAAAAGGGTAGAGTTAAGTGGTTTGAACTTCATGTTTATATGCTTTAAAAGAAAATAGAAAATTTTGAAATGGTAGAAAAGGGAAAACAGATTAGCATTGTGGTTAAGTAAAGGGAAGTAAAAACTCTAAGTGTTTAGAAAGAATGGCGCCAGCAATCTAAAGGTTTTGAAAGGTCAATCCAAAGAAGAAATCAGACCCAAAGCAATCCACCAAAGGTGAAGAAGGCGACAATGCAACAAAGAAGAGCAAGTCCCAACAAACAGAAGCAACCACACAAGCAAAAAGAAGAAGTTTCCCCAGCCATGAAGAAGGGTAGAGTTTAGGAAAAGGATAGACTTAGGGGTTCACTTTGGGTTTTAGAAGTTTATAGAATTCTTTCCTGGGTAAAAGGGTAGAAGTAAGCTTTGAAGTGCATGCATAAGTGTGCTTTTACCTTTAGCATTTTGCCTAAGATAGAATCATTTCATTGAGTGATCCCTTATGTTTGTGCACCCTTTGCTTGAATGAGATCACTTTAATCTCATAACCTTACCCTTTGAAGCAAATGTCTTCACTTGGTTTGCATAAGCATGATTCATGGTTTTGAGCTTAATTGAATGTTAAAGAGTTAATTGATTTTAGCATTTACCTAAGTTGAGATTTGAGATCATTTTGAAACATGATGAGCATGGCTAAGTTCTTTAAAGTATGGCTAATTATGTTTGCATCCCACAACTAGGCACTTAAGCATTGATTCCATCTCTGTACCTTTGCATTTTTGAATCTGAATGCCCACCTTCAAACCTCACTCTCTCATTTGTTCTTATTTGCTCGAGGACAAGCAAAAGGCAAGTGTGATGGTGTTGATATCTCTTGTATTTACATCATTTAGGCTTGCATTTAGTCCATATTTTGGTTCTCTTTTACATGTTTTCCTTATCTTTTGTCCCATTTTCTTCTCTTTTTAGTCTTAGGTTGCATTTAGGATGTAGTTTGCATTTTTTTGCATCATGGATGTTTTTTGGTGCTTATGGAGCTATGAGGAGCATGGAGGAGCTTTGGGAGTGGACCAGGAAGCTAGCTGAGCTGAAATGGAGCAAGAGGAACCAAGACAGACGATCTCTGCAAGCCCTATCGGTCAAGACACGAAGCCTATCGGTCAAGGAGTGATCGATAGAGAAGCTATCGATCAGGCTATCGGTCAAAGAAGTGACGGATAGAAGTACACCGTATGGATTTCGGTCATCCTATCAGTCGCCTTCTAGACTGATAGCAAGCCTATCGATCACCTTATCTGTCACATTCTGACCGATAGGATTCCAGTCCGAATCTGCTTTTATTTACACTTTTGTCATTACTTTTAGGGTTTCCCTCTTTATGTATAAATACTTATTTTTCTGGGATATTCGACAAATCATGTCATTCTACTGTTCTTGAGTTATTTTTTTATAGTTTGTAAGACAGATTTCTTGCTTTATTTAATATAAGTTTGTATTTGCCTTTAATCTTTTCTTAATCTCTCTTTTAATCATGATTAGCATATTTTCCTCTTGTGATTTGGTGTTAACATGCATATTAGTGAGTAGTTTGCTTAGGATTCTTAAATGTGGTAGATTAGGGGAATTTAGGAATTCATCAAGGTTTGTTTAGTGCTTAATAACATGGGTTCCTCTCTACTGATCTGTTCTTAAGCTAGATTTGTCTTGATCACACTTATCTATGATATCGGTTTTCTCTTATGCCCACCAAGTGTTTGATGAAATGCTGATATTGTTTAGTAGAAGATTTACTGGCCTTGGCTCAAGAGATTGACTGTTTGAAGAGCATTTTAACATGAATAAAGTTGATTATTAATGCTTGTTGAATGTCTTAGCACTAATGAGAGTTAGTTCTTGTTAAGATGTTTAGCAAAGGGGTACTTATCAAGAGATTGGACTTAGCTTGCTTGTTTGTGAACTCTATGTCTAGAAATCAGCATTGCTAGCTTGTTTGTTTGATCAATGATGCTTGAAACAACCTTAGTTAGTCTTTGAATTCTCCAAAATCAATAACCACATCTAGGAACTTGTCTTCTCTTTGTTAAATTTCTAATTTGTTTAAGTGCTCTGTTTATTTGCTCTGTTCTTGCTTTATATGATCATTGTTGAGTGTTGTCTTTGAGTTCTATTTGTGTTTGATCATTTTAGGTTGTTAGTTTGGTTTCTTTGCAACAAATACCTTTATGCTTTACTTGACTTAAGGATTTCTGTTTGCAACTCTTTTGTATTCAACAACTTCCTATTGGATTGATAAACTCAATACTACAATGACTAATGTAGGTTGAGAATTGAGATAGACAAAACTCCTACATCACTTATTCTCTTGGGTGATGTTCTGGTTCTAACAATTCCTAGGTTGATTTTCAATGACAGTGTCAATCAGTGGTAATCTGACAACTACATAGCTCTTTGTGTATGAAGGAAGCTCTTTAAAGATATATCAATCTCGGTCTCTGAAACGCAGGATGAGTTTTTTAAAAACAACTGAATTCTCAAAAAAGTACATAATTACTTCATCTATTGCGATTCAAAGTGAGATTGAGATCAAATGTCTTAGTCTTACATTAAGGCATTTCTCCATTCAAATGAAGTATTTGGATAGAGATGAAAAGTATGTTCGTTTAATGATAATAACGAGCAATAACTAATAATTCATCTGTATGGACTAAATTGAATTATTTAGATGAAAATGATCCAGTCCAAAATAACACATGTGTAAAATATTTTAATCCACATAATCATGTAGATTGAAATTACAGATAAGTAAACAAACATGACATAAATGATACTTTACACTACAGTTATTTAAGAAAAAAAAAACAAAAATAAATACATTTTTTTGCTAAAATTGAAAAAACACATTTTTAAATCAAATTAAAAAAGTTTTTCTAAATCATATGAAACAATGTTGAATTTTAATATCTGGAAGACCTTTTTAAAACATCATAAAATATTGACAAAAAGAATATTTAGAAAGGCTTTCCTAAAAAATCAAATTGGAAAAATCAAATGAAAAATATTATATGATAAAAAAAATTTTAACTTCCCTATTGTATTTGTAAATATGAAAATTGCTCTATAAAAAAAATATGATTAAATATATTACGAACATTTTAGTTATTTTTTATTAAAATCATTCAAATGATCCATCTAAATTTGAAATCAAGTGACTAACCGAAAATGGTCACACCTAAATAAATCATCGAAGTGAATAACCCAAAAAACAAACAACATGTGAGTTAATCATCTGGATGGTATATCTAGATTAACTATTTAGATGGAAATGACAGATAAGTAAACGAACAGCACCTAGATCTTGAAAAAGGAATTCAGATTCTTTAATCATTACCATGTTCCTATAAGAAAATGATCATCACTTAGACAAATACTCGAGTCCAGTCTCCTCTTTGAGAGTTTGGAACTTTCACAAAATGCTCTTTAGAGGCTGGGAGTTCTCACGCAGAAACACCACAGTATCATATCAAGGTTCCTTGACCTTACCATGGTCAGATCTTCACGAGAGACAAGCTTCTCCATAACCAATGGATATTGAGACATGTCAGAGAAACAACAAACTTGGAACGTTTACTAGTTGTAAGGCTCTTATAAACGTCCAGATACATGAAAGGTCAGGTTTAAAACACCATAAAGCCATCGATATCTTAGATGTTGAAGATCACGATTGATATATGTACCGATCCACTAAGAGATTCAGAGAGTAAGTTTAATATATACAAAGGCCTAACTGCAATTTCCAAAACAAAAGATCCCTACACCGACATATCAATAAACGAAACCCTGACATTTGAGAGAACCATTAGTGGATGTAAGCAGGTTCTTGTAGATATCTAGCTCTTGGTTGGTCAAAGAAGAATCTGTGAAACTCAGAGAAAGTTTCTTAAGTACTGCTGCGTTTTCAAGAAAGTATTTCACTAGTTTAATTCCAGTTTCCTCCTTTAGAATCAGTTTCCTAATCTCAACACATTCTAGAGTCAACGATAAACACGGAGGCACATAACTACGTTTTATTTGCTCTGGATGAGCCGAAACAGCAAAGTCCTACAAACAAAACAATCAAATTTTAAGGTTCTTACTCAGCCAAATCACAGGATTAAACAAAGTCTTACCAAGATGAGTCTCTTCAGATTTGGACAGCTTCTAAGAAAAACTGGTAACAATTGTAACATGGAGCTAGAGAAGGCAGCTTCCAAACGATACAAGTTAACGAACTCAGGGATACGTCCTAAGTTAGAATATTGGTAGAGGACCTACAAGAAGAAAGACATGGATACATCATAGAGGATTAAAGAACATTTAATTCGTATATATGCACCAAAGAGTATTAGTATAACCTCAAGAGTAGGCTGAGAGATCATCATATGTTCTACATTTGAAATGCCAGTGAGAAACTCACGGATAATATCTCTCTTACTTCGATCCTCCATTTTCAAAGGACTGCTGCCAAACTGAACATTGAACTCGGTATCAAGGTCGATCATGAGTAAAGAAGTCAGGTTCTTGACAACACTAACATCAGATTGGTTATCATTAAAACACAAATACTGGAGCCTTGGAGCATCAATCTCAACCGAATAATCTGTACAGCTCACACTATGCTCAAACGTGAGAAGAAGCCTTTTAAGAGCTTGAGACCTCACGCGAAGAACCTTCATCGCGTCTATATCACAAAAACCAATAGGCCTGATCAATGTAAGATCTTCAAGAGCAGGACAGCCTGAGATAACCTTCTCCATTATCAAAGGATCATCAAAATACCAAACGTCTTCCAAATGCATCTTCTTAAGACAAGGCAGAGAAACAGCAAGATCGGGATTCGGGATTCCTAAGGTTACAAGCTTCAAAGAAACCAATGTATTGCTATAATAAATATCCTGAGGCATGAACTCTCTCATACACATATCAGTGTCAAGACCTTCACCGTCTACATGTTGGACTCCACGATTAACCGCCGTACAAACCCACCCCGAGAGCCGATCATCGTCGTAGGTGTACTCGTCATACTTCAATTTGAACTTTTGCAATCGTGATTTTTGATTAAGCTCCAAGAAATTGTCGATGAAGGTCGCATAGTCTTCGTCAGGGAAATCGGTGACCTTTAAGTCAAGTACAGGAACACTAAGCCAAAGAGATTCCCATCTCGTCGACAAAACGCTCGTCTTCACTGAATCTTTGGTCGGAAGGTACGAGAGAATTTGAGTTAGCAGAGAATCAGTCAATTCGCTGATCCTATCCAAACCCATACGAAATCCTAAAGTGTCAAAAAAACAATCATTTGCGGAAAAAGATTCAGAATTGATCCCAAAATCTAAAATTTCATACAATTGAGAGAGAGAAATCTGGGTACGAGGAACTCACCGTTGATTTGACTCGCCGGCGAATTATAGTTGCAGTTACCGCTTAAGGAGGAGCAAAGTTTCAAATTGATCCCAAAATTACATATACATAATCATCGAGAAAGGGAAATCTGAGTGTGGAGAACTCACCGTCGACTTGATGACTCGCCGGAAGTAATTGCTTCTGGAAATACATCAAAGGGGAAGGTTAATCAAAGCAATTAGTATAATATTAATTTTTCTTTGGTCAGCATAGAGACAAAGTTAATAAAAAGCAATCATTGGTTAATGTAATTTTGTTTAATTAATTGCTTCTAAGTACTAACACAGATGTTGAAGAAGAGTAAGTTGAAATCTACGAAATGTTATATGCCTAACTGCAATTTTCAAACACAAAATCCCTACAACTAATCTTCAATAACATAATGCAAGAACGCTTTGTGAATGTGCTTTTGACGAAATCTGAAGCTTGTTTGGTTGGCTCTGTTCTTTTAAGAGATGTAGCCTCTGCGACAGCAGTGTCACAAAAATACAAAGCCAACAGTTCATTCAGTTACGATTGAAGACGGCGGCGACTACCCCTGCTTCGCTGTTATTATTGACTTTGCTGCGTCTGCGGGAACGACTAAAAAAATATACATTGAAAATATAATAAATGCAGCACCTGCGGAAAGTAGGGGTGGGTAAAATATCCGTTATATCCACTTCGAATCGATATTTGCTTCGATCCGATTCAAAAAATCTGGATATCCGTAAAGCTTCGGAGCAAAGCAAATAGCAAAATGTAATATCCGTACAAAACAGAGCAAATCACAAATATATTTTTAGATAACACCGGATATTCGATCCGATCTGTATCTTTATAAATTTATTATATATTATCATGTATATATCAATTATATTATAAAATTTTATTAATATATTCTCAATTTTCTTCCTAAATTTTCAATTGTTCTTTTGATTATATAAAATAAATAACTAAATAACCAATTATAAAAAATAAATAATATGTTTAAACTTAAAATATGTTAATAAATAACATTTTATTTTATATTAGTAAATAAATATCAACAAAAGTTTTTTAGTAAAGTTTAATATTAAAATTTCAAATAGCTAATATTATTTTAAATATAAAATATTATTTTTTCCTCATCTTAATTTTGTAGGTTTATTTTTTATAGATTTTTTTATAAAATAAAATATTTTCTTTTAGTTATTTTCACTTAATAGTTTAGATGAAAAATATTTTTTTATAATAAAAATTGATGTACTTTCAGTTTTGTGTATATTAAATGGATCAAACTAAATATTCATAAATATCCGTAAATATCCGCAAATATCTGCAAATACTTGTAAATTTTCCGGATATCCGAAAATCCGGATATCCGAAAATCTGGATATCCGTATATTTCCGGAGCAAATCAAATCATAAAATTAAATATCCGTTAAAAACGGAGCAAACCACAAATACTAAAAAATTTCCGGATATCCGATCCGCGCCCACCCCTAGCGGAAAGGCATAGAAACTGAAGCGACAGCAAATTACTCAATTTCCCGTCGCTGCATTTAATTAAACTGCACGCTGAAAATTTGAACGACAGCAACTACACCAATTTCAATTTCAGTCAGTGCTTCTTAGTAGTTATTGGGAGATGGAGTTATAAAGTTCTGATTGATTTTAAGAGTTGAGAGATTTGTTAAATTTGTTAAAAATATTTGTTAAATTTGGAAAGAGTTTATTTATTTAAAAAATCTAGAATTTATTTATTTAAAAAATCTAGAGTTTATTTATTTAAAAAATCTATGAAAATATTTTGTTATAATGACTTTGAGAATCTAAGCCATATACCCAATATTTTGAAAGTCTTCCAAAATCTTGTTCTATGAGTTAAATTATTTAAAATCTATATCCCAATAACATAAGATTTTAATAGAATCACAAAATCTTTAAAAGCCAAACTTTTTGAATAACAAATGATTTTGGATGGAATTTTAAAATTTTTAAACCAATAACAATTGATTTTAGTAAGATTTTAAGAATCAATAAACCAATAATGATGGAATCTCAAAATTCTCAAAATCTACATAAATTATTTTTTCAATAACCCCCTAGTCTTAAATCTTCTTAATCTTCTGGGAAAATTTAAACTTGCCACGTGTATGTTTTAAAGTTTTGGAGCTTTTTATTTCTTGACGCTGATGCTGGACACAACTTTAATTAGATGTAGAAGAAATAAAGCATAGGCGAATGAGTAGCCCGTCGCTGGTAGCTATCCCTGTGAAACGCAGAATTAGTTTTTTGAGAAGAAGAGAATTCTCAACAAAAAATATCTTCCTCCATCATCAGATCTTTGATCTTAACAAATTCAAGACAAATTATTAGACCATGATCATTTAAAAATTTTAAACAAAATTTAGGAAGAAGAATGATAACTATCCTAACTATTATTTGAAAAGCATGTTTACTAAAAAAAATTATGTGTCAGTACCTAAAGAAAAGTTAGTACAAAACAATGTCACCTCATAAATGTGACATGACAAATTTTTTAAAATAAACAAAATATTTTGATTAATTAAGTTAAAACTAAGTAAATCTTATTTTCTTTTAAAAATATTTATATCATATGTGAATGAATTTTTGTTATATAGCAAGCATTCGAAATTATAAATAAAACAAAAAATAAACAGAGAAAAAAATAAATTATATGTATCCTCTTAGCCAATTTTTTTTTATCATAATACTATATATATATGAATAAAAAGTAGAAATAAAAGTAAAAATGAATCTTTATGACTTTGGATTTATGTAAAAATCTCAGGCTTTATTTTTAGTTTAAAGCATCTATAACCCACATTTATTTTAAATATTCTAATTTAAAAGAAAACGAAAGGTTGTTACTTTTTTATTAGGAAAAATATTAATCTTTCTTTTTTCTGTCAAATAGAAATAGGTTGGAGAGAAGTCTACTTATAACAAAAAAAAGTATGAGTCAAAGAAAACAAAAAAAATAAATAAGAATAATTTTGATCGATTTTATATTTTTTTTTTTGAAATGTTTAAAAAAATTATCTTACACGTATTAATTCTTTCATGCATATATTTTTTCCAACATATTAAAATATTATTTCATTAGTCAAGTTTTGCATATGTTGTGATCCATTATATTTTATATTAACAAGTATATTAAAACTAGAAATATATCAACTCTTAATTTTTAATATAACAATCAAATATTAAATATATTATTTTACACCTTAAATAATACACATATAAGTTTAGATTCGATTGGCTTAAACAATACAGAGAGTTTGTGGAAGCAAGCGATTGCGGATTATAAAACATTTGACGAATAGATGAGCGAAGAGCTACCGAAATTTTTTATAAAATATGATTTCACAAATAAATATGTATTATATTTTTATTGAGAAACCATATATCATAAATCGCTAAAAATAAGAAATTTTGATTAAATACAAAACATTAGAAACGGTTTTGCGTGATTGTTGTTAAATGACAATAACAGTGTGTAAAAACATAACGTTTGCGAAAAATATCAGAAAAACTTACCAACACCTCAATATTACAATTCACTTATTTCTAACTCATACATACATGCATAAATATACTTATTATTATTTTTAGAAAAAACATCAACCATACGTTATAGAAATATATATTACAAAACATATATTTTGTTATTTTCTTTTAACACATAAAAGTCATTCTTCGATTTTCTTACAAATGTGCGTGTAGATATAAATATTACAGTAATTGTGTAAAATTCAAACTATCATGCAAATTTGTCGTGCATTTATTTTGTTAACTTTGATTACACTTTAATTTTAATTTTAGCTGTTAGACAATTTATATATTTTTAAAAAAAAAGTTATATGTCCTAAGAGCGGTGAGGTGGTTGGTACGTACGAATGTGCAGGCCAACCATCTATTAGCTCTTAGGATAAGTAAATATAGTAAAATCTATTTTGTTTTAATTAGCAATATGTAAAGAAAAAAAATACTTAAAATATATATATTGGCAAGATTATATTGTATAAGGAGAGAAAGAAAGAATAGTATAGATAATATTCAAAACATATAATAAAAAGTTAATTATTATTTAATATCACTTTTATATTTGTAATTATATGCTACTGTAAACGCTAGGAAAAATAAAGAATTTTAAAATACACAAAACGAGAGGAAACATTTATGTGATTGTTGTTGAACACTAAAACTGTATATGTTATCAAAACATAACGTTTACATAATGTATAAAAAACATTAATCAATATATAAATATTACAACTAATTATGTCTATAAAAAAATTATACTTGCACATGTGTGCAGGTCAAAAATAAAAATTAAATAAATTATCATATATTTTAATTTTTTTGTTAATTTAGTTATCATATTTACATTTTTTTATCTAATAAAGTATGTTAAAATCTTAGTTAATATTTTTTTATCTTCATTTTCTTTTGAAATCTATAACGTTTTATATTTAATTTATTATTTTTAATATTAAATATTTATAATTTTATTATTAATACATAATTAATTATATACAAATAAAGTATTTTTAATACTATACTAATCATAATTGAACATATCAAATATTTTATAACCCGCACACGGTACAGGCCGATCACCTAGTATAAAATAAATTGACACATATTTTATATTAATCAGAGCAGTTTTGTGTGTGTACCAAGCCAAAAAATAGGAAAAACAAGAAATTCAACTTATGGAAAATGATATGCCTAATTGCAATTTTTCATAAGAAAAGGTTCTCCCTACACTGATCTTCAATGACATTGTTAGTGAATGATGATCTGACATTCCTGAGAAGGCTTTTTAAATGTACAAAGCTCATTAAAGATATCAGAATTTTGATTTGCTATAGAAGAATCGTTCAAACGGAGAATGAGTTTCTTGAGAAGTACTGATTTCTCACGAAAATATATTTACTAACTTCTTCCAGATTTCTTCTTTTAGAAGCAGTTCTTTGATCTCAACACACTCCAGAGTCAACAACAAGCACTGAGATACAGAGGTGAGTTCGGTTACTCTGACTCTGTCAAAAAAATAGTTCTACAAACGAAAAAGTTGAGTTCATTGTAAAACATAAATTACATAAACTCTAAGATTTTTAAACATTTGAATAATCACATAATAGAATCGTAAAGAGAAATTTATAGGACTACCTCCAGTATTTGAAATAGGAGTTTAAGTTTTTCTCCCTTACCTAATTTTTTAGGTGATGTGTATTCTATCAATGTATTTAAATTACATAAACTCTAAGATTTTTAAACATATGAATAATCACATAATAGAATCGTAAAGAGAGATTTATCCGATTACCTCCAGTATTTGAAATAGGAGTTTAAGTTTTTCTTCCCTTACCTAATTTTTTAGGCGATGTGTATTCTAATGATGTATTTGTAATGGGTTAAAGCTATAATTATCTATTTATAGGTAGAGAGATGACTTAAATTCTTCATTCAGTTTTCCTTAAGATGAATCTCTACCGTCCATTAAAATAGAGATTTATTAGGAATTAACTTATTAATTTCCAATTCAATTGGTCAATAAATATTAATAAAATAGCATTATTTCATTACAAAACTAATGACTAAAAAACCTCATAATGGATAAAGGAAATATTTCTTACAGACTTCCTACTTGGTCGTTAGTAACATTCATTAATATTTTCTCTCTCAAAATTTAAAACCGGCATAATATATATAATTTTATTTTTCATTTGTTCATCATAAGTGTTTTGGCTACTCATAATCAATGGGAGTCAATGGGAGTCATGACCGTCACATATCGTTCTGCAATATAATTCCTTCTATATATACTACTACATTACTACCTTCATAGTTAGACCATTAACATAAGTATGAGTTATCATAATAGTCCCGTTTATGTCTTAAAATAAATATTTATTATGTTATCAAAAATCCAACAAATAATTTGTGTGCACATTACAAACAAAATAAATAAAAGATGTAAAAGTCATAAAAGAGTTTAAATAATAGTTATACATAAGCTTGGACATAAAAAGATAACATAATTTAAATTTATCCTTAAGACCCATGCTTTGCTTCATAAATTTTCTTGGAGGTGTATTTTTTTGTGAAAATGTCTGCAATTATAAGCTTAGTGTGTTCAATGACATATTTTTCTCTTTCGACAGCTTGCTTTAGCGATAGAAATATAAGGTCCACATATTTGGCCCCTTTAAATATCCTAGCATGCTTAGAAAAGAAGATTGCAGCTTGATTGTCACTGTAAAGAGTTAAAGCTTGTCAACAAAGTTCATAGCATCAAACTTAGACACAAAATTTTGCAATCATGTTCCCTGAATTGAATTCTCATAACATGCTATATACTTAGCTTCTATAATTGGATGTGTAAATCAGTTGCAGCTTTTGGCTTTTCCATGAGATAGCACCTTTGTTACGGATATACACATAGCCAAGAGTGTAGTGCATAAAATCATGACATCCACCAAAATCTGAGTCTGAAAATCCAAATATATATGGATGTGTTGATTTTCTACATGTCAACATGTGATTTTTTGTCTCCTTTAGATATTTCAAAACTTTCTTTTCAACTTGCCAATGAGCGATTTCTGATTCAGAAGCCATGGATGATGTTAATTCTCATAAATGGATTGATGCGAGTACAAATGAAATAGACTCTATGGCTAGAAATAGAGTTTGGAACATTGTTTCCATTACCTGAAGGAGCTTCTTCAATTACCTGAAGCAGTTGGGTGTAAGTGGATCTTTAAGACCAAGCTTGAGTGTGATGGCAATATTGAATAATATAAAGCCAGACTTGTAGCCAAAAGGTTTAATCAGAAATAGGGCATCAATTATAGTGAGATTTTTTTACTTGTGTTTAGAAAAGACTCATTCAGAATTATTATGTCATTAGTAGCTAAATATGATCTCGAGTTACATCAAATGGATGTGAAAACTGCTTTTTCTTAATAGTGACTTGGAAGAAGAAGTCTATATGCGTCAATCTAAAGGCTTCATAATTAAAGGTCAAAAAGACATGGTCTGCAAATCAAATAAATCAACATATGAACCAAAACAAGCTTCGAGGTAATGGATTCTAAAATTTGATGAAACCACTATGAAATTCGGTTTCAAAGAAAACATTGTTGATCCTTGAATTTACCTCAAGTTCAGTGGGACTAGGTTCATATTTTTGGTATTGTATGTTGATGACAATTTATTGGCCAGCAGTGACCTTGGTTTATTACATGAGACTAAGATTTCTCTCTAAGAACTTTGATATGAAAGATATGAGCGATGCATCCTCTGTGATAGGAATTGAAATATTTTAATTTAAGCTTATCTCAGAAGCATATATTGATAAAGTTCTTAAGCGCTTTGGCATGTTGACGTGTTCTTCTAGCATTGTTCCTATACAGAAAGGTGACAAGTCTGATCTTAAGCAGTGTGCACAGATTGCAATGGAATATAATGAAATGAAAAAGTACCTATATGCATCTCTTTTGGGAAGTTTTATGTATACTCAGGTTTGCACAAGACCTGATATTTCAGAGTAACTTAGGACTCGCTCATTGGCAGACTGCAAAGACAGTTTTTGAGATACCTAAAGGGGACAAGAACTCACATATTGATATACACAAAAATCAACATATCCAAAAATAGTTGGATTTTCCTTATTCTATTATGTGATTATACAACTGTTTGAAGATCTTAGGTTTCATGTAATTTATGTTTTACATGAACTGTAAGGAATAATTCCTAGTCCTATAATGAAGTTTAATAGTCATCAGATTTTTAATGAAGTAATGCTATTAGGTCCTCTCTCCACTTATAAATAACTGTTCGTTTTATAATCTAGACACAGCATCCAGACGCAGCATTCAAATACAGTATTTGGATGCAGTATCCAGATATTGTTCGTTTCCTAATCCAGAAGCAGTATTTGGATGCAATATCCAGATATTGTTCGTTTGTGTTTTTGATAACGTGTCTAGATATTGTAATTGGATGTAGTTATGTTTGTTTGTGTGTTGGTTTGTATCTGAATACACTTAACAATAAAATAATTAGAAAAATAGATTTTATGTTACCAATATATATTAATGATTACAATTATATTTACAACTAAATAATTACTAAATTAACTTTTAAATTATTTATAAATTTTTATTTTAATAAAATAACTACATTTGAAAATATATTCATTTGTAAAATTTAAAAATGAAAATATTATTTATATGTTGAAATTTTTAAAACAAAGTATTTATGAACTTTAAATAATTTAATTTAATTTTTTTAAACAAATAATCATCAACATTGCAAATAATCATACTAAATTTTTAAAAATCAAATGTTTTACATCTTAAAAATCAAATGTTTTAGAAATCAAACAAAGTTAGAGATTGATAAAAACAAGTATTAATATGGAAGCTGACGTCCTCTTGCAATCCTTTCTGTGATCATATCACGTATAGCCTCCATCACTCTATCTCCGGTTGGTATGTATGGAACATGTCCAATGTTATATTCAGCATTTTGCTCCACTTGATCACCATGATGTTCATACTCTTCTACCAATTCCCAATGTGCAAAATCACGGTCCTCATGATGAGAATCCCGTATAAAGTTGTGGAGTGCCATAGTAGCTGTCACGATCTTCACCCATTTTTTCAGCTTATACTTAGGATGTTTGCGGTCTAGAATCCTCCACCTTGCTTTCCACACTCCAAAGGTTTGCTCAATCACTGAGCGCAGACTTGCATGTCTACGGTTAAACAACTCTCTAGTGCTTGTAGGTGGTCCTCCCCGTGTGAAATTATCAAGATGGTACCTAGTTTTACGATGAGGACCTAGATAACCTATTCTAGTTGGGTATCCTGAATCAACTAGGTAATACTTCCCGTTTGGTGGATGAGGAAAAAAAGGTTCTTGAGTAGCACAATGAGTTAAAACCTTTGTGTCATGAGCTCTACCAGGTACTCCAGAAAAGGCGTATATGAATTTCATACTGAAATTACATATCGCAAGCACATTCATAGTTGCTTCTGCTTTCCGACCTCTAAATGCTTCTACATTATCAGATGGAGGGCGAACAGGCACATGTGTGCCATCAAGAGCACCAATGCAGTTCTCAAAAAAAGGCCAATAGTGTCGATTATTTACTAGAGCAGGGCTAGGAGTAGTGAACTCACCTCTTGTAGGCTTCACGATGTCTGCAGCAAGTTTCAGAAGGACACTCAGAACCTCATCTAACTTTCTCTTCACCGTATCAAGAGAGTGTTGATATCGCTCGGCTAACACTCGCACAGTAAGATCTTGTGCAACCATCTCTACAAACATTGCCACACTCTCTTCAAGATAAACATGGCAAGATTCTTTTAGCTCATACTGTCCTGATAGCTTCTGACATAAACTCATAGAAGTTCCTTGATTCATGCGAAGGATATCAAAGCATTGCTTCTCGGACTCAAACATGAACCGTTGCACACGACGCCAACCACCACCTCTATTTGTCCTTTGTATTTGTCTACCAAGATTAACATCTGACACTCCAAAGAATTCTTGTACAGCAGCAAACATGTTTTCCTCTTCATCTAGTACCAAATCCACATCATCATCCTCAGTCAAAAGTTTAAATGTATCCTGTGAAATTACAATACAATAAACTCAGAACTCAGTATAGATTAAAACTCAAAACTCAATGTAGATTAATAGAACTTCAGCATAATAAACTCAGAACTCAGTATAGATTAAAACTTCAGCATAAGATTCAAAAACATAGATGTGAACTAGAATTCATCACAAAACATAGATATGAACTAGAATCCATCACAAAACTAAAAAACATAGATGACTCTCATGCATCTCCGTGGTTCTCATGCATCTCTGCTTTCGCCAGTCTCAAACTCCAAATACAGAACCTTGTTTTCATCATCTTCATAACACAAAAAAGTCTGACGATTAGTAGGATCTTCCTTGAGGTGTTGAATTGCTGCCTTGTACAAAGGAGACCACATTCTTATGGAAGGCAACGAATTTAGGACTCGCATTGCCCGAAGTTGACTGCAACTATAATCAGGGTGGCTCTCTATTAGTTTGTTTTTATGGGAGAGTATCTCATCACGTGAGTGAATGCTGTCTCTAATCACCTCTGCTACAGCTTGTCCTGTGTGCCTTTTCCGTTTGGCCCTTGGTGCATTTGAAGACGAGGGAGCATTATGTGACACATCAGTTTCTTGATTAGGAGGAGGGTCATTTTGCCGAGATTCAGATGCAGCATCAGACTCGTGTATGGGCTCCTCATGCATCATTGTGTCCAAATGGTTTTCACCTTGCTGAGCACTCCAACCCTCAGCTCCAGTTATATGAACAGATCCAAAAACTGCTTCCATTAGATCCATGTTTGCCACTGGTTTTTCTTTTATCTTTATAGCTCCAGGCCATTCCTGAAAATGTAAAACCAGAATGTACAAATCATAACTCATCTCTATGAACCCATTTTCCTAAAAACTCCACTTTTAAGTGAAAAGAAGAAGATATATATACCTTACATCGCTCTTCCCACCAATCATCACTCATCTCTAGAAACCCATTTGAATCATATCCAAGACCAGTTCGATTGTTAGTCAACCTCTTGAACGATACATACTGTTTTTTGCAAGTATTATACTTGTTCCTAAATTTTGGCCATTGATGCTCTTGCCCAAAAGCTTCATGAAACTTGGCCATGATGGTTCGTTTCCCAGCTTCATTTACCACCTGTTTTCTTATATTTCCCTTCAGATTCTCTTCGATTCTTAGTTGAAGAACCATCCGTGTTTGTTCGTCACTCCATACTAGAGTCTATTCTTCCAAATAACATTTGCAAATACTTAAATTAAAAGCATTCAATTATAATATGGGTTAGAGTGAAAGATACTTACATCACTACCAGGCACAGACGTCATTGTTTTCTCACTTTTTGAATGCAAAATCTGTCAAAAAAACTTCACACTTAACATTTATCAATACGACTAAACCAAGGAAGGAAGAAGACAGATTACAAGCTCGACTAAGCTTACCTTAGCTCGACTACAAGCTCCCCTGCTTCAGTGATGAATTCATCTGCTCCAAACCAAACAGAGACAACAATGAAGAGAGAAACATAAAGTTTTGAGGAGCTTAGCTTCTTAAAAACAAGTTTTCAGCATGAGAGAAATATAAAGTTTTGCTAACACCTAATCAGCTAACAACAAAAAACCCAGAATAATCTATGAAGCTTATGAATAGTCTGTGTTAAAAACCATAACCTTTGCGCATAGAACACATATCAGCTTATGAGAAACACTAACCTTTGCACCATATGTATCATCGAGCTTATTCGTCGAAGTTTCAAGCCTCTTCGACGGAGAATCAAGCTTATTTGTGAAGAATCGACCTTCTTCGCCGGAGAATCAAACTTAGTCGGCTGTAAATCGAGAGAAACAAGCTTCGTCCCCAGAATATCGATACGAGAGGTGAAAAATGACATTTGGGGATTTAGGGTTAGAGATTATCGATTTATAGATTTATTATTTTAGATAAATTGATGTGTAATTTTTTGAATTTGATAAGGTTATTTTAGACTTTTATATTTTTTGGATGAACTTTATGCATCCAAACTCTACTTTTAATTGCATCTGAAATATCTGATTTTTTTGGATGAGTTTAGAATTTGTATCTAGTTACTGTATCCAGTTCATGAGGTTAATTGTAACTAAACGAACAATATCTAGTATCTGTGTCTGAATGCTGTGTATAGATTAGGAAACGAACAGCACCTAAGTACATGCCTGTAATCTATTATAAAGGTATCACAATCATCATAAAACACAACATTTAAAAGATTAGGTAAGGGAAGAAAAACCTTAACTCATATCTCAAATATAAGTCTTTTCATCTTCTGCGACAATGACTGAAAGTGATCTGATAAATCTTCTTATGATTCTATTAAGTGATTATTCAGATGTTTGAAGATCGTAGGGTAACCACCAAGATTATCCACCATCCACCATCTATCTAATTTAGTAATTCTAGTTTTATCTTTGAGTATTGTTTAGTTTTTATTTTATTAAGCTTATTTTCTTTAAATTTTGTTTGTATATTAACCTTGTTTTGATATTGGATGTTAGTTTTTAAAGTAATATTTTGTCCTTTTATTATATTTTATTTTTGTTGTTTTATTGTAATTAACTAAAAATGTTTGCTCACTGTTTGTGACTAAAAATTAATAATTTTCACATTTCTAATTATATAATATTTTTTTATCAATTTTAGTGAGGAGAAATCCACAATACAAATCAAATTATAATAATTATGTGATTACAATATAATCACTAATTGTGACGGTTTATAACAGTATTGTGGTCACTAACTGTGTAATTTTTTTGTGACTACAATTTAGTCATTAGTTATAACAAAATTTGTGACATTATTTTGGTCATAATTTTTAATGGATTAATGACTTAAATATAGTAAGAATTTATAATAAATATATGACAATTTATTACATAATTATGATGGTATTTTTTCTCATGAATTGTATTATTTTGTGACTGTTTTAATGTTGTCACCACTTGTGATCATTGTTACTTGTGACGTTTTTAAGACTATAAAAGATTTGTGAAGGTTTTATTGTGATTTTTAAGAACTTATGATATTACCGTCATAACATAAATTTTATAACGCAAAAATTTATATATTATGATATAAAAATTTGTAACAATATTGAATATTTTTTTGTAGTGCACGATGTTTTAAATTCTCAGCGACAAGATTGATGTTTAGAACTTGTGTTTAACAATAGTCGGAGACTCGGATTGTGTTGCTCCCAAATCCAGAGACATCGTTATTGGAACAGTGCTCTCCTACCGTGAATAGTGTTCCCGTGATACAGGTGTTCTTCTGTGCTCCTTGACGGCATTTAAAAACAAATTTTAGGAGACCGGGTGTGATGTGGATCTCAAAATTGTTAGGTAGTGGAATCAGCAGTATGGTTTTTTGGAGTGTATCGGTTTATACGATAAGGATTGAAAATGTATCTCTAGTCACACACCAAAAAGAAACAATAACCGATGATTCACCTTCAAAGTCTTCAACGTACACATAATATCACGACCGACTATTTAACCCACGGGGTTCCTATTAAAAAAAATAGAATCAACAGCAATATTTAATCTTTTACACTCCATAGAATCTAAACCCAAGACCTATAGACCTGACCTATCTATCTATAATAACAATCTGAAAAATTATCAATTGCACTTTGAAAAATTGTGTATTTTTGAAATTTATGGTTGCGTCTTTTCATTGTAAATAATTGTATCTTTTGATTATAAATGGTTGCGTTTCTTCATTCTAAATAGTTGCGTTTTACAACTGTAATTCACGTCTTTTCAAAATTATTTATATTCTTCAAAATCATGTAAAAAATGTTAGTTGTCTCTGATTTTTACTTATTTACAAACGGAGAAAAACGTGCCAAACAAAAGAAATAGAATCAAGAATATAATCATGGTCGACTTTCTCAAAGCTTCAGGATAGCCAAACCTCACCTTGATTGAAAAAGACCATCTGAAGATGCAGCTAATTTCTCCAATCCTTCTCCTTTAAAGTCAGATATCTTTTTCTTTTATTTGAATCATTTATTTGATATTCGCAATCGCCGTAAAATTGAAAAGACACAAATTACAGTTGTGATGAAGAAACGCAACCATTTATAGTTAAAAAATGCAACTATTTATAATGAAACAACGCAACCATAAATTTCGAAAAGGCATAATTTCAAAAAATGCCATTGATAAAATGTGAATATTATTACCAAAAGAAGGAACATTGTAACATATTACAAGGCTTTAAGACATAGTAGTTTCATCGGTTAAAAAAAAGTGAAAAAACTGGGAGAAACTAGCAAGTAACCAGACTAGAAGAGTTTTAGGCGTAGGTAAAACATTGAGAAAGCAGACCTTGACAACCTTTGCGATAAAGTCAAGCAAGGAGTGTGTCCCGAACTGAGCGATCAATTGACTGGAAGACAGAGCAATGGGAAATAGGAGGGCCATTGTGGAGACGACTGTTTCTTTCTTTCTAGAGGAAATAAACCGTAGCATGAGCAGCAATTCTTTTCAGATACTTTGTGCGAGAACCACTGTTTGGGTTGAGCCAAGAAGACATAGAATTCCAGTCCGCAAGAACGTAAGATGGGGCTCGAAAGCGAGAGAGAACTGAGGACCAAACCTGAGCGGAGAACGAGCATTGCAGGCACAAATGATCTCTCATTTCTATGGAGGAGCTGCAGAGGCAACATGGGCTCTGCATGTTTGCTCCCCAAGCTTGCATCCTTGCTTTTGTCGGGAGTCTATCCAGATGTGCAACCAAAAAATTGAAAGTGTGAGCAGGAACCTCATATCTGAACCTGTCCACGCTGCAGGAGGAGCCAAAAGTCTCAATAAATCCCAAGTTTTTCTAGAGGAGAAGCTGTCTGTTCTTGCTCCTTCCTCTCCCCAAGTAAACTCATCAGGTTCTTTATCCGAGTGTGGAGGAGGTAAGATCATCAAGGACTGGCGGAGAGCTCGGATGAGGAGATCTCTAGAACGAGCAGACGGGAGGAACCAGCCATTGCTATCACTCGATGCACCTAATACAGAGGAGTTAAAGGAGAACCCTGTTTTCAGAGGTCCACGTGAGCCCATAAAATCATTTAGGGGACCTTTATCAAGCCAGTTATCAAACCAAATGCTGGCCGTTGCTCCATTACCAATTTCTCAGCCTAGGAGACGTTTAGCTAGTGGCCTAACCGAGAGCAGAGAGTTCCAGAGCCATGAATTAGTAGATCTTTCCTCGAGCTGCCAAAAGTTCGAACGCTAGAAACTGATAGGGTTCAGGTTTTACCCAAATAAAACTACTGCAAAAGCAGTTGTAGTACAAGGGGTATCGAAATCCCAAGAGAGTAATGCAGACTACACTATCGAATGTAGATTCGGATTAAGCTAAGCAAGATATGATGTATGTAATGCGAATGAATGAATGAAAGTAAGCAAACGATTTTGTAAGATGATCTAAGTTCCAGAAAACTAAAAGCGCTAAGTCAGGGCAGTTCGCAGGTTGAATCCAAGAATGTATGACGCAGGAAATCAGGAATGATTAAGAGCCATTTTAAACATGAATCACTGATGTATAACTAATGAATTCTCATTGCAAAAGTTATCTATGCCTAAATCACAGAGTCTCAAATCTCTTTGCAAACCCTAACAACCTAAGCATGCAGGAATGATCAGATTCAATTGTTTACAAAACTCCTAAGCTAAATCTCTTTGCACTAAGTTGCTTTGCTCATCAAATACTAGTTCAGGTTATGAATAATGCTCTCACATATATTTAACAACCTATGATTTTCGGATTCCTAGATGATGTGTCTCAGAAATTCGATTTTAAAGCAAGCAGAGATGAAAAACCATAAGATATTCCTAATAGATAGCGATTCTACAATCTTTTCATCAACCTTTGAAAACCCCTAACTTAACTAGCAGACTAGTCAGACATGATTATGGAATCACAAAACATAACTGAATAATATTGCATTAAGAGAAAGAGTAAGAAATAAAGGGGGTTCGAAATCTTCTCAAAAGAGTACAGGATTTGTCTCTCCAAAAAGCTCTGAATAAATCTCTCTCTAAGCTCTCTGAATTCTCAAAAACTAAGATAATAGCCAACAATGGCTGAAAAACCTATAAAATAGAGGCTAAACACGATATGGGGTCTTCATGTAAATAAAGGAACTTCTGGGCCAATTCTGCAAATCTTCTTCATACTTTTAATAAAACAGCCACGCTCCTTCCTAATGGGTGACGAGCGTCACCAAAGGTGGTGACGAGCGTCACCATATGTGATACTTTCTGTTTCGAGCTTGGTACTTCGTAGCTTCCACCCAGAATGCTCCAAAAGGTTCCAAAATCTCTAATTATGCTCCAGACATGCTATAACCTGCAAAGACTCTTCTAGGAATCTAAAAAGACCAAAAAGACTCAATAAAAAGGACTTATATCATGGTTAAAAACCATAAAAACCATGATATATCAACTCCCCCAGACTTAGCTTTTGCTTGCCCTCAAGCAAACATCAGACAAAGAATAAGGTCGAGGTTTGAAAACAAGAAACAGTCAGTCAGTCATAAAGAACACCATACTAGTTAGAGCTTTCGAATCCACATACCACATAGTCAACACAAGGTCAAATTTCAGTCTAACTATCACAAGCTTAGCAAATCTCTCAAGTCCAGTCCAAATCCCTTCAAGAAATCCGAAATTTCTACTGTTAACTCCTTATTTTTTTTATCTAAGTGTGAAATCTCATCAAGGCTCTATCATCTCAATCACTTTACAGATTCTATTCCCTTCCTAACAACTGAACAAATCAATCTCAACACAGCTCTCCTATTTTCTCTTCCCTTGATCTTTTCCTTTGGGTATTTTCGATTTTTCACTTCTTTTTCTCAACTTTAACAGTCTAAGATATGGGGCTACTCAATACTTGCGTTCCTTGTGAGGAGACAGGTTCTTGAGTGTGTTCACTACTGTTGTTCCTTGTGAGGAGACAGGGTCATGAATGCACCATTCTTTGGACTTAATCTTTTAAAAACTACATCAGGGAAGATCAAAGAGAGACTGTATTTTAACCTTATTTGCAGTGCTTAAAGAGAGAATCAAGATCAATAAGAATCAATCACCAAGAAAAGAAGTTTAAAGTTCATTAAGGTGGAGCTAACAGCAAATTTTTCAGACTCTCTAAGAACCTAAACTTTCATTGCTAGACTGATCTACCTATGACTTTCAACTTAGTGAGACTTGTAATCAACTACTGTGGCAATGGTTCTTATCAGCAAAAACGTCCTATGGTTAATTCCAAGAAAAACTGACAGTTTCAAATATTTTGACTCTAGAAAAACAGGTTTTTGACTCAACTTTAAGACTTTATAGACATGACACAAAGCACACAACGTCAGTAACCACCTCCCCCAGACTTAAACAACACTGTCCCCAGTGTTATTAAGCTAAGATTTGGTCAGAAAAATGAATGAGAAGTCGAAAAACCAAGTCAGAAAAGTGTTACCTCGCGTGGGGTCGGGTGACGAGCGTCACCACGCCCTGTATTGCCCAATTCTTATGTCAGATGTTAATTAACGAAGTGTTTGCATATGTACTCGAAAGTTAGACTTTTTGAGCATTCAAACACATAATTAACAACATCCAAACATAGCAAAAATAACCTGGTTCAACAATCTCACAAAACATCATCAAAGAAACTGACAACTGACTCAAAGAAAACATAAAAATGACTCAAGAGAAAGAAAAATAAAAGGGAAAAAGGAACAAGTAACCAGATAGTGAAGCCTCAATCCTCATCCTCGCAAGGCTCAGTGGTGTAATGGGGGCGGACACAACCACAGTTGCTAAGTGTAGCAACAGCATCCCAGAGTCCCTCAAAGCTGTCAATGACATACTCCTGAAAAGCAGTCATATCCATGGGTGTCTGTGGTCGTGGAGGACACCTGAAAGCAGTAGAAGAACCACTCTGGCGTGTAGAAGGTCCAGCATCAGCAGCAGCGGCAGTAGAAGCAGAGGCGCCAGCTGTAGCAGCTCTAGCAGGACGCAGAGTCAAGGGGCGCAGAAGAGTCTGTGCTGGTGTGAAGAGTAGCTGGCGTGGATCTCCCTGAATAGTAGTGAGGGCTCTCTGTGGCAAATTAATGCCTACATACTCTCCAGAAGTGGTAGTGAAAGTCCAGACAACTCCAATCTTCATCCAAGTGACATGGCGCAGATACTGGTCATCCATAAGTAATCTGTCACTGCGCAGACTGCAAGGTGTGACATCGATCTGGAAATGATGGAAGATCGGTGTCAGCAGGCTGCCAACACTCTCAGTCTTCTCCCCTGGACTGGTGAATGGCTTGGTCTTCAAGGAGACCAGATGCTCCGCGAAAACAGCGCCTAAGTTGGCGCGAACCATGCTATCAACAGGTATCGAATCATCCAGCATCTCATAAAGTCTGTAGTAGAGGAGAATCAGCTCACTAACTCGAGTCTTGCTAGGCGCAGACTTGCACAGAATGGTATGACCAAAGAGGCGCAGAATGTACCTCAAAACCGGATGTCGAACCTCCGTCTGCGTGCTGGTCTTGCTGTCATAGACTCCATTCCCGAACTTGGACCAAAATGTCCGCATATGGGTCCACTGAGAGGGAAGGAGAACGCCTGTGGGATGGTTAGAGAAGTCATAGATCCCACAAAGCTCCATCAGACTGATCCGGTATCGAACTCCTCGGATCAGAAACGTCATCGTGCCTTCCTGCACACGCTTCGCCAGCTCATTCGCGTAGTAGACACGAAATGTAGAGAGAAACTGGCGGACCAAATCTGGATACAGATCATACTGCTGGAACGGTATAGTCTCCATCCCAATGCGCTCCAGAATCTGAACAACCTCCTCGAAGATCCCCATCTTCTGCAGAACAGCAGAATCCGCGAACCGAGTGGGGATAATCTTCACTCCCAGCCACGCATTGTAGAACAGCATGTCATACTCATCCCACTCCTCCTGAATATCGCGGAACACACATGTGTCTCGGGACACTTCCTGCTTCGGAGTCCCTGCCCAAATCATTCCTGAGGCTATTTTCCGATCTTCTCATTTGGGCCATGGGGGCCTGCAAACCGGGTGTTGACTGAAGGAATCCGTAGACCCTGTTGCAGTGCTTGAAGACGAGCTTTGCCTTGGTCGTTTTTCCTGACGAGGCATCTGAAAATTGAAGATCAAAATCGACCAAAAACATCACAAAAATTAGCAAACTTTTTAAAGTTCGAAAAATCAACCAATCAAGGTGAAATAACTAATGGCGATCAACTACAGCACTACCACGAACATAATCCAATCATCAGTTCAACCTAAATCACCCAAAATTTCCAGATTTTTGCAATTTTCATCATGAACTCGAAAATTCAAAACTTGCAAATCAACCGATAAAAGCTCACATAGATGGTTCCATTCCTCTAATACAACCTAACTAACCATGATTCAACAGTTAAATCAAGCCAATCAAGTCAAAAATTGAATTTTACCAAACCTATGGCGGACTGAAAATTGGAGATTCCGAACACATACCTTGCAGATCTTAAAAACCGAGTTGATATTCAGAAAGAGGAGCAAAATCCACACGGATTAGACTCTTGAATCACTCAATTTGGTTTAGAAAATCAAAAGTTATGAATCTCTGAAAATTTTCTAAGTGTTCGATGTTTAAACAGTTATGCCCGAGGAAGAAGAAGAGAGAAAACTAATACCCGTGCTCGACTTCGACGGGTGACGAGCATCACCATAAGGGTGACGATCGTCACCACTTTATATTTTTTTTTTTTAACTGAATAATTAATCTAATTACTAATCATAAACACGAAAATAATAACTAAGTGTTATATCTACAACTTACCAGTGGGTTGCCTCCCACTAAGCGCTTGTTTAAAGTCATTAGCTTGACTTTGGTTGGCTGTTTAGACAGCTGGTGCCTGATCCAGAGACACAATGTGTCCAGCTGGAATCTCTGCTTGTGCCCAGTAGTGCTTCACCCTTTGTCCATTGACAGTGAACTCCTCTTCTTTGGAGTTAATCAGGACAATTGCACCATGTGGGTGAGCTTCTTTGATAGTGAAAGGACCACCATCGAGAACGCAATTTACCAGAAAAAGCTGTAAACGAGAGTTGTAGAGTAATACCTGGTCATTGGGCTCGAAATGCCTGGAGATGATCTTTTTATCATGATATGCCTTTGTCCTTTCCTTGTATAACTTGGAGTTTTTATAGGCCAGATATCTGATCTCATCCAGTTCATTGAGCTGAATCAAACGCCTTTCCACAGCAGGCTTCAGATCGAAGTTCAGCTTCTTGATGGTCCATTCTGCTTTGAACTCCAACTCTACTGGTAGATGGCACGCCTTGCCATAGAGAAGATGGAATGGTGTAGTCCCAAGTGGCGTTTTGTATGCAGTCCTGTAGGCCCATAATGCATCATCCAGCTTTGCAGACCAATCTTTCCTTGTCTTCCCAACTGTCTTTTCCAGAATCTGCTTGATCTGCCTGTTGGAAACCTCAACTTGTCCACTTGTTTGGGGATGATAGGGCGTGGCCACTCTGTGCTGTACACCATACTTCTTCAAAAGCTTGTCAAAGACCTTGTTGACAAAGTGAGAACCACCATCACTTATGACAATCCGCGGGACACCAAATCTGGGAAAGATAATGGTCTTAAACAGCTTCAAAACCACTGCAGCATCATTAGTAGGAGTAGCCAACGCCTCTACCCACTTAGATATATAATCAACAGCAACCAGAATGTATCTATTCCCATAAGATGAGGGAAAAGATCCCATGAAGTCAATACCCCAACAATCAAAAACTTCAACTTCCAGAATGAAGTTCTGTGGTATCTCATGTCTCCTGCTGATTTTTTCTCTTCTCTGACAAGTATCACAGCTTGTGATGAAGGCTTGGGCGTCTCTGAACTTAGTAGGCCACCAAAATCCAGCTTGCAATACCTTAGAGACAGTCTTGAATGTAGCAAAGTGTCCAGCATATTCTGATCCATGACAGTGAAAAAGCACGTCCTGGACTTCTTCTTCTGCTAAGCATCTTCTGTAGATACCATCAGCACAATGCTTGTAGAGGTATGGCTCATCCCAATAGAATCTCCTAAGTTCTCTCAAGAACTTCTTCTTAGCATAGCCTTTAAAATCATGTGGTTCATCCTCTGCAGCAAGATAATTTGCAATATCGGCATACCAGGGCCTCTTTGGATCATGTAAAGCATAAACAGGTTCTTCAAAAACCATCCCCAAGCTTGCACAAATCGCAGATAAGTGTTGAGATTGGTGACGAGCGTCACCTCTTTCGTATACTTTGGTCGCGACTGTTCTGGGTTGGTGACGAGCGTCACCCTCCTGGTGTCGCTCGTCACTCCTCTGCAATTTCGTGAAAACTGCAGGTTTTCAGTACTTTCCTCCTGTTCTCTGGTTTTCACCAAGTAAACATTCTTTTCAGGCAAGAAATCATTGATTGGAACACTGTCTTCGACCTGAATCCGGGATAAATGATCAGCAACTCCATTCTCAACCCCTTTCTTGTCCTTCACTTCAATATCAAATTCCTGAAGAAGCAGGATCCATCTTAACAGCCTTGGTTTTGCATATTTCTTCTGCATTAGGTACTTCAGTGCTGAATGGTCAGTATGAACCACGACCTTGGAGCCAACAAGATACTGCCTGAACTTCTCAAAAGCAAACACAACAGCTAACAATTCTTTCTCAGTTGTTGCATAATTCTTCTGAGCATCATCCAAAGTCCTACTTGCATAGTAGATGGCGTGGAGTTTCTTGTCTTTCCTCTGTCCCAGCACTGCTCCAACTGCAAAATCGCTGGCATCACACATTACCTCAAAAGGTAAGTCCCAATCTGGAGGCTGCACAATAGGGGTTGTAACCAAAGCCTGTCTGATCTGTTCAAAGGCGGATTTGCACTCTTCTGTGAACTCAAATTTCACATCCTTGCAGAGGAGAGCAGTAAGTGGGCGTGCTATCTTGCTAAAATCCTTGATGAATCTTCTGTAGAAACCTGCATGACCCAGAAAACTCCTCACAGCTTTGACTGAATCAGGTGCTTGCAGACTTGTCATCACCTCAATTTTTGCCTTATCCTCCTCTATACCGTCTCCTGAGACTCTGTGGCCAAGTACAATACCATCCTGAACCATAAAATGACACTTCTCCCAGTTTAAAACCAAGTGCTTCTCTTCACATCTCTGCAGAACTGCACACAGATTATCCAAGCAGTTTTTGAAAGAGGACTCATAAACAGAGAAGTCATCCATGAACACCTCCATAAACTTCTCTATCATGTCTGTGAAAATCGACATCATGCATCTCCGGAAGGTTGCAGGAGCATTACACAGCCCAAAAGGCATTCTGCGATATGCAAAAGTGCCATAGGGACAGGTAAAAGTGGTCTTCTCCTGATCATCTGGATGGATGGGGATCTGAAAGAAACCTGAATACCCATCAAGGAAGCAATAATACTTGTGATTCGCCAGTCTCTCTAGCATCTGATCGATGAAAGGCAGAGAAAAATGATCCTTCCTTGTTGCTGCATTCAGTTTCCTGTTGTCTATGCACATCTTGTGTCCTGTCACAGTCCTGGTTGGGATCAGCTCATCCTTGTCATTCTTTACCACTGTGACACCTCCTTTCTTAGGCACCACGTGCACTGGACTCACCCAAGCATTGTCTGATATAGGATAGATGATACCAGCCTGCAACAACTTCATGATCTCTTTCTTGACCACATCCTGCAAATTCGGATTCAGCCTCCTCTGGTGCTCAACTGATGATTTCGACTCATCCTCCAAGTGTATCCTATGCATGCACAAGTCTGGGGAGATACCTGAAATGTCATCAAGAGAATAGCCAAGAGCTTTGCAAAATTTTCGCAGCTTACTTAGCAAAAGGGTGAGCTCTGCATTGTTCAATGAAGCATTAACAATATAGGATAGGTGGAGTTTTCTCCCAGAAATGCATACCTTAGCCCTGCAGGGAGCTGTTTAAGCTCAACTTTTGGTGCTTTTGCTGCAGACCAATCACCCATTGTGGCAGCTTTTGCAGATGTAGAGACAAGCTCATCCTATGCAACCAGTTGCATCACTTGTACAGTAGCATCCATCATCTTTGTGTAGCCTGTTGCAGCAGCATCTAAATGCTCATACTCAGCTGTAGAAGTGGTCAACGCCCTTTCCAAGGGATCCTCTGAACTCATCTCATGGAAGATCTGATCAGCAATGTTTGTGAGAACATCTACATAAAAAGTTTGTCCATCTATGGTTGGCCTCTTCATCAGCTTGTCCATTTCGAATTTCATCACTAAATCGCCAACATTCAGCTCTATTATACCCTTCCTGACGTCAATAATAGCTCCTGCAGTAGCTAAGAATGGTCTGCCAAGAATCAAGGGGTCTTTGGGCTCTTCTCCATACTCTAGAACCACAAAATCAGTAGGGATCATACAATCTCCTATTTTGATAGGAACATCCTCTATCACTTCTTCAGGAACTCTGACTGATCTATCAGCTAGGACAAGAGATATCCTTGTAGCCTTAAAATCGGTCATCTCCAAACTCTTGGCAACAGAATGAGGCATGAGGTTCACATTAGAACCAAGATCATATAATGACCTCTCAAACTTGTCATTGAAGATGGTGCAGTCTAAAACAAAGCTTCCTAGGCCTGAAAGCTTCTCTGGAACTCTGTTCTAAATCACTGCACTGACCTGCTCGTTGATCATCATAGCTCCAACCTCAAGACTTAAGTTATTGGTCACCATCCTCTTTACATACCTCCTTATAACAGGAGTGATCCTTACAACATCTATCAATGGGATCTCTGTTACCAACTTGTCCATGATAGCCTTGCATCTTGCATCTTCAAGCTCTTGCTTAGACTTCTTAGGATGCTTAGGATAGGGTATCTTGGGTTTATACACGGTCTCCTTAGCATTATCTGAAGTCTTAGGCGAAACTGCAGCATATGGTGTCTGGTGACGAGCGTCACTGGAATGGTGGCGAGAGTCACTCACTTTGGACGAGTCGGGATCGATCACTGGATATGGGTGACGAGCGTCACCCACCTGGTGACGGTCATCACCAATTTGTGAAGAGTCGGGGTCGGGGTTATGCTCGATGGGTGACGAGCGACACCCATTATTGGTGACGAGCGTCACCTGTGGTTCTTCAGCAAATATTTCTTCATCTTCATACTCTTCCATACCCACGAAATTCCTTGAGGTTAAATCCTTTTGCAACACTGGTTGCAGGTTCTTTCCACTCCTCAATGTGATGGCATTCACATGGTGTTTGGGATTAGCATCAGTTCTTCCTAGAAGAAATCCTTCTTGCCTCTGAACAGCTCCTGCAGTTTGGGCAACTTGAACATCAAGCTTCTTCATATGAGAGTTCAGACTCTCAATTTTTCCATTCAAATCCTGATAGAGTAAATCTATCTTGCCATTAAAGTCCACTGTAAGCTTCTGTTGTCCTTCCAAGATCTGTTCTAATATTGCTTCCATTTTGTTCCCTTGTGGAGGTGCTGGTTGATAGGAAGAAGAACCATAGTTTCTGTAATTTTCACTGTTCTGGAATGACTTCTGGTACTCTGTCTTCTGGAATGGGGGTCTAGGAGTGAAACCAGGCGTGCTCTGTCCTCCTGTAAGGGCGTTCTTCTGATTGTTGTTGCTGTCCTCCCAAGTGGTCAATGAAGCAGGTTCCAGTTGCTTCAGCCAATATGCAGCTTCTCCTTCAAGAGAGTAAGGAAAAAGCTTGCAGAACAGAAAGTCATTGCTAACCCCATTAGCTTTGACACTGGAAGCCAAGTCCTCAAATCTCTCTATGTGATCCATAGGATGCTCATGAGGTAAACCATGGAATGGATGCTGGCCAACCAGCTGATAGTAGACTGGTTTAACCTCAAAATCGTTCCTCTGGAAGGCAGGAGGTCGGATTGCAGCTCTGTTGGCATAGAACTGATCAGGTCTGTTGTAGTCACCTAGAGTCCTCTGAACAAAACGCCCAGCAGCGTTATTGACAGCAGCAGGGACTCCCACGTTCTCAGCCACTTGCTGAACCTGCTGTTCAACAATGACATTCCCCTCTTGATCAATTCTCTGCCCCTCTTCGTTCCTCCTGTTTCCTTCCCTGTCAACCAAGTGACCTTCTGCATCTTCAACCAAGATAAGTGGAGCGACCATTGTAGATTGCTTCTTAGCTTTCCTGTTAGTTCTCTCCAACCTAGCAAGCTCGTTGATGATCAAAGTCACAAGCTCCTTCTCTTTGTTGCTTCTAGTTCTGCGATTAGGCATACACCTGAAACAGGAACAAAGAAAAGTAGCTGAAAGTCAGTAAACAAATAAAAACTTAGACAAAATCCTAATACTAAAAATCGATAGGCAGCTATTACTCCCCGCCAACGGCGCCAAAAACTTGATAGGGTTCAGGTTTTACCCAAATAAAACTACTGCAAGTGCACAGCAAAAGCAGTTGTAGTACAAGGGGTATCGAAATCCCAAGAGAGTAATGCAGACTACACTATCGAATGTAGATTCGGATTAAGCTAAGCAAGATATGATGTATGTAATGCGAATGAATGAATGAAAGTAAGCAAACGATTTTGTAAGATGATCTAAGTTCCAGAAAACTAAAAGCGCTAAGTCAGGGCAGTTCGCAGGTTGAATCCAAGAATGTATGACGCAGGAAATCAGGAATGATTAAGAGCCGTTTTAAACATGAATCACTAGTGTATAACTAATCAATTCTCATTGCAAAAGTTATCTATGCCTAAATCACAGAGTCTCAAATCTCTTTGCAAACCCTAACAACCTAAGCATGCAGGAATGATCAGATTCAATTGTTTACAAAACTCCTAAGCCAAATCTCTTTGCACTAAGTTGCTTTGCTCATCAAATACTAGTTCAGGTTATGAATAATGCTCTCACATATATTTAACAACCTATGATTTTCGGATTCCTAGATGATGTGTCTCAGAAATTCGATTTTAAAGCAAGCAGAGATGAAAAACCATAAGATATTCCTAATAGATAGCGATTCTACAATCTTTTCATCAACCTTTGAAAAACCCTAACTTAACTAGCAGACTACTCAGACATGATTATGGAATCACAAAACATAACTGAATAATATTGCATTAAGAGAAAGAGTAAGAAATAAAGGGGGTTCGAAATCTTCTCAAAAGAGTACAGGATTTGTCTCCCCAAAAAACTCTGAATAAATCTCTCTCTAAGCTCTCTGAATTCTCAAAAACTAAGATAATAGCCAACAATGGCTGAAAAACCTAATAAATAGAGGTTAAACACGATCTGGGGTCTTCATGTAAATAAAGGAACTTTTGGGCCAATTCTGCAAATCTTCTTCATACTTTTAATAAAACAGCCACGCTCCTTCCTTAATGGGTGATGAGCGTCACCAAAAGTGGTGACGAGCGTCACCATATGTGATACTTTCTGTTTCGAGCTTGGTACTTCGTGGCTTCCACCCAGAATGCTCCAAAAGGTTCCAAAATCTCCAATTATGCTCCAAACATGCCATAACCTGCAAAGACTCTTCTAGGACTCTAAAAAGACCAAAAAGACTCAATAAAAAAGACTTCTATCATGGTTAAAAACCATGATATATCAGGAACCAACACCGTTGGGAGAGCTTTATTCTGGCCCAATTTAACGGCAAAGCTTCCTCGCCAGGAGCTCTTCATGCTATCACCAACGGCATCTGGAGCAACAGACTTCCTGACATCACTGTCTCAAAGTTATCGGATCGCTCCTTCCTAATCAGGATTCCGTGTCCAAACACAAAGAAGGGAATGTGGCACATTGAAAATCAGTCAATGTTTGTGGGCAAATGGGAACCAGGACTTACCCCAGAAATCCCCTCGCTCACCTCAGCCCCTGTCTGGGTGGATTTCCGAAATATCTCTCTCCAGTTCTAATCAAAGGAAGGCTTAGAGCACGTGGCCAGTCTCGTGGGAGACCATGTTCGATGCCATCTGTTAACTCTCAGTATGACAAATCTAGAAGTTGCAAGGGTCCTAACAATCATCGATCCTTCCAAGCCTTTGCCAGAATTCGTTAATGTTTGTTTTCAATCGGGTCAGACTTAGCGCATCGAAGTGACCTCCCCATGGCTGCCTCTGACATGTGAACACTGTAACCAGGTAGGACATTCCCTCCATCGATGCCCCACTGCTCCGATCACCTGTACCAGTTGCAAATCAACTTTGCAATCTACTGATCTTTGCTTGAGCGCCAAAAAACACCAGACCTTGCCTAAGATAGCTAAGAAGAAGAAACCCAAGGCCAGAGGGAAATCAACGGAAGTCACTCCACAGACGGAACCACCAAAGGAGAAGTTGGGCTCAAAGGCTGAAGGAAAGAGGATTCTTATTCAAAATAGTCTTATATTTTCAGTTTTAAGTGAAAAAAATTTGTTGGCTAAGAATTTAATAAAGCAATCCGAATAAATGTCACCCGTATTTCGGTAAATCGTGTCATTTCAAAATTTGTGGTTGCGTCTTTTCATTAGCGTCTTTTCATTATAACTGAAAAGTAATGTCTTTTTATTCTCAAGTAATGTCTTTTTAATTATAAATAGTTGCATTTTTTCATCACAAATACTATTCTTATATTATTTTATTAGAAACATTTTCATTTGTAATTGTTAATTTTTTTTAACTTCACTAATAATTTTATTTTAAATTTAAATAAATATTAATTATTATTGCATCTTTTTCATCATATTTTTTATAACTGTCCCGCCTTTTCATTATTTATAAGGTACATTTTTTCATTAAAAGTTGTATTTTTTAATATTTATATTTTTCTAACTGTATAAAAACACAAATTTATGATCATTTTTATTATTTATTAGACTAATAAGTAAATATTTTTATTAGTTTGTCGTGTTTTTATCCCAAACTTAATCACAAAAAGTTTGTTAATCATATAAAAAAGTTTATTTTCCTACTTTTGAAGGTTTGAAAGATTTTCTAATACTCACTTTTAATATTCTTATAAATAATATAAAGGACTGTGTATAATATTGTATCATATATAACTTTTTCAACACTATAACTATAATTTAGAGGATTGTGTATTTTATAACTCTTTGTTTTTCTTATTTTTCTTAGTATTAAAAATCTTATAAATTATTTGATAAAACTGCATATATAAAAATTATAATTCGTTTGTATATTTTCATTTATAATTTATTGGTAATAATTCAATTTTCTTACTCCTTTTATTATAATTTCTAGAATATTTTTATATTTTTAGGATTATTTTTATATACATTATTGTTACACTAATTAAATATATTTTTGAATTATTTAATATATGATAACTAATTGAAGCGGCGGTTTTATTTCTAGTTAAAGAAATAAATGTCTCGTTTAAGTTAAAGGCTATTAAAAACAATGTCGAATCCTTAAATCCAAACCTCACCCATTTATTAACGTAACTGCCTAACTGTCATGTCATCACCTTCCTCCTTTATCATCAACTTCTCTTTTATGTATAAACATTTCTTCTCCGTAAAGAAAACACACATTTAACATTTTATCGAAATAGATAGAGAGAGAAATAAAATAACACGATATACGACTATGATTCGTCTGGTCGCCGGAAACAGTCTCTAACGCTTACATCCACACCGTTAGAACAGTAAGAATACTCTACATCAGTGATGCATACTTATTTGTTATGCCATCTTCAGTTTCTGAAGTATTCTTACTTTGAATAGCTTCTTGTATTTTTATATAAAATAATTCGATGGTTAAAACGATATTTCATGGTTGTTTGAAATGATCTTATTTTATAAGTGATTGTTATTTGTTTAGACGTTCTTGATGTATGTGAATTTAGAATGTTGATCTAACTTTTAGTTTGTGTATATAAATGTGTGCTTCTTGAAGTGTAAAAGCACAAAGAATCGAGTGTGGCGGAGTATTTATTAGCTACGGCGGCGGGATGGAACACGAGGCTGATCGTCGAGACTTGGACACGAGGAGATCCGATCGCCACAAGCGTCGCGGGCATCCATACGTGCGGAAGTCACGTGTGCATAGTTCCCGACGAGTGTGATGATAAGAGCTCTTGCGAGTGAAACGACGGATGTAGTGGTTGGAGAATTGCAGAGGATGTGGTGGAGAGACTTTCCGGCGTGGATTTCATGGTGGTGGACTCGAAACGCCGCGAGTTCGTTAAGGCCGTTTTGGTGTGCAAACGCCACCTATAAATCTATCTCTGGATTTAAATGGCACGGTGTTTTGAAAAGAGACACACGTGTTGTGCGATCGGTGTTTTTACCCGTTGGGAGAGGGTTAGATATTGCACACGTTGGAGCCAATGGTGATTTGAATTTTGAAGAAGCTTCTTAGCCCTTGGATTAAGCACATGGATCCTCGATCTGGAGAGGAGCATTTGTTCAAGCGTTAATAATCTAAACACTTAGGAGAAAGTCTGCGTGTTGTGCAGATTTATGATATTTAAATAATTTTAAATTTATATTATATTTTATTATATTTTTATTAAAATTTTATTGATAAATATTAATTTTTAGATTGTGGATACCATATAATTTTTTAAAGTTTTGAATTAAAAGATTGGTGAAATAATAATATTTATATAGAATGAAGTTTGTCCGTGTTAAGAAAGTGTAGCTGTCACGATTCTTTGAAAGCACGCAAAGATGATCGGAAAAAAAATCCGGAGGATAGTGGTGGTTTGAGATTCGATGGGGTATGAAAAAAAAAGAGTGAGCCATTAATCTAAAATAATTTTCTATTTGATTGACCACAAAGAAAACATAAAGAAATAAAACTAATTTTTGCATATAAGTAATGCCACAATCAGCTCTTGAAATTTGAAAATGTTCAAAAGTAATATGAAGCAAGAGACATAAAGGATAAGAACCTGTGGAGAAGAGAGAAAAAATAAAACACAGCATTATTTTTTGTGTTTGTTCGATTAAAAAGAATTGAGGAGAGATAGGAAAAAAAAAATTGACACATGACCTTACTCTATCATATAAGATGTGTATTTTGTTGGTTGATTTGATATGATTTTCTTTTTTGGGTGAAAAAGAATCATGTCGAGAAGAGAAAAAAAACCAAAGCTTTGTTTTTGTGTTTGTTCGATAAAAGAGAATCTCGTACAAATATGAAAAAAAAAAAATTAGACATGTTAATTTATAAAATGATATGTGGCAGCATATTATAGATGTTTCTAAACAAAACCTATTATACAATGCATTATTTTCTGCTCGATTAGTCACAAAGAAAACTTAAAGAAATGAAATTACTTTTCGTGTAGAAGTATATCACAATCAGCTCTTAAAAGTAAAATAAACTTCTAAAATAATATAAAATAGGTGACATGAAACAGAATCAAGTGGAGAATGTGGAAAAAATTGAAATGTTATTTTTGTGTTTATTTGATTAAAGAAATCGAGTAGAGATAGGAGAAAAAAATAAAAGAAAAAACAAATTTGACGCATGATCTTACTCTATCATATAAAATTTGTATTTTGTTGGGTGATTTGATTTTTCTTTTTCTTTTATTGGATGAAAATGAATTGTATGGAGAAGTAGAAAAAAACTGAAATTTTATTTTTGTGTTGTTTGATAAAAAAAGAATTCAGTATGAATATGAAACAATTTAAAAAAATAGTGACACATGTTGATTTATAAGGTGACATTTGGCAGCATATCAGAACTGGTTCTAAAAAAAAATTACTTTATTAGAATAGATTTCTTTCTTTTTTTGGATGAAAATGAATTGTGTGGAGAAGTAGAAAAAACTGAAGTTTTATTTTTGTGTTTTTTTATAAAAAAGAATTCAGTAGAAATATGAAACAATTTAAAAAGAAAAATGATACATGTCGATTTATAAAGTGATATGTGGCAGTATATCAGAACCGGTTCTAAAAACCTTACTTTATTAAAATAGATTTGGGTAATCACCCATAAAAAGAGAAGATTTTTAAGTTCCTTTTTAATTTTGTAATTGTAAGCAAAATGGTTGTGATTGAAAAAGTTTTTTTTTTAATTTCAAAAAATTTTCTTAGAATTTTATACTTTTTTGTGTTTTTGGTCAAACTTTGAAATTAGTTAAGAATTTAAAAAATTAAATTATAAACATCTTTTTTGGATTAGCAAAAAAGGTATACACGAAATTATACGTTCTCAAAAATTTCACACATCATCTCTCATATCTAATATTAATTTTTGGCCTGATTAAAAAATCAGAAATATTTATTTATTTTCCAAATTAAAACAATATACTTTGCAATTAAAAAAAAATTCTATCACTTACAAAATAATTCATTTCTTATAAATTTATATATATCAGTAAGGAAATACATTAAAAAAACAGAAATTCTAAATTCTAAGATCAAAAGAAAATAAAATAAATTAGTCCAAATTAATAAAACACCTAAATATCAATTATCAACTCCTTCATACATATCTTATCATAAACACCATTGTCAATTTTCAGATTTCTCCCTTTCTCAACCTTAAGTTCAGCTTCTTCACTTTCCCTTTCGTTTTTCTTCTACTTTTCTACACAATGACCATGACCACGGGTTCATCACCATCATCAGAAAATTTCAATATCGTATCATTAATCATGATGATAGGATAAGCAAACTCCCAGATGAACTATTGCATGACATCCTTTCAAGATTGTCTACTGAAGAAGCAGTGAAGACAAGTCTTGTATTGCCACGATGGGTAGATTTATGGAGATGGAGGCCTCATCTTATCCTGGATATGAGAAATGTCTTGAAAATAACCCACACCGAACATTTGCATCAAGTTTCGGTTCATTTGGCTAATTCAATGACCAAAGTGCGTTAATTTATCTTTTCCAATTTTTTTAGGGTTTCATTTTGATCGTTTTTTTATATATATAGAGATTTGTATATTAAAATTTTCAAAAATTGATCGGCTTATAAATTCATGTTTGGATTGGAAGTACTTTTGGATATGTGAATCAAATCTATAATGTAATATGGTAGAAAAAAAATACTATAGTATAATGAAATTCTAGATGTAGAAATTATCATCTTTAAAAACTGCATCGAAAATAAAAAATAATATAATATCTTAAAACAATACTTTTGATGAAAAAAACATGATCAGTAGATTTAAAAGTGAGTAATGACTGTGAATTATATGATCAATAGATTTGAAAGTATGCAATTAAAAGTCGTAGTGAATGAGAATCTAGAAAGAAGTGATATGATGTGTTGTGTTTACTCCATATATAACACATACGAACAAAATTACATGATACTTATGGCTTTGAATTGGAAAGATTAAACTTTTGATATTTGGTATATACACAATTTAATTGGACTTAATCAAATGCTGCACAGGCTAGACAACATTTCTTAAAAATTATATATAGGTTTTGATTGACAACGTCTATTGCATACATGAAAAATTATACATAATTGAAGATGTACATATATAACATATGAAATGTATACACAGTTGTTTCAATTTCTAATCATTTCGTGTTCTGCAAACTTTAAAAAATCACCGTGGCCACCTACAGGCTGCATCATCCACCATTACTATCCCCAATGTAAAGATGGTACGCTCGAAAGCTGGATCCACACAGTGACTCGTGTGAAAGACACTAAAGATCTCACACTTGTAAACGATGACTATCATGGTTCCGTTGGACGTTACGAAGCAAAAAATTTGCTCCACTTGCACCCAGATGCATTTTCGCATCATAGCCTCACTTCACTGTCACTTTGTGGATATAGTCTAGTATCTCCACGTGGCTTCAGAAATTGCTCGAATCTTAAGACCCTCAAGCTTTTAAACATCGTCATCACCCAGGCTAGTGTCCTTACCAATGTTTTCGCAGCTTGCCCCTCTCTCGAGGTGATTGTGTTGCGAGTCGATTGCCTAACCCGATGTGATGTGCTGAAGATCGAGAACAACAACTTGAAGTTCTTACAAGTGACTTCCGCTTATAAGATTGAAAAGATCAAAGTGTATGCAGCTGGTCTAGATGTTCTCGACATCAAGTTTATCAAATGTGAGAAAGAGAACTTCATCCTTGCTGCCCCCAACATCGGCCAGTTTAACAGAGATTACTGGGTTCGTTGTCCTCATGCTCACCTCAGCTACAATGTGTCATATCTCGCTCAGGTACAAGCTCACTTAACACAAACAATGTGCATATTTTGAAAATTAATTTATATAAATAGTTTGACATGTGAATCTTAGGAGAAGAAAAACATTTGGCATGAGCTTATGGTGAGCGACTTTCGTCATATGACCCGCCATGGATCTTTATCGGTGAGTCTAGATTTAACTAATCCGAAAGAAGTGGAGATACTGAAGGAAGTTTTTCTTATGTGGAATACTTACGAAATGATAGAGCTTGAGATCTTGTTCAAGGTACATTCATGTCAAGGTTTAATTCTAATTAATTGTATAAAATTTGATAACTTCTCTCTCACGTTTATTTATCATATTTGCCTTTTAGAACACCAATGCTGCAATAGAAGAAGGTGAATGTTTAACTAACGGGAGAGCACATGAAAAATTGTGGGAGGATGCAAAACCGTTCCCTAATGCTGATTTCCGCATTTACCTTGTGCGGATGTATAATTTCGACGGTTCGAATGAGGAAGAATTTGCGTTAGCTTCCCATTTTGTGATGCAAAAGACGGTGACTAATAAGATGATGATGCATACCTCGTCGTATTCTCCGCCGAAGAAGTTAAAGGTGGAAGCAGCTGTGGCCAAGCTAATGCAACTTCCTAAAGGGAACAAAGATCTTAGTATCGAATGCTTTTGATCAAAAATTGGTTCCAGACTATCTATATTGCTCAGTATCAACTATTTATATGGTGTTAAATTTTCGGTTACTGTTTCTCGTACTTGTTTTGTGTTTTAGCGTTTCAGAGTTTATGTGATCACATAAGGATCTTGTTGTTTGAGATTTACCTTGTCTTAATATGAATATTATCTGATTCGTTTTATTTCGTTCTTGTTTTGGTTAATGCTTTGTGGAAAGGGATTATGTTGACAAAAGAAAACAAGAACCGATGATTCAACTTCAAGTCTTGAACATAAACACATTAACGACTATTTAACCCACACGACACATGAAAGATTTTTTTTTTTTTAACGGCCGGCACACAAAAGTTCCTAGTTAAAAAATTGAATCTTTTACACTCCATAGAATCGAAACCCTAGACCTAGACCTAATTAAAGAAATAAACGTCCGGTTTAAGTTAAAGGCTATATACTAAAAACAAAGTCGAAGATCCCAAAAGGAGAAGTAATAAACGGGAGAAGAAGAGAATGAAGGACACGTGATGATTGAGTTAAACAAATGTCAACGCTAAGTCCATCCTTAAAGCCAAACCTCACCCATTTATTAACCTAACTGCCTAACCGCCATCTCATCACCTTCCTCCTTCATCATCAACTTCCCTTTATGTATAAACATTTCTTCTCCGGTAAAGAAAACACACATTTAAGATTTCATCGAAATAAATAGAGAGAGAAATAAAAGAAAACGATATACGATCATGAAGCTCGTTTATCATATGTGAATGCATTGAAACGGGTCATGGATCGGGTCATTTATTCGGTTTTGCTTGTGGCGGATTTGGGCCGGTTAAGAGGTGACCAAGTGTTGCTTGTGAAGGCAAGCTTGGTGTAAAGAAGAATGAGAAGAAACAGAATGGAAACCGTTATACCAAAGATGTAAGATCGTAATGCCTCTAATGTTCTTGATTTTGAATTCGGCAACAAAGTCCTGGAAACGAATAAAGCTGAGTTTACAATATATTCTACCAAATGTTCTTAAACCAACTTTACAATTCAAACAGAATCTTACCAAAATGAGATCTTTCAGATTCGGGCAGCTCTCAAGAAAGATTGGCAACAATTGTAACATGGAGCTACAAAAGGCAGCTTGCAAACGATATAAGTTACTTAATTCAGGATTAATGACCTGCAATAAGAAAGAAATGATACATCGTTGAGACTCAAAGAACATTTGATTGTTATGTATATGCATCACAGAGAATATATATTTATTATTTATATGTACCTCTATAGTACGCTGAGAGATGATCAGATATCTTACACTAATTATCTCGGATAGAAAATCACAGATGGTATTTCTCTTCATTATCTCCTTTAGATCTAAAGTATTTCGATACTGAGCATTAAAATCTGTATCAATGTCGATCATGAACAAAGAGCTCAAGTTCTTGATTACTATCAGAGGTGGACCCACGTGAGAGGAAGGGGTGTCACCTGTTTTGGCTAATTTGGTTAAAGTCTACATGTCTGACCCTCCCTTCAAGTCTCACATGATACATCATTTATTAGGCTTTAATTTTATTTTTGATAATTTAGTATATATTGTAATTTTTTAAAAAATATATTCTGGGAACACTCTTATCAGATTTATTGTCTTTAAAACTCAAATACTTGAGTCTTGGAACATCAATCTCAACACAAAAGTATGTACCAATCTCAAGCGTGAGATGGAAGCTATAAAGAGCCACAAACCTCACTCGCAGATGTCCAGTTGCATAAACACTATAAATAGTTGTTCTAATCAATGTAAGATCTTCAAGAGCAAGACAACTTGAGATAACTATCAAAGGATCATATTCATATCAAAACATTTTCTAATGCATGATCTTAAAATAAGGTAGAGAAACGACGTACTCGTCTCGATTCCTACGGATATGAGTTTTAATGAGTTCAGTGTGTTGCTTTTGTAAATGTTCTAAGGCATGCAAAGACTAATATCAGCTTCAATATCCATATGTTGGATTCCGCACTCAACTGCTATAGCAATCCACTCCAGAAACCAATCTCGATAGTCGTTGCATACATGGTACTTGATCTTAAACTTATGGATACGTAATTTAGTATATTTGTCGATGAAGAAGCTAAGAAACACTAGGCTATAACGAGGGAAACCATTGATACATAAGTCAACTCCAGGAACATTTAACCAAAGATTTCTCGATCTGGTTGATAAAACGCTTCTTTTAAGCAAATCTTTTGTCGTAAGGTTGAAGAGTACATGAGTTAGGGCAATTCGCTGATTCTATCGAAACCCATAGCAAGGAAAACAAAACCCCAATGTTTCAAAGATATAACGGCACCATACACAAGTTTTAATATTGATTAGAGAGAAATCTGAGAGTGAAGGTGTATCACTTCAATCGCCTCTAGCACTGAACATCCACGTCCGTTCTTGGGCTCGTTGGCTCTACCCTTATATGATGACCGATGTGTTAGTGGGAGGCTTAAAAGTTATGAAATACTGACCATGCAATCAAAACATATTTTTCTGTATTTTGTCCTCACTCATATGATATTGCGAATCACTTCTTGATAAATCACTTATCATAGTGCTCTTACAGCTCAAACACACTTAACTTTGGAGTTTTTCTTAGACTATTGACCGAAAAAATAAATATTTTGGTGACATAGGTAGCCAAATCAATTCCTTTAAGTATTTCTACACATATATTTATATTCCTGGAATCAAGATGTTATAATTTACCTCACTTAGTGACTACAACATTTTTGCTGCACATTAGAACCGTTACCCTCAACGGTGTGAGTCAGTGACTCCACATTCTCATCTGCGTTTGGCTCTGATGGAACTTGTAACGCCTTAATCATCTTTACAAGTAAATACTCAAGTCTGCTTTCAGACCTATGAACTTCATGGCTCCACCCATAGTTAAAAAATATAAAAGTCATAAAATATTAATTCTGCAATCACTATACGATTTTTCTTTATGTTATTTTCATATATATGATACTATAAATCACTTTCTGATAGATTTATCTATTTTAATATTCCTCCAACTCTAACATATTTAATTTTAAAGTTTTTGCAAGATTAATGACATAAAGTGAAAAAAAAAAAAATTGAATTCTATTAGAATCGAGGTTGTACCAAATCGAAATTAAATAAACCAAAATCTTTTAATTTGAACTCTTCTTTTTTTTTGTCGTCTCATTGATTGAAGCCCAAAAGGCATAAAACCCATAATGGGTATAACAGAATACATCTCAGGCCCAATAAAACCAAATAAATTCTAATTCAAGGACAATACACATGCAGACACGTAGAGATACATGTAAAACTAAAACTACCAAAAGCACAATACGTGTTAGGTCGAGATGTTGAGGATTAAAATCTCAGATGACCTTCTGTACAAGGCTGCAAATCAAAACTAACATTTACAAATCTCTTGTAACCTTTCTAATATGAATTACCTACTTTAGCCATAATGAATCATTTCATTAATTAAAAAAAAATTGCATTTCTTCCTCTTCCCCCCACCTGCGAGCGAACAAAATAAGAGCATTCACTCTCTTTCAACAACTCTACCCAAATCCCATTAATTAACTCTATCTTCTTTTTATTTCCAGTGTTGTTGTTCTTCTTCCTTCTTCTTTTCGTTTTCTTTCTCCTCTCCACATTGCAGCAGATCCAAGCAAGGTTTGTTCTTCTTCCTTCTTCTTACTTTTTCTACCCTCTCTCTCTCTCTCTCTCTCTCTCTCTCTCTCTCTCTCTCTCTCTCTCTCTCTCTCTCTCTTAAAATCGTTTGTTGTGTGTTTCTTTGTTGATTTTTGTTAGAGTATATAGACATAGTAAACTTCATTTCAAAATCTAATATGGTTATACATTGGAAAGCTATAAAATTGTAACAGAACTAGGAAGTACAAGTGGTACCATGGGTAAAACTATGAGATAAACAGGGTATAACCGATATAACTAGTAAAACTAGAATAAAGTATAACTAGTATGACTGATACATCTAGTATAACCGGATAACTAGTATAACTGGTACAACTTGTATAGGTTGTATAAGTGGTATAACAGGTACAACTACTATAAATACGTGTACGTAAATGGTAGGACTGGTACAACTATTGCGTGTTGATGTCGTTTATTGTTCTTTTACAGAGGATAATGGATTGTTTCGTCATACATTTTGATCACGGCGGATATTATTCAGATCATGGCGATGATGTAAGATAGAATAGGAAAGAACGTGGTGTTTCTACTCTAGTTATGAGGGGAAAGTTAGAGGAGATAAATTATTGTCGATTAGTTAATAGGATAAGGAGTAAGATTCTGGTAGATGAGGTGATGACAAAGCTTGTGCTGATTTACCTTCCGTTGATAGTCGAACCTTTAAGGCCTTCATATATCTTGAATGATGAAGATGTCTTAGGATATATAATGGAAGTCAATAGCATATAAACATAGTAAACTTCATTTCAAAATCGTTTGTTGTGTGTTTCTTTGTTGATTTTCGTTAGAGTATATAGACATAGTAAACTTCATTTCAAAATCTAATATGGTTATACATTGGAAAGCTATAAAATCATAACAGAACTAGGAAGTACAACTGGTACCATGGGTAAAACTATGAGATAAACAGGGTATAACCAATATAACTAGTAAAACTATAATAAAGTATAACTAGTACGACTGATACATCTAGTATAACCGGATAACTAGTATAACTGGTACAACTTGTATAGGTTGTATAAGTGGTATAACGGGTACAACTACTATAAATATGTGTACGTAGGACTTGTACAACTATTGGTGCTGATGTTGTTTATTGTTCTTTTATAGAGGATAATGGATTGTTTCGTCATACATTTTGATCACAGCGGATATTATTCAGATCATGGCGATGATGTACGATGGAATAGGAAAGAACGTGGTGTTTCTACTCTAGTTATGACGGGAAAGTTAGAGGAGATAACTTATTGTCGGTTAGTTAATAGGATAAGGAGTAAGATTATAGTAGATGAGGCGACGACAAAACTTGAATGATGAAGATGTCTTAGGATATATAATGGAAGTCAATAGCAACCAGTGTAGGAATGTTTTGCACGTGGAGCTTATGGAATTGAACTCAGAAAGCCAGAGTTCTAAGCAGATCAGAAGGGATGATGAGTTTGTTAGTGATGGTAGAGTAAATGATAGTATTGGTGTTGTTCAAGAGTTGGCGATTGTTCCACATGTTTCAGATGGTGAAGATGCTCATGGTGAAAATGTTCATGGTGATGAAGCGGTTTATAGGGATAGCTATTGTTTGTATGACATTGCTTACATTACACCTAATGTAGAAGATGCTGAGGTTGTTAAGGTTGAATGGACAGATGGGCTGGATCTGGTTGTAGGACAAGAATTTAGAAGCAAGTTGGAAGTGCAATAATTAGTGCTGAAAGCTGTGCATCGAGAGTGATTTGAGATTCGTATGGTGAAGTCAACACCTGAGTTATATGTGGTAAAATGTCGTGTAGAAGGTTGCAGCTGGCATTTGCGGGTTTTAAAACCTAAGGATTCAAGTTTTTTAACGGTAGCAACATACCAGAATATGCATTCATGCTCTCGGCTGGATACTGCTGTAATCAAAGACAAAAAGAAAGGCACACCAAGTTTGGTTGCATCTGTGGTACATGAGGATTATCCGGGCCAATACAAGACTCCAACTGCAAAAACTCTTGTAGATTTGGTACAGCGTAGACTTGGTGTTAAGATCTCATATTCTACTGCTTGGAGAGGGAAAGCTAAAGCTGCTAGTGATGTGCAGGGTAGTCTGGAAGAGAATTTTTATATGCTGCCATCTTACTTGCATATGTTGGAGAGGGTGAATCCTAGTACAGTGACACGAGTGGAAGTGGATGAGAAAAATAGGTTTTTGTATCTATTCATCGCGGTGGGAGCTTGCATTGGAAGTTTTAAAGCCATGAGGAAAGTGATATGTGTGGATGGAACGCACTTGAAGAATGTACATGGTGGGGTGCTTCTTATTGCTCTTGCTCAGGATCCAGAGCACCACCATTATCCCATTGCTTTTGGTGTAATTGATGGTGAGAAAAATGATAGTTGGAGCTGGTTTTTTAATATATTGAAAACACTAATACCAGGTGCTCATGAGCTTGTGTTTCTTTTGGATAGAAATGTAAGTATAATCAAGACAATAAGTGAGGTCTACCCAAAGGCTCATCATGCGTATTGCATATTGCATTTGTATCAGAACGTGAAAGCAGCCGTTTCTGGGGTTAGGAAAGATGTATTTGAAAAAAAAAAATTTGGAGTGCGCTCACAGCTATACAGAGTCTGAGTTTCAAATACTCTACCGTGATTTCAGGAAAAGGTATCTCGCTGCTGCTATGTATCTGGATGACAGTGTTCATGAGAGGAAATGGGCTAGATGTTATTTTTCAGGTGACAGGTACAACATAGACACCACCAACTCTGATGAAAGTCTTAACAATGTTTTGGTAGATGCAAGAAAGTTGTCGTTATTACCAATGATTGATGTCATTTCGGCAAAGATCATTGAGTAGTTTAACAAATATCGAAAGGTTTGTGCTGAAGTACCTGAGACACAAACGCTAGTGCCACGTGTGCATCAAGAACTGCATAACCAGATTCCAGTTGCAAAGTTGTTAATTATGCAAGAGCTAAACACCTTTCTACTTGAGTATAATGTCACTGGTAAAGATGGCATTTTTTATTTGGTTGATTTGAACATGAAGACTTGCAGCTGCAAGTATTTTGATATACACAAGTATCCATGCTTGCATGCGCTAGCCGCCATCATAAAGGTTGTAGAAACATCAGACAAGGAGTTTAACATACCTGAATTTTGCTTAAAGTTTTATTGGATGGAGTTGTGGGCATTAGCGTATTGCAAAACGATCTATCCGGTACCTCATCATTCTACTTGGGATGTTCCTGAGGAAATACAATCTCAGCGTGTCTTACCAAAGCCTTACAATATAAATAAAGGAAGAAAACAAGTGACCCGTCACCCGGGGGTTGGAGAACCTCGAAGGAATAAGAAGAGTCGCGTGCCATTTCAGAGGTGGTTTGAGCCGAGGGAAAACTCTGGATGTTAGTTGTCTTTGGTTTGTAATATCTTTTGTATTTGTGTAACTTTTTATGACTGAAACTTGTATGCATATTATTTCTATCAGGTATGACTATGTACAACTAGCACAACCATATATTCCGCGTCAAATATGTCTGGTACAACTGGTACGACTAGTACAACTCTACCTGAGTACAATTTGTACAACTACATTGTAGTTGCACTGTTATAATAGTACAATTACATTTTAGTTCAACTGGTACAACTAGTGTAACTTTTAATTATATTTATGAAAATGTTTTTATATATATATTCTCATGTTAAATAGGCCATCAAAACATTGCAAATATATTTCCACAACTACATTAGTGAGCTAAATACAAATTTCATAATTTGATTTGATGAAGATGTTATCTTTCCATAATCTACCTTACACTTATAAGGTTACTTTCACAATCTGAACCACACTAACATGGAAAACAAACTAGCAAAGTATATGTACACATTTAATTATATTGGAATATGTAGAATGTAGTTTATATACTTAATTTCGTAAGTACAATTAAAGAAATTTTATTTAGAGAATGGTACCACAAAATACAAGTTTTTAGGACCAAAGTATAGCTCTTTACAACTCTTTACAATTAAAGTACAACTGGTTCCTTGGTACAACTCAGTGTTAAAGATTTGATTTTTTTAAGCACGTTTTTAATGTTTTATACGATGTCAGTGTATGTTTTTTATTTAAATTTGCTTGCAATGATTTTAAGTATTTTACATGGTAGTTGGACGTAGTAATACTAGTTGTACTTGCGATATTAAGTATATATAAGTCTAAATACTTAAATTCATAATAAGTCTAAATACTTAAATTCATAATAAGTCTAAATACTTAATAAGTATAAAAATACATAAAACCAAGAAAATAAGTTATCATTTTAGAACATAAGGAGGCTGCAACAGATGTGAAGGTCTTAGATTTCTCGTAGGCCTTGGAGTTTTTGGAGTTCTCGGAGATCTTGACTTCATACACATTTTGATCAACATCTTAGCTGTAAGGACTTTCACACTAGACTTGTAGACTTTTCTCTCTGCAGAAAAAAATTAATGAAAAATAAAACTAATAACTATAATTAAATTCTTAGTGAGATAATTAAAAGAGTAAAAAGGGTGTAAAAAACGAACCATTTCTCACCAAAAGCAGGCTTGGCTGCGACAACATTGTCCTCTTGAGTCTTAGCGCCAGAACCTACAACACTATCCTCTTGAGTCTCTGCAACTTGAGTCTCCGCACCTGTATTATCATATTATATCATCATAAAAACAGCTATATTTTATGAAGTACTGATATATAAATCGAACCATTTCTTACCAAAAATAACATCTGCAATTGCCTTCTCTACAACATAGAAAAACTTAAACTAGTTAAACCAATCCTCCTAGTTATACTAATAATCCTAGTAATACTAGTTTACTAGTTGTACTCAACATACAGTCAACATACCAGCATCTTCAGGCGCTTTCTCCACAGGCTTAGTTAACATACTATCATCACTTTCCCCAACCGCTTTATGTCCAGGCTCCTCAATTATAGGTTGTTGCTCTGCATGACCTTTATTACTTCATCCACAACCGATTTCTCTCCAGGCTCTGCAACATAAAAAAAATTATAGTTATACTAGTCATCCTAGTTACACTAGTTTTACTAATCTTCTTAGTTATACTAATTATACTAGTTATCCAACAAATTTATCAACTCAACATACCATCAACACACTCCTCAGCCGATTTCTTTCTAGGTTTCTCTGTAGCATTCTCCAATGCATCAGCCTCGGCCGCTTTCTCCTTAGGCCCTGTAACATAGGAAAAGTGCAACAAAAATTCAATGCAACACCTTCAACATAACTGCAACAAAAAAGTCAAGAAATTTACCTTGTGTATTTGGGGATTTTTGGAAACCACTCGTCTGGTAGCTTTCCCCTATCCACTGAAAATCCCTTCTGAAAATTTCCAAAGATTCCACTCTTATCTCCATACGCCATATCACCTCTTTAATCTCCTCAAACCCTTCTTCCATTATGTTCACCATCCTCTGCATAGCTTCCTTTACATCCTCGAGATCTTGAGATCGTGGTGCCTCAGCTATTTGCGCATGTACAACCGGTTCAACCGGTTCAACTGTTTCAACTGATTCAACTCCTTCTCGAGATTGAATATCTTTCTCCCTGATATCTTTCCAGCAGATCTTCCCATGTCCGCGGATTAAAAACCTGTTCCAACCGTCAACAATAGGGTCGATCGCATCATCATCATCAAGTAGTTCATAGTCGCACCATAGATCTTATTCCATGAGCTCCTCCATGAGAACCATTTCATCATCCTCACGTTCCAAAACACTAGAAATATCCTGAAGCATACAAAAAATAAATCATTACACCAAAACACTACGAAAATGACATTTATGAAACTTATGAAAGCGAATTTAACATTTGTATCTCCAAGAGTGGCATATATTTCATCTAAGCCAAACCCACTTGCACCAGTCTCCCTAAACTTCCATCTGCACATTCTCGGACATCCAGCATCAGCACCTTCTACTTTTGCTCGAAACTCGGTCTTCAGAGCTGAAATGGATTCAAATGCCAAAATCTGCATATATTAATTTATCAGTTATACCAGTTTTACTATCAGACAACTTATCTTAATTTGAAAAATTAAATAACAATTACCTCCAAAGGATTGATGAATCCTGGAAATGTCCAACTTGGTTTCTCTGAAAGCTTCCCTCTGAAATGGTTATCCACATGGAATATCTCCTTCATGTTGTCCTCAAATGTTAAACGACCTCACGGGAATGTTTCACACACATGCATGTCATCGACAACTATCAGGAAGAATGGCTCTATTGGGGATCCAACCTTTGATCTTCCTTTTAGCACAGCGGCTAGGAAGTACAACAACGCCATCTTCAAGCGATCATCACTGCCATCATACTCCATTTCAGTCAGCTTATCCAACACTTCTTCAGCAGATATTTTTTCCTTCCCTTCCCCAAAGTATTCGGCCACAAAGTTCATGCTCCCCAACTTCTCATGACCATCTGGGTAGAGGTGGCAGTCTAACCCCGAGAGGAGGGCATGTTCCTGGATGGAGTACCTAATGGACACACCATTCACCATGAACCATGTTTGTTTCTGTTTCTCCGTTTTGGCAGTGCGGAGAAGCAGCATCCACAATCCTATAACCTTCCTCGTCTTGTGGCTAACCATATGGAAGATGTGCCTGAACTGAGGGTGATTGACAAACCAGTCCTTCTCACTGTCTTTAAAACCTTTTACGATTTCCATAAATTTATATTGAAGGCACCTTGATGCCATCTTGCATCCCTTTCTATACTCCAACGTTTTAAAAAAATAACCGAGTGGTCGCATAGGTTCCTCATAATCCTGAAAAAAAAAGTTTGAACTAATTAGACTACTTGAATTACTTAGACTAGTTCAACTAATTAGAACAACTTAGAATAGTTGAACTAATTACACTAGTTATATTAACATTTTACTTAGACTAGTTGAACTAATTATACTAGTTATACTAACCGTTCTAGTTGAACTACGCATACTTGTCGGACTACTTGAACTAGTTGAACTACTCATACTAGTCAGACTAGTTGGACCTAGTTATACTAGCCATGGTTCCACAAAATTTAGGGTTCACCTGTGCTGGTTGCGATAGTGAAGGTTGCGACGGTGAAGCCAGTTGCGACGGTGAAGCCAGTTGCGACGGTGAAGCTGGTTGCGATGGTGAAGCCGGTTGAGATGGGGAAAGACCGGTTATCGGTTCTGAAATTAGAGGCGGACTGGTTGCCGATTGCACCGCCAGAGCCATACGGCAAGGGGAGGGCTCTCGCCAATGCTTTCTTCTTATCGGACATCCATCCGAGCTGCCGAAGTCGGAGATAGAGGCAGAGGCGGAGACGAAAGACTGGAAGTTCCAGGCTTCAATTTCTTCCGTGATCTCTGCTCTTTTCCCCCCTTCCCGCAGGACGCTTCCTCTTTGCCGGTGATTTTGAACTCAATAGCGGCGGCGGCGGTGGAGGATCTAGCGAGGGCGTGGGTGTTCTCAACCGAACTTCCCTTCCTCCTCTCGTACAAGGCACCATGAGATCGAAAAATCAAAGTTGGCAGAACTGGTCAGAAATTCGAAATGATAAACTGGTGGATTTCGGTTTCGATGGGATCGTCGATAGGGAAGATTGAATTATGGTTTGAAGGATGTTTAAATCGAAAGGGAAAGGGGGAAGAGGAAAATGTTATCGATTTAGAAGATTTGGAGATGGACAATATAGTAATTTTATTTTAACCTATTCAAAAAATTAAATGAAATTATAATATACAGAGATCATTTGAACAGTTTAACCTTGTACGGAAAATCTTCCGAGATTTTGATCCAGATGTTGATTTGTAGTGCTGCTTCATCATCGGAAACTTCGTTGTCGCCGAAATTGAGAGTTTCAATTAGCACGATGCTGCTTCGATCTAATTCTGCTCCTTCCTTTCACATGTGTAAACTATTAGAAGATGATGATGTTTCCTTATGCCATTAGTATAGCTCGCCGGAAGTCGCCGGAAAATTAGAAACATAAAATTCACTTGACCGTTTATAGAAAAACACCAGATCTAGTGATTATGCATCATAACGATCCGACTGACTTTCCAATAACTCGATTTTATATCTCCAAAAGAATCTGAGATTAAAAGCCAGGTATTACGTCTCAAAGAAGAACCAAACAACTAACAGAAAAAAGAATTTCATCAAAATCGATCTAAAATAAAATATGCAAAGAAGGAAAACAAAAGTAAAATCCGATAAACGGAAGAGAAAATTATAAAGAACCGGATTTTATTATCCGATTAACGAAAGTAAAAAAAAAAAAGAGAGCCTCTCTCTCTCAAAAATCTAGTTTGAACTCTTCATTCTTCAACCTTGTATATTCATTGCATAAAACAACTGATTTAAGAGAGATCTTTTGCCTAAAAAACTATTGACTAAAATCCTAACGGCTGAACCGACCGACATATTAAAAAATAATTTAAAATTCAAACGTCGATTTCTCAAATACGCATAGTTCTACTACCAAAATCAATAAATGTCTCGTGAAGATGTGAACTTGTCTATTTTTCCCAATAAAAAAACCTCTTTTTATATTTTTTCTCCGAAAACGAAATCTTTTGCCTCGTCGAAGAAGCTTGACTCAGGCTAGAATCCTCACGAAATCATTTTCTTCTTCTTCTTTTATTCCTCTAAGCTCATTCTTCAACTGAAGAAGGAGAAGAATAAAACAAAGAAGATACCTTTGCTGGATTTCTTTTTACGAGATGAATGAGAGATTAAAGCCCAAAATCAGAAAACACAGTAATTTGTTCTCCGAGTCGAAGAAGGTCGCGGTTTCAATTCTCTCTGTTTTGTTAATCTTCGCCTTTGTCAATACCCTCTTCTACCCAAGTTTTTACTCTGATTCGGGTTCTGTTCAGCGCAATCTCGTCGATTCCCGAGAAAAATTAGACTTTCCGAGGAAATCGCATAAAACGAGGGTTTACATGTACGACTTGCCAACGAATTTCACTTACGGAGTTATCGAGCAGCACCGCATAGCTCGCGGCGGGGAGAAATCCGATAACGTCACCGGGTTGAATTATCCGGGTCATCAGCATATGCACGAGTGGTATCTCTTCTCGGATCTTACCCGACCCGAAATCGAACGGGTCGGTTCACCAATCGTCAGGGTTTTTGACCCGGTGGAAGCGGATGTTTTCTACGTCTCGGCTTTCTCTTCTCTAAGCTTGATAGTGAACTCGGGTCGACCCAGATCCGGGTCGGGTTACAGCGATGAGGACATGCAGGAGAGCTTGGTGAGTTGGTTGGAAAATCAAGAATGGTGGAGGAGAAACAACGGGAGGGATCATGTGATTGTCGCCGGTAACCCGAATGCGCTGAAACGGGTCATGGATAGGGTCAAGAATGCGGTTTTGCTTGTTGCGGATTTTGGCCGGTTAAGAGCTGACCAAGGGTCGCTTGTGAAGGACGTAATCATACCTTACTCTCATAGGATTGATGCTTATGAAGGCGAACTTGGTGTAGAAAAGAGGAACACATTCTTGTTCTTTATGGGAAACCATTATCGCAAAGATGTAAGATTTTAATCTCTCTTATGTTCTTGATCTTGAATTTCGTCGGATAAAGAGTTTAAATTTGAGTTCAGTACATAGATTCATGCCATAGTTATTAGGTAGTGTTCTTGTTTATGGATTGGAATTGAATTTCAATTGTCTTAGCTTGTGAGAGATTTCCAAAAAAAAACCGGATTTTGCCCATTACAGTAGATGGAAGGCGTAAACTTTGAGCAAGAACAATGATACTGACTTTGACAATACTACTATGTCTCTGAATGTGTGTGTTTTTTAACAGGGAAGCAAAGTCAGAGATTTGCTTTTCAAGCTGCTTGAGAAGGAAGATGATGTTGTGATCAAACATGAATCACAGTTAAGAGGGAATATGCGAGCGGCTAAACAAGGGAGGCATACATCTAAGTTTTGTCTACATCCACCTGGTGATACTCCTTCTGCTTGCAGATTGTTTGATTCCATCGCGAGTTTATGTGTCCCGGTGATTGTAAGCGATGGCATCGAGCTGCCTTTCGAAGATGTTATAGATTACAGAAAGTTCTCTGTGTTCTTGAGGAGTGATTCTGCTTTGAAGCCCGGGTTTTTGGTTAAGAGGTTGAGAAAAGTGAAGCAAGAGAAGATTTTAAAGTACCAAAAGGCTATGAAAGAGGTATAAGAGAGTTTCTTGTTCTATCTTTTATTTAAACTGTGCACTTGTGAATCCAAATAAAAGTTTGATTTGTGTAGGTGAGACGATACTTCGATTATGCGCATCCAAATGGAACTGTGAATGAGATTTGGAGGCAAGTTACTCAGAAGGTACCCTTGATCAAACTTATGATCAATCGTGAAAAGCGAATGATCAAGAGAGAATCAAATGAAGGGCAGTGTTCTTGTTTATGCTCAAACCAAACCGGTATCATCCATGGTGTTTAGTAGCTGCTTAAAGCCTTTTTGTTAAAGTTGAATGTGCACATTAACCCATGACGAATCAAGAACCAAGTCGGAAGGTCATGCGATAAGTACTTGTACAGGTCTCTTGGAACCCGCAAAGAATAACTTAGCAAGAGAGAACCACTTGTAAGCGACTGAGCAACAAAAGATGAGAGTATATAGTACTTGTAGATCTTCAAGCAATGTTCCATCTCTGGATCCTCTCGGGATCATCGGCAAAAATCTGTTCTTTCTCTCATGAAATTGTTACCGAACTCACCTTCAAGGTTCTTTTACATCACAATAAGTCTGCCTTAAGTCAGGAGCTTCTCCATTTCCACAAGCTCCTGCATGCACCACAAGGATCGCAATCCTTTGATTCTTTTATCTCCTTCAAAAGATGTGTTACTGGTTGCCTATGAAGACTTTGAACTCTCCACAATTGATGACCGTCTCTAGTGTTTGGATAAAGCTGAGAAGCCGCCCTTCTCGGGCTAAGCTCTCGACTGACACTGATAAACACATGAGGTTGGCTTTGGCTCCGTCATGGCGGGTTGTTTTCGGACTTGTTGGTTTTGGCGTGAGATGCAAGCATACTGAAGAAGAAGTTGGTTTTCGGGTTTTTCTTGTTTTAGTTTAGATAATTGAGTAATCTCATAGTCATAGATACTTGACACAATATATGTCATCTACAATAATAACAACGATGGAAAAGAGCCACATTGTGGATAAGTGGATTAGTTAGAGTGATAACCAGTATATAGCAAAGAGTGAATCATGCAACAAACTAAAATGGAATAAAAAAAGTCTACGAATGAAGAAGCAAAGATTCTAATAGAACAAACAAATTGTACATAGGGGACAAGTGGGATAACTAGAGAAAATACACACAATTACATTAAAAAAAATAAATAAATAAAAAAACACAAAACACACAATCTTTTTCTTCTTCTTTTTTTTTTTTTATATAACTTAACACACAACTAAGAAGCAAACAATTTCACACACTGCAATTTTTTTTTTAGGGAGTTTAAATATATTACACATTTTTTTTCTTAATCCAGCTCCTAAGATGGTGGTGGTGTGGTCACAGGTGGTGGTGTTTTCACGCCTTCTTCAAATTTCAGAAAGACCATAAAAGAAATAGGAAGAGTTACTAACCAGAACGCAACTCTGAGAAGTTCCCTATTACTGAAAAAAATTCGAGGTACGATGAGGCCACCGAAACTTCCAATCAAGAACGCCATTAGTAAATTTGAAAACACTCGATCTGTGCTTTTCATGGGATTGGGATCTCTCCCATACATTAGGAACAGCTGTTTCTTAACCGCCTTAACCGTCTCACTCACAACATATCTGTCTGTGCTGGTACATGGCTGAGCATAACGAGGAACCCCGAAAGGCCTACAATAAAAAAAAAAAAAAGGAATATATATGTCAAATGGTATACTATTCATAGTATTCATCAGATTTTTATATTTCATGTTTGTAAAAACTGATTCCGTTGTATATATATAACTAAAACACACACAGGAAAATATGTTTAATCTACTGAATTAGATTTTCAGTGTTTTATAATGAATTTTACGAAAAAAACTGATATATAGTTCAGTTTTTTCCCCTAATAACTATTCACTTTTTGTAATATTCATCTCACATATCAATCAAAGCTCATAATTAAGAATACAAACACATAACTGGCTCATTACCTATCATCGTTCCAGACCACACCGCTTATTTCTGAAATGTATTCCACAGCTTTTTTCCACTTCTGAACCTTCTCCGGTTCTTGCTCATATCTCTTTCTCATTTCATTGAATTTTCTGCCAAACACACCGTTGAAGTTTTTCACGTCGCTCGTTGTCACGTTGACAAAGACAGGGATCACCTTGAGTCTGCCTTCCTCCACAAGCTCCTTCATCCTCTGAAGCTCGTCCAAGCAATACTCAGATTCAGGGTACCGTTTGGAGAAGAAGGCAAGCGCCATTTTCGACTCCTCGATGATCGTGAAGAGATCATCTATTGCTCTACCTTTCTCCAAGTTGTCGTCTATGAAGAAGTTGATCCTAGCCCATCTTAACGCAGGCAAGAGACGTAAGGTCCGGCGCAACTCATTTTCCGGTAGTTGATGAAAACCAGAGGACGGATGTCCCCGGCTTGTGAAGACGCCGCCGCCATTTCAGGCTGCAAAATGGCAAAACATCAATTTCACAATCCACTACATATTATTTGAGAAGTAACATTATTGAAAATTGCTTATTTGTCAACACTACAATCAAAGTTAGTGCTTTTAATTGATGACATGTAAATGTGACATGTCGAACTTCTTAAAATAAACGAAATGTTTTGAGTGGTTGAATTGAAATTATAAAATTGTGGAATTAAAACATAAATAAAATAAATTATATTTATAACACTAAAATTAACAAATTTAAATTAACAGAAAATAAAAACTATTATAATTTTAATTTTTTACATATATTCATAATTTCATAAAAAATAATTACGAAATTTTTTCAACAATATATATATATATATTATAATTTCATATAAAAATAAAAAAATAATATTAAATTATTCAATAGAATAGTTAAAATTCTATTTATTAATAATACTTTAAGTATGATATATTTTTATTTCGGAGAGTTATTAACTAAATCTAAAAAAGTTTTAAATAAACAAATTATTAAATAATACAATTTTAAATAAAATACAATCATGATAAAAATAATTTAAAGAATAAAATGTTAAAACTAATAAAAATAAATAACTTTTATTGATTTTTTTTTAAAAAACGTAATTTAAAAAAAAAATATTTTCAAACTAATATTTACTAAATGAATAAAGTATATACTAATTATTATTTTATAATATTAATAGGACCATATATTTTTCTATAACTTTTATCATCTTTTTATTGTTGTTTTCTAAAATGTGCATAACTTATGTTACCATCTCATCTTATATCTTATCATATTTTAAATAAAAATAAAATTTTATATCATATTAATATATATATATATAATTTTGTTTTCATTGTATATCAAAATTTTGAGATCATAAATGAATTGAAAAATAACCGAACGAAATAATAAATTATAATAAGAAGAAACAATATGAATAAGAGATAAAAATTGAAGTATATAAAAAACAAATCGCTCGCCCTTTGTTTTACAAAGTCACTTAAAAAAATTTTAACACGTAAGAGCAACCCTAATGGAGAACTTTGGGTGTCTAAAACAAAAGATCTTAATAATAAAAATGAATAAAAAAAATAGTGAAAGAGTCTTAAAAATAGACACAATGTCTAAAATATGATACTTTTGTTGAGCTAAGACACCCAATGTCTAAAATAAATAATAAAATATTTTTAAGACCTTCTTAATAAGTTCTCCATTGGGGTTGGTCGCCATATTTCAATTTTTTTACAAATATGAGTACATATATAAATATTAGTTGTACATTAGTTAAAGTCACATGCGAACTTTTTCGTGCATGTATTTTGTTAAGATTGGTTACAGTCTAATTTTTATTTTAATTATTATCTAATTTATATATTTTTTTAAAATCTTTATTATTCTAAGTGTAGTGAAGTGATTGGTATGTCCGCACATGCGTGCCAACCATCTATCCGCTCTTAGGAATAAGTAAAAATGGTAAAAATTATTTCAGTTTAATTTGCAATAAATCAAGAAAAATATATACTTAAAATATATTATATATGTATTTACAAACTCATATTATGTAAGACGCAAAAAAACATATTGTAGATTGTGTAAGGAGAAATAAAGCATATTAATATTATAAGAAATTAATTATTATTTAATATAACTTTTATATTTGTGATTATATACTATTACAAGCATTATAAAAATAAAAGTAATAAAATACATTGATTTCAGAAAAAAGTTTGTGAAATATTAAAACAATATATATACAAACATATAAATATTTAAAATTTAAATATTACAATTAACTATGTATCAAAAAAATTATACCTGCACATATGTGCGGGCCAACCACCTAATCAAATCTTAAAACTAGAGACACAAAACAAAAATACCATTTAAACTACAACACCGGTTGAAAAATCATATTCGGAAAGTAGCATGTTTTCTAAGATTTGGGAGTCTATTAATCATAACCATCTTTTTTGAAAATTAATCATAACCATCTTAATATGTATGATATTTGTATAACATAAACATAATATGCACCTACACGCAAGAGCCATGTAATACCATATAGGGCAATCAACATCTGAAGCATAATATCATAGAAGATGTGATTTAAGAAAACAGCAAGGAAGCGTACCGATTCTCTTGAAGATAATCGCTGTGTGATTGCTATAGAAGAAAAAAAAATTCTGTGGTAAACAAAAAATACTGATAGAATTCAAAATTTTCATTTGGTCAAAAGAGACTAGAGTTTTGCAGAAACGAAGATATACAAGTAAATAAATACTCACCAAAATTTTAAAATTCGAGAGGTAAAATACAGCCCCGGCTCAATGAATTTTAAAGTTCTTGGGCAAAAAAAAAATTTGGGCCCTTTAATATCAAAAATCGAAATTTTGGGCCTTTCAATATCAAAAATCGAAATTTTGAACCTTTTAATATCAAAAATCTAAATTTTTTAGGCCATTTTCTAATGATTTTGTCAATTAAAAAAATAATTTAAATAAAAAATATATTTTATTAGATCAATATTTTCGAAAATGGATTCTTAAATATACAGTATTGTCTTAAATTTGGTTTGGACCCCTGGGCAAGCCCACCTCTGCTCACCCCCTTGGGCCGGGCTGGTAAAATACGAATTTGGGTTTTCGAGAGGAAGACAAAAAAAAAGTGTTTTGCCCTTTCTTAATAGAAAGGAACAAATAAAGTGGAGTCAATTAATTTATAGTGAGAAGAGAACAAGACGCGGAATGGTGTTTGGTGTTGATCATCAAACTGAAGCGAAAGCGGACCATTTGAGGGACGGCCTTTGGAAGGTCAACTTGTTACTCGCACGTGCGTTTACCCACGAAACGTGTCTGTTTGTTGATTGCCGTCGCACCAAATGATTTTGGGCTTAGGCCATTGGGTTACTTGCTTTGGGTGGGCTACCGTATGAAATTCAAAAATATAACGGAACCTGCTTTATGTTAAAACATACAATGTGAGAAGTCTTACCTAATGGGGCTTGGAAGCACAAAATCCAAAAGAAACTTAAAATCGTTGAGATATATCTAAAGATGAAACAACATAAGCGTGGAGAAAACCCATAAAAGATCAGACGCAAGTAAATAGTCACAGCTTGGCACATTAAGCATACAGTACATATATTGCAATTTGCAACGCTAATACTTGACATTATTCATTTATTCGTATTACAGTGTTATAGTGTTATTGAAGCTCTGTGTCAGTTAGTTTTCTCATTCTCCATTGCCAGTCAATTACTAACTCAGTAGTAGATCTAACGATGATGAAAAACAAAAACCCATTTTGGAGATGAAAGTTTCACAAGCATAAAACAGAACTGTGAAGGTATTAGTGGTCTGAAACTTTGTTCTGTTCTGTAAATAAAGATTTTATGATGTTATTTTGTCAAGAAAAAGAATACAATAATGCTTCCAATGATAACTAAAAGCAATACAAAAGAAGATCTCGCAAAGAAAAGAAGTTTTGCAATTCGCTTCAGGTCTTTATAACTGTTATAGCCACGGCTCTTGAAGAACGGTGGCAGACAAAAATCCTGTGGTTTGGTCTGATTCTCACAAGCTCAAGCGGTGTGGTGACGCCGTGCCCCTTTCCCGGCGAAAGCCGGTTCGTTGTTACGTCTCTCCATATCAACCCAAACGGTGGAAGGGCTCAGTTGACTGAAGTAAGCCAAAGGTGTGTTTTGGTTTTCCCTATCCCACATGTGCCACGCAACAACCAAGAACGGAATACTTAAGACCCACTTACCAGTCTTGAAGAACTTCACATCAGGGAAAAGCAGAGGAGCTATGATAAAGCTAAAGACCGAACTTGCCCAAAGAGCCATGAAGGCAATATTTATATCAGACATAGGTTTCTCCAGAGGCATCCCTAGATTTCTCCTAACCTCCACAACTATAGACTTCACCAGAGACTTTCTGCTAAAAACAAGAGGGAAGCCTTTTTTCGTGTTTTTGCCTTTTGATATAACAAGAATCATCAAGAAATCAAATCAGTTTACCTGTATACTTCAGTGGAAAGGCCGATTCTTGCGGTTACAGACTTCAGGGCAAGCTCCCATCTGTTAACCATCTTGGGATCATCTGCGTGTTTCTGCCTCATTTTCTTGAAAAGTCTAGTGAACTCTCCTTCTTTGCCCTTGGAATCGGCTTCTCTATCGAGATCGCATGCTCTTTTCACATCGTTTGCTGTTACGTTATAGAAGATTGGGATCACCACGAGTTTCCCTTGGTTCATTTGCTCATTCATCATCTCAAGCTCATTCAAACACCACTCGGACTCGCAGTGCCTCTTGGAGAATATGGCGAGGGCGATCTTTGAGTTCTGGATCCTTGTGAAGAGAGTCTTTAGTTTTCTCCCTTTTAACTCGTGGACGTCTATAAAGACATTGATGTCTGCTTCTCTTAAGGCCCTCACGAGTTGGTTCACGAAGTTGTCTCTGAGCTCATCTCCTCGGAAGTTGATGAATACCTGAGGGGGACGTGGTGCTCTGGCGGCCTTCTTCGACTTCATTGGAATGGTTTTGTGAGTTCGCCTGAGAGAGACAAAAAAGAAAATGTAGCTGGTGAAGACTTTTGTTCTTCTCATTGGCTTCTTATAAAACATAAAGAGAGACCATATTTTTATTCACCGTACTAGTTTTCCATTACCCTGAGTCAAAGTCTATACGCGTTTCTCAGTCTTTAGTTTAATATTTGGCAACAACGAGAGAAAGCACATCACTGTCTCATGGGTCGGGTCAAGAATGCGGATTTTTTTGGTGGGTTTTGAATTTAGAGACTGTTAAAGATGAAGAGAGTATCAAGTAAAGAGAACTACGCTCATCATTTAGTTAACCTCTATAGTCATCGTTTCTGCAAAAAAACATGAGTTAGATAAAGAACTGTAATTCTGCTATATCTGTGATAGAAGATTCATCGAGAACAATCGAAGAACCTGTAGTTTGCCGGGGAAAATCCAAATCTTTTAGTCACACTCCCATCTCTCGGCGCTCTCAGGCTCCTCTGTGTATTTCGGCTTCATTTAGTTGAAAAGAATGGTGAAACTCACCATTTTTTACTTATAGTACCTCTCAGAGAAGATTGCAAGCGTGATCTGTTTGACTTCTTGATCCTTGTGAAGAGACCTTTTAGTTTTCTCCACTTCCGCTCGTAGTTATCAATGAAGACGCTGATCACTGGGTCTCTCTCAACTCAAGGACCACACGAGATTCCTGACAAAGTTATCGGATAGTTCGGATCCACGAAAGTTGACAAACACCAGAGGAAAGGGTAGTTGGACCTGCCCGATGGTGGTAGGTTCGACTGAAAAAAACAGAGAAGAGAGAAAGCATTCTTTATTCGTCAGACCAATTCGTGAATTAATGCCAAAGTCTAGGCCTTTTCCTCAGTCTTTCTTTAATATTATACAACAACAGTCATCTTTAAACATCACTGTAATCCTCTGAGTTCCGGGTCATGGGTCGGTCAAGAACGTTTTTACAGGGAAAATATTAAGAGAGAAACCCTTCACGTGTTCATACCAATGAAGAAGAGTACAAAAGACAATAAACTGTTATTTTCATAAGCTTACAGACAAAAGCAGAGTAATACAGGACACAGTTTGTTCTTTAGGTAGTAGTAGTAAATAACAATGAAACAGAGTAAAGCCATTTGACTAAGAATTGGTGATAAATGTGATCACTGAAGAAGTTCATAGACAATAAAGCTGGTGCAAGAGACCAACCAAAACAGGAACACCTAGCAAACACTTAACAGCCTTGTAAGCTTTCACATCCGTGCAAAAAAAACGAGCTACGAAGAGACTAAAGAGAAAAACCGCAGCTGAAGCCAAAACAAACACTTGTCCTTTCAACATATTAGTTCTTCCTCCTGAGGAGTTTGGTAGCTCGCTCTTAACGGCGCTAACTATTGCCCTGACAAGACCTAAACCCGTTCTGCGAACATGAATGAGAAGAAACATTAGGTTAAACCAAACAAGTAGTCTTTCTAAGTACAAATTAACAAATGTTCTTCTACCAGTGATGCTTTAAATATTGTTTGTATCTTAGAAACCCAAATAGTTTGTGCTTCAAGAACCATCAAGAAAATAATTACCCGTGTTCTTCTGAGGTTAAGCCGGTTCTTTCAGCTATTGAGCTCAAGGAATCCTCCCAATTCAAGATCTTGAGTGGATCGTTTATGTATTTCTCCCTCATTTCCTTGAAATGATTACCGAATTCACCACCTTAGTTCTTCACATCACTCGTGCTCACCTCCTAGAAGACAGGAATCACCACGAGTCTGTTTTGTTCAGCGTGCTCGTGCATCTTTTGAAGCTCGTTCAAGCATATCTCTGACTCTGTATACATTTTGGAGAAGATGACGACAGCGATGTTTGAATCCTCGATCTTTGTGGATAGGTTTCGTATGTCTCTCCTGTTTGCTTCTCCTCTATCAATGAAAACGTTGACTCTTTCGTCTCTCAATCCCCACACAAGATATTTAATGAAGTTGTCGCGAAGCTCATCTCCATGGAAACTAATGAACACCTGAGGAGGACGTTGGTATGGTTGTGGCTAAGAATTTTCTTGTTTTGGCCTTTTCCTGATCATAAAAAGAAAGAAACGGCTTGATTGGTAATTGTTGTAGAATCTGTACATAGCCATAATTTTTGTAAAGCATTAAATTTTTTCCAATCATACTTTACACAGATTTTTTAAAGCTACAGATCTTTCTTTTCTTTTTTTAATTTTTTTGGCTGTAAAAAGCAAAATATGTAAAAGAAAAAATTTGAACTTTGAAAAATTAATAATCCTACAGTACTAAAATCTACAGAATTAAAATCTACAGCCACCACCGCAAAAAACTTACAGATCTATTTCTACAGCAAAAAAATTAAAGCTACAGCAGTAACTAATCAAGTCCAAAATGTCAAAACTGGGAACCTAATCTTAGTATACATCAATAGTTTCTTCTTTTGGACCCATTCATTTATAAAGTCTACGCCTCATAATTGAGTTCATTTTATATTCAAGCAAGTTTCATGCGATGTCTATTCTTAAATATTTGTACAATGACAATAATATAAATACATGTTTTATGTAATGTACGATGACATTAACTATTCTTTTTTTTTTTTTTGGTCAAAGACATTAACTATTCAAGCATGGGTTATGTAATACTTTTCTTTGATACATAGTTACATTCTTGTATTGACCAGGCAAAGTAAAAGAAACAAATGCAAATCTTTCTCCAAAAAGGATGGTATATAAACTAATGAATGAATGGTCACAAAACAAGAATTGATAACTAGATCATAGAAAATCATCAAAGGTATGCACAAGATTTTGGATTACACCAAGCACCTGTTGATAGAATCTTAATCCAAACAAAAAGATACATGTAGCTATGGCGAAGCCAGTCTTTGCTGCAACAGACTTCATATACCTGTGGCTATGGCGAAGCCAGTCTTTGCTGCCAGTCTTGACCGTTATTCAAACGCTGTGAATGCATACTTGGTAAATTAGACTTGGACACAATTCCAAAAACTTGGACAAGAACTTGAATGCAATAATAGTGCCAGCGTCATGACCAAGCAAACATGGAATCAGTAGTACGGAAATAAACACATTAACAAGAGAGAATCAAATAAGCACGCCACACTGATCGTTGTGCTCTATGCTCAGATCACAAAAATGGATCATCCATGTCGTTACTAGCCAGCCCTTAAAGCAAAGAACCCGGAAAAGAAAAATATCAAGAGAAAAACTTTTCACGTGTTTATACACCAATGAAGAATACAAAAGACAAGAAACTATCTTTTTCACAAGCTCAGCAGACAAAAGCAGAGTAATACAGGACACATTTTGTTCTTTGAGGTAGTAGATAACAATTAAACAAACTTACAACAAAACATGGTAAAGCCATTTGTCTAAGAATTGGTGATCAGTGAAGAGGTCATCTGTTTGGTAAACCCTTAACGTGTTCATAGACAATAAAGCTGGTGCAAGAGACCAAACAAAACAGGAACACCTATTAAACACTTAACAGCCTTGTAAGCTTTCACATCCGTGCAAAACAAACGCGCTGTGAAGAGAGTAAAGAGAAAAACCGCAGCTGAAGCCAAAACAAACACTTGTCCTTTTGACATATTGATTCTTCCTCCCGAGGAGTTTGGTAGCTCGTTCTTAACGGCGCTAACTATTTCCCTGACAAGACCTAAACCCGTTCTGCAAACATGAATGAGAAAGAAATCATTCGATTAGACCAAACAAGCAGTCTTCCTACGTACAAATTAACAAGATCTGCCTTAGGCGTGCAAGTGATGCATTAGATTTAAAATACACAGATAGTTTGCGCTCCACTACTTACAAGAACCATCAAGAAAGTAATTACCCGTGTTCTTCTGAGGTTAAGCCGGTTCTTTCAGATATTGAGCTCAAGGAATCCTCCCAATTCAACATCTTGAGTGGATCGTTTCTGTATTTCTCCTTCATTTCCTTGAAATGACTACCAAATTCACCCTCGAGGTTCTTCACATCACTCGTGCTCACGTCGTAGAAGACAGGAATCACCACGAGTCTGTTTTGTTCAGCGTGCTCGTGCATCTTTTGAAGCTCGTTCAAGCATATCTCTGACTCTGTATACCTCTTGGAGAAGATGACGACCGCGATGTTTGAATCCTCGATCTTTGTGAAAAGGTTTCGTATCTCTCTCCTATTGGCTTCTCCTGTGTCAATGAAAACGTTGATTCTTTCGCTTCTCAATCCCCACACAAGATATCTGATGAAGTTGTCGCGATGCTCAGCTCCATTGAAACTGATGAACACCTGAGGGGGACGATGGTTTGGTCGTAGCTCTGCCATTGGAGGACAGAGACTCTTCTTGTTTTGGTCTTTTCCTGATCGTAAAAGGAACAAAATGTCAGAAGCTGGAAACTAAATCTTATACCCTTCTTCTTTTGGACCAATTCATTTCTAAAGTCTACACGTCGCAATTGCTTTCTTTAATCCACAGTATAGTAGAACCTCTATAAATTAATACTCGATAAATTAATAATCATTATAAATTAATAATTTTTGCCGGTACTAAGTCGGATCAGTGTAAAAATTAGCAAATTTCGATAAGATAATAAGATAATAATTTTTTTGAAACTCCTATGTAAAAATATAGTCCCAATAATTAGATAAATTAATAATTATATATTTAAAAATATATGAATAATATAATATAGTAAAATATATTTATATTATTGTTTCAAGTTTATAAAAATTGTTTGACTTATTTTTCAAATTTACTGATATGATATTTTCTGAACAAATTTTACATTATTGAATTTTTTTTTGGTTTTTGACAAATATTTTGAATTTGAACTCAAATATCTCTCTATAAATTAATAAAATATTAATTTCTCGATAAATTAATAATTATTAATTTATCGATTAATTAATAACTCTATAAATTAATAAATTTTTGAGGTCCCAACATTATTAATTTATAGAAGTTTTACTGTAGTATTTAATATTCATGCGATGCCTTTTCTTTAAACAATAGTGACATATAATAATAAATATATATTGACAAGTCAAACATGTTTTATGCAATAGAGATATCTTTAATATCTGACATTTAATAGTCAAGATTGTGACAACTTTGAATTTTGCACTTTTACCAGGCAAAGTTAAAGGAACTAGTTACAAATCTTTCTCCAAAAAGTTGATGCATAAAACAAATGGTCACAAAGCAAGAACTCATAGATAGATCACAGAAACTCATCAATGGTATGCACAACATTTTAGATTGCACCAGATATTTGTTGATAGAATCTGATTTCAAACAAAAAGATACCTGTGGATAATCCATTGAGAAGCCGGTCTTTGCTGCATCAGAATTCAGATATACCCCTTCCAATTCTTCACCGTGATTCTCTCTCGCGTGTTATTATCAGCGTGAACGTCACAAAGGCTGTAAATGCACACTTGGTACATTAGAGTAAGACAATTCGAAAGCTTATACAAGAAGTTGAATGCGAAATTAGTTTCAAATGATCAAGAAGACATGAAACCGGTAGTACTGTACCAAAGAAAACAACACATTAACAAGAGAGAATCAAGCAAGCGAGCCACACTAATCATTGTGCTCTATTCTCAGATCACCCTTTTAAGCAAAGAAATTGGGAAAAAAAAAAGAAAACGTATACATTCTAAATCAAAAAGCAAAGACTAGTTACAGTGCTGTGATTTTTTTTTCTAAAAAACGTATTGAGAGAATCAAGTAATGCAAAGAAAGACTAATAAACACATAATACATCATAAATACTACACCAAAGCATTTCCTGCTTATACATAAACACATTATTAAATAGTGTGACTAAACAAGAAGAAGATAAGTAACAGGTTCAGCCCCAATATTCACTCAATGCCAAAGAAAGCTTCTAAATAAATTTTAAAATTTTAAAGATTTCAGCATGGTTAACACTCAACAGAAGATTACATCTTTTTAGCAACCTCATCAAAGTTGTACATTAGAAATTCGACATCTTTACTACATTACTCCCCTCAAAAATCTATTTATGTAAACGGTGAATCAATCAGTATTAGGCTATTAGCTAAGGAAAGCATTCTAATTCCAGAGAAGAGAAGGTAGTAATAACAAAAACAAAACAAGAAAAAGAAATGGTTTTTAATGTTCTACTTGTCAAATAGAAACTACCCATCAATCATTGCTTCTTCCTCTGATTCAAAGAATCGAAATCACTGAACTTAATTAAACCCTAAAAACGCATCAAAGTGGATAATCAATATAAATCGATAGGCTTCACTTTCTTGAAACTAAGTCTCTCTCTCTCTCGAGGTTTTACGTGAATGACCACAAGTCTGCTTCTTTCAATTGCTCGTCTAAAGTCTAAACACTAATCTGAATATTGTTACCTCATGGTGAAGATAACGACCGCAGATTTCCGTCAAAAATATTATATCCTTTGAACCACTCAAAAAGATCCACAATACCCAATAGAGACCATTGGTCTTAAAAATATTATATTATTTTATTTTTGATATCAGATGTCTAAATTCAAAAAGTATCCTAAAAAAGTATATTAGATATAATTTTAACGTTCTGCGAATTTATCTATTAATTTTTTTTTATATATTTATATTACTATTGTATATGTTTATTATATATTATAATATATTATATTTGTATTTTTAAAATATTTTTTTTGTTTTTATCCTAAAATATATATATATATTTATATTGTAAATTTCTTATCTAATATAAATTATAATATATTATATTAATTATTAAAAAAGTCTATCGTTATACACTGCAATAAGTATTATATGTGTCTTAACTGTTTAACTACATTCAATTGGTTTCTGGTTTTTTTTTTCTACAGTTTATTTTCACATATCAACAAAGTGAAATCATTATCGACCCCTCCCTATTCTAAACCGAATGTTCTCTTAATTTTTTATCAGAATTTTAAAAAATCTAACTTATTTTCAAACACAAATAATCATTCATTTTTTTCTCTCTTTCCTATTGCTCCTAATCCTATTATTCTGATTACAATCACTGATATTTTCTCTTATTTCATGCAAGCTTCTGCCTCATTCAGTTCTGTGATTGACTGTAACTATAAATGAGAGGAATTGTAGTTAAAGTTGGCAGGACAAAATAAGAGATCTGTTCATATCTTACATAGGTTTGATAGGTTTTTATATTAAAAAAATTATGTTTACTTGATAAACTGTTAATTTTAATTAATTTGAGAAATTTGTCTTTTTTTTGAAAAGCAATTTTGATGTGTTCATCTATCTGACGATGATAAACTATCTGACTATATTTGCATTCGTGTGTGAAAATATTTTTGCCTATTTTCATGTCATGTGGAAGGTAAACAACTTGACTCTGTTTAAAAATATAATCAATAATTTTTTAATTTATTTATACACTTTATATTAAAATTCATAAATTATCCAGCTGATGAGTAAAACTCATCACACATTAACTTTACATTGCCATCGTTGAAAAAACATAGTTGATAAGTATTTGCCATTTTTTTTCTTTATTTATAAAAAATCTTGAAAATTATTTTCTGTAAGTTATTCAATCATTTTTTGTATGTGTTTGCCTTCCAAATTATTTTTCTCAAATAGAGAATTTGTAATTTTTATGACTTGTAAAATAGTATATATATTTTTTTTTCAAATTAATCATATTAAAAGCTCAAAAATAAATACCCAAAAGATAAAAACTGAAAAACAAAACCTAAAATATTTAGAAGCCTATTTTAAAAATTAAAAATTGCTGAGATTGACACTCTAGATGGAGATAGATTTGGCTAATTATATATAACTAGGCCAATACCCGCACGCGGGTTTAATTTCTCCTGCAATTTTAATATCAATTTTGAAGCAAAGTACATGAACAAATACAAACTAAATGGAATCATAAATCTACAAAGTCATGTATTGTCTATGTTTTCTATTCGGGTAAATTTTCTCATCTCTTTATGGCTATGCATATGTTTCGTGTATATACACCAACAAAGATGAAACTTTAAGAGGTTTGAGTTAAGTATTAAGATAATACTCCATGTGGACCCTCAAGGGGTTTGTATTTCAGCTTCTTCGTGTAACTAACAAGCCATACAGTTTTCTATTAGAATGGTCTCCATTACTCTCATCTTTGATCCCTCAGCTGCAAAGTTCAGTAAGTTCATCAAAACACTTTTGCTTTTGAACATCTAGTTGAATGGTAGGTCTCATATTCCTGGTAAGATAAGAAATAAGAATTTTTTCTAGTGTTTGTTCTTAATTAGTTATAACCACATCATGAACAACACACACACACACAGAACTAACACATGAGAAAATTGATATTGAGATCATATCTTTATCTCATCAGATGAAATTAGTTACTGTATGTTTCCTCTTCCTTTGTTATCCTGTTTCAAGTCCACACTCGTTTCTTAGTCTTGTGTGGCTCTTGGAAAGTTGGACTTCTTCTCCAAATATTACACTATCCTTCACGTTTGTGACCTCTTGGATTGTCTAATTATTTATAACATGTTTTTCACTTACACAAATGCATGTTTCTTAGTATCCTTTGATCTTTTATGCCTATGAGTATTACACAAATTCAGTAATATAACTATCTACACAAAAAAAGAATGTGAAAAGTATTGCTGAATGCCATCATCATGAGTGAAAGGAATACAAGTGAGTGAATGCGTAGGAGTATTCTATATCAAACATAAGTTTTAGACCATAGAAAACATCATTACCATCAGTTATCTTATTAGACAAATGTAGTTAAAAGAAGAGTATACCTTAGGAAAATAACATCTTTCTCCGTACTCCGTAGTATGAGCATGCACAACTGTGAAATTTTCACACTACAAGACATACACAATCTGAAAGTCATACATTATTCGTTCTTAAAAAGAAAGGGAAACAAACACAAGAGAAGCTCTCCTTGTTCGTTGAGATAATGAAGTAAACTCTTCTCGTTTAATTGTTACCTTCAGCAGAGATGTTCTCGTTGTGGAATTACTCATTAGCAAGAAGCATCTGACCAGGAAGAATCTGAGGCCTCTCCTCAAATAGGATTCAAAAAAACCTTTTCCGCTTTAGACCTTACTTCTTCTTGTACTTACTCAGAATCCGTTGATTCTCAAGCACCATACTTCTCTCCTGCCATCGTAGAAGAACTTCAGAGAGTAAACGGATGATCTGTTAAACCATGTCTCGGTTCCAAGACGGAGAAAAATGAGAACTGGAAAAAGATTAGTCTCTGAATTTGGAAGAGAAAAAGGGAGGTGAAATGGTACAATCGTCTCTGGCCTCTGGTATTCTTTAATATCGTTGATTAGGAAAAATATCGTTTCAGTTGTTGAAGAAGAGCAGAAGTCGGCCGGGGTAAACAATTGTTTCACCAAACCTGATCCCTCGATAAAAGAAGAGAAGCGATGGAAAGGCGAGAAGTCGATTTAATTTAATTTTTTGGTGAATTTTTTTGTTATTATTATGGACGCGTCTTTTTTTCCTTAGCTGATGTGTCAAACAACTGGAGAAAGATCACCTTTATTCATATATATTAGATAGACATATTAGATTTTTTCACTATTTATTTATTTATTTTTATTACTAAAACTTTTTAGTTAGACATTAAAATTTTCTATTGGGGTTGCTGAATTTTTTTTGAATAATCAGTTGTGAAACTCGTGTTTAAAAGAAGTGACGGTAAAGAAAGATGGGGAACTTGAGGGACGAGATTGTGGAAAATATGGTTTTTATAAATTATTTGTTTTTTAAGACAAGTTCAACTTTGCAGACTTGCACATGGTGAGACAGCATATAGTGTTAATTAATTGTATGAGCTGCGTCATCAATGTTTTAAATATATTCAACTACACATGATACAAATATAGTTTATTTGAAGAATCTTTTGTGGAACTCGTGTTTAGTTTTTTTTTTTCAAAAAGTAACAGCTAAAGAAGAAACAGAGAAGTTACGGGAGAGATCAAACAAAGCAAGTCGTTGGCTTTAAGGATGCTTATTTAAAAGAAACTAGGAGATGGCTTCATTTGTACACAGCACAGCCAGAAATAACATCTAGTTGAGAGAGAGAGAGAGAGAGAGAGAGAGAGAGAGAGAGAGAGAGAGTTGAAATGGCGAAAAGGGAAATATACAGTACGGTGTTTATTGTAATCTATTTGGTGGGGGTGTGCTCGGATGGCATGCTCGGGGCTAACGCACAAACATATCGTATGTACCTAATCTGAAAATGATAATTAAACGAAACCATTTAATCATTTGTTGATTTTAACATGTACTATATACATATATACAAGTTACAACTGCATTTCAATGTTATGTATATTGATGTTCTTTTATTTGTGTTACACGTCTGTACACATGCAGCTTTCGATATCTCTGCAGATGACTGGGATGATCTCGTGCTCAAGTCCGAATTTCCCGTACTGGTTATGTACACGACCCTACCCTGCTCTAAATCTCCAGATACTTCTTACACGGAGACGTGCAGCGTGAACCAGGAACATTTGAACAATGTGGCCAATCACTTTATAGGGAGGATCAATATGTATAGAATCGACGTTGGTGACTATCCATGGTTCGAACCAACTGCTATCGAGTTTGGGATGAAGGGCAAGGACACCTTTGCAATCATTGATGGCGGCAAGCTAAAGGACACTTTGGTGTTTCGGTCCGACTCAGAAGAAGAATTATTGATGTTCATTTCAGGATATTTAGGTAGTCTTCCCAACTCATATTTGTAATTGACTATATAATCTCCATTACTGTATGTGTTTGTTTGTTATTTTTTACTTCTCGTTGATTTTACATTTTGGTATGAGTCTATATATATATATATATATATATATATATATTATGTATATTTTTTTTTACTGTGTAACTAAAAGCTATTCCCTCAGTTTCAAAAAGTATTATTATAAGGTTTAATTTTTGTTTCACAAAAATTGTCATTCTATATTTTTAATGCAAAATTTAAAATAAAAGTTCAGTTTTGACTTTAATTATTTAATGTTTTAATTAGAAAGAAAGTATTATTTTATATATAAATAAATAGTAAAAACAGAATTTTTAATGATTTTATTAATTTATGTAAAATGTGTCAAAATAACAACACATGAGTGGGTATTGCATTAATTTTACTATTTAATTTAAAACGAGTGCTCTGATAGGATCAACCTATTAAATCACTTGTTTGATAAACATTGTCTAATCTTTGTCTATAATATTACCCAAAAAGGTTACTTGATCTTAGAAAGGTGAATGTTTCATCATTAACAAAAGGTCAAGAAGAAAAAAAAAGATTTATTTTACAGGTACACAGAATAGAGCTATTAAGTAAAAAAAGAAAATTAAGAATGAATATAAGCTCATTGTTGTAATATATATATCTCTCATCGTTTATTTTTAAAATAGAATATATCCCTAAATAATAGTATTGGTTGATCTATTCTTGGTCATAGTACCCAAATAATATGACAGTGGTCGATCTTGAGGAGTTGCATGTGCATCCATGTCAATGGCACGTACCTCGTTGCTCTAATTTGTCATCCTCTTAAGAAAATACTTTATCAAGAAAGAATCAAACAAGCAAAGGCGACACAATCATCTTTAAATTTCCCTAATGCTCAAAATAACACAAGCCATTAAACCAACCATGCCATTAATAAGCTAAAAGAGAAGCAAAAGACGTACAAGACAACAAAGATCTATTGTCAAATGAGTAGAGTAGAGACAGAAACAAGAGTAATAATACCGAACACATTTTTTGTTCTTTAAGGTAGTAAATAACACACTGATGTACAACAAATTAAAACAGCATAACTATACATCATCGCGAGTGATCAAGCATCAGGTGATCGTCTGTTTCTTTGTGTCAGTGCACAATGTAACTGATGTAATACAACAATCGTAACCGGAAAACCTACTAACCACTTCGCAGTCCTGAAAAATTTCACATCTGTGAAAAGTAAACGAGCTATGAAGAGGCTAAAGAGAAAAGCCACTAGAAAAGCAGAAACAAACACTTCTTCGATTGGCATTTTTGAATGGGAATCGTTGGAGAATTCTAGGGGAGATGAGAATCCCGGGTCAGAGGCCATGTCTAGCTCTCTCTTGACCTCCCTAATGATATCTTCGGCAAGAGGGATTTTCGAGCTGCGCAAACACGAGTCAGAGAAACCGATGAGTACGTACCTAATTAAGCAATACTAAATTGATAATCAATATTTCAATGATTTAAAAGTTGCAAGGTAACTAGTAAGGATATAACTTTTTATCATTACTAATGTTCGTTCGTAAGAGGTTTTATAATCTAAACATGAAATCTACGACTCCCTAAACAAATATATTCAAGAATGTTAAAGTTTATGGCTTCCAACTCAAAACCATTTATCAATGATTGCATAGAACCATATCTTATATATTGCTCTCAATACAATCTCATTTATGAGGTGAGATTACTAACATCAGAAAAAGTTTAATAAAATCCTTCTATTTTTTCTAAAAAGTAGAAAAAATATAGTTAGTAAGTAATCGTTATAAATCATTTGATTAATCATATGCTTAAGGGGGATGACTGAATTATGTCAAATGAATACTGAATGATGGAATAAAAGAAATAAAAGAGCAAATACATGAATGGTTTTTTTTAACCATATCTTATTTTTTTTGTTTTTTTTATATAATTTGAAAACTTGATAAATGCGAGTAATTAACAGTAGCAAATATACATATTCAAAACACTGGAAAAAAAGTGATATAACATTCTTCAGAGAGATAAAAAACAAACAAACAAACAAATCATTGTGCTGTTTTACTGGCAAGTAATCAACTAAAAGATCGATTTTCATAGCAATCAATTAATCCACAAGTCAGCTGATTTATCTTTAAAATGGATTATTCATTGTATCTTTCCACCCAAGTAATCGAATTATATCAATTACTATAAATTAGTACCTTTGTGCTTCCCACGTCAAACAAGGCTCCATTCTTGAAATAGTCATCAGTGAAGTTTCCCATCTTTTAACCCTAAAAGGATCGTATTTGTATTCCGTATATCTTTCCCTCATTTCCATGAATCGAGCTCCAAACTCTCCCTCGAGATTTATCACGTCGTTCTTGCTCACATCGTAGAAGATAGGAATCACCAAGAGTTTGTTTTCTTTAGCTCGTTCCTTCATCTTCACAAGCTCGTCCAAGCACCACTCTGTCTCTAGATAGCGCGAAGAGAAGAAAGCGAGCGCGATTGTTGACTCTTCGATACAAGTGAATATATGGTTTAGGTCTCTTCCCCACCATTCTTCTCTGTCTATCAAAACGTTGAGTATCCCTAAATCTTCCAAGCCCCACACGAGATGTGTGATGAAATCATCAGGCAGCTCGGTTGCACCTGAATTGATAAACACTTGAGGTGGTCGTGTTCTTGCTTGATCCATCGTTGAGCGTTGGTTAAGAGAGGTGAGACGATGTTGTTTGTTGGGTTTTGGAGTTTGCTTCTGAGTTAAACAAAGAAACATGAATTGATGTAGTATATATAATACGCAAAGACTTTGAAAAGCCTTTGCTTTACACTATGAAAAATAAAATTAGAAGACATTTTCCTATCTATTATAAAAAAAAAAAAGAATTTCTTAGTCGACAGAGTCTACGACCCTCAAAGTCTCTCTATAGGAATGTCATTTATATATGTTTAGATTAATTCTAAGATTTTTAATTTGTTTGTGTGGTTAGACGACAGCTGTAAACAAATTTAAAAACAAATTATTTCATTAATGATTAAAACATTAAAAATGCGACAATGAAACAACACAGAAACTTGTTTTAATGATTGTGAAATAGAAACTATAGAAACTAAATCAGTTAGCAAAAAAAAAATTATAACATAGAAACTAAATCAGTTAGCAAAGAAAAATTATAACATCGAAACGGAAATACAAATTCCAAACGCAAACATCGTGACATAAGATTATCGTGACCATTCACCAGTCCCTTTCCAATTCATGATCAGAGCGTAGATAAGAACAAACAGATAAGGAACAATAACTATTAAGGAGAAGAATCAGACTTAGGAAACGGATAATGGATCTGATCATTTTCTCTGTTCTTTCCACCAAATGATCGACGATTTTTGTCTTCTCCCTCTCTAAGATATCTTTAAGACTTTATTAAACTCCTAGAGGATTGAGCTCGTGACTTACTCTGGAAACTATCATAAAATAGATCAACAAATCTGTTGGTCACCAAGTGTATATTCTGATTTAACCAAGCACAGAGTATGAAAACAGAGCTTCGAAACAGAGGACTCTGACCAAGAACAGGGGAGAAGGTAACCAAACCTGTATTATCTCAATACACTTGCTATCTTCTCTTCGGGTTATCTAGAGACAGAGTGGTGCTTGGATGAGCTAATGAAGATGAAGGAACGAGCTAACGAAAATAACCTCTTGGTGATTCCTATCTTCTATGATGTGGACGTGAGAAATCTCAAGGAGGAGTTTGGAAATCGATTCTTGGAAATGAGAGAAAGACAAAATACGATCCTTTTAGGCTCCAAAGATGGGAAACTTTGGTGACGTGTATTTCAAGAAAGGAGCCTGATTTGACGTGGAAAGCACAAAGGTACGACTAATCTATAGATAACCAATGTTATAAAATTTGATATTTTAGCTAAACTACCCAGCCGTAAGATAACCAATAGATCGTCCGTTTTAGTGATTTCTTAGCTGTTTATGGGTTAATTAGAAAGAAAAAAGGTCTTATAAACATGCATGGCTCATGATGAATTATCATGAAGAAACATGGTATTATTTTTTGCTTATGCTAAATCACTCAAAACATTATTATATAAAAAATAGTCAACTATCTTTGGTTGAGTACCAAGTCTGTATTGGATAGAGTGACACTTTTTATCTTTTTAAATTTTGTAATTAATAATTTATTATTATATTGTAATCAAAATTAGACTAATAAATTATTTACTTTTTAATTGTATGCTAATTAAAATCATATCTACTTTAGTTTTTATATATCTGATGAATGTATATTTTTGTTTATTATCAATGTAGTTGAGACCTCACATAAATAGTTAGAATAACAGTGAGATAGATCACCAGTTGCAGTATGGATATGTGACCAAATATTTTAAATTAATATGCGCCATAAATCAGCACTATTTGCTTAAAAAGGTTATTTTTACCTACATTGTGCTTAAACGATCTCTCTAATTAATTTTTGTTATATACTTTTTAATTTGTAATATATCTATTTGATTTATGCTATATATACAAGATATAACATAATTCATATTTTTTGAATAAAATGTTTGTCACATATATAATTATTATCCACATAATCCGTATGTATATTTATTCAAATACACAATATTTTTAAAGAAAATTTAGACATAATAAATAATCATTAGAATTATAAGTTTTTCATTCAATAATAAAATATGTAATAGTGGATGAGTACCTTTTCTTATAATACATTTTAACATTATATATATATTTTTAGTTGTAACATATTTAAAAAATATAGTCAAAAAATGTTGCAGCATCTAAGTTAAAATAATAAGACTGACTAGAAATCAAAACAAAAATTTATTACTATTGTTCATAAAAAAGATTTAAATATATACTAAAATAAATACATACGAAACATTTTAACAAATTATATTATAAACTAAAAACCCGCACATCACGTGGAGCTCATCTGGTCATAACTAAAACCCGATTAAGAGCAGACACGCGACAATAATGTACTGTACGTATGCATGTTAGATCTTTAACTTTAGGCCCCAATGTGACTAGCCAGTTTACCCAGTAGCTAAATAATATTAACATTGACCAGGAATTAAATTAATCCCATGCTACAATTATAATTATGCGTTACAAATCAATATAATGTATGATAAAGCCAAATAAATAAACAAAAATCAAAATCTTGGGTCGTTACAGAATCACTACTCGATCATCATTAACCCATCGACCATTTAACTTCGATTGGTTATCGAATGACCCGGTAAAATATAAGGTGCCGCAGATAAATAACAAAAGATAAGGAGCAACAAGCATTACAATAAGAAAAACCATAACTCCTTTAGGTTTAACAGATATAATCATCTCCTCTATTTTTCTTGACAGAGAGTTGCGTTTTGCTTCAGCGAGTTGTGCTTCTTTCTCGGAGATTTTTATTAACATTTTCTTAACCTCTTCCGCGATTGACTTTGCGAATTTCTCCTCGTACACGGAACGATAGCCAAAAGCATTATAAAACCATTCTGTAAGATACCTGTCACAAAAGTAACAAATATCAAATGATCAATTGGTTTAGTTTCTTTCGTGTTCTGCAAGTAACACGTCCTGTTCTGGAGTTAAACAAAGAATACGAGTCTTGAAACAAGAGGAGAGAAGAAAAAACCTGAGTTCTGAAGGCAAACCAAGCTTTCCTGAAACACACTTTAAAGCTGTCTCCCATTTCGCCGACCTTTTTAGCTTATGGGGATATCTCAACCTCAGTTGCCGAAAATTTTCGCCAAATATTCCTGTCAAATCCTTCACATCGTCCGTTTCCACGTTGTAGAAAACAGGAAATACTCGAAGCTTGCCTCTATCCATGCATTCTTTGATCGCTATTCTCGACTCAGCGATCCTATCGAAGAGAATCTTTAGAGTTTCGCCTCTTACCTCATCTTCATCTGTATAGACGTTGACATGCTCGTCTTTTAGGGCTTTAACAAGAGTCTTTAGAAACCCGTGACGGAGCTCTGCTCCTCGAAAGTTGATGAACACTTGATACTGAGGCGTTCTAATGACGGAATAAGAGGAGTAGGCAAGTTCCATCGGAGATTGTGCGCTTTGATGAAGTTTGTATGCAGAGAAATAATAAACGATGAAGATAATCGTTGGATGTACAACCTTGTGATTTGAATGGCCTCAACGTGCTTTAATAATTATTCAATAATTAGCCGTAATTTAATCAAGTTGACCGTAAACTGATTCTTTCATTAATCCATCTAATCATACACACACAAAAATGTGTTTTATGTTCATTTCATCTTAGCCTAATTGTTTTTGCTACACATGAGAGATGATTCATATCAAACACAAACCACGTTCGAATAACTTATTATTTCGTCATCGTTGACTTTTCTGTCTAGATAGACAGAGTCAACGTAACATATATAATACCGTATGGACGAAAACAAAAAAATAACGAATGCCATTTTGTGTCGTTATTCTAGTTTCGCTAGTTTTTAGAGTCCGAGGCTGATTTGCTATTTTCAAAAAAAAAATTGAGCTCTTCTATCACTCTTCAATCTAATGCCACATTCATGCTATACATTCAATTAAATGAAATGTAAAATTACGATTTAGTTTTTAGTAAAAAAATTGAAAATAACTAAGTAAAAGTAAATTAGTGAATAAATAAAAGTAAAATAAATAAAAATAATTAAATTTTTGAATCTAAAAAATAAAATAAAAAACAAAATTGAATCTAAAAAAAAAACAAATCCCCCCACAGCGAGCTCCCGCTGCTCCTCCTCCTCCCTCACCCGAGCTCTGGTGATAAGCTCCTCCCGTGAGCTCATTATCCTCTTCGTCCGACCAATCTGACACTTTCTCCACTTCGTCCGATCCAGATTCCGAGTCCTCTTTCTCCTATTCTGCCATTGTTGAATATTCCATATTTAAAGTGAGTTCTTCTATCTTTTTCAATTAGAGATATATTTTGTGAAATTAGGGATTTAGATTTGTAAAATTAGGGATCTGGGTTGGTAACAATATATTTTAGATAGATTGAGCCATAGGTTCGGTAATTTGTGAGAAAAATATGGTTATGTTAATCAGATTCATATGTAGAAGAAGAACAAACTCAAGAAGAACCCAATTTCTGGAGTTATGATAGGAGAAATGGTACAACTGGTTAAACTGGACAAATGGTACAACTGAGAGAGGAATGGTACAACTGAGAGCGGAATAGTACAATTAAGATATTGAGTTCAACTGGTACAACTGAAAAATAAAGTTCAACTGGTACAAATGAGAGGTCTAGTTAATCTAGTACAACTGAGTTCAACTGGTACAACTGTGGTAGTTTGTGTAATTATTGATCGATTATTTTCATTATATTTTCAGGAGAGCATGAGCATCTACCACACAAACATACATTTTGACTATGGAGGGAGTTATTCACGTGACGGAGGGGAGTTGAAATGGTTTACAAGTAATTCCACATATGCTATACCATTTAGGAACTTATCTGTGGAGGAGATAACTTATTCGGCGTTAGTAGATAAGATATGCAGTAAGATTGGGATAGATAGAGCTAATGCACAGCTGAAATTGAGTTACATTCCATTGGTTAATAAACCGATAAATGAGTCAAAAATTTTCGTTGATGATGACGTATATGCTTATCTGACAACGGTGGATAACGAGGGGCTAAGGTCTGTTTTGCATGTGGAGGTAGTCAAAGATTTAGAGACTGGTAGGAGTGAGCAAGCTTCTAAAGTTGGTAGTTTATTTTGTGTGAATTATGAGAAGCAGGTTGCAAATGGTAGAGGTGATGATGATGTTTGTAATGCGGTTACTATTTATAGAGCAGACTCAGAAAGAGAAGAACTTATGGAGCCGATTATTGAAGAGGTGATAGAGAAGGATGGTAATGGATTTACTGATGTGGATATGGAAAACGGTTTGGATGGTATGCATGAATATGTTGAGCTTCCAGGTTTTGTAGAAGTTAGTCAGTGTGTAGAAGAATGGGAGGATGGTATAGGTCTTGAAATAGGTCAAGAATTTTGTTCTAAGGAGGCAGTGCAAGATTTGGTTGACAGAGCTGCACATAAAAATTGTTTTGGGGTCCATACTTATAAGTCAGATACAGGGCGACTTATTCTAGAATGCTGTCAGAAGAGTCAAGGCTGTAAATGGTATTTACGAGCTGCAAGGTTTAAGAAATCGGATTATTTCAGTGTTAGAGTATACATAAAGATGCATACATGCTCTCGGGCTGTTGAGAGTACATGCGTTAGTAGAAGGAGAGGCACCCCACGATTAGTAGCATCTATTTGCAGGAAGACTATCCAGGTCAAGTTGACACCCCAGTTCCCAAAAATATCGCGAATTTGGTTCAGACTAAAGCTGGTGTTAGTTTGTCCTACTCTACCGCGTTAAGAGGAAAAAACTAGATGTTAGTGATGTGCGGGGCACTCCTGAAGAAGGTTATAGGATGTTGTATTCTTATTTGTACATGCTACAGAAGGTAAATCCTGGAACCGTAACAAGTGTGGAATTGGATGCAGAGAAAAAGTTCAAGTACCTATTCATTGCTTTGGGTGCTAGCATTGAAGGTTTCAAGCAATGAAGAAAGTGATAATCGTGGATACAACATTTCTTAAGACTGTATATCGAGGACAACTTGTCTTTGCCACAACTCAAGATCCTAATCATCACAATTACCCCATTGCTTTTGGTGTAATTGATACTGAGAAGCATGATAGTTGGATGTGGTTTTTCAAGAAGCTGAAAAGCATTATACCTGATGATCCTGAATTGGTTTTTATGAGTGACAGACATAAAAGCATCATAAATGCAGTAGCGAAGGTGTATCTCCAGTCCCAGCATGGACGTTGTTTATGGCATTTGTCTCAAAACATGAGAGGAAAAGTTCAGCATAAGGTGAACAAAGATCTAGTGGCGGCAAAATTCATCCAATGCGCTCATATTTATACTGTGAGTGAGTTCGAAAGGGAGTATGCTGATTTTAAGAAGAGGTTTGCTGCAGCTGCTGTGTATTTGCATGATACTGTATCGATTGATAAGTCGGCAAGGTGCTACTTTAAAGGAGAAAAGTACAATTTAGACACCAGCAATTCTTGTGAATCTCTCAACAGTGTGTTTAAGAAAGCAAAGACGTACTCTCTGTTACCAATGCTTGATGCGATTGTTGAGAAAATGGCATATTGATTTAACAAGCATAGGAAGACTGCTACTGATATGCCGATCTCAAAGAAAGTGGTGCCTTAGGTAGATAACAAATTGCATGAATTATGTCCAATTGCTGCTCGTTTAGTTGTGGCTGAGCTAAACAGCTTCCAACTTGAATACAGCGTTATTGGACTGGATGGGAAGGCTTACTTGGTGGATTTATCGAGCAAAACTTGCTCTTGCAGAGGGTTGGATATAGACAAGTATCCTTGTGTTCATGCAATCGCCGCAGCCGCGGCACTAATGAAGAAGGGAGGGAGAACAGCGGATATTAGTCTATACGACTTATGCTCTAGATATTACTTGATTGATACGTTGGCATTGGCATACTACAGGACGATTTATCCAGTGCCGAATGAGTCTAGTTAGAGTATTCCTGAGGAAATACTAAATAAGTTTGCTTTACCGCCTGATTACACCAAATCGCTAGGAAGAAATCAAGAAAACCGCTTTCCATCCACTGGGGAACGTCGCAGGAAGACGAGTAACAGGTCTGTGTCTGGCAGAGGTTTCGCTTTCTATTTCCAGAGTAGCCAAAGTGGCAGCTCAGTTTGATTTATGTATGTGTTTTGTAATTCTCGGTTTTGTACAACCATGTTAGACTATGTACAACTATGAATCTTTCTATGTTTGAGTTTGGTGAATTTGTATGACCAGGTTTAACTAGGTACAAGTATGAACAATTCAGAGGTTCATTTTGGCAATTTCGCACTTCCAGGTTCAACTGAGTACAACTATTAACATTTACGTCTTGCCGTTTTGCACTACCAAGTTCAACTGGGTTCATGTTTAAACAGCTACATGGTACCAAGTTCAACTGGATACAACTATTAACGCTGACGTATTTGTGCAACTGGGTACAAATAATATCAACTTTGGAAGTGCAGTAAACAATTATTAAAGCTTCAAGTGATGTTAATATACCAATTAAGATCTATCAACACATTTTCAACTATAAGGAAACAATTACTTATATGGTAAACATTAATTTTTTATTTTTATACAAAATCATGTTTTCACATCAACCACCCCTTACAATATAAGGAAGATCTCAACAATGTTAAGCCTTTTAGGACTGAAAAGTTCAAAATATTTAATATTTCATATAATGCAATATGAAAAAGTTATAAATGATGTTTAATGGTCCAAAGTCATTGATACAACTACATTATAATAGTTTAGAGGAAGGTTCAACTAGAAATACAATAAAATTGTAAAAATACAACTATTAAGAATTGAGTTCAACTGCTTCCTTGGGGACAACTAAGTTCAACTTTTTGATAAAATTCACTCAATTTTCAGTTTTTTGCCAGCGGGAAAAAAATTAAAAATAGATTTTTTTAATTAAAATCATAAAATCAGGGTCGGATTCTTTTTCTGAAAACCCTAGTTACTTTTTCTTTTTCTGTTTCTTCTTTGATTTCGACAGAGAGAGAGAGAGAGAGGAGGTCGAGAGAGAGATAGAGAGAGAGGGGGACGATCCGCCATTCCCGTTCAGTTTGAGATCTGATTTTATTCAACAGGTAAAGCTATTACTTTGATTCGTGTAGATCTAGGCCGTTTTCCGATTTGCTCCCCAAGAGTTGAGATATAGAGCTTAATTTCTTCGATTTGCTTTCCAATAATATAGCTCAGTTTCAGTTCAGTTTCAATTTTACTTCCAGAAATTTGTAGAAATGGAAAGATTCAGTCCGGTGACCAGTTCTGAATCGTCAGCTGAGCTGGATCCATGTCTCATAGCAGATGGTGAATATGGAATGCCCAAAAAGTGTTACTGCAGTGGAGCCGTTTTTACAGAGACATCATACACCTCAATCGATCATGGGAGGCGATACTTTACCTGTCGCAATCGTGATGTGAGTTTAGTAGATTACATAATTACTAGATCAGATTTCTGGGAAAAACAGAAGAATATTTATGATAATTCTTGGGTATTTTTGTGTAGAACGAAGGGTATCATATTCATAAATGGTGGGATTTTGTGGTAAACGAAGAAATAGAAATCCTACATGATCAGATTACTAGTCTCAAGGAGAAAATCCAGAACAACTTCACAACTGGAAATCGCGCTGAAAAAGCTATTGCAGAGCTGAAGGAAGGACATGTTCAGAACAAGGAGCTGATTGCAAAGCTGGATATGCTTATTCAGACGGACAAGAAGAAAATCAGTGTGGAGATGACATTTGGGGTAGCAGTACTTGTGCTTCAACTTAGTTTGATTATAATTTTTTTTAAGTAAGTGGATTGTTCTTCTTATTTTAAGACCTTGATGATGTTATTTGCTTTCGGATGAAGATCCTCTAATTTTCAAACTTTGGAGAGGTCTTCAAGTTTTAACTCAGTCGAACTACGTATTTTAGTTGTACCTTGTCAGTTATGTCAATTATTAATCCTATTGCCTTGTCAGTCGAACCTTGTAATTCAGTTGTACCTAGTTATTTATGTCCAATGTCACGCAGTTGAACCTAATAGAACACAGTTGTACTAATATATTGCATTAAGTTTAAAACACGTCCTTAAAAACTAAGTCAATCCGCAGCTACAAGCAAAAACCATCAAGTACCAAAAGCCAATTGTCATCATAAAGTACCAAAAAACTACCAAACAAACACCGTAAAGTACCAAATGCCAATTGCCATCATCTAAGTACCAAAAACAAGTATACATACAAACCATATCACTTGTTTTTCTTCCCCACGCCCTTTCCGTTCTTCTTCCCCACGCCTTTTCTCTTCTTCTGACCGTCACCCTTTCCCTTCTTCTGTTTGTCGCCCTTATCATTTTTCTGTCCCTCGCTCTCTCTCTTTTACGTTTTTGCCCATGCTCACTTGAAGTGTAACAAGAAGGTGCTTTCTTTGTTCTCTTCTTCGGAGGTTCGACTACCTCCTCCTCCTCCTCTGCATCTTCCTCCTTCTCATCTGCATCTTCTCCTAAAAGAGTATCTTTTTAATGAACAACAAAGTAACAACAGAAAAATGACAATAAATCCTTAGAGTTAAAACATAATTTTTTACCTTCTTTGTCGTCACTATGGCTTAGAGCAGGGCTTGTAGCAAGGCTTCAAACACTTTCAGGACCTTTGATTCGGTGCTCCTTCACAAAACTTTCTACACTTTTCAATCGGTCATCAAAACCATCCACCTTATCCTTTACTTCTTGTATCACTTTCTCCATTCTCTCCACCGCTTCCTTCTGCCCCAACAACGATGCAACACTTTCATCTTTACTTTCATCTTTAGTTTCATCATTACTTTCATCTTTAAGTGCATTTTTCGCATCTTCATCTACAACTCGAGCTGCCAAGTCGATATCATAAAGATCTTTCCACCATATCTTCCTCCCTTTTCTGATTAGATGGTCTCGCCACATCTCAACAATCGGATCAATGAAGCCTATACCATCATCACAATCATCGCCTATGATGTGCTCTATCAAAGCTTTCTCATCAGAGTCAGGTTCCAAGATGCTTATGATATCCTAAGAATATCAACAAAAAATAACAATCAAAATCAAACTCATATCAAATACAAAAATAACCATATATAAGTATTATCTCTCACCTTGGTATTTCTAATCGCCTCGTTTATGTCTTCTAATGGATAACCTTTCATGGAAGTCTCCAAGAACTTGTGCTTGCACATCCTTGGACAGTCCTTCTCCGTGGCAACCTCTACTCGAAACGTGCGTTTAAGCGCAGGAATACACTCAAGCGCAAAAATCTACACATACAATTGCATTAAAATCGATTTAAAACAATTACGAAACCATCACAACTAATATTTACCTCTAGAGGAAGAACGAATCCATAAAATGTCAATGACTCTTTGTCTTTGACGATGCCTTTCTTGAATTTCTTCATCGCCCTCTTTATCTCCTCCATATAATCATCAAAAGTATAACGCCCCCATGGAAATATCTTGCACAATGTCAAATCATCAACCACTTTAAGCAAGAAAGACTCTATGTTCCCTTTCACCTTAGATTTCGCTTTCAACACAGTGCATAAGAAAAATAGGACAGCCATCGTCTTCTTATCTAAGCCGCTCGTCAATGACTGCATTTTCTCTTCCACATCTTCGATTCTTATATTGTCCTTCCTTCCAAAAATCCTTTGCACAAACTTAAAATCGCCTTTTTTCTTATCCCTCAAGTCATCATATACCCTCGGGTAGTGGTGACAGTCCAACCCACTTAACAGAGCATGCTCCCTAATGGAATATCTGATCGGTACTCCATTAACCACAAACCAGAACTCCTTCTCTGAATCCGTACAAGCTTGATGAAGTAGCAACATCCACAAACCCACAGGCTTTCGGTTTTGCTCCTCTTCCATATGAAAAATATGCTTGAATTGAGGATGTTTTGTGAACCATGTTGATTCATTTTTCAGCTTCTTTATCATAGACACTGTCTTCACGACAGTACATCTCGATCCTATCTTACATACTCTAGTATATTGATCTGGAGTGAAGTAGAACTTCTCTGGTTGCAATGGTGGCGTTTCATCCTCTTCATCCTGCGAATTCAAACACAAGTTTAATGAACAACTTAATTCTTAGTCGAACCTAGAAAATGCAGTTGAACCTAAGAAACTTAGTCGAACCTAGGAAACGAAGTTGCACCTATTCAGATGTAGTCGAAGAAGCTAGTGAGGAAGAAGAACAAGTAGAGGTTGATATCCCTTGTATTTACATCATTTAGGGCTGCATTTAGTACATGTTTTGGTCCTCTTTTGCATGTTTTCCCTTTGCTTTTGTCCCATTTTCTTCTCTTTTTAGACTTAGGTTGCATTTAGAGTATAGTTTGCATTTTCTTTGCATTTTGGATGTTTTAGGTGCTTTTGGAGCTTAAAGGAGCTTGGAGGAGTTTTGGGAATGATACAAGATGCTAGCTGGGCGAAAAGGAGCAAGAAGGATCACAGCTGAAGATCTCTGCAGAAGTTTTCGGTCAGAGCACGGAGAGTTTCAGTTAAGGGTGACCGATACAGAGCATATCGATCACCAGTATTGGTCAAGTGTGATCGACACAAACACATCGGATTAATTTCGGTCAAGTGTGTCGATCACTGATGAACGATACTAATCCCAGGAAGCACATCGGTCTCTAGTGTCGATCACTCATGACCGAAAATGCAATTTCGGTCAGTAATATCGATCATGAGTGACCGAAACTCCATCCGAGGTACCATGGAAAGAACAAAAATAGCTGCTGGGAAAAAGGGAGAAGCACCTCAGGAAGCACCAACATCTCCAACAGTAAGGCAAGAAAAAGGAAAGGGCAAAGCTGCTGAGACTTCATCCAAGGCTGCTGGAAAGAGGCCAGCTAAGGATAAAAGCGCCAAGCAGAGAGGCAAGGGAAAAGCTGTTGAGGAAGAAGCTCCACCCATGAAATACAGTGCTAGGGAACTCATGGAGGGATTCAGTAGATGCACCTTCAAGCCAACAAGATATCCTTGCCCCTCCACAATGAAGGAGCTGGGAATCTATGAAGATTGCATCGACACCTTTGAACAGATGGGGCTTACAGAGCTACTACAGCCTCTCCCATCCTATGAGCGCTTCACTCATCAATTCCTCTCCACCCTCAAGGTGGTTTATTATGAGAAGAGTGAGCTCCCTGACCATGATGGATGGATCTCTTTCAAGATTGGAAAACAGAAGTTCAAAATCACATTCCAAGAACTCTCTAGGGCGTTGGGGCTGAGCACCTACTTTCAAAGAGGGAAGAAGTTCTTAATCCATGAATCACAGTACACAAGGTTTTGGGAGGCAATTGGAGTAGGGGAATTCAAAGCTGGGCCTACAAGGAACCAACACTTGAAGCATCCTGCAGTTAGATACACACACAAGGTGCTTGCAAACACATTCTTTGCAAGGAAAGAAACCTCACACCTAACTGGCAAGGAGAGAGACTTCCTCTACAATGGATTGTACACAGGTCCAGGCACCAGCAGATGTGTAGTACCAGTTAGTCCACCAAGCAAGCTCCCATGCTTTGCAAGACTGTTGATGGAGCAGCTGCAATCATACCAGAATTGGGTTATCAACAAGGGAAGAAGGGAGAAGAATCCACAACTGCACATTGGAGGAGTTGTGACAGAAATTCTACTAGCTTGTGATGTGAACCTTGAGGAGCATGCTGAAGATGCTCTAGCTCCTGTCTGGATAGATATGGAGTACCTGACGAGGAGTCATTTTCTTGAGAAGAGCATCCAAGGCAAGTATGTTTATCAATTCCTCAACAACCACTTGAAGCATGTGAGAGTCCTTCTCCAAAACCCAAGGCTGACCTCCTTCACCCCAACATCAAACATCGATTTCAACTTGAGTGAGGAGGAGCTCTACACAGGCGGCCATATTCCTACAGTAGAAGAAGAAGAAGACAGTGAAGAAGAAGAGGAGCACACTGAAGAGATCAGAGAAGAAGAAGGAGAAGAACAATGGAATGCTACTGCTGGCACTGAAGGCCAAGGAAGAACCCATGAAGAAGAGAAGCTTGAAGAAGAAGAAGTGTTGAACTACAGCTCAAAGCAGTTCCACTTCCAGCACTATGAAGCTCCCAACCAAGGAAGCTATTTGAGAGCAGCTCATGAGCACATTAACACACTACAGAAGTGGTGCAAGTGGCAGGACAAAGCCATCAAAGGGCTTATGAAGATGGTGAAGGGGAAGTTCAGGAAGAACAAGGCTACATCAGCAAAAACTTCCCACCACAGCCACACCTAAGAGCTCAACTCTCAACAAGAAGAGAAAACTCCACCAAGCTGAGCCAACTGAAGAGGAGGAAGCTGTATGGAACCCCCATGGAAGACACTCATTCCATGCACAACCAAGTGATCAATAGGGTACATGGGCACAACCAAGGGCCTCATCTTATGAGCCAAGAGCCCATGTTACATCAGCTTGGGAGGCGCCAACCCCCAACTCCTCTGAAGTTCAGGAAACATGGCAATGGGGGCACACAAGGGACTTCTTCACAAGCTGAACAGCTATGGTCAAGCTGGGTTCAACCAACTCCAGAAGCAGAGCATTCCACTAAAGTCTATGAGAGAAGGAAGAGGAGAGCTAGCAAGTCTCCACAAAACTCAGGATCATCCCACAACTCCTACCATTGAACCAAGTACCACATCCCTTCCATTTTTCTATACCATTGCATCTTTTTATTTTTGTAATATATTTTGTTGCTTCTCTCTTCCATTGCTTTCATTACACAAGGGACTGTGTAATTTAAGTGTGGGGGAGAGATTTGGGGTTTGACTTTGTTTTCTGTTTTCTTAGGTTTTCTTTTTCTTTTCACTTTGAGTCTCATGCATATCATGCATACATGTAAGGCATAGAAAAACACAAGAAAATCAAAAAAATTTTAAAAAAAATTTGCATTTTTGCAAACCAAAAAAAGCATGTAGTTGCATCTCATTCTTCTAGGATTGAGTGTAGTGTTGACATGTAGGTTGCATTGCATTTGCATAGGGCATTATGATGAATTTTACTTGTAAAGTGCTTAGTGTTTAGAGATAATTTCAGTTTTTAAGTGCTTAGTTGTTTGATGCATCATATGATTGCTAGAAGTTAAGACTGAACCGTGCTTAGATTGCTAGATTTGGTCTTCTCATCTCATTCTGAAAGCATTTGTTCTCTGAAAATCAACTCTATCAACTTGAACTTTAATTTGGACTTTTAATTATCATGTCTTATGCATTGAAAAGTGAATTCATGGCTACCATATACATATTTGGATCATCTTTCTCCTTTCTACCACTCTTGTTGATCCAAATAGTTGATCCTCATAATTATGGGACAGTTGCATCCTCACCCTTAACCAAAACCTCCTTTTGAGCCTAAACACTATTGTGAGAGCTGTGAGGCCTTTGCATTGCATTTTCGATTTTGTCTTGGTAAAAAGTGTTAGGAATAAGGCTGGCAATGATTAGCTCTCTTGTAGATATCAGCTTGCATCTTGAGCTTGATTCTAGGATAGGAGTTTTGGGGTTTAAAAAGGGTAGTATAAGTGGTTTGATCTTCATGTTTTTATGTTTTGAAAGAAAGGAATAAGATCTGAAATGGTAGAAAAGGGGCAACAGACTAGTATTGTGGTTAAGTAAAGGGAATAAAAGCTCTAAGTTTAAAAAGAAGGATTGGCGTCAACAACAATACTCAGAAGGGTCCAAAAGAAGAAAAATCTGACCAAGGAGCAATCCACCAAAGGTGATGAAGGTGCCAGCACAACAAAGAAGAGCAAGTCCCAACCAAAAAGAAGCAGCCACACAAGAGAAAGAAGAAGTTTCCCCAGCCATGAAGATGGGTAAAGGGTAGAATCTAGGAAAGGGTAGACAGAGAGGGTTCACTCTTGGGTTTAGAAATGCTTAGGACTCATCTTTGGGAAGTAAGGGTAGAAAAGAGCTTTGAATTGCATGCATAAGTGTGCTTTTACTTTTAGTATTTTGCCTAAGATGAAGTCATTTCATTGAGCGATCCTTTATGTTTTTGAACCCTTGTGCTTAAATGAGATCATTCTTATCTCATAACCTTACCCTTTTCAACCAAATATCTTCACTTGATTTGCATAAGCATGATTCATGTTCTGAATTTAATTGAATGTTAAAGCGTTGATTGATTTGAGCATTTGCCTAAGTTGAGATTTGAGATCATTTTGAAACATGATGAGCATGGCTAGGATCTTTAAAGTATAGCTGATTATGTTTGCATCCTACAACTAGGCACTTAAGCACTAAAACCATCTCTTTACCTTTGCATTTTTGGAATCTGAATGCCCACTTTCAAACCTCACTCTCCCATTTGTTCTTGATTGCTTGAGGACAAGCAAAAGACAAGTGTGGGGGTGTTGATATCTCTTGTATTTACATCATTTAGGGCTGCATTTAGTACATGTTTTGGTCCTCTTTTGCATGTTTTCCCTTTGCTTTTGTCCTATTTTCTTCTCCTTTTAGACTTAGGTTGCATTTAGAGTATAGTTTGCATTTTCTTTGCATTTTAGATGTTTTTAGGTGCTTTTGGAGCTTAAAGGAGCTTGGAGGAGTTTTTGGAATGATACAAGATGCTTGCTGGGCGAAAGGAAGCAAGAAGGATCACAACAGAAGATCTCTGCAGAAGTTTTCGGTCAGAGCACAGAGAGTTTCGGTCAAGGGTGACCGATACGGAGCATATCGGTCACCAGTATCGGTCAAGTGTGATCGACACAAACACATCGGATTAATTTCGGTCATGTGTGTCGATCACTGAAGACCGATAGGGACCCATTTTGGTCACTGGAGATCGACACGACTGACCGGTACTGACCCAACCCGAACCTGTTTTTAATTACAACTATGCCATTACTCTAGGGGTTTCCTTTCTAGGCTATAAATAGCCTCTTTTTCAGATTTTCGAGAAGTCATATCATTTTACTGTTCTTGAGCACTTTCTTTAAGTTTGTAAGATAATTTCTTTGCTTTGTTTAATATAATCAAGTATCTGCTTTAATTTTTCTTTTAATCATGATTAGCATCCTTTCCTCTTGTGATTTGGTGTTAAACATGATTATGAGTGAGTAGTTATCTTAGGGTTTCTAGATATGGTAGATTAAGAGGATTTAAGGCTTGATTAAGGTTTGTTAAGTGCTTCAGTTTATGGGTTCCTTTCTATTAATCTGTTATTCATGCTAGATTGGTCTTGATCAAACTTGTCTAAGTTGTTAGCTTTCTCTTATGCCCACCAAGTGTTTGATGAAATGCTGATCATGTTTAATAGAGGATTTGCTGGCCTTGGCTCAAGAGATTGACTGTTTGAGGAGTATTTTGACTTGAATAGAGTTTTTTAATCATGCTTTCTTGATGTTTTAGCACTAATGAGAGTTAGTTCTTGTTAGAATGTTTAGCAAAAGGTTATTTGCCAAGAGATTGGATCTAACTAGCTTAAGTGTGAACTTTATGTCTAGGAATCACCATTGCTTGCCTGTTTGCTTGATCAATGTAGTTTGAAACAGCCTTAGTTAATGTCTAAAATTCCACAAAGTCAATAACCACATCTAGAGACTTGCCTTCCTCTTATTTGAATTTCGGATTTGCTCTGTTTTGCTCTGTTTTACTCTGTTTTTCTTGTTTAGAACTGCTTAATTTGCTTCTGCTTTCACTTTTTTTGCTGCTTGTTTCACCTAGGTTTCTAGAACTGTTGCTTAGGCAACAAAACCAATTCTCTGCCTGCTTGACTTAAAGACTTTACTCTCAACTCTTCTGTTTTCAACTCTTCCCAATGGATTGACATAAAACCCTTACTACTACTGACTAGTACAAGGGTGATTCAAACAAAGTCGCAAAAAGACTTGTATCAGAGGTTGAAGAAGATGTAAGAGAAGAGAGAAGAGAAGAAGGTCAAGAAGAAGTCCATGAAGATGCTACTGCTGGCCTGAAAGCCAAGGGGAAACACAAGAAGAAGAAGAGGAGCTTGAAGAAGAAGAAGTGCTGAACTACAGCTCAAAGCAGTTCTACTTCAAACCTTATGGAGGCCCACGCCAAGAGAGCTCTTTGAAGTCTGCTCATGAACACATCAACACCCTTCAAAAATGGTGTAAGTAGCAAGACAAAGCCATTAAGAGGTTGGTGAAAATGGTAAAAGGGAAGTTCACGAAGAACAAAGCTACATCAGCAGGGACTTCCCATCAGAGCCACACCAATGAGCACACTTCTCATCAAGAAGATCCTATGCCACAAGTTGACCCAACTGAAGAAGAAGAGGCTGTTTGGAACCCCATGGAAGACATTCCTTTCATGCACAGCCAAGTGATCAATGGGGGACATGGGCACAACCAAGGGCTTCATCATATGAGCCAAGGTCCCATACTCTATCAGCATGGGAACCAACTCCCATCCCTTCTGGGGTTCAACAAACATGGCAATGGGGTTACCAAGGTACTTCTTCTCAAGCTGAGCAGTTATGGTCAAGCTGGGTTTCCCCACCACAAGAAGCAGCGCCATCTTCAAAGACTTATGAGAGGAGGAACAAGAGGAGAGCTAGCAAGTCTCCTCAGACATCTGGATCCTCCCACCACTCCATTTATTAAGCAAGGTACCACATCATATCCATTGTCTATACCATTGATTTGTTTTTCAATTCTGTATTATATTTTGTTGATTCTCCCTCCCATTGCTTTCATTACACAAGGGACTGTGTAATTTAAGTGTGGGGGGAGAGATTTGGGGTTTGACTTTGTGTTTTGTTTTCTTAGTTTTTCATTTTCTTTCACTTTGAGTCACATGCATATCATGCATTCATGTAAGGCATAGAAAAACAGAAAAAATTGAAAAATTTGACAATTTTTGCATTTTTGCAAACCAAAAAGAAAGCATATAGTTGTATTTCATTCTTATAGGATTGAGTCTAGTGTTGACATATAGGTTGCATTGCATTTGCATAGGGCATAATGATAAAATTTCCTTGTAAAGTGCTTAGAGTTTAGAGATGATTTTAGTGTTTAAGTGATTAGTTGTTTGATGCATCATGAGAAAGCTAGAAGTTAAGACTGAACCATGCTTGGAATGCTAATTTTGATCATCTCATCTCATACTGAAAGCATTGGTTCTCTGAAAATCAACTCCATCAACTTGAGCTTTAATTTGGACTTTTAATTATCATGTCTTATGCATTGAGAAGTGAATTCATGGCTACCATATACATATTTGGATCATCTTTTTCCTTTCTACCACTCTTGTTGATCCAAGTAGCTGATCCTCATACTTATGTGACAGTTAATCCACTCCCTTAACCAAAACCTTCTTTTTAGCATAAACACTATCTTGAGAGTTGTGAGGCCTTTGCATTTCATTTTCGATTTTGTCTTGGCAAAAAGTGTTAGGAAAAAGGCTGGCAATAATAAGCTCTCTTGTAGATATCAACTTGCATCTTGAGCTTGATTCTAGGATAGGAGTTTTGGGTTAAAAGGGTAGTGTTAAGTGGTTTGAACTTCATGTATATATGTTTTGAAAAAAAAGGAAAATGTTTGAAAAGGTAGAAAAAGGGAAGCAGTCTATAGTTGTGGTTAAGTAAAGGGAAGTAAAAGCTCTAAGGTCAAAAGGAGAAAAATCATACCAAGAGCAATCCACCAAAGGTGATGAAGGTGCTAGTGCAACAAAGAAGAGCAAGTCCCAACCAAAAGGATGCAACCACACAAGCAAAAAGAGAAGTTTCCCCAGCCATGAAGAAGAGTAAAAGGTAGAGTTTAGGAAAAGGGTAGACTTAGGGGTTTACTTTTGGGTTTATAAGTAATTAGGATTCATTTTTGGGTAGAAGGGAGCTTTGAATTGCATGCATAAGTGTGCTTTTACCTTTAGCATTTTGCCTAAGATGGAATTTTTTTCATTGAGTGATCCTTTGTGTTGAAAACCCTTTTGCTAAAATGAGATCATTTTTATCTCATAACCTTATCCTTTGAACCAAATGTCTTCACTTGATTTGCATAAGCATTATTCATGTTCTGAGCTTAATCGAATGTTAAAGAGTTGGTTGATTTGAGCATTTGCCTAAGTTGAGATTTCAGGTAATTTTGAAACATGATGAGCATGGCTAGGTTCTTTAAAGTATAGCTGATTATGTTTGCATCCTACAACTAGGCACTTAAGCATTGATACCATCTCTTTACCTTTGCACTTTTGGATTTGAATGCCCACCTTCAAACTTCACTCTCTCATTTGTTCTTATTTGCTTGAGGACAAGCAAAAGGCAAGTGTGGAGGTGTTGATATCTCTTGTATTTACACCATTTAGGCTTGCATTTAGTACATGTTTTGGCTATCTTTTGCATGTTTTCCTTATCTTTTGTCCCATTATCTTTTCCTTTTAGACTTATGTTGCATTTAGGACATAGTTTGCATTTTCTATGCATTAAGGATGTTTTTAGGTACCTATGGATCCATAAGGAGCATGGAGAAGCTTTGAGGATGATCCAGGAAACTAGCTGGACCAAGAGGAGCAAAAGGGACCAAGGCAGGCGATCTCTGCAGAGCCTATCGATCAAGGCACAAGACCTATCGATTAAGGAGTGACCGATAGGATCCCTATCGGTCAGGCCTATTGGTCAGTGAAGTGACGATAGCAGTGCACCGGTTATATTTCGGTCACCCTATCGGCCATCTTCCAGACCGATAGGATCCCTATCGATCATTCCTATCGGTCACAACTGACCGATAGGAACCCAGTCCGAGCCTGTTTTTATTTACATCTTTGCCATTACTTTAGGGCATCCTTATCTTTTGTATAAATACCCTTTTTCTGGCATTTTCGAGAAGTCACTTCAATACACTGTTCTTGAGTTTATTTTCTGGGTTTGTAAACAATTTTCTTGCTTTATTTAATTGAAGTTTGTTTTTGCGATTAATTTCTCTCTAATCTCTCTTCTAATCATGATTAACATCTCTTTCTCTTGTGATTTGGTGTTAAATATGAGTATTAGTGAGTAGTTTACTTAGAATTCTTAGATGTGGTAGATTAAAGAGATTTAGGAATGGATTAAGGTTTGTTTAGTGTTTAATTTCATGGGTTCCTCTCTATTAATCCGCTTCTAAGCTAGATTTGTCTTGATCACACTTATCTAGGATTTAGGCTTTCTCTTATGCCCACCAAGTGTTTGATGAAATGCTGATCTTGTTTAATAGAGGATTTGCTGGTCTTGGCTCAAGAGATTAACTGTTTGAGAAGCATTTTGACATGAATAGAGTTTGTTGTTATTGCTTGCTGGATGTTTTAGCACTAATGAGAGTTAGATCTTGCTAAGGTGTTTAGTAAAGGGCTATTTTACAAGAGATTGGACTTAGCTTGCTTGTTTGTGAACTCTATGTCTAGGAACCACCATTGCTAGCTTGTTTGCTTGATCAATGCTGTTTGAAACAACTTTGGTTAGTCTCTAGATTCCCCAAAATCAATAACCACATCTAGGAACTTGCTTTCACTTTATTGAATTTCGAATTTGCATAGTTCTCTGTTTATTTTGCTCTGTTTTACTTCTTGATCATTGCTAAACTGTCTTCTTTTGAATTCCCTTGGTGATTGATCATTCCAGATTGTTAGATAAGTTGCTTAGGCAACAAAAACTCTTCTTTGCTTTGTTTGACTTATAGATCTCTGCTCACAACTCTTCTGCTTTCAACAAACCCATTTGGATTGATATAAAACCCTATGCTATGCTACAACTGATTAACATAGAGGGGTGATTGACTGAGACTAAAAACCTCTGTGTCAGAGACTAACCACTATCAGATAAGGAGCAGCATAATTTCTTTGGTTCAAGACAAGAAGTTATTTGGCTTGCCTAATCTAGACCCTCTTGAGCACTTGGATTACTTTGAGAGGATATGTGCTTCGACAAAGCTTAGTGGAGTTTCAGATGATGGGTTGAAACTCAGATTGTTCCCATTCTCTCTTGGTGGTAGAGCTCAAATGTGGGAAAAGTCTTAGCACAAGACAGCATCACCACTTGGGAACAATGCAAAGGTGTTTTCTTAACCAAGTTCTTCTCTCCCTCAAGAACTGCATATTTCAGGAATGAGATCACAAACTTCAAGCAGTGGTCTAATGAGAGCTTTGGAGACACTTGGGAAAGGTTTAGAAGCTTCACTCACCAATGCCCTCACCATGGCTTCCCCAAAGAGATGCTGCTATCCACACTATATAGAGGTGTTCTCCCAACCATAAGAATCCTTTTAAATACTGCAAGCAATGGTTACTTTCTTGGCAAAGATGTTGATGAAGGATGGCCTTTAGTGGAGAACATGGCACTCAACAATTGAGATTATGTGTATGACAAGGAGCAACATTCCAAAGCCACTGAAGAGAAGCTAGAGACAGCATTGTATGAGATGAAGGCTCTGCAAAAGAAAGTTAACTTGCTGATCAATGAGATAACTAAACCTCTTCCTAGTGTTGCTTCACAAAACCACTACAAAGAGCATCAAATCAAAGCTGTTCAACTACAAGAGGCACCAATAATGAACCAAGACCATGATGTTTGTGTACACCAGTCCAATGGAGACACTCATACTAAACAACATCAAGGTTCTTCTTCTCAAACAGTTGGCGCCAACACCTCCCAACCTTCACATGCATTGGACCTTAAGGAGATGTTCCTGCAACTCTGATATATCATGGTTTTATGGTTTTTAACCATGATATAAGTCCTTCTTATTGAGTCTTTTTGGTCTTTTTAGAGTCCTAATTGAGTCTTTGCAGGTTATAGCATGTCTGGAGCATAATTAGAGATATTGGAGCTTTTTGGATCATTACAAGATGAAGCCACGAAGTGTACAACTCAGAAGGCGAAATCAGAGATGGGTGACGCTCGTCACCCAGAAAGGAAGGGATCGTGGCTGGTTTATTAAAAGATGGAGCATTATTTACAGAATTGGCCTATAAGTTCTATTATTTGCAAGAAGGCCCCCAATCGTGTTTAGCCTCTATTTATCAGGTTTTTCAGCCATTGTTGGCTTTTATCTTAGTTTTTGAGAATTCAGAGAGCTTTAAAGAGGATTTTATTGAAAGCTTTTGGGGAGACAGATCCTATACTCTTTTTGGAGAAGATTTCGAACCCCCTTTGTTTTTATTCTATTCTCTTAATGCAAATTATTTCAGTTATGTTTTGTGATTCCATGATCATATCTGAGTAATTTGTTAATTAAGTTAGGGCTTTTTCAAAGGTTGATGAAGAGTTTGTAGAATTGCTACCTGTTAGGAATATCTTTTGGTTTTCATCTTTACTTGCATTAAAATCGAATTTCTTAGAAACACCATCTAGAAATCCAAAAATCATAGGTTGTTAAGTATATGTGAGAGCATTATTTATAACCTGAACTAGTATTAGATGAGCAAAACAACTTAGTGCAAATAGATTTGGCTTAGAAGTTTTGTGAACAATTGAATTTGATCATATTGCATGTTTAGGTTGTTAGGGTTTGCAAAGAGATTTGAAACTCTGTGATCTAGACATAGTTAACTTCTGCAATGAGAATTGATTAGTTGTATATTTACTATTCATGTTAAAAACTGTTCCTAATCATTCCTGATTTCATGCATTCTACATTCTCAGATTCAACCTGCGAACTGTCCTGACTTAACGCTTTTAGTCTTCTGGAACTTAGATCAAACACAAAAATTCGCTTGCTTTCTCTTATTTTCATCATTAGCATTACTTACATCGCATACTGCTTAGCTTAATCCGAACCTACATTCGATAGTGTAGTCTGCATTACTCTTTTGGGATTCGATACCCCTTGTACTACAACTGCTTTGTTGTGCACTTGCAGCAGTTTTATTTGGGAAAAACCTGAGCCCTATCAAGTTTTTGGCGCCGTTGCCGGGGAGTAATAGCTGCCTATCGATTTTTAGTATTAGGATTTTGTCTAAGTTTTAATTTGTTTACTAACTTTCTGCTACTTTTCTTTGTGCTGGTTTCAGGTGTATGCCTAATCGCTGTACCAGAAGAAACAAAGAGAAGGAGCTTGTGACTTTGAGCATCGACGAAATTGCTAGGTTGGAGAGGACCATCAGGAAAACTAAGAAACAGTATACAATGGTTGCTCCACTAATCCTGGTTGAAGATGCAGAAGGTCATTTGGTTGACAGAGAGGGGAACATAAGGAACGAAGATGGACAGAGGATTAATCAAGATGGGAACGTTATTGTTGAACAGCAGGTTCAACAAGTGGGACAAGACGCTGGAGTCCCTACTGCTGCTGATAACGCTGCTGGGCGTTTTGTGCAGAGGACTTTAGGAGACTACAACAGACTTGATCAGTTCTATGCCAACATAGCTGCAATCCGCCCTCATGCCTTCCAGATGAACGATTTTGAGCTTAAACATGTCTATTATCAGCTGGTTGGCCAGAATCCATTCCATGACTTACCTCATGAGCATCCTATGGAACACATTGAGAGGTTTGAGGATTTAGCTTCAAGTGTCAAAGCTAATGGAGTTACTAATGACTTTCTGTTCTACAGGCTTTTTCCTTACTCTCTTGGAGGAGAGGCTGCATATTGGCTGAAGCAACTGGAACATGCTTCACTGACCACTTGGGAAGACACTAAGAATGCTTTTCTGAACAACTTCTATGATGATGCCAGATCAGAAGACATGAGGACGAAAATTGCATCATTTACACAAGGTCCTGATGCAGCTAGTGCTGGAAACTTCAACACCAACAGATCAGAAGAAGCAATCTTCTTGGTGGGAAAGATTGCTGAAGTTCAGGCTAAGCTGGACAGTATTGATATTGCTGCATATTTAGTTCTTCGTTTATTGCATTTCGTACGGTTTACTTTATGAGTCACGAGTAGTCTCTTCGGGTTTTGGGGTTGAGAGGATTCAAAAGGGTCGAAAAGGTTTTCAAAGTTTAGTGTTTTCTTATTCTTCATGGCTTTCTCTTCTAGGATGTCGAGTTGTTAAGGCTTAAAGACTCTCACGCCAAGATCTTTATGATCAGAGAGGCCTCTTATCTTGACAGGATCCAGAGATCTCTGAAAATCGCATCCGAGAGACTAGTTACCCTTTCCCAAACGCCATGGTAGTTTAGGGGACTAGTTAAGCCGCGTGTTTAAAATCTGAGTTCTTTGCCCTTCAATCTCTTCTTCCGCCAAACGCCATGGGTCTGGAGGAGAGAATGAAGGAGTGATCCATACAACACGCCATGGATGGATCTTGTTTTGTTTTCAAGGCTTAGAGAATCTCACAAAGTGAGTAGATTTAGAGTTTTCAAACCAAGCTTGGACCTTTGAGACCCTTGAACATGAATCTCAACCCTGGACCATCTTTCTTAGTATTCTTACATCTCTGTTAATCATTCACTTGCTATTTTTTTGCATCCTGGTCATTAGATTCATTTCCGTTTGAACCTAAAGAAAGCGGAACGAAATAACCTAATTACTGGGATGAAAGTTGCACGAGCAAGCCCACCGGTGTCACATTTATTTTTTGCGGATGATATTCTTTTGTAAAGCAACTAAAGAGGAGGCACATGTGCTCCTTAGTATATTAAAATAATATGAGGAGGTCTCGGATCAACAGATTAATTTTAATAAATCATCGGTGCAATTTGGGTATAAAATTGATATGACGATACAAGGACTGATACAAAATGTATTGGGAATCGCCAACGTTGGGGGAATGGGTACATACTTAGGAATCCCAGAGAGTGTGGGATGAGCAAAAACAAAGATTTTTAACTTTCTATTAGACAGACAACAGAAGAGGGTTAATAGCGCCATTTCGTATTTCCAGTCAATGCCTCTGAAGAAGATCCCAATTCAGAAGTAGTTGAACTTATTAAGACGAAGTTGAACCTAGAAAACAAAGTTGAACCTATTCAGACGTAGTTCATCCTGTTGAGACGAAGTTGAACCTATTCAGACGTAGTTGAACCTATTCAGACGTAGTCGAACCTATTGAGACGAAGTTGAACTAATATACTACTTAGTTCTCCCAATTGTCCACACATCACTAAATCATCCTAACATATTTTCATCCATTCTCCAATATCAATCTCAATTCCAAGGTAAGTAAAAATGCATAAGACTTGTAAATAATACCTCTTTCTCAAGACCAGCTTCTTTTTCTTGCTCTTCCTTGAGAGGAAGCTCCTTTTCTTGGACTTCTTCGTGAGTAAGCTCTTGGGGAGCAGAATTTGATGGTTCTCCTTCAAACAATACCATGGCTAAATCAATTTTCATCTCTCCTGGAGTTTGTGCGGCTTCTATTGGTGCTTATGGGGTTGGTGAAGCCCTTGTTTCTGCGTCCAATGCAGCTCCTTCTATTTCTGGTTCTCCTTCTGTGGTTGTTGCGACAGTTTCAGGAGGAGGAGAGTTCAGAGGAGGAACGTCTAGTGCAGCTCCTTATGTGGTTACTGCGACAGTTTCAGGAGGAGGAGAGTTCAGAGGAGGAACATCTAGTGCAGCTCCTTATGTGGTTGCTGTGACGGTTTCAGGAGGAGAGTCTGGTGCAGCTCCTTTTGTTTCTGTTGCTGCGACGGTTTCAGGAGGAGGACAATTCCGAGAAGGAACAGAAAGAACGTCCACTGCAGCTCCATTTATTTCTTTTGCTGCGACGGTTTCAGGAGGAGGAGAGTTTGGGGGAGGAACATCCCCTGCAGTGGTTGCTGCGACTGTTTCAGGAGGAGAGGCGTCCACTTTAGGAGTAGCGGTTTCTAATTCTTTTGAAGAGGTTTCTCCTTCGTTTTCATTCTTCTTTCTTCGACCTACACCTTTTCCTGTCATGTATTTACTGCTTCTCACCCGAATAATCTCTGACAATTAAATGATCAAACCAACATTAATAGATGAATCCCAATTGAACGACAAGAGGAGAAGAACGGAAGATATCAAAGTTTAGAGGCTTACCTAGAAATCAAACTCTCTATAGGAAGAGAAGAGATGCAGAGGAGAAGAGGAATCAAACAAGTGATGCGGAGGAGAAGACGAATCGGTAAGGAGTCGATGCAGAGGAGAACAGAGTGAAGACAAAACGGAGAGGAGCAAAAGAAGAGAGGCAGAGAAGTGATCTGATTTAGAAAATGAATCGGAGAGGAGGCGATGATGAGGAGAAGAAGCGAGAAGAGGAATCGAAGAGAGTACTCAATCGGAGAGGAGGAGACGATGCAGAGGAGCCGATTTACAGTGGTGACAATTAACTAGGGTTATTTTTATGTTGGAATCGGGTTTGGAATTGGATAAAACCCGAATGAAATTGTAATTTCTTAGATTTTTGAAGGACAAAATTGAATTTACACACTTTTTATATTAAAAATAAATGAAAAAGAAATTAACTTTTATAAGGATGGCATATGAGATTGAATTCTGGTCAATAATGGCATTCCAGCCATTGATTCCTAGTTTTTACTTTGTACCAGTTGTGTATAGAGTGTATCCACCAAGCCAAATTGCGGGAAAAAAAACTAAAATCAAAATTCAAACTAATACTTTGTTTATAATTAATTTGGTTCGATTATATTTATGCCAAATAAACTAAATATCCTGTAATTGAGTCAACCGAACCAAACTAATTAAATATATCTTGAATATTATAATTTCGTGTAATTTTATAAATTATAATAGTAAGAAATTGTTTTCTATTTATAATTTGATTGTATAGTAATCCAATAATAATAAATGTAACTATCAATGTGTATATAGTATATTTATATTATATATACTTTGTATAGTTTACGATTAAAGACTTTGGAATATTCGGTTTATATTAATAGATTAAATTGGTTTAGCTTGATTTAATGTATATCAGTGTATATATAGTTTGTACCAAACATTATTCAGATTAATGAGAAATTCAGTTTACACTTTACTGATTCAGTCGTAAACACTAATATGGTATCAGACAATTTTTTGCTCAATCTCTCTAATTTCTCTCATTCTCCGGCGAAATTTCTTTGATTTCATCATCATTTTGTGATTCTGAAGCCGAATCGATACTTAATTTCACCTCGGATCTTCTCAATTTCAATCTCGGAAGCTTCGTTTGGCATTTGGAGTCTTCGAATCGACACTCGGTCAGCTACAATGCTGAAACAAGGTCGCGAAACTTGAAGTCGTCTCTCATCCTCTCTGGAAAAGACTCCGATGAATCATCTTACTGCCGAAGAGAACATCGCGATCACTCCGCATAATAAATTCGCGATGAATCGCTCCTCTCAGCTCCGATCTAACAATTCTCAGTCTCGGATTGAAGCATATGACAACGTTCACTGTCCTTTCTTCCTTCACTCCAGAGATAATCCAGGTCTGTCCATTGTCGCTCATGTTCTTGATGGATCGAACTATAACAACTGGTCAATCGCGATGCGTATGAGTCTTGATGCGAAAAAACAAACTCAGTTTCGTTGACAGATCTCTTCCTAGGCTAGATATAGATGACTATTTATTCAAGATCTGGAGTAGATGCAATAGTATGGTCAAAGCTTGAGTGTTGAACGTAGTGAATAGAGAGATTTATGATAGTATTCTATACTACGAAGACGCAATGGAAATATGGAATGATTTAATTCTGCGGTTCAGAGTTACCAATCTCCCGAGGAAATATCAGCTGGAACAATCCATCAGGTCTCTTAAACAAGGCAATCTTGACTTGTCCACATACTACATGAAGAAGAAGACGTTCTGGGAACAATTGGCTAACACCAAAACCACTACGGTGAAGCGTTGTAACTGTGGTCACGTCAAGGAACTCATGGAAGAAGCTGAGACTAGCCGGATTATCCACTTTCTCATGGGATTGAATGATAACTTTTCCATTATAAGGGGACAGATTCTTAACATGAAGCCACAACCAGGATTGACAGTAATATACAGTATGCTTGATCAAGATGAAAGCCAATGTCTCGTTGGAGGACTGCCACATAACATGTTCTCTAATCCAGCAGCTTTCCAAACCCAAGCTCCTGTAAATGCTGATCAATCTCAGATCCTCCTAGCTCAAGGTTGTTATCAAAAACCAAAATTCTCTCACTGTCACAAGACAGGACATACTGCCGACAAGAGTTACAAGCTGCATGGATATCTTCCGGGTTATACTTCAAAGTGGAAGAAGGATCAGTCAATTGGTACCACTAACATGGCAACTACACAGTTTCAGAATCAGTCAGAGACAAAAGGGGACAATCTCACACCTTATGAAGAAATTTCAAAGGATCATATACACACTATGATCTCGTATCTTAGCTCCAAACTCCAAATCAATGCGGAATCCACACCTGATAAAGCTTATGCCTCGACTTCTAATTCTGTACCAGTGATTTCACAACTTTCGGGTACATTTCTGAATCTTTACTCTAATTCCTACTATAACATGCTTATATCTTTCGTATCTAAGGAACGGAACCAGCAGTGTCTCTTAGGGCTTGGGTAATAGATTATGGGGCTACTCACTACGTCACTCACAATATAGACCTTTATGTAGAGTATCACAACCTAGATAATACCTTTGTCACCCTTCTCTATACTGTTAGAAAAGTGGGCATATGATTCATTCGGTTGACTGATGCTATCTCTCTGCATAATGTGCTTTACATCCCTGAGTTTAAATTCAATTTGATCTCTGTTAGTGTTTTAAAAAAGACTTTGTGTTATAAGGTTAGTTTCACTTCGGATCAATGGTTTATTTAGGAACCTACTTGGGAGTTCATACATCTTGGATTTCAATGAGACAAACAAGTCTGTTTCTTTACAAGGTAACACCATCTGTTCCTCTCCACCAGTTTGTTCTAGTGTCATTGTTGATGCAAACACTTGGCATAAACATTTAGGTCATCCGTCTGAATTTAAAGTTGATGTTCTTTCTGATGTATTATGCTTAAAGAATACTTAGATAAATAAAACCGCATCTCATGGTTGTCATATTTGTCATTTGCCTAAACAAAAACATCTCCCATTCAAATTACGTCAAAACATTTGCAAGGAATCATTCGAACTTGTTCATATTAAAAAAATGGGATCCGTTCTCTGTTCCTACCATTGATGGTTTTAAATACTTTTTAACTATTGTGGATGATTATAGTAGAGCTACTTGAATTTATTTGATGAAAAACAAGTCGAATGTCCTGCATAAATTTCCTGGTTTTATTGCAATGGTTGAAACACAATATAAGATAAAAGTTAGATCGGTTAGGTCTGATAATGCTCACTAATTAAAGTTTGTTGAATTGTTCACTGCAAAAGGCATAGTTGCATATCATTATTGGCCTGAAACTCCTGTGCAAAACTCTGTTGTAGGGAGAAAGCATCAGCATATACTGAATGTAGCTAGGGCTCTCTTCTTTCAATCTAATGTTCCTCTAGAGTATTGGGGTGACTGTGTCTTGACCGCCGTGTTTCTTATCAATATATTGCCCACTCCTGTCTTAGATAATAAATCTCCGTATGAGAAGCTAACTCAAAAAGATCATGAGTATCAACATTTTAAAGTCTTCTGGGTGTTAATGTTATAGTTCTACTTCCCCTAAGTCTAAACATAAATTTGAACCACGGACTAGAGCTTGCATCTTCTTAGGATATCCGACGGGTTACAAGGAGTATAAGCTATTAGATATAGAGACACATGCTGTTTCTATTTCTCGTCATGTCATTTTTCATGAGGATATTTTCCCTTTGGTTTCATCCAATCTCACGGATGTTACCAAGAACTTCTTTCCTCATCTTCATTCCCCTGCGATCCCTGATGTTCCTTTGTCTCTTGTGCAAACATCTTCCGCTGCACATCTTCATAATGATGTGTCATCTTCCAAGGCTTTCATTTCCTTCGAATCTAAGTCTCACAGACAAAAACATCCCCCCCCCCTCCCTCCCCAAACACTTGCAGGATTTTCATTGTTATAATCTTACTAGTACTATTCTATATCCGATTGCCAACTATATCTCTTATTCTAATCTATATGAGCCTTTTCGTGCCTTTATCAATATTATCACAAATACATTCGTACCACAAAAGTTTTCAGAGGCCAAGAATCTTGAGGTATGGTGTGATGCAGCGAGAGTAGAAATAGGTGTTATGCAGCGAACTCATACATCAAGTATCACTTCTTTGCCGAACAAGAAGGATATTTGTCGCAAATGGGTTTTTACGATCAAACATAACGCTGATGGCAGTATTGAGAGCTACAAGGCACGGCTGGTTGCCAAAAGTTTCACTCAACAGGAAGTTCTAGACTATGAAGAAACATTATCTCCTGTTGCTAAACAAACTCTAGTCAATATGCTTCTCTTAACTGCAGCGAAGATGAATTGATCAATTAGTCAACTTGACATCTGCAATGCCTTTCTGAATGGTGATCTCGATGAGGAAATATACATTGAGATTCCTCCCGGTTATGCTGATCTTCAAGATGATCTATTGCCACCTAACGCTGTCTATCGTCTCCACAAATCCATATACGGCCTTAAACAAGCCTCTCGACAGTGATTTTTTAAGCTCTCCTCTACATTACTAAGTATGGGGTTTGTCAAATCACAGGCTGATCATACTCTGTTCGTTAAACATATTAATGGAGTTATTATTGGAGTTTTAGTCTATGTTGATGACATCTTGATTATCAGCAACAAGGATGAAGCTGTGACAGCATTCAAAGATGAGTTGAAGTCACACTTCAAGTTGCATGACCTTGGTGAAGCTAGGTACTTTCTTGGTTTGGAGATTGCGCGATCCGCACAAAGTATAACCTTGTGCCAACGAAAATATATCTTGGAGTTGCTCACCAGCACTGATTTTCTCGGAAGCAAACCTTCTTCTATCCCTATGGATCCGAGTGTGAAACTTTCCAAAGACTCTAGTGTTCCGTTAACTGATCCTTCCTCATATCGCAAGCTGATAGGGAAGCTCATGTACGTTCATATGACTCATCCTGTGATAGGGTCAGGTTTTACCTAAATAAAACTACTGCAAGTGCACAGCAAAAGCAGTTGTAGTACAAGAGGTATCGAAATCCCAAGAGAGTAATGCAGACTACACTATCAAATGTAGATTCTGATTCAGCTAAGCAAGATATGATGTATGTAATGCGAATAAATAAATGAAAGTAAGCAAACGATTTTGTAAGATGATCTAAGTTCCAGAAAACTAAGAGCGCTAAGTCAGGGCAGTTTGCATGTTGAATCCAAGAATGTAAGATGCAGGAAATCAGGAATGATTAAGAACCATTTTAAACATGAATCACTGATGTATAACTAATCAATTCTCATCGCAAAAGTTATCTATGCCTAAATCACAGAGTTTCAAATCTCTTTGTAAACTCTAACAACCTCAGCATGCAGGAATGATCAGATTCAATTGTTTACAAAACTAATAAGCCAAATCTCTTTGCACTAAGTTGCTTTGCTCATCAAATACTAGTTCAGGTTATGAATAATGCTCTCACATATATTTAACAACCTAAGAATTTTGGATTTCTAGATGATGTGTCTCAGAAATTCGATTTTAAAGCAAGCAGAGATGAAAAACCATAAGATATTCCTAACAGATAGCGATTCTACAATCTTTCATCAACCTTTGAAAATCCCTAACTTAACTAGCAGATTACTCACACATGATTATGAGATCACAATACATAACTGAATAAAATTGCATTATGAGAAAGAGTAAGAAATAAAGGGGGTTTGAAATTCTTCTCAAAAGAGTACAGGATTTGTCTCCCCAAAAAGCTCTGAATAAATCTCTCTCTAAGCTCTCTGAATTCTCAAAAACTAAGATAATCGCTAACAATGGCTGAAAAACCTAATAAATAGAGGCTAAACACAATATGGGGTCTTCATGTAAATAAAGGAACTTCTGGGCCAATTCTGCAAATCTTCTTCATACTTTTAATAAAACAGCCACGCTCCTTCCTTGATGGGTGACGAGCGTCACCCTATGTGATACTTTCTGCTTCGAGCTTGGTACTTCGTGGCTTCCATCCAGAATGCTCCATAAGGTTCCAAAATCTCCAATTATGCTCCAAACATGCTATAACCTGCAAAGACTCTTCTAGGACTCTAAAAAGACCAAAAAGACTCAATAAAAAGGACTTATATCATGGTTAAAAACCATAAAAACCATGATATATCAACTCCCCCAGACTTAGCGTTTGCTTGCCCTCAAGCAAACATCAGACAAAGAACAAGGTCGAGGTTTGAAAACAAGAAACAGTCAGTCAGTCATCAGGAACACCATACTAGTTTGAACTTTCGAATCCACATACTACAGAGTCAACACAAGATCAAATTTCAGTATAATCATCACAAGCTTAGCAAATCTCTCAAGTCCAGTCCATATCCCTTCAAGAAATCCAAAATTTCTACTGTTAACTCCCTATTTTTTATCTAAGTGTGAAATCTCATCAAGGTTCTATCATCTTAATCACTTTGCAGATTCTTTTCCCTTCCTAACAACTGAACAAATAGATATCAACACAGCTCTCCTATTTTCTCTTCCCTTGATCTTTTCCTTTGGATATTTTCGATTTTTCACTTCTTTTTCTCAACTTTTTCAGTCTAAGAAATGATGCTACTCAATACTTGTGTTCCTTGTGAGGAGACAGGTTCTTGAGTGTGTTCACTACTGTTGTTCCTTGTGAGGAGACAGGGTCATGAATGCACCATTCTTTGGACTTAATCTTTTAAAAACTACATCAGGGAAGACCAAAGAGAGACTGCATTTTAACCATATTGTCAGTGTTGAAAGAGAGAATCAAGATCAATAAGAATCAATCACCAAGACAAGAAGTTTAAAGTTCATTAAGGTGGAGCTAACAGCAAATTTTTCAGATTCTCTAAGAACCAAAACCTTCATTGCTAGAATGATCTACCTATGACTGTCAACTTAGTGAGACTTGTAATCAACTACTGTGGCAATGGTTCTTATCAGCAAAGACGTCCTATGGTTAGTTCCAAGAAAAACTGACAATTTCAAAAATTTTGACTCTAGAAAAACAGGTTTTTGACTCAACTTTAAGACTCTATAGACATGACACAAAGCACACAACGTCAGTAACCACCTCCCTCAGACTTAAACAACAATGTCCCCAGTGTTATTAAGCCAAGAGTTGGTCAGAAAAATGAATGAGAAGTCGAAAAACCAAGAAACTGCATCAGTTTTTTATGGGATTGGACGGGTCGACCGTGCTAACTTTGGTATGGAAGTTATGCATGAACGTAATGCTCACAACTTCAGAAAAGTGTTACCTCGCGTGGAGTCGGGTGACGAGCGTCACCAGTCTGGTGACGAGCGTCACCACGACCTGTATTGCCCAATTCTTATGTCAGATGTTAATTAACGAAGTGTTTGCCTATGTACTCGAAAGTTAGACTTTTTGAGCATTCAAACACATAATTAACAACATCCAAACATAGCAAAAATAACCTGGTTCAACAATCTCACAAAACATCATCAAAGAAACTGACAACTGACTCAAAGAAAACATAAAAATGACTCAAGAAAAAGAAAAATAAAAGGGAAAAAGGAACAAGTAACCAGATAGTGAAGCCTCAATCCTCATCCTCGCAAGGCTCAGTGGTGTAATGGGGGCGGACACAACCACAGGTGCTAAGTGTAGCAACAGCATCCCAGAGTCCCTCAAAGCTGTCAATGACATACTCCTGAAAAGCAGCCATATCCATGGGTGTCTGTGGTCATGGAGGACGCCTGAAAGCAGTAGAAGAACCACTCTGGCGTGTTGAAGGTCCAGCATCAGCAGCAGCGGCAGTAGAAGCAGAGGTGCCAGCTGTAGCAGCTCTAGCAGGGCGCAGAGTCAAGGGGCGCAGAAGAGTCCATGCTGGCATGAAGAATAGCTGGCGTGGATCTCCTTGAATAGTAGTGAAGGCTCTCTGTGGCAATTTAATGCCAACATACTCGCCAGAAGTGGTAGTGAAAGTCCAGACAACTCCAATCTTCATCCAAGTGACATGGCGCAGATACTGGTCATCCATAAGTGATCTGTCACTGCGCAGACTGCAAGGTGTGACATCGATCTGGAAATGATGGAAGATCGGGGTCAGCAGGCTGCCAACACTCTCAGTCTTCTCCCCTGGACTGGTGAATGGCTTGGTCTTCAAGGAGACCAGATGCTCAGCGAAAACAGCGCCTAAGTTAGCGCGAACCATACTATCAACAGGTATCGAATCATCCAGCATCTCATAAAGTCCGTAGTAGAGGAGAATCAGCTCACTGACTCGAGTCTTGCTGGGCGCAGACTTGCACAAAATGGTGTGACCAAAGAGGCGCAGAATGTACCTCAAAACCGGATGTCGAACCTCCGTCTGCGTGCTAGTCTTGCTGTCATAGACTCCATTCCCGAACTTGGACCAGAATGTCGCATATGGGTCCACTGAGAGGGAAGGAGAACGCCTGTGGGATGGTCAGAGAAACCATAGATCCCACAAAGCTCCATCAGACTGATCCGGTATCGAACTCCTCGGATCAGAAACGTCATCGTGCCTTCCTGCGCACGCTTCGCCAGCTCATTCGCGTAGTAGACGCGAACTGTAGAGAGAAACTGGCGTACCAAATCTGGGTACAGATCATACTGCTGGAACGGCATAGTCCCCATCCCAATGCGCTCCAGAATCTGAACAACCTCCTCGAAGATCCCCATCTTCTGCAGAACAGCAGAATCCGCGAACCGAGTGGGGATAATCTTAACTCCCAGCCACGCATTGTAGAACAGCGTGTCATATTCATCCCACTCTTCCTGAATATCACGGAATACACAAGTGTCTCGGGACACTTCCTGCTTCGGAGTCCCTGCCCAAGCCACTCCTGAGGCTATTTTCCGATCTTTTCGTTTGGGCCATGGGGGCCTGCAAACCGGGTGCTGACTGAAGGAATCCGTAGAACCTGTTGCAGTGCTTGAAGATGAGCTTTGCCTTGGTTGTTTCTCCTGACGAGGCATCTGAAAATTGAAAATCAAAATCGACCAAAAACATCACAAAAATTAGCAAATTTTTCAAAGTTCGAAAAATCAACCATTCAAGGTGAATTAACTGATGGCGATCAACTACAGCACTACCAGGAACACAATTCAATCATCAGTTCAACCCAAATCACCCAAAATTTCCAGATTTTTGCAATTTTCTGCATGAACTCGAAAATTCAAAACATGCAAATCAACCGATAAAAGCTCACATAGATGGTTCCATTCCTCTAATACAACCTAACTAACCATGATTCAACAGTTAAATCAAGCCAATCAAGTCAAAAATCAGATTTTACCGAACCTATGGCGGACTGAAAATTGGGTATTCCGAACACATACCTTGCAGATCTTAAAAACCGAGTGGATATTCAGAAAGAGGAGCAAAATCCGCACGGATTAGACTCTTGAATCACTCAATTTGGTTTAGAAAATCAAAAGTTAGGAATCTCTGAAAATTTTCGAAGTGTTCGATGGTTAAACAGTTATGCCCGAGGAAGAAGAAGAGAGAAAACTTAATACCTGTGCTCGACTTCGACGGGTGACGAGCGTCACCAGAGGGGTGACGATCGTCACCACCTTTTTTTTTTTTTTTTTTACACTGATATTAATCTAATTACTAATCATAAGCACGAAAATAATAACTAAGTGTTATATCTACAACTTACCAGTGGGTTGCCTCCCACTAAGCGCTTGTTTAAAGTCATTAGCTTGACTTTGGTTTGCTGTTTAGACAGCTGGTGCCTGATCCAGAGACACAATGTGTCCTACTGGAATCTCTGCTTGTGCCCAGTAGTGCTTCACCCATTGTCTATTGACAGTGAACTCCTCTCCTTTGGAGTTAATCAGGACAATTGCACCATGTGGGCGAGCTTCTTTGACAGTGAAAGGACCTGACCATCGAGAACGCAATTTACCAGGAAAAAGCTGTAAACGAGAGTTGTAGAGTAATACCTGGTCATTGGGCTCGAAATGCCTGGAGATGATCTTTTTATCATGATATGCCTTTGTCCTCTCCTTGTATAACTTGGAGTTTTCATAGGCCAGATATCTGATCTCATCCAGTTCATTGAGCTGAATCAAACGCCTTTCTGTAACAGGCTTCAGATCGAAGTTCAGCTTCTTGATGGCCCATTCTGCTTTGAACTCCAACTCTACTGGTAGATGGCACGCCTTGCCATAGAGAAGATGGAATGGAGTAGTCCCAAGTGGCATTTTTTATGCAGTCTTGTAGGCCCATAATGCATCATCCAGCTTTGCAGACCAATCTTTCCTTGTCTTCCCAACTGTCTTTTCCAGAATCTGCTTGATCTGCCTGTTGGAAACCTCAACCTGTCCACTTGTTTGGGGATGATAGGGCGTGGCCACTCTGTGCTGTACACCATACTTCTTCAAAAGCTTGTCAAAGACCTTGTTGACAAAGTGAGAACCACCATCACTTATGACAATCCGCGGGACACCAAATCTGGGAAAGATAATGGTCTTAAACAGCTTCAAAACCACTGCAGCATCATTAGTAGGAGTAGCTAACGCCTCTACCCACTTAGATACATAATCAACAGCAACCAGAATGTATCTATTCCCATAAGATGAGGGAAAAGGTCCCATGAAGTCAATACCCCAACAATCAAAAACTTTAACTTCCAGAATGAAGTTCTGTGGCATCTCATGTGTCCTGCTGATTTTTCCTCTTCTCTGACAAGTATCACAGCTTGTGATGAAGGCTTGGGCGTCTCTGAACATAGTAGGCCACCAAAATCCAGCTTGCAATACCTTAGAGACAGTCTTGAATGTAGCAAAGTGTCCAGCATATTCTGATCCATGACAGTGAAAAAGGACGTCCTGGACTTCTTCTTCTGCTAAGCATCTTCTGTAGATACCATCAGCATAATGCTTGTAGAGGTATGGCTCATCCCAATAGAATCTCCTAAGTTCTCTCAAGAACTTCTTCTTAGCATAGCCTTTGAAATCATGTGGTTCATCCTCTGCAGCAAGATAATTTGCAATATCAGCATATCAGGGCCTCTTTGGATCATGTAAAGCATAAACAGGTTCTTCAAAAGCCATCCCCAAGCTTGCACAAATCGCAGATAAGTGTTGAGATTGGTGACGAGCGTCACCAACATTGGTGACGAACGTCACCTTTCTCGTATACTTTGGTCGCGACTGAACTGGGTTGGTGACGAGCGTCACCCTCCTGGTGTCGCTCGTCACTCCCCTGTAATTTTGTGGAAACTGCAGGTTTTCAATACTTTCCTCCTGTTCTCTGGTTTCCACCAAGTACACATTCTCTTCAGGCAAGAAATCATTGATTGGAACACTGTCTTCGACCTGAATCCGGGATAAATGGTCAACAACTCCATTCTCAACCCCTTTCTTGTCCTTTACTTCAATATCAAATTCCTGAAGAAGCAGGATCCATCTTAAAAGCCTTGGTTTTGCATCTTTCTTCTGCATTAGGTACTTCAGTGCTGAATGGTCAGTATGGACCACGACCTTGGAGCCAACAAGATACTGCCTGAACTTCTCAAAAGCAAACACAACAGCTAACAATTCTTTCTCAGTTGTCGCATAATTCTTCTGAGCATCATCCAAAGTCCTACTTGCATAGTAGATGGCGTGGAGTTTCTTGTCTTTCCTCTGCCCCAGTACTGCTCCAACTGCAAAACCGCTGGCATCACACATTACCTCAAAAGGTAAGTCCCAATCTGGAGGCTGCACAACAGGGGCTGTAACCAAAGCCTGTTTGATCTGTTCAAAGGCGGATTTGCACTCTCCTGTGAACTCAAACTTCACAATCTTGCAGAGGAGAGCAGTAAGTGGGCGTGCTATCTTGCTAAAATCCTTGATGAATCTTCTGTAGAAGCCTGCATGACCCAGAAAACTCCTCACTGTTTTGACTGAATCAGGTGCTTGCAGACTTGTCATCACCTCAATTTTTACCTTATCCACCTCTATACCGTCTACTGAGACTCTGTGGCCAAGTACAATACCATCCTGCACCATAAAATGACACTTCTCCCAGTTTAAAACCAAGTGCTTCTCTTCACATCTCTGCAGAACTGCACACAGATTATCCAAGCAGTTCTTGAAAGAGGACCCATAAACAGAGAAGTCATCCATGAACATCTCCATAAACTTCTCTATCATGTCTGTGAAAATCGACATCATGCATCTCTGGAAGGTTGCAGAAGCATTACACAGCCCAAAAGGCATTCTGCGATATGCAAAAGTGCCATAGGGACAAGTAAAAGTGGTCTTCTCCTGATCATCTGGATGGATGGGGATCTGAAAGAAGCCTGAATACCCAGCAAGGAAGCAGTAATACTTGTGATTCGCCAGCCTCTCTAGCATCTGATCGATGAAAGGCAGAGGAAAATGATCCTTCCTTGTTGCTGCATTCAGTTTCCTGTAGTCTATGCACATCATGTGTCCTGTCACAGTCCTGGTTGGAATCAGCTCATCCTTGTCATTCTTTACCATTGTGACACCTCCTTTCTTAGGCACCACGTGCACTGGACTCACCCAAGCACTGTCTGATATAGGATAGATGATACCAGCCTGCAACAACTTCATGATCTCTTTCTTGACCACATCCTGGAAATTCGGATTCAGCCTCCTCTGGTGCTCAACTGATGATTTCGACTCATCCTCCAAGTGTATCCTATGCATGCACAAGTCTGGGGAGATACCTGACATGTCATCAAGAGAATAGCCAAGAGCTTTGCGAAATTTTCGCAGCTTACTTAGCAAAAGGGTGAGCTCTGCATTGTTCAATGAAGCATTAACAATAACAGGATAGGTGGAGTTTTCTCCCAGAAATGTGTACCTTAGCCCTGCAGGGAGCTGTTTAAGCTCAACTTTTGGTGCTTTTGCTGCAGACCAATCACCCATTGTGGTAGCTTTCGCAGATGTGGAGACAAGCTCATCCTGTGTAACCAGTTGTATCACTTGTGCAGTAGCATCCATCATCTTTGTGTAGCCTGTTGCAGCAGCATCTAAATGCTCATACTTAGCTGTAGAAGTGGTCAACGCCCTTTCCAAGGGATCCTCTGAACTCATCTCATGGAAGATCTGATCAACAATGTTTGTGAGAACATCCACATAAAAAGTCTGTCCATCTAGGGTTGGCCTCTTCATCAGCTTGTCCATTTCGAATTTCATCACTAAATCGCCAACATTCAGCTCTATTCTACCCTTTCTGACGTCAATAATAGCTCATGTAGTAGCTAAGAAGGGTCTGCCAAGAATCAAGGGGTCTTTGGGCTCTTTTCCATACTCTAGAAACACAAAATCAGTAGGGATCATACAATCTCCTATTTTGATAGGAACATCCTCTATCACTCCTTCAGGAACTCTGACTGATCTATCAGCTAGGACAAGAGATATCCTTGTAGCCTTAAAATCGGTCATCCCAAAACTCTTGGCAACAGAATGAGGCATGAGGTTCACACTAGAACCAAGATCACATAATGACCTCTCAAACTTGTCATTGAAGATAGTGCAGTCTAAAACAAAGCTTCCTGGGTCTGAAAGCTTCTCTGGAACTTTGTTCTGAATCACTGCACTGACCTGCTCGTTGATCATCATAGCTCCAACCTCAAGACTCAAGTTATTGGTCACCATCCTCTTCACATACCTCCTTATAACAGGAGTGATCCTTACAGCATCTATCAATGGGATCTCTATTACCAACTTGTCCATGATAGCCTTGCATCTTGCATCTTCAAGCTCTTGCTTAGACTTCTTAGGATGCTTAGGATAGGGTATCTTGGGTTTATACACGGTCTCCTTAGCATTATCTGAAGTCTTAGGCGAAACTGCAGCATGTGGTGTCTGGTGACGAGTGTCACTGGAATGGTGGCGAGCGTCACTCACTTTGGACGAGTCGGGATCGATCACTGGATATGGGTGACGAGCGTCACCTACCTGGTGACGGTCGTCACCAATTTGTGAAGAGTCGGGGTCGGGGTTGTGCTCGATGGGTGACGAGCGACACCCATTATTGGTGACGAGCGTCACCCGTGGTTCTTCAGCAAATATTTCTTCATCTTCATACTCTTCCATACCCACGAAATTCCTTGAGGTTAAATCCTTCTGCAACACTGGTTGCAGGTTCTTTCCACTCCTCAATGTGATGGCATTCACATGGTGTTTGGGATTAGCATCAGTTCTTCCTGGAAGAAATCTTTCTTGCCTCTGAACAGCTCCTGCAGTTTGGGCAACTTGAACATCAAGCTTCTTCATATGAGAGTTCAGACTCTCAATTTTTCCATTCAAATCCTGATAGAGCGAATCTATCTTACCATTAAAGTCCACTGTAAGCTTATGTTGTCCTTCCAAGATCTGTTCTAACATTGCTTCCATTTTATTCTCTTGTGGAGGTGCTGGTTGATAGGAAGAAGAACCATAGTTTCTGTAATTTCCACTGTTCTGGAATGGCTTATGATACTCTGTCTTCTGGAATAAGCTGTATGGGCGTTCTTCTGATTATTGTTGCTGTATCCTCTGTTCCACTGCTGATTCTCATACCTTTGTCCCTGAAAACCACCAGAATTGATGAAATTTACATCCTCCTGCTCAACTTCCTCTGGAGCTTCGAAAGTTTCCACTTCTGCAGCAAAGTGAACCGACTTCTTCCCCACCAAAAGGCTGTGCATATCATCCAACTTAGCATTAACTTCAGCAATCTGATTTCTATCAGCTACACCAGCTTGTTTCATCCTCTGAAAGTCTGTATTTTTAGTGCTGTTGCTGCAGACCAAGTTCTCAATCAGTCTGATTGCCTCTTCTGGTCTGTTGGTGTTGAAGTTTCCTGCACTTGCTGCATCCAGCGCCATCTGATATTTCCAGTCAATGCCTCTGAAGAAAATCCCAAGTAATTGCACCTGACTGAAACCATGATGAGGACAGTCCCTTTGATAAGACTTGAACCTGATCCAAGAGGCCTTGAAAGCTTCAGTAGGTCCTTGTGTAAATGATGCAATTTTCGTCCTCATGTCCTCTGATCTTGCATCATCATAGAAGTTGTTCAAAAAGGCATTCTTGGTGTCTTCCCAAGTAGTCAATGAAGCAGGTTCTAGTTGCTTCAGCCAATATGCAACTTCTCCTTCAAGAGAGTAAGGAAAAAGCTTGCAGAACAGAAAGTCATTGCTAACCCCATTAGCTTTGACACTGGAAGCCAAGTCCTCAAATCTCTCTATGTGATCCATAGGATGCTCATGAGGTAAACCATGGAATGGATGCTGGCCAACCAGCTGATAGTAGACAGGTTTAACCTCAAAATCGTTCCTCTGGAAGGCAGGAGGTCGGATTGCAGCTCTGTTGGCATAGAACTGATCAGGTCTGTTGTAGTCACCTAGAGTCCTCTGAACAAAACGCCCAGCAGCGTTATTGACAGCAGCAGGGACTCCCACGTTCTCAGCCACTTGCTGAACCTGCTGTTCAACAATGACATTCCCCTCTTGATCAATTCTCTGCCCCTCTTCGTTCCTCCTATTTCCTTCCCTGTCAACTAAGTGACCTTCTGCATCTTCAACCAAGATAAGTGGAGCGACCATTGTAGATTGCTTCTTAGCTTTCCTGTTAGTTCTCTCCAACCTAGCAAGCTCGTCGATGCTCAAAGTCACAAGCTCCTTCTCTTTGTTGCTTCTGATTCTGCGATTAGACATACACCTGAAACAGGCACAGAGAAAAGAAGCTAAAAGTCAGTAAACAAATAAAAACTTAGACAAAATCCTAATACTAAAAATCGATAGGCAGCTATTACTCCCCGGCAACGGCGCCAAAAACTTGATAGGGTCAGGTTTTACCCAAATAAAACTACTGCAAGGGCATAGCAAAAGCAGTTGTAGTACAAGGGGTATCGAAATCCCAAGAGAGTAATGCAGACTACACTATCGAATGTAGATTCGGATTCAGCTAAGCAAGATATGATGTATGTAATGCGAATGAATAAATGAAAGTAAGCAAACGATTTTGTAAGATGATCTAAGTTCCAGAAAACTAAGAGCGCTAAGTCAGGGCAGTTTGCAGGTTGAATCCAAGAATGTATGACGCAGGAAATCAGGAATGATTAAGAACCGTTTTAAACATGAATCACTGATGTATAACTAATCAATTCTCATTGCAAAAGTTATCTATGCCTAAATCACAGAGTTTCAAATCTCTTTGTAAACTCTAACAACCTAAGCATGCAGGAATGATCAGATTCAATTGTTTACAAAACTACTAAGCCAAATCTCTTTGCACTAAGTTGCTTTGCTCATCAAATACTAGTTCAGGTTATGAATAATGATCTCACATATATTTAACAATCTAAGATTTTCGGATTTCTAGATGATGTGTCTTAGAAATTCGATTTTAAAGCAAGCAGAGATGAAAAACCATAAGATATTCCTAACAGATAGCGATTCTACAATCTTTTCATCAACCTTTGAAAAACCCTAACTTAACTAGCAGATTACTCAGACATGATTATGAGATCACAAAACATAACTGAATAAAATTGCATTAAGAGAAAGAGTAAGAAATAAAGGGGGTTCGAAATTCTTCTCAAAAGAGTACAGGATTTGTCTCCCCAAAAAGCTCTGAATAAATCTCTCTCTAAGCTCTCTGAATTCTCAAAAACTAAGATAATCGCCAACAATGGCTGAAAAACCTAATAAATAGAGGCTAAACACGATCTGGGGTCTTCATGTAAATAAAGGAACTTCTGGGCCAATTCTGCAAATCTTCTTCATACTTTTAATAAAACAGCCACGCTCCTTCCTTGATGGGTGACGAGCGTCACCAAAGGTGGTGACGAGCGTCACCCTATGTGATACTTTCTGCTTCGAGCTTGGTACTTCGTGGCTTCCACCCAGAATACTCCATAAGGTTCCAAAATCTCCAATTATGCTTCAGACATGCTATAACCTGCAAAGACTCTTCTAGGACTCTAAAAAGACCAAAAAGACTCGATAAAAAGGACTTATATCATGGTTAAAAACCATAAAAACCATGATATATCATCCTGGCATCTCTTTTATGGTTAACACATTGTATCAATTTTCTCATGATCCCCGAGATACTCATCACAACGCTGCACACAAGCTGTTAAGGAACTTGAAAGGGACTGTTGGACATGGTTTGTTTTATACAGCTGACAACAAGTTTGACTTGCGTGGTTTTGCGGATGCTGATTGAGCTGCTTGTACTGATACAAGAAGTTCTATTTCTGGTTCGTATTTGTTTCTTGGTGATTCCCTCCTCTCTTGGAAATCTAAGAAGCAAGACATTGTATCCTGCAGTACTGCAGAAGCAGAGTTCCGATCAATGGCCTTTGCGACAAAGGAAATGATTTGGCTATCTCGCTTATTGACTGAACTACGAATACCATTTCATGAGCCCGCTTATCTCTATTACGATAACACTACTGCGATTCACATTGCCAATAACTCAGTGTATCATGAGAGGACGAAACATGTTGAACTCGATTGCTACAAAATTTGTGAATCAATCGACTGTGGCTTCCTGAAGACTATATATGTAAAGTCTGATAATCAACTAGCCAATGCTCTTACGAAGGCTTTACATCCTGCACTTTACTGAGAGCTTATACGCAAAATAGGTATCTGCAACATCTTTACACATCTATCTTGAAGGAGGCTATTAACGTGTATATTATATATTTATATTATATTTATACAGTTTACGGTTAAAAGCTCTGGAATATCCGATTTATATCAGTAGATTAGATTGGTTTAGCTTAATTTAATATACATCAGTATATATATAGTTTATACCAAACATTATTCAGATTAATGAAAAATTCAGTTTACACTTTACTGTTTCAATCATAAACACTAATAGTAACAAATCCCGAATAAACTGAGAATTTAAATGACCAACCCTAATAATCGAATGCTCACCCATAATCCATTGAATTATTCACTGCCTTAAGGAGTCTACGCCAATATTAGTCTTTATTTAATATATATAAACGTTTTTTTTATATAACCCACACTTATGTTAAGACTATGAAATTACATACAAAGCCACGCAACAACATAAAGCCATTGTGCTCTCTAATCACAAAACATATACTCCCTCTATTTTTAAAAAATTGATGTTTTAGATTTTGTTTTATTTTTAAAAGATTGATGTTTTACATTTTAATTAATATATTTTGTTTTATAAGATAAATTAAAAATAAACTATTGGTTTACTTGTATTGAAAACCAAAAAAGTAACTAAAAAATATAAATATAAATAATTAGTAAAGCAAGTAATTATTATATCTTAATATGTGTGAAAAATGTTAAACATCAATTTTTAAAAAAACAGAAAAAGTATGATTTACGAAGGAGCTTCTCCATCTCCAGATCCCAAAGTAACAAGACAACAACCACAACAAGAACCAGTTAGCATTCTTCAAAGATCTCACATCACTGAAGAATAAAGTAAACAACAGAGCCTCTAAGGAATCTTGCTAATAACTCTGAATGATTTCCTTTGACATTGGCTCTTTTAACTATCTCCGTGATAAGACCAAAAAAACATTTTCTGCAACATGTATCCGAGAAACCAATGAGATTGGCCAACACAAGTATATATAGTCTCTTTGTGTATAGGACAAGAAAATAATTTCGTGTTCTTCTAGCTACTTAAATCAGTTCAGTACTAGTTATATTTTCACATACATATCACAATTACTCGTCGCAACCATACGATTTAAAACATCCATGGCGTTTTAGTAGCTAAATCCCGATTAAGATCAGACACACATGATAATACTGTATTGTACTCTTGCTATACATACTATGCATGTTAGATCTTTAATTTGAGTTCCTAATTTTACTAGTTAGCCAATTCACCCTTAGTTCAATAGCTAATAATTTAAATATTGACAGCAAATCAAACTAATCTAATGCAACTCTGAATTTCCACATCGCAGTAGTATTTATACGTTCTTAATATACAGTTATAAAAAACAAATCAACATATTGTATGATAAAACAAACAAAGAAACAAAAATCAAACTTTAGATCGTTACAAAACACTATACGATCATTATTATTCCATCGATCGTTACCATTCAGTTTCGATTGGTTTCCAAACGACCCAGTATAATATAGATACCACAGATAAAGCACAAAACATAAGGATCAACAAGCATTGCAAGAAGTAAAACCAGAACTCCTTTAGGTACAACAGATTTAATCAGCTTCTTTGCATTTCCTGACAAAGAGTTGCGTTTTGCTTCTGCAAGTTGTTCTCTTTCTCTTGTTCTTTTAGTAAACTCTTCCTCTTCTCTTTTCGAAATTTTTGCTAACATTTTCTTAACCTCTTCGGTGATTACCTTCGCGAAATAGCTCTCATGATCATACCAGTAACGAGTTACAACACTATTTATATATTTCTGATTCCTATCACAACAGAACCAAATGATCATTAAGTTTGGGGAGAAATAGCTCTCATGATCATACCAGTAACGAGTTACAACACTATTTATATATTTCTGATTCCTATCACAACAGAACCAAATGATCATTAAGTTTGGGGAGAAATATCAAATGATCATTTGGTTAAATTCCAACTCTCAGCCGTA